>JAHSVC010000046.1:1538108-2219063 GCA_021397845.1 Areca catechu
GCAGTTTCCCACTCTTTATGGCGTAGGGGAAATGAGGGGGATATCTCAGCCTATCCAACACTATCTTCAAGCTATCCTAGGGGCCAAAAGTTTTGAGGAGGACCCTAGCATCGATGACCTTGACCAAAGGGTGCAAGACCCCAGAGGTGGCCTAATCGAACGCCTATTCTCGTATCCACTCGGAACTGACCCGACAAAGACAGTGCAAATCGAGGTCCATCTACAAGAAGAGGAGCGGGCCCACCTGTTGGAATTCCTTTGGACGAATATGGACGTGTTCGCTTGGACGATGGCAGACATGCCCGGGATTTTCCCCGACAGCATCACTCATAAGTTGTGTATCGACCTGAAGTACTACCCCATCCAGCAGAGAAGAGGTGCTTCACCCAGAAAAGACACGGGCAATCAACGAAGAAGTGGATAAGCTCCTCGCAACCGGCTTTGTTCACGAGGTGTAGTACCCTAGCTGGTTGGTGAATGTGGTCATGGTCAAGAAGAACAATGAAAATAGAGGATTTGCATGGACTACACCGACCTCAACTGAGCTTGCCCGAAGGATAGCTTCGCATTGCCGAAGATCGACCAACTGGTAGATGCCACCTCGAGGCATTGCTTGCTCTCCTTCATGGATGCATTCTTCGGATACAATTAGATCCGGATGGATCCAGAGGACGAGGAGCACAATGCCTTCATCACTGATCGGGGGATGTACTGCTACCGGATGATGCCTTTTGACCTGAAGAATACTGTCGCACATACCAATGGCTGGTCAATCGAGTCTTCAAGGATCAGATCGACCGGAACATGCAAGTTTATGTGGACGACATGCTCATTATGAGCAAGCCGAAGTCAGACCATGTCGTCGACTTGGCGGAGGCCTTCCAAACCTTTGCTTGCATCAAATGAAGTTGAATCTGATGAAGTACACTTTCGGCATGGCAGCAAGGAAGTTCCTTGGCTTCATGGTCACCCAGAAGAGAATAGAAGCAAATCCCGAGAAGGTCCAAGCAATTGTTGACATGGAATACCCCTCCTCGAAGAAGCAGGTCCAATGCCTAACAGGCTGAATTATCGCCCTGAGCGAGTTCATCTCAAGATCGGCTAACCGCTGCTTGCCTTTCTTCAAGGTGCTGCACAAGGTGCATGACTTCACTTGGACAAAAGAGTGCAAGGCAGCTTTCGAGGAGCTAAAGAAATTCTTGGCATCATCATCGTTGCTCTCCAGGCCAGAGAATGGAGAGGAACTCTTGATGTACCTAGTAGTTATCCCAGGGGCCATCAGTTCGGTCCTTGTTCGTACAGATAAGGACGGAGCTCAAAGACCGGTGTACTATGCCAGCAAACTCCTCTAAGATGCGGAGATCAGGTACACCAGCTCCGAGAAGTTAATTTTTGCCCTTATAATGTCTGCTCAGCGACTTAGGCCATACTTCCAAGCACATTTGATTGTGGTCATGACGGACCAACCATTGAGAGCCATACTTAGCCACCCCGATACTTCTAGATGCCTGGTTAAGTGGGCCCTGATACTTAGCGAGTTCGACATCGTGTACCGATCGAGACCATCTCAGAAGGCCCAAGTTTTGGCTGATTTTCTGGTCGAGTGCGCGGGTATGGGCGAGGAGCTAGAGGAGACCACCTCGGAGTGCCAAGTAGAGCCCGGGATCGAGGAGGAGGTCTAGGTCCTCCACGTGGATGGTGCATCCAACTTGGGAGGGAGCAGAGCAGGCCTCATCCTTGCCAATGGCGATGGGGTTGTAGCCGAGTGCATGCTCCGCTTTCGATTTGCAGCAACCAACAATCAAGCAGAATACAAGGCACTTCTCATGGGACTGAGGGTCTCCTACGAACTGGGTGTACCCAACCTAAAGGTCTTCACCAACTCCCAGCTGGTGGCCGGATAGGTCTCTAGAGAATTCGAGGCAAGGGACCCCCAAATGATGAAGTACTTAGAATAGGTATGTAATAAATCATGGATTTACACGTTTATTTTAAGTATTTTAGTTAATTATTGGTGCTAATATTTTTTTAATAACCTAATTTCATAATTAATTTGGACTTTCTTGCAAAACTAATTATTTTAAAAAATATCTTTGAAAAATATGAAATTAGAATACATTCATGAAAAATAGATTTCAAGTCAAAGCACCACACACCCATTTAAATGATTAATAAAATATTTAATAATTATAATTAATGATCATGGAATCGGTAAAATTAATAAGATTGAAACCCACCAATAGGTAGAGCTTGATTTATGGAATCCAACGACACAAACGGTACCTAAATCAGGTTTGAAATGAAGAAGTTATGAATTTTTCTTGATTTCTGCACACATTTTGATGCTGCACAGATTTTGGAGCAGCCGGTCCACCATGGACCGGCTGCTGGGTTTACAATTCTTTGTTTGGTTCACCGGCAGCCATGGCTGCCGGTCCACGGAATAGGCCGTGGACCACAGCCCTCCAGAGGCGCCGAAATTCGCCGGGAAGCACGCCGGCGGTGTCCCTGGCCGGAGGAGAAGCTCCGGCGGTGGTTTGACGGTCGGTGGCGGTGTTTTTCGGTGGCAAACGAGAGGAGGCAGCCCACATTCTTCATGTGTCCACGGCCGGAGGAGAAGCTTCGGCGGTGGCGTTGCCGAGCTCCTCCACGCGCGGCCGAGCTCCTCCACGCGCGGCCGAGCTCCTCCACGGTGGCATTCTCCACGGCCACGCACGTCCATGGTGGCGTTCTCCACGGCCACGCCCTCCACGGTGGCGCAGTCCACGGGCACCACTCCACGGGCTGCAGGACGTTGCCGCACTTTTCACGCATTCACGAGCTCCACGCGCGTTGCCGAGCTCCTCCACGTGCACGTCCGCGGGCATTCTCCACGGTGGCGTTCTCCACGGCCACAACCTCCACGGTGGCTCCACGCGCATGGCCAAGCTTCTCCATGTTGCCGGAGCGCAGTCCACGGGCACGAGCAGTCCGCGAGCCGAGCTTCTCCACGGGCGTTGCCAAGTGGTCATCACGGCATGATCTGGGCATTCTCCACGGGCTGACGGACGCTGGGCGTTCTCCACGAGCTCCGCGGCGTAATCAACGGAGCAGCAATGGCGGTCACGGTATTCATTTTGTCCCACATCGCTAGTATGCCATGAGGTCTCCTCTCCGATCAATTATAAAATGAACCCCATAGCACAAGACAGGGGGATCCCGGAGAAAAGACAAGGTACAGGGTAAAGGGCATTGCTTGGGTTACGGGTTGGCTTTTGGGAGTGAGGTTTCTCAAAGGAGAGCGTGTCCCTACACCATCTTCCAGCCTTCTCTCTCTCTGAGATCAAGATCCGAAGAAGAAGATGCAGAGGAAGCCCAGTTTGCTCCACAGAGTATGAAGGAAGGAGCTATCTTCCCGACGAGGCTGCGCTGATCTGTTCTTATCTTTGTTACTTGTTTTGTTAATTTAGTTTTTTTTTGCATTGTATCTAGACCTTAAATTTCAATCAATGCAATATCTCTTTTAACTCCTGTCTTTCGTCTTGTCTGCAAGTAGATGCTAGGATCTAAATAATAGATCCTAGTGCCAAGTTTACTTTTCCTACAATTTTAATTTTTTTTATATTTTTCGACTTCAAATATTTTTTTTTACAAGATCAAAAAGATTTCAAATCCTAAATACCGCCTTCTCTATGGATTCGACCCGACTCCTCTTGCTACGTATTTTTAAATATTTTAAGAAGTTAGATTTTAAACTGATAGCCACGGTGTTTTAGCAACAACCCCGTGGACCTACCAGTATGCTCGAGCACGGCGGGCTTTCGGTGTTTCAGCATCTTCCACATCCCTCGCGAAGAGAATGCTCACACCGATGCCCTCTCGAGGCTTGCGACCCTATCGGACTCATCACTGGGGAATGCCCACATCAAATACTTATAAATTCCAAGCTATGAGGCTCCCGAGGAAGTCCAGTAGATCACCCCGGAGCCCAGCTGGATGGATCGGTACATTAGGTACATCATCGAGGGCACCTTGCCAGAATATTGCATGGAGGCTAGCCTCGTACAGAAGAAGGCTGCACGCTTCATCTTAATGGATGGGCAGCTTTACCGCAAGTCCTACTCTTATCCATTCTTGAAGTGCCTGAGACCCACGAAGGCAGCCTTTGTGCTCCAAGAGATACGCGAAGGCCTTTGCAAGAATTATATGGGGGGCAGGATAATAGCATACAAGGCTCTCCGCTAGGGATATTACTGGGAGACTATGAGGGAGGTGAAGGTGAAGTGCATCTATGAAGCATACCAATTGCAAACATGCATTCACGAAAGCATGGCAGAAAATATGCATTTTAAAATAATTTTAAAATATACACAACGAAAGGCTCGGTAGATAGATCTAAATGATCCATCGATCTGCCCTCAACAGGATCTAGCATAATATAATAGCATGTATCATAACATCAAAGCAAGAAAGAAATACATATATAAAAGTACCATACCTTTATACTGGAGAAAAGTTATAGAAGGAGAAGGGTGCTTGAGCCACACACATGTATGGCCTCTACAGGTAATCCACACCTGGGCTCGACTCTGATCAACTTCCTCGGAGTGCTAGCTCTTCGGGATTTTTAGGCCGATCTTCTTCTTCCGGGAAGACTAGGAGGAGAGCTGGAACCCTTTCCCAAAAGAACTCTCTTTCCAAGACCTAGCTAGAATGCTAGAATGCTAGGATTCTCACACCCAATCCCTAGACCTCTCACAACCCTTCTTTATCTTCTCTCTTTTCTCTTGTCGTGTCTCTCTAGTTGTTGTTTGTTGTAACCTCTGCAGCCTATAGAATGACCTTCATTTATAGGTGCAGCCATGAGAGGGAGAAAGAGGAAGGAGGAGAGATGAGGGGAGAGAATGGGGGAGAGGATCAAGGCCATACCAAATGGGTCCAATCCAAGAAGGTAAGTATGACTATCATACCAAATAACCTTGGAGCCAAAACTGATTTGAATTTGAAATTCAAATCAGGTCAAAACTTGCCCAAAATCCTTCCAAAACTTCTTCCTAGAAATCTGCTCGTCACATGAAGTGTCGACTCACAAAAATTGCCAAGTATTGACACTTCACCAAGTGTTAACACCTGCAAAATTCCAAGTGTCGACACTTGGAACAAAGTCAATCATATTGGCTTCCAGTGATGGCAAACGATTCTCAATCGTTGATTAGCCTTAAGATCAGATAGAAATCCTCTATGGTGTGTAACCTCATAGGTTCGAACACTAAGCCGGTAGCACTTGAACATTTATAGTACTGGTCAAAGTCCTTATCTAGCAATGATACCCGATGTCCGGATAGGTCGAAGATGCAGAGCACCTCACAAGAACCTTTGGTATATGGTTACCGCATAATTCATCCATTTGATCTCATAATGCTTAAGATGACCTAGGATTTGACTGCCAACCCTAGTTTGGTTTATCCAGATCATGTCTCAACCTCATAAGTTCTGTGACTCCTCACAAGAACTATCCTGGCCAAGGTTTTGCTAAATTGAGACATAGTGAGTCATTCACTCCAAATTATTTGGTGAGGTCAATTCTATCTTGATCCACCATCGCTCCACAAGTACTTGACTGTACACAGAAACTTTTTGTCACTAGATTAAAAATCTAGGTGGTGCAGGCACCAGGCTCAGGAAGAGGCTTTAACTAATGCCAAGTTCTTTATGGATAGAAGACTAGAAATTTAAGTCCTGTAATAAATCTATGAGTCCTGTATTTATGTTTATTTGAATAATTGAGTCCCGTTTTATTTCAATTTGGGTTCAATTAGAGTTCAATTAGGCTTTGTATTGAGTCAGGTTCAAGAGCTACTTGAATTGGGTTCCAATTAAGCTGGATCAAGTGCAACCAGTTTCACATTAAGTGCAACCAGCTTCACCAACAAACTTGGAGCACCACATCATCAATGCACCTTGCCAAGTTGGAGGACAAGTTATGCCACATCACCAAGACACTTCACCATGAATTTTCAAGACAAATTTGAATTTGAATGAAGCTCCACTCTTCATGGGAATGAAGCTCCACTCTTCATGGGATGCCCCCTTGTATTTAGGAGTTTGAATTTTTAAAAGGGCCATTCCACTTTCTTTGGGATGCCCCTTGATTATCTCCATGAAATGTGATATAGTTTGAATTTGAAAAAGAAGCTTAAGGTTTATAAAAGCTCCTAAATCCTCTTTTAATTGATTCATGAATGAAATGAAATTTTTTAAGAAAGCTTTCCTCCTTTGCTAGCCAAAGACCCTTGAGAGAAGGTAGGTGTGAGACCTAGGATACTTAACCAAACAAGCTACTAATCCCTCTTCCAATCCCATTCGGCCACCCTTGGAGAATCCTCTTCAAGCCTCTCCAAATTCGTCCTCCCCTTCATCCAAAAGATGTCATCTTCAAAGGAGTTCTTCACGCCATCAAGGAAAAGAGATTCAAGCTATGGATGCCAAGGGAGATCTCCTTCAAGCCAAACCTAAGCCACTTCTTCCATTCCTAATTTCCTCTTCCATTTCCCCATTCTTCCTCCTAAATCTTCTAATTTTACTATGCATTTATGCAGGATCCCCGGATCTCCTAGTTTCCAAGGTGAAGGTCTACTGTGCCAAGAAATCATAAACAAGGTGCCTTTAGATCTAGAGTATCTCCTTGCCATTCTTAGTACTTCATCTTGAGTGTCCCTTTGCTGAATTTCAGATTATTAATAGCCGGATAGCCATCTTTATAATCTTCTTTCAGATCTAAAATAGAAAGTAGGCTAGCCTTAACCTGTGTGGTTTCCTAACCATGAAGATCTCTTCTTAATTACTTTGAGAAATTTTTTTTTCTAGTGTAGTTCTTTTCCTTATGTTCCTTTCATATAATTCTATCTCTTTTACATAGAATAGCTACATGTTTATCTATTCCATTTTCATTTAGTCCTTCTAATTCCTTTAAATGCATGATTTGATATATGTTCCCCATCATTTTTGGTATCAGAGCATAGTAGGTTAGCGTTACTTTTGAATTTGTGCATTTAGGTAGGTTGCTGAAATTTTCTGCATGCATAGCATTCATACATGCTACTTAGTTATTATTTTTAAAATCCAATCTAGATCTAAAATTCATGCCTCCTGAGTGGGTGTACACTAGTATACTGTCACGACCCATGGGAATAATGAGCCCCTGGCCGGACGTGAATTTTTAGGTTGAAGTTTGGTATGTTCATTTCTATGTTTGTTTAAATTCTGCTGTTCTGTCCTGCATGCTTTGTCTGTGTTCCGGGATCTACCATGCCTAACATAGATTTTTAGTTTTAATTTCCTTTCATCTGGTTTATCATACATGAGTTAGGAATATTCTGTAATTTTCTCAGAATTTTTGGACATCTTTACATTGCACTTTCCTGCACCAGTTTAGAACTGCAATACACTAATTCTGCACCTGAAATTTGGGTCAATATGCTTGTTTCCATTCATTTCATGATAAAACAAATTAAGGGCATCAAATTGACATAGGGTCAGGATTTCATTACCTATCCCTAGCCCAAAAATCATCAACTTGCATAACGAACGAATCCCTAATTAAAACGGATTAGACATTTAATTGCTCTAGCGAGCTAGGGACACCCACAAGGTCGGGTCGAGTCAAGTATCAAGCCAACTTTGACACCCTGTTTGTATGTGCTTGTATCTGGTGTCTAGGCAAGTGGTTCAGGGACAAGAGCCCGAAGGAAAGTGGGTTGGTTCGCTTACCTGGCCAATTTTAAATTGGTGTCTAAGGCAAGCAAAGAGGAACCTCCACTAACCTTACACTTACCTGGCTAGGTGCCAAGTTACTACAACCCGGATTGTTAATTTAACCTTACATTTGATTTGTACTCTAGGTCTAGCAAAACCCCTAGTCCGAGTTGAGTCTGTGTGCATGGAAACTAGATCAGGAGCACCTTATCAGCAAACCCAAGCCCAATCTAGTGTAACCATGGAACAAAAGTTTGAGAGTCTGATGAAATCTTTGAATGACCAAATGACCAGGCTGAACCAAAACTTAATTGATCAATTAGCCTAGACCAATCAAAACTTGACTGATCAGATAACCCACATCACCGCTAGACTTGATCGATTAGAAGCTCGTACCCCAGGAGGAAATCATGAAGTCCAAAATGAGTTAAAGCCTGAATCCGAGTTTGAGACACCCATCAACCCTAGAAGGGCTCTTCATCAAGACCATTTCTTTGAGCCAAATCCTAGGAGGCCCAATCCTGATCGAGTTCATGACCCAAACCCTAGGATAGTATGTCATGATCCAGTATATGAGCCAAACCCTAGGAGACACAATCAGGATCAGACAGACCGTGACGAGCAAACCCTTAGGAGTATTAGGTTGGAAGCACCACCATTTGATGGAAATCTGGATCCTAAGGTTTACATAGATTGGGAGGGTGAGATGGATCAGTACTTTGATTGGTATGACATGATAGAGGAGAGAAAATGCAAGTTCGCGAAGCTTAGGTTAATTCGTCAGGCTAGGCTTTACTGGGGAAACGTTGAGAGGTTCATTAGACAAAGAGATGATGTTCCCATAGTAACCTGGAGGGCAATGAAACTTAGGCTTAAAGAGAAATACCTTCCCATGTCCTACCACCAGAGACTTCTAGATCAGTGGCAGAGATTAACTTAGGGAACCAAGAGTGTAGCTGAATACATTGCCAAGTTTGATGAATTTGTAATGAGATGCAATGCGGATGAGTCTAAGTCAGTTACCTTGTCTAGATTTAGGGCAGGATTGAGAGAAGAGATCCAAAAGGAGTTATTTTTGAGAGTAGTCCATGACTTAGAGCTAGCTTACCAGGTAGCACGAGATGCCGAGAGATTTCATAGGGGACCATTTTATCGCAGACCCGAACCCCCTAGAACTAGTGCACCTAGTCAACAGCCAGGATCAAATCAGATGTGACCCAGTCGACCCAACCCTAGCACCCCTCTGACCCGTAGAGATGATAGGGGTAAAGCACCAGAAGTTCAGAAGACTCCAAATCCTAATGTGGCTTGCTATAGATGTCATAAATTAGGTCATTATGCTAGAAATTATCCAACTAGGGCCTTAAACATAGGAGAATTAGAAGAAAGTGAGTATGAACCCAAAGAACCCCTAGGTGATAATGTTGAGGAAGTATATCAGGCTGAGGACAATTTGGCTGAAGAGTATGAAGGTGACGAGGAACAAATAGAGCCTTATCTGTTGGGAGTAGTTAGATGCATCCTTACCCACACTGTGACACAGGAGGATTGGCATAGGACTAACATCCTACAAACATTTGTCAAGTTAGGGGATAAGGTATGTAAAATAATAATAGATAGTGGGAGTTGTGTAAATGCCATATCCACTAGTGCTGTAAAAACTTTAGGCTTGTCCACAGTTCCCCATCCAAATCTCTATAAGGTTTCGTAGATAGACTCCACTTCAATTCCCATCAAACATAGGTGCCTAGTCCAAATCCAATTACAGTCATATCAGGAGAAAGTGTGGTGTGATGTCTTACCAATGGGAGTGAGCAGTATCATCCTAGGTCGACCCTGGTTATTTGACCATGACGCGACCCTATATGGCCGATCAAATTCCTGCTCATTCATGCACCTAGGAAAGAAGTTTGTGATCAACCCAACACCACCTAAGGACACTATTAAGAGAGGATCAAGCCACCTAAAGGAAAAGAAAATGGGAGTAAATTTGATCACTAAAAAGGAAATTAGGAAAGAACTCACTGAGGGTATGCATGTTTGGATTTTAACCACTAAGGAAATTTAGGAGCCTTCCCAGAAAGAACACCCTCAAGAAGTGGCTAAAGTATTAGAAGACTTTAAGGATGTATTTCCAGATGACCTACCTGACCAGCTTCCACCACTCAGGGACATCTAGCACGCCATTGACTTAGTCCCAGGAGCCACCCTACCCAACCTTCCACACTATAGGATGAACCCTACCGAACATTTAGAGTTACAAAGACAAGTAGGGGATCTCCTTAGGAAAGGATTTATTAGAGAGAGTTTGAGTCCCTGTGCAGTAACCGCATTACTGACCCCTAAGAAAGATGGCACTTGGAGGATGTGCGTTGATAGTCATGCTATTAATAAGATCACAACAAAATATAGGTTTCCCATACCCTGTTTGGACGACATGTTAGATATGATGGTCGGAGCAACAATATTCTCAAAGATTGACCTTAAGAGTGGCTATCATCAGGTTAGGATTAGACCTGTGGATGAGTGGAAAACTGCATTCAAGACCAAGAAGGGTCTTTTGAGTGGGTAGTAATGCCATTCGGACTGTCCAATGCTCCTAGTACCTTTATGTAGATTATGAATCAAGTCCTACGGTTATTTATAGGAATTTTTGTCGTAGTTTACTTCGACGACATTCTTATATATAGCAGGACCAAGAAGGATCAATTGGACCATTTGAATCAAGTCTGTTTAGCTCTTAGGAAAAATGGTTTCTTTGCAAACCTTAAGAAATGTGATTTTTTTACTCATAGAGTCATTTTCCTAGGTTTTGTATGTTGGGAATTGTGTCTCAAAGCCAATCGCCTGGGTTGTAGGCGGTTGAGCTAAGTATTGTACTCTTTCTTTGAATTAATAAAATATTATTTTTGGTAGCTCATCACATATTGTATTTTCCTGAAATGAACTCTTTCCATGTGATGAAGTCCTTAGGACTACACTGACTTCGATACAGAGAGGATGTATCGAGTGGTCCTTAAACCTTGTTCACAACCAAAGGATATATTGTACTGGACGGCAATATATCAAGTATAGGTTATTGTAGTTTACATCGTTTGGTTGTCCTCTTGACCAAATGAGTGTGGTGACACTGATGTGATCTACAAGTGGGATATGTGATATCTCATTGAACGTGACTCCGTGTAGCCCCTTTCTGCCAAAGGGATACTCACGATTGGATATGGGTATATGTGTCCCTCCGACCTGAGGTCATCACGGTAGCTTGCAAGCAACTCCCTGTGCTTTGGTGCCGGACTACCTGGAATTTTAATCCGGTGATGGAAGGTTTCTGGGTACAGGCAAGTACTTGTGGAGCAGTGATGGACCAAGATGGAATTGACCTGTCCAAACAGTTTGGATTGAATGTCTCGCAGTATCTCAATTTAGCAAATCCTCGACCGGGGTAGCCCTAGTGAAGAGTCACTGGGCTTGCAAGGTTGAGACATGTAGTCGACTGACTCAGTCTGGGTTGGCAGCCCAATCTCAGTCGTCCTGAGTATTAGAGGTCAAAGGGATGAATTATACGATAACCATATACCAGAGGTTCGATAGTTTGCTCCCACATCTTCGACCTATCCGGAAGCCGGGACCCATTACTAGATGGTTTCCTGTGCTGGTACTAGAATTGTTCTAGTGCTACCGTTTAGGTTCAAACCTATGAGGTCACACGCCACAGAGGATTACTCTCTGATCCGGATACCGATTACGATTGGGAATCATCTCGGTTTTATGGTCACAGCATTTTTGAGCACTCTTTTCCCCATCTTGCCCTTGTCTGTGTCAACCGGAAATTATTCCGGGCTGACCAGGACTGCACCAGGATTTTTCTGAATCAGTTTTGAACTGATGCAGAGTTCGTTTCGGCCTCCAATTGGTTGTGAACCAATTGAACCAAATTCAATTGGGTTGGACCAATTGGTTTAAATGGGTTTGAACCAAAATTGGCTTGGACCGGTTAATTGAACCGGAGTTCCTCTCACTTGGACCGGTTTACACGGTTTTGACGTTGGATTTTTTTCCTTGCGCTGAAATAAATTCCAAGTGTTCGGAGGAGACCAAACAACCCATGCACTGAGAAGGCCGAACGTCCTCCTGCTGGGCGTCTTTTCTCCTCCCACCGGTTTGTTTTAAAACCTTTGTTAATGGCTGATTAATTTGGTTAAATAGCAACCGTGTCTCTTGGCTTTCCCAGTCTCTCCGTCTCCCTCTCCATTGCAGCCTATAAATTCTTTGGTCCCCTGTTTGAGCCTGAGTTTTTTACCACCGAGCAATAGCAAGCATTCTACTGGGCATTGTTTTTGAGAGGCAGAGAGATCATCCATTTTGAGAGATCTTTTCTTCATTCTATTGGGTGTTGTTGGGTTCAGGATTTGAAGAGTTCTAAGGAGAGGAAGAAGGGCTAATCTGTTGTTGATTCTAGTGCTCACCGTGAAGAAGAGCATTGCTCTGTTCTTCTTCTTGCTGCAACTGACCTGTGACTGCGTATCATCTTCCAGCGGCTAGCACCACGTGTGGAGAGGGATCCGAGAGCCCCGGGCATGTCTCCCCTTTAGAGGGAGTACTCTTCTACTCCTAGGAGCAAGCCACGTGAGCCGGGATCGCCGCTGCAGCTCCAAACGCGAAGATCAACCTGCTGTCCTGTTCTGCTATAGTTTTCTGGCAGCAGACTTTTGGGGATTCTATACACCTGTTTTAGATTGTTTCGATTGCAGATATCGGTGGCAAATTGAAGTAGATTCGTCCACCTTGCCGCTGCTAAAGTTTGGGAGCAAACGGAGGTCCAGAAGGTGGTGTTCCGACGACGTTTTTTTTTTCAAGCTCAAAATAGATTTTTCAATCAGCCCAACGAAGAAGAAGGCTGGAATAGTTTTATTCCAGCTATTCCAGCCTATTCCAGCTTTATCCCAGAGTTATTCCAACCGAAATAAGGTATGAAATTTTTTTTTTAATCATGCATGAATAGAATTTTTAATTCAAATATTTTGCAAATATTTTATATCATCATACATGCCTATTTGCAACTAGAATTAGATTAGTTTCTGGGCTGAGCAGATTTTGCTGCGCGGATTTTTAAAAATATTTTTAAAATCCATTCTGCTCCCGTTGCTGTTTGCATGCCTACTGTAGGATCATGTCAAACCACCTACATCATTTTTTTTCAGTGGTATCAGAGCAGGTTGCATGTGTAATCTAATCTAGTATGCATGTTTATAGATTAAAATTTGTTTAATCTAATAAAAATGTATCATGATTTCTTTTTGTAACCTAGTTGAGACCTTCACCATGACCGTGTGTCTTTGACACGATGCGGATCGTCTGTGTTGGCCTCTTCAGAAGGATCCTTAAAGAATATTAAAATTAAAAATTGTTTTAATTTGGTGATACATGTTTTGGGCATGTTTTATATGGATATGAAATATTTGTAAAATTTGAATCTTGATGCATGATTTGTTATGTAAAAATGTTTTACATTGTGACTTAATTAAAAAATATTTTAATTAAGTGTTTGGCTTATTAAAAATTTTAGGTTTATGAAATCTAAAACATTGCATAAGCCATTTTGGGTTAATTGGGTTAGCTGACTAGTTGGGTCCATAACTGGGTTTGACCTATGTTTAGTTGAACCGGATTACAAGAAGATTAAACAAAAGTTGTTTAAGGCCCTTCTTTAGAACTATCTAATAGTTAGATTAGTTGATCCGTTCATCTAAAATGGATCTAATTAGTGGCTCAGTGGATGCCCGAGTCTTTAGGCTAGTCTGATCTAGTCTGGTAAACCGACTGGTGTCGAGGTAGGTTTGGCATTGTGATCATGGTTGTATGAGGCTACCTCTTTCCTGGCCAACTTGGTTGGTGTCTAGGAAAGATGGTTAATGGCGGATACTCACCCATGATCTCACCTACCTGGCTAGTCGAGTCGACCAGAACTGATTGGAAAAGCTCAATGACTCGAGTTAACCCATGTCACCCAGGTTGATCGGTCTGACTGATCTATAGGTGCCCATGGATCAATTTGTTGATTTATTTCAACCCTCCTGGAATCTGATTGATTCAGTGGGAGGATGATCCATGTCCTTATCTTTTTCTTCTGTCACAACTAAAAAATTCTTTAAAATTATTAGGTCCTTAAAAAGACTAAGTCAAAGAGTTGACAGTGTCTTAGCCTCCCATTAAGTTGAATAGAAATGTATCCACTAGCTTGGTGTGCATCGGCAGTTCCATAGAACGGGTGTATATCCGGCGACTGGAATTTCTATCTGATCGATGATGGTTCAGTGCAACCTCCTTAACGGGACCCGGTGGGCTGGCCATAGTCGGGCTTAGTCTTTAGTTAGCTGGAAGCACTGGATTTGTCATGTTAATGGTTGGACCTAACCAGAGACCCGCAATAGGAGGCCCTTAGGCCGATTGGGGTGTTCTCTGGGGCAAAATGAAATACTGAAAATTGTTTAGGGAAACAATTGGTTTACGAACCTACCTTTAGGCTCGTATGGGTGAGCTGGCCATAGTCGGGCTCATGCGAGGCCTATTGGATTTCAGTACTCACTTGAAAAAGTGTTTTCACGGATTGGAGTTAGAGGCTACCAATCTAAAAATTAGTGGGAGAAACCTTTAGACTAAAGTCTAAGTCTTTTGGTTAAATTATTAATTCATACACTAATTTGGTCTTATTTTCTTTTCAGATATCTTCTAATTTATCGCTCCGGTCACTTCTCGATAACGAGAAGTTAAAGGGTCACAACTTTGATAGTTGGTATCGAAGATTGAGAATCGTTCTGGAACATGAACGGATCCTCTATGTGATAACGGATCTGGCACCTGAAATCCCTCCCGCTAATGCATGGAGTGCGGTCAGAGACGCTTATCTGAAGTGGGTCTCTGATTGGACTACTGTCCGATGCATTATGTTAGCTGCGATGAACGACGAGTTCAGTCGCAAATTCGAGGAGGCCCAACCTGATGAAATCCTACAAAAGTTGAAGGAATCCTTCGGCACCCCGGATGATGTAGAATGGTACAAAGTGTCTTGTGCCATCTACAATTCCAAGATGCCGAATGGCGGTTCAGTCACTGATCATGTATTGTACATGATCGAGCTGATTGAAAAGCTGGGCAAACTCGGATGCCCCTTGCACGAGCAGCTCGGCAAGGATGCGATCCTGAATTCTCTTCCCTCTTCCTATCTTGATTTTCTCGATCATTATAGAATGAACAAGCCTGTAGTCAACTACCATGGTCTTTTGGGGTTGCTGCAGACTTTTGAGAAAGACCACCAACTGAATAAGGGGGTGGTGAATTTAGTGGGAGGAAGTAGAGGTCGTCGTCCCTTTAAGAAAGGGAAGAAAAAAATAAATAAAAAGGGAAAGAAGGTGCAGTATGCTCCTGGCCCTAGTCAGACCAGGAAGTATAAGGCTGATCAATCTTCTGCAGAATGTTTCTACTGCAAGAAGAAGGGACACTGGAAGAGGAACTGTCCTCTTTATATTATGTCCCTTGATCCGAACAGGCCAAGAAAGCAGAAGTCTGCTGAACAAGGTATTCATATGATAAAACCTTGTAATTACTCAACTGTTGATACTGCTAACTGGGCATTGGATACTGGTAGTCCAATTCACGTTTGTAATTCATTATAGGGACTTCAAGTTAGCAGAAGATTTGAAGATGGAGAACAGTTTCTGAGCATCGAGAATGGAAATCGTGTTCCAGTACTGGCGGTCAGAGTTCTGCATCTTGTCTTTGAGTCTTATACTGTCGAACTAGTCGACTGTCACTATTGTCCTAGTTTCATTATGAGCATAATCTCTGTAGGCCTTTTGGCCAATTGTGGTTTTGAACTATCAATAAAGAAGATTTTTGCAATGTTATTTTGAATAACTCTGTTATAATGAAAGCTAGATTAAATAATGTCATATATGTACTATCAAGGCCTGTTAGTATAATGTACACTTCTAGAAAATGTCCAAGGTTAGATAATGTCAATGATTTGTATCTTTGGCACTGTAGGCTAGGTCATATTAACCAAAATAGGATAAACAAGATGCGAGGAGAAGGACTCCTCGAGGTCAGCAATTCTGAATCACTGCCCACTTGTGAATCCTGTTTACTTGGTAAAATGACTAAGTCACCTTTTACTGGAAAAGGTGAACGAGCTACAGAACTTCTAAGTCTCATACATACTGATGTATGTGGATCGATGACAGTTAGTGCTAGAGGAGGATACAAATATTTCATTACTTTTACATATGACTTTTCAAGGTTCGGTTATGTCTTCTTAATGAGACATAAGTCTGAGTCGTTTGAAATGTTCAAACGATACCGTAATGAAGTCGAAAAGCAAACTGGAATAAGTATTAAAACCCTTCGATCTGATCGAGGTGGTGAATACTTATCTGGTGAATTTTTGACATATCTTGAGGAGAATGGAATTCTCTCTCAGTGGACTCCTCCAAGAACACCGCAGTTGAATGGTGTGTCCGAAAGGAGGAATCGAACCTTGTTGGACATGGTTCGATCCATGATGGGCTTTGCAAATCTGCCACTATCCTTTTGGGGATATGCGCTTCGGACAGCCTGCTACTTGTTAAATAATGTTCCAAATAAGTCTGTTGTCTCCACTCCGTATGAGATGTGGAATGGACGTAAACCCTCAATCTTACACCTTCGGGTCTGGGGTTGTCCGGCTTACATAAAGCGTTTAGACTCAGACAAACTTGGTCCAAGGTCTGATCGGTGTTTATTCATTGGTTATCCTAAGGAAACCAAAGGGTATTTCTTCTACTTGGAGAATGAACAAAAGGTGTTCGTTGCTCTTAGAGCTATCTTTTTGGAAAAGGAGTTCCTTGGAGAAGGAACTATAGCCTCTAAGATTGAACTTGATGAAGTTTAGCCAATAGAAGAACCTGCACACTCCAAGGACATCGTAGAACCGGCTGTGATTAAATCACACCCAGAACCCATTAGGAGATCCGGTAGAATACCGCGTCAGCCGGACAGATACTACGATTTCTTGGTCCGGGACGGCGATCCCATTGAGCTCGATGAGAACAATGAGGATCTGATCACCTATATGGATGCTCTTTAGAGATCTAACTCTGAGGTATAGCTTAGAGCCATGCGATCCGAAATGGAGTCCATGGAAATCAACAATGTATGGATATTGGTTGATCCGCCTGAAGGGATAAAATCCATCGGGTGTAAATGGATCTTCAAGAGGAAAAGGGGTGCAGATGGGAAGGTAGAGACCTATAAAGCCCGTCTGGTTGCCAAGGGGTATCGTCAGCGATATAGTATCGATTATGACGAGACTTTCTCCCCTGTGGCAATGCTCAAGTCCATTCGGATCATGCTTGCTTTGGCAGCATATTTTGATTACGAGATCTGGCAGATGGATGTCCGAACCGCTTTCCTAAATGGGGAGCTGTAAGAGGAGGTGTATATGATACATCCTGAAGGGTTCACATCCACAGATGAATCAAAAGTATGCAAGTTGCAGAAGTCCATCTATGGACTCAAGCAAGTGTCTCAAAGTTGGAACTTACGGTTTGATAGATGTATCAAATCATATGGCTTCGTTAGGAACGGAGAAGAACCATGCATCTATAAATGGGTTAATGGTTCTGTGATTATATTCCTAGTACTGTATGTTGACGACATTCTCTTAATCGGGAATGATGTCGCAGCATTACAAGGAATAAAGGTCTGGTTATCATCTCAGTTCTCCATGAAAGACTTGGATGAAGCTTCTTACATACTAGGTATGAAGATCTATAGAGATAGATCTAAGAAGCTTTTGGGACTGTCCCAATCTACGTACATTGATACCGTGCTGAAACGGTTCAGCATGGAAAATTCCAAGAAAGGCTATCTCTCGATAGGTTCTGGAATTACTCTTTCCAAGAAGGATTATGTGACAACTCCTGAGGAAAGAGAGCGCATGAGTAGAGTACCTTATGCTTCTGCAGTAGGCTCTATCATGTATGCTATGACTTGTACTAGACCAGACATGGCATACTCACTAGGAGTAGTGAGTAGATACCAGTCTGACCCAGGTGAGGCGCATTGGAAGGTGGTTAAGTCCATCCTTAAGTATTTGAAAAATACTAAAGATTAATGGCTGATTTATGGAGAACCTGACTTGAAACTTGTGGGGTACTCTGACTCCAGTTTCTAGTTAGATAGAGATGATAGCAAGAGTGTGTCAGGGTTTGTATTTATCCTGAATGGAGGAGCGATCTGCTGGAAAAGTTCCAAGCAGGCAACTGTTGCAGACTCGGTATGAGAAGCAGAATATATTGCAGCATCAGATGCAGCAAAGGAAGCTGTGTGGTTGCGGAAGTTCCTTGGAGAGCTAGGGGTGGCACCTTTCCTAGATGGTCCTGTTTCGGTGTACTGTGACAACACTGGAGCCATTGCTCAAGCTAAGGAGCCTAAAGCTCATCACCGCACCAAGCAAATACTGCGGTGCTACCACCTCGTACGAGAGATCGTAGAACGAGGCGACATCAATCTTCTGAAGATCGATGGAAAAGAAAATCTGGCCGACCCCTTCACTAAAGCCCTCAGAATAAAAGAGTTCGACTATTGTAAATGGGAAATGGGTATTAGATACTCTTCTGATTGGTTTTAGTACAAGTGGGAGTTGTTGGGAATTGTGTCCCAAAGCCAATAGCCTGGGTTGTAGGCGGTTGAGCAAAGTATTGTACTCTTTCTTTGAATTAATAAAATATTATTTTTGGCAGCTCATCACATATTGTATTTCCCTGAAATGAACTCTTTCCATGTGATGAAGTCCTTAGGACTACACTGACTTTGATACAAAGAGGATGTATCGAGTGGTCCTTAAACCTTGTTCACAATCAAAGGATATATTGTACTGGACGGCAATATATCAAGTATAGGTTGTTGTAGTTCACATCGTTTGGTTGTCTTCTTGACCAAGTGAGTGTGGTGACACTGATGTGATCTACAAGTGGGATATGTGAAATCTCATTGAACGTGACTCCGTGCAACCCCTTTCTGCCAAAGGGATACTCACAATTGGATATGGGTATATATGTCCCTCCGACCTGAGGTCATCACGGTAGCTTGCAAGCAACTTCCTGTGCTTTGGTGCCGGACTACCCAGATTTTAATCCGGTGATGGAAGGTTTCTGGGTACAGGCAAGTACTTGTGGAGCAGTGATGGACCAAGATGGAATTGACCTGTCCAAACAGTTTGGATTGAATGTCTCGCAGTATCTCAATTTAGCAAATCCTCTGTCGGGGTAGCCCTAGTGAAGAGTCACTGGGCTTGCAAGGTTGAGACACGTAGTCGACTGACTCAGTCTGGGTTGGCAGCCCAATCTCAGTCGTCCTGAGCATTAGAGGTCAAAGGGATGAATTATACGGTAACCATATGCCAGAGGTTCGATAGTTTGCTCCCGCATCTTCGACCTATCCGGACGCCAGGATCCATTGCTAGATGGTTTCCTGTGCTGGTACTAGAATTGTTCTAGTGCTACCGTTTAGGTTCGAACCTATGAGGTCACACGCCACAGAGGATTACTCTCTGATCCGGATACCGATTACGATTGGGAATCGTCTCGGTTTTATGGTCACAGCATTTTTGAGCACTCTTTTTCCTATCTTGTCCTTTTCTGTGTCAACCAAAAATTGTTCCAGGCTGACTAGGACTGCTCCAGGATTTTTCTGAATCAGTTTTGAACTAATTCGAGGTTCGTTTCAGCCTCCAATTGGTTGTGAACCAATTGAACCAAATTCAATTGGGTTGGACCAATTGGTTTAAATGGGTTTGAACCAAAATTGGCTTGGACCGGTTAATTGAACTGGAGTTCCTCTCACTTGGACCGGTTTACACGGTTTTGACGTTGGATTTTTTTCCTTGCGCTGAAATAAATTCCAAGCGTTCGGTGGAGACCAAACAACCCATGCGCTGAGAAGGCTGAACGTCCTCCTGCTGGGCGTCTTTTCTCGTCCCACCAGTTTGTTTTAAAACCTTTGTTAATGGCTGATTAATTTGGTTAAACAGCAACCGATGTCTCTTGGCTTTCCCAGTCTCTCCGTCTCCCTCTCCATTGTAGCCTATAAATTCTTTGGTCCCCTGTTTCAGCCTGAGTTTTTTACCATCGAGCAACAGTAAGCATTCTACTGGGCGTTGTTTTTGTGAGGCAGAGAGATCATCCATTTTGAGAGATCTTTTCTTCATTCTATTGGGTGTTGTTGGGTTCGGGATTTGAAGAGTTCTAAGGAGAGGAAGAAGGGCTAATCTCTTGTTGATTCTAGTGCTCACCGTGAAGAAGAGCATTGCTCTGTTCTTCTTCTTGTTGCAACTTACCTGTGACCGCGTATCATCTTCCAGCGGCTAGCACCGTGTGTGGAGAGGGATCCAAGAGCCCCGGGCGCGTCTCCCCTCTAGAGGGAGTACTCTTCTACTCTTAGGAGCAAGCCACGCGAGCCGGGATCGCCGCTGCAGCTCCAAACGCGAAGATCAACCTGATGTCCTGTTCTGCTGCAGTTTTCTGGTAGCAGACTTTTGGGGATTTTATACACCTGTTTTAGATTGTTTCGATTGCAGATATCGGTGGCAAATCGAAGTAGATTCGTCCACCTTGCTGCTGTTGAAGTTTGGGAGCAAACGGAGGTCCGGAAGGTGGTGTTCTGACGACATTTTTTTTTTTCAAGTTCAAAACAGATTTTTCAATCAGCCCAACGAAGAAGAAGGCTGGAATAGTTTTATTCCAGCTATTCTAGCCTATTCCAGCTTTATCCTAGAGTTATTCCAGCCAGAATAAGGTATGAAAAATTATTGTTTAATCATGCATGAATATAATTTTTAATTCAAATATTTTGTAAATATTTTATATCATCATACATGCCTATTTGCAACTAGAATTAGATTAGTTTCTGGGCGGAGCAGATTTCCACTGCGTAGATTGTTAAAAATGTTTTTAAAATCCATTCTGCTCCCATTGCTGTTTGCATGCCTAGTGTAGGATCATGTCAAACCACCTGCATCATTTTCTTTCATTGTAGTCATACCTGACGAAGTTTCTGCTGACCCTGAAAAGATTAAGTCAATTGAAGAGTGGCCTGTGCCAAAAAATGTTTATGAAGTATGAAGTTTTCATGGCCTCACTACTTTCTATAGAAGGTTCATTCGGGGGTTTAGTACTATAGTTGCACCAATCACGGATTACATTAGGAAAGGCCAATTTGAATTGACATAAGCTGCTGATAGGGCCTTCCTAGATGTTAAAAAGAAAAAACACAAGCACCTATCTTAAGATTGTCCAATTTTTTCAAGGTTTTTGAGGTTGCTTGTGATGCATCTAGAGTTGGAATAGGTGGAGTTTTAAGCCAGGAGAGCCACCCCATAGCTTTCTTTAGTTAAAAATTAAATGAAGCCAAGCTTAAGTATTCCACCTATGATAAGGAGCTCTATGCAGTAGTGCAAGCTTTAAGGTATTGGATGCACTATCTACTACCGCATGAATTTGTCTTGTTTTCTGATCACGAGGCCCTTAGATTCCTTAGTTCCCAGAAGAAGCTGAATCCTAGGCATGCCAAGTGGATAGAATACATCCAGGCCTACACATTTGTCTTAAAACATCGTGCCGGAACAGAGAATGAGGTAGCCGATGCTTTAAGTCATAGAGCCCTGCTTCTGAACTTGATTAGCACTGAAGTCGTTGGATTTGAAAGACTTACGGATGAATATGATAATTTTCCAGACTTTAGTGAAGTTTACCAAGCTTTAAAATTAGGACCATCTAGTGACCACAGTGTATACACCCTTTTAGATGGTTATCTATTTAAGAAAAACAAACTTTGTATTCCAAAGACTTCCCTGAGAGATTTTTTAATCTGGGAAACCCATACTGGAGGTTTGGCTGGCCATTTTGGAAGAAACAAGACCATATTGATAATTGAGGAGAAATTTTATTGGCCAGGCCTTAAGAGACAAGTAGCCAATATTGTTGCCTGATGTAGGATATGTGCGGTTGCCAAACATCAAAGACAAAACACTGGGTTATACACTCCTTTACCTGTGCAGGATTGTCCATGGCAGGATCTTAGCATGGACTTCATTTTAGGGCTTCCCAAGACCCTTAGAAAACACGATTCAATCTTTGTAGTGGTCGACAGATTTTCAAAAATAGCCCATTTTATACCCTGCTCCCAAACTTTTGATGTCTCTAGGGTAGCCAAGCTTTTTCTCGATCAAGTAGTCAAGTTACATGGGTTACCTAAGACCATTGTTTCTGATAGGGATGTCCGATTCACAAGCTGTTTTTGGAAAACCCTTTGGCACCTATTAGGAACAAAACTGAAAATCTCAACTGCTTACCACCCTTAGACTGATGGATAAACTGAAGTTGTAAATAGAAGTCTAGAAAACTTATTAAGGTGCTTTGTTGGAGAGAGTCTGGGAAATTGGGATTTACTTCTACCTTGTGCTGAATTCGCGTACAATAGCTCGATCAATAGGTCCACTGGTAAAAGTCCCTTTGAGATTGTCCATGGTTACAGACCTAGGAGACCTATCGACCTCATCCCATTACCCACACACTCACGTGTATCTGAGTCTGCCGAGTCATATACACAGCATCTTAAAGAATTACATAAGGAAATTAGTAAGAAAACTCCAATGAGTAATGAAGTTTATAAGCATGTGGCTGATTCACGTAAACAGATAAAAGAATTTAATGAAGGGGACTCAGTCATGATAAAACTTAGACCTGAAAGGTTTCCATCGAGAACTATGAAGAATCTACATGCCCGGGGAGCTGGACCTTTCAAAATAATTAAGAAAATAGGATCTAATGCATATGTGTTAGAGTTACCACCTGGTTATGGCATTAGCTCCACTTTTAATATTTCTGATCTGAAAGAATTTAAAGATCTGGCATTAATTTTTAGTGAGCCTTTTGGACCTCACCCTGCCTTTGAGAGCGAAACCCTACCTGAGTGTCCACCAGCAATTCTACTAGACCGGAGAGACAAGATTGAACGTATCTTAGATGACCAAGTGATTACTACTAGAAATAAGGGTTATTAGCATTATCTGGTTCGTTGGCACGGTCGATCGGAATCTGAAGACTCCTAGATTATCCATGAGGATCTACAACAAATTGACCCAGATATATTAGAAAAATACTACAGTCAAACCAATCCTTACTCGACAGGGTCGAGTTCCTCCCACCCAAGGAGCATTGGTGTAGGCACCAGGCTTGGGAAGAGGATTCAACTAATGCCAAGTTCTTTATGGATAGAAGACTAGGAATTTAAGTCCTGTAATAAGTCTATGAGTCCTGTATTTATGTTTATTTGAATAATTGAGTCCTATTTTATTTCAATTTGGGTTCAATTAGAGTTCAATTAGGCTTTATATTGAGTCGGGTTCAAGAGCTACTTGAATTGGGTTCCAATTAAGCTAGATCAAGTGCAACTAGTTTCACATTAAGTGCAACCAGCTTCACCAACAAACTTGGAACACCACATCATCAATGCACCTTGCCAAGTTGGAGGACAAGTCATGCCACATCACCAAGACACTTCACCATGAATTTTCAAGACAAATTTGAATTTGAATGAAGCTCCACTCTTCATGGGAATGAAGCTCCACTCTTCATGGGATGCCCCCTTGTATTTTGGAGTTTTAGTTTTTAAAAGGGCCGTTCCAATTTCTTTGGGATGCCCCTTGATTATCTCCATGAAATGTGATGTAGTTTGAATTTGAAAAAGGAGCTTAAGGTTTATAAAAGCTCCTAAATCTTCTTGTAATTGATTCATGAATGAAATGAAATTTTTCTAAGAAAGCTTTCCTCCTTTGCTAGTCAAAGACCCTTAAGAGAAGGTAGGTGTGAGACTTAGGATACTTAACCAAACAAGGTACTAATCCCTCTTCCAATCCCATTCGGCCACCCTTGGAGAATCCTCTTCAAGCCTCTCCAAATTCATCCTCCCCTTCATCCAAAAGATGTCATCTTCAAAGGAGTTCTTCATGCCATCAAGGGAAAAAGATTCAAGCTATGGATGCCAAGGGAGATCTCCTTCAAGCCAAATCTAAGCCACTTCTTCCATTCCTAATTTCCTCTTCCATTTCCCCATTCTTCCTCCTAAATCTTCTAATTTACTATGCATCTATGCAGGATCCCCGGGTCTCCTGGTTTTCAAGGTGAAGGTCTACTGTGCTAAGGAATCATAAACAAGGTGCCTTTAGATCTAGAGTATCTCCTTGCCATTCTTAGTACTTCATCTTGAGTGTCCCTTTATTGAATTTTAGATTATTAATAGCCGGATAGCCATCTTTATAATCTTCTTTCAGATCTGAAATAGAAAGTAGGCTAGCCCTAACCTGTGTGGTTTCCTAACCACGAAGATCCCTTCTTAATTACTTTGAGAGATTTTTTTTTCTAGTACAGTTCTTTTTCTTATGTTCCTTTCATATAATTCTATCTCTTTTACGTAGAATAGATGCATGTTTATCTATTTCATTTTCATTTAGTCCTTCTAATTCCTTTAAATACATCATTCGAAACATGTTTCCCATCGCCAAGTAGTCCGGCACCAAAGTATAGTGAGTTGTTTGCAAGCTACCATGGTGACCTCAGGTCTGAGGGACATATATATCCATATCCCTTCGCGAGCAACCCTTTGGCAGAAGGGAGCTCCGTAGATGGTCACGTTCAATGAAATGTCATACATTTCACTTACATGTCATACCGATGTCTCTACACTCCTTGGTTAAGAGGACAACCAACAAATGTGACATACAATAACCTACATTTGATACATCATCATCCTATAACAATGTATCTTTTGGTTGTGAAACAATTTAAGAACTACTTGATATATCATCTCTATATCAAACAATGTAGTTCTAAGGACTCCATCATACAAGTGTTCATTTCAGGAAAATGTAAATATGATGAATAGCCAATAAGAAAAGAATAACTTTTATTCATTCAAAAATCATATACAGTTACAAGATAGCACAACAATCTACAGCCTAGACGATTGGCTTTGGGATACAATTTCCAACAACTCCCACTTGGACTAAAGCTAAAAGGTACAGAATCTCATTCCCATTTTTTATTTACAATAGTCGAACTCTTGAACTTTGATGGCTTTAGTGAAGGGGTCAGCTAGGTTTTCCTTTCTATCGATCTTCAGAAGGTCAATGTCATCTCGTTCCACGATCTCTCATACAAGATGATAGCACCATAGAATATGCTTTGTGCGATGATGAGACTTCGGCTCTTTGGCTTGAGCAATGGCTCCAGCACTATCACAGTACACTGGAATAAGACCATCTAGGGAATGTGCCACTCTCAGCTCGCTAAGGAACTTCTGTAACCACATAGCTTCCTTCGCTGTATCTGATGCTGCAATGTACTCTGCTTTGCATACTGAGTCCGCCACAGTAGGCTACTTGGAACTTTTCCAGCAGACAGCTCCTCCATTTAGGGTAAAGATAAATCCTGATACACTCTTGCTATTATCCTTATCTGACTGGAAACTAGAGTCAGTATACCCCACAAGTTTCAAGTTAGATTCTCCATAAATTAGCCATTGGTCCTTAGTATTTCGTAAATACTTAAGAATGGTCTTTACCACTTTTCAATGAGCTTCACCTGAGTCAGACTGGTATCTGCTCACTACGCCTAGTGAGTATGCCACGTCTGGTCTAGTACATGTCATGGTGTACATGATAGAACCCAATGCCGAAGCATATGAGATTCTACTCATACGCTCTCTCTCTTCAGGAGTTGTCGCACAATTTTTTTAGAGAGATCAATTCCAGTGCCTATCGGGAGATAGCCCTTCTTGGAATTTTCCATGTTGAACCGTTTCAGCATGGTGTCGATGTATGTAGACTGGGACACCCCAGAAGCCTCTTAGATCTATTTCTATAGATCTTCATACCTAGTATATAAGAGGCTTCACCCAAGTCCTTCATAGAGAACTGAGACGATAACCAAACCTTTATTCCTTGTAGTACTGGGATGTCATTCCCGATTAAAAGAATGTCATTCACATACAACACAAGGAATACAATCATAGAACCATTAGCCCATTTATAAATGCAAGGTTCTTCTCCATTCCTAACGAAGCCATATGACTTGATACACTTATCAAATCACATGTTCCAACTCCTTGATGCTTGTTTCAGTCCATAGATGGACTTTTGAAGCCTGCACACCTTTGACTCGTTTGTGGATGTGAACCTTTCAAGTTGTATCATATATACCTCCTCTTCCAGCTTACCATTCAGGAAAGCTGTTCGGACATCCATTTGCTAGATTTCATAGTCAAAGTGTACTGCTAAAGCAAGCATAATCTGAATGGATTTGAGCATTGCCACAGGAGAGAACGTCTCGTCATAGTCAATACCATAACATTGATGATATCCCTTGGCAACCAGACGGGCTTTATAGGTCTCCATATACCCGTCTGCACCTTTTTTCCTTTTGAAAATCCATTTGCACCTAATGGGTTTTATCCCTTCAGGTGTATCAACCAATGTCCATACATTGTTGATCTCCATGGACTCTATTTTGGATTTCATGGCTCTCAGCCATTTTTCAGAGTCAGACCTTTGCATTACATCCATATAGGTGATCGGATCCTCATTATTCTCATCGAGTTCAATGGGATCATCATCCCAGACCAAGAAACCATAGTATCTGTTCGGTCAGCTCGATACTCTTCCGGATCTCCTTAATGGTTCCTGAGTGGGCTTTGGGTGTGATCTAATCACAACTGATTCTATGTTATCCCTTAAGTGTGTTGGTTCTTCTACTTGTTGAACTTCACTAAGTTCAATCTTAGCAGCTACAGTCCCTTTACCAAGAAACTCCTTTTCCAAAAAGATAGCCCTAAGACCGACGAACAACTTTTGTTCCTCAGCTAAGTAGAAGTAATATCCCTTAGATTCTTTTGGATACCCAATAAATAGGCACCGGTCAGACAGGCACCGATCAGACCTAGGTCCAAGTTTGTTCGTTTTCAATCATTTTACATAAGCCGGGCACCCCCAAACCTGAAGGTGTGATAGTGTCGGCTTACGTCCAGTCCATATCTCATATGATGTTTTACTAACGGACTTACTTGGAGCCCTATTCAGAAGGTAACAGGCTAATTCTAGAGCATATCCCCAAAAGGATACTGGCAGAGAAGCAAAGCCCATCATGGACCAAACCATGTCTAATAGGGTTCAATTCCTCCTCTCAAACACTCCATTTAATTGAGGTGTCCCTGAAGGTGTTCACTGAGAGAGAATCCCATTCTCCTTGAGATATGCCAGAAACTCACCCGAAAGGTATTCACTACCTCGATCGGATCGAAGGGTTTTGATACACTTTCCAGTTTATTTTTCTACTTCACTACGATACCATTTGAATATTTCAAATGACTTAGATTTATGTCTCATCAAGAAGACGTAACCATACCTCGAAAGATCGTCTATAAATATAATAAAATAATCATACCCACCTCTAGCACTAACATTTATGGGTCTGCATATATCAGTATGTACCAGTCTCATAATTTCTTTAGCTCGCTCACCTTTTCTAGTAAAAGGTGACTTAGTCAATTTTCCAAGAAGACAGGACTCATAGGTTAGAAATGAACTATCTTCACTAAAATCGAGGAGACCCTCACTTTTCAACCTATTTATCCTATTCCTATTAGTATGACCTAGCCTACAATACCATAGGTACGCTTCACTGATATTATCTATCATAGGACGTTTGCTAGATGTGTACATTATACTAACAAGTCATGATAGTACATAAATGCCATCATGCATTTGTCCAATCAAAACCACAGAATCATTCCAAATGATTTTGCAAACGTCATTCTTTATTGATAGTTCATAAACATACATGGCCAATTGGCCTACAGAAAGGACATTCAAAATAAAAGATGGACAAAAATGACACTCGTTCAAAATGACAGTACAGGACTCGAAAACAAGTTTAAGGACTCCCAATGCTAGGACTGGAACTCGGCTTCCATTTCCCACATTCAAGAATCTCTCGCCGTCCTCGAATCTTCTACTAACTTGAAGTCCTTGCAAAGAATTGCAAATGTGAATTGGACTTCCAGTATCCAATACCCAGTTAGTAGTATCGCAAACAGAAAAACTACAAGGTGTTATCATATAAATACCTTGTCCAGGACCATCCTGCAACTTTCTCTTCTTGGACCTGTTCGGGTCAAGGGATGTAATATAAAGAGGACAATTCCTCTTCCAGTGACCCTGCTTCTTGCAGAAGAAGTACTCTACATGACTCTGATCAGCCTTCACTTTATTGGCCTGACTAGGCCCAGAAGTACTTAGCATATTTTTTCCTTTATTTTTCTTCTTCCCTTTCTTAAAGGGACAACACCCTCTCGAAGATCCTTCCACTAGATTCACCATCCCTTTATTCAATTGGTGGCCTTTCTTATAAGTCTGCAGCAATCCCAATAGACCATGGTAGTTAACTGCAGGCTTATTCATTTTGTAATGATTGAGAAAATCTAGATAGGAAGAAGGGAGGGAATTCAGTATCGCATCTTTCCCAAGCTGTTCATGCAAGGGACAGCCAAGCTTGCCCAAGCGCTCAATCATCTTGATCATATACAATACATGATCAGTGATTGAGGCCCCATCATGCATCCGTGCATTGTAGATAGCACAGGAGACCCTGTACCTCTCAACATCATCTGGTGTTCCGAAAGACTCCTTCAGCCTTTGAAGGATTTCTTCCGGCTGGGCTTCCTTGAACTTGTGACTGAACTCGTCGTTCATCATAGCCAACATTATGCACTGGACAGTGGTCCTGTTAGAGAGCCACTTCTGATAAGTGTCTCTGACTGAACCCTGAGCATTGGCAGTAGGGATCTCAGGTGCCGGATCTGATATCACATATAGGATCCGTTCATGCTCTAGAACAATCCTGAACCTTCGATACCAGCTATCGAAGTTGGATCCATTGAGCTTCTCGTTATCAAGAAGAGACCGGAGTGACAGGTTGGAAGACATATGAAAGGAAAACTAAAGCTAATTAGTGTATATGAATTATTAACCTAAAGATATGGACTTTAGTCTAAAGGTCCCTCCCACTATTTTGCTTAGACTGATAGCCTCTACCTCTAATCCGAGGAATTATTTTAATTCCCTAGTGAGTACCAGAGTCCAATAGACAACACATGAGCCTGACTTTGGCTGGCCCACCCATGCATGTCTAAAGGTAGGTTCTTTAACCGATTACTTCTCCAAGTAACCTCTAGTATTTGGGTTTTGCTCCAAGGAGCACTTCAATCAGCCTTTAGACCTCCTATTGAAGGTCTCGGTTATGTCCAACCATTAACATGACAAAATTCAATGCTTCTAACTAACGAATAGTCAAGCTCGACTTTGGTCGGCCCACCTGACCACCGTTAAGAGAGTCGCACTGAGCCATCATATTAGGAACAGCAATTCCAATAGCTGATGAACACCCGATCTTTAGATCTGTCGATGAACACCCAACTATTGGACATATTACCATCCCATTTAATGGGAGGCTAGGACTTGGGTTATCCCTATAACTTTGTCCTTTTAAGGACCTAATAATTTAGAGGGTTTTTAAATAATGTGATAGATGAAGAGATGAAAAGACATGGATCAACCTCTCACTGACCAAATCAGTAATCTAGGAGGGTTACTCATAACAGATGATCGATGGATACCTAAAATCAGTCAAGATTGATTAACCTTGGGTGACAAGGGTTAACATGAGTCAATGAGCTATCCAATCAATCTTGATCGACCATATTAGCCAGGTAAGTGAGATCATGGGTTGGGTTCTGCCATTAACTGTCTTGCCTTAGACACCAACAGAGTTGGCCAGGTAAGAGGTAGCCCCAAAGAACCATGATCAAAATGTCAAACTTACCTCGATATCAATCGATTCATCAGACTCGATTAGACTAGCATAAAGACTCGGGCTTTCCACTGAGCCATAAATTAGGTCCATTTAGATTATGAACTAATCAATCTAACTATTAGATAGATATAGAGAAGAAATCCTAACTTAACATTTGATTAGATTAGTTCTTTAATTTGTCCAATGTATCTAAACTTAGATCTAACCCAATCAAGGACCTAATAGAAGCTAATCCATGACCCTTAAGGCTTATTGAAATGACTTAAAATCTTTGAATCATATTCCTAGAGTTCTTAGTTATTCTTAATTCTCAATTAAGTTCAATAGCCTTAATTTAATTAAAATAATTTTAATTTACAGATGTAAAATAATTTTATAAAAACTTCAAAATTTGAATTCACTATTTTTCTACATTTTCATCCCAAGTGTCGACTCACCAAGAGCAAGTGTCGACACCTAGTGTCGACACTTGGGTCGACTCAAGGCCTGAGATAGGGGGAAAATATAAAACCAAGTTTTCTGGTAAGTGCTCATGAGTCGACACTTACAAGGCCAAGTGTTGGCTCATGAGCCCAAGTGTCGACACTTCAGCCTGTCACAGGAGAAAAATAGAATCCAGATCTCAGAGAATTTTCTCATGAGTCGACACTTACAAGGCCAAGTGTCGACTCATAACTTGAGACAGTGAAAAACACAGTGATTTCAAATCCAATATTTCTCCAAACATTCAATCAAAATCGATCAATAAAAACTCTTAGATCTTATCTAAAGTTGTTTTATGATCATTTCATTAGATTAAAATATTTTTAATTTATATTTTCTTGCTTCTTATTTTTCTTTTCAAGAGTCAATCACATCGGCACCCCTACACACCATAGGAGATCTCATTGAATGGGAAAAGAGGGTCTTGTAGCCCTACTTCTCTCCTATGATGACGGCCATGGTGAAGCACTCAATCCAAGTACATATGAAGTGATGTTATTAGCATGCTAGAATCATTATACTACAAAAGGGAACCTATTTCTCTGATACCACTGAAGGTGAAGTGCATCTACGAAGCATTCCAATATGCAAACATGCATTCACGAAAGCAGGGCAGAAAATATGTATTTTAAAATAATTTTAAAACATGCACAGCGAAAGGCTCGTTAGATAGATCTAAATGATCTACCGATCTACCCGCAACAGGATCTAGTATAATGTAACAGCATGCATCATAATATCAAAGCAAGACAGGAACACAAATATAAAAGTACCATACCTTTATACTGGAGAAAAGCTGTAGAAGGAGGAGGGCGCTCGAGCCACACATATGTCTGGCCTCTACAGGTAATCCACACCTGGGCTCGACTCTGATCAACTCCCTCAGAGTGTTAGCTTTTTGGGATCCTTGGGCCGATCTTCTTCCAGGAAGACTCGGAGGAGAGCTAGAACCCTTTTCTAAAAGAACTCTCTTTCCAAGACCTAGCTAGAATGCTAGGATTCTCACACCCAATCCCTACACCTCTCACAACCCTTCTCTATCTTCTCTCTTTTCTCTTATCGTGTCTCTCTAGTTGTTGTTTGTTGTAACCTCTGCAACCTATAGAATGACCTTCATTTATAGGTGCAGCCATGAGAGGGAGAAAGAGGAAGGAGGAGAGATGAGGGGAGAGAATGGGGGAGAGGATTAAGGCTATAACAAATGGGTCCAACCCAAGAAGGTAAGTATGACTATCATACCAAATAACCTTGGAGCCAAAACTGGTTTAAATTCGAAATTCAAATTAGGTAAAAACTTGTTCAAAATCCTTCCAAAATTTCTTTCCAAAAATTTGCTCGTTACAGGAAGTGTCGACTCATGAAAACTGCCAAGTGTTGACACTTCACCAAGTGTCGACACTTGCAAAATTCCAAGTATCGACACTTCACTAAGTGTCGACACCTGCAAAATCCCAAGTGTCAACACTTGGAACAAAGTCAATCATTTTGACTTCCATTGATGGCAAACGATTCTCAATCATTGATTAGCCTTAAGATTAGATAGAAATCCTCTATGGTGTGTAACCCCATAGGTTCGAACACTAAGTCGGTAGCACTGAAACATTTCCAGTACCAGTCAAAGTCCTCATCTAGCAATGATTTTCAATGTTCGGATAGGTTGAAGATGTAGAGCACCTCACAGGAACCTCTGGCATATGGTTACTACATAATTCATCCCTTTGACCTCATAATGCTCAGGATGACCTAGGGTTCGACAGCCAATCCTAATTTGGTTTATCCAGATCATGTCTCAATCTCACAAGTTTTGTGACTCCTCTCAAGAACTATCCTGGCCAAGGTTTTGCTAAATTGAGACATAGTGAGTCATTCACTCCAAACTATTTGGAGAGGTCAATTCCATCTTGATCTACCATCTCTCCATAAGTACTTGACTGCACTCAGAAACCTTGCATCACTATATTAAAAATCTAGGTAGTCCGGCACCAAAGTATAGTGAGTTACTTGCAAGCTGCCATGGTGACCTCAGGTTTGATGGACATATATATCCATATCCCTTTGCGAGCAACCCTTTGGTAGAAGGGAGCTCCGCAGATGGTCACGTTCAGTGAAATGTCATACATTTCACTTGCATGTCATACCAGTGTCTCCACACTCCTTGGTTAAGAGGACAACCAACAAATGTGATATACAACAATCTACACTTGATACATCGTCGTCCTATAACAATGTTTCATTTGGTTGTGAAACAGTTTAAAATTATTTGATATATCCTCTCTATATCAAATAATGCAGTTCTAAGGACTCCATCATATAAGAGTTCATTTCAGGAAAATGTAAATTTGATGAACATACAATAAGAAAAGAATAACTTTTATTCATTCAAAAATCATATACAGTTACAAGATAGTATAACCATCTACAACCTAGATGATTGGCTTTGGGATACAATTCCCAATAGGAGGATGCTGCCGACTTCATAAAGAAATGCGAACACTGCCAGTGCCATGCCCGCATATAACATCGACTGTTGGCACCACTCTCCCAGCTCTTTGCACCCTGGCCGTTCATCCAGTGGGGGATGGACATCCTTGGTCCATTTCCTCCCGCATCCGGATAGCGCAAGTTCCTGATAGTGGCTATTGACTACTTCACTAAATAGATGGAGGCAGAGCCACTAGCGTGGATCACCGAAGCCAAGGTCTGCCAATTCTTTTAGAAGTCGATCATCTATCATTTCGAACTCCCCCACACCATCATCATCGATAACGGATGACAGTTCAATAATCGAGAGTTTGAGGAGTTCTATACCGACCTTGATATTCATCATCGCTTCACCTCATTGGCTCATCCCCAGACCAATGGAGAAGCTGAGGTGACCAACTGGACCATCCTCTAGGGACTCCAAACTAGGTTGGACTAGGCCAAGGGTAGGTAGGTAGAAGAACTTCCCAGCATCCTTTGGGCCTACCACACAATGCCCCGAATGGCCATGGATGAAATGCCTTTCAATCTCGTCTTCGGTGCCAAAGCCATAGTTTTAGTGGAACTTGGTGTTCCCATGCTATGGTGGAGCAATATGATGAAGCCAAAAACCTGGCCTGCCTTCTACTCAACTTAGACCTCCTTGAGGAAACAAGAGACAAGGCTCAACTCCGGATGGCAGCCTACTGGCAGCGGGTAGCCTGGTACTACAACACACGAGTAAGGCCAAAGACCTTTCGCCCAGGCGATCTGGTACTGCAATGGGCTGAAGCCTCTCAATCTTGGGAGTGCGGCAAACTCTTCCCAAACTGGGAAGGCCCCTACAAGGTGGTCGAGGTTCTCCCCCATGGAGCTTACTACCTTGCTGAGCTCGATGGTGCCCAGTTTTCATGAACTTGGAATGCCAACAATTTGAGGATGTACTACCAATGATGTAAGGTCTTCTCTCGTTAATAAAATAATTTCTTTTGGTGGAAACTATCTTTTCCTTGTAGGAATACTGCTAAACAATCTCAGGTCAGGCAGATCAAGCCGGGAAACTCCAGGAGCCTCGCACTTCAAGCTGGGAAATTCCAAAAGTTCCACACCTCGAAGCCAGAAAACTTTTGAAGCTCTACACTTCAAGCCGGGAAACTCTAGAAGCCCTGCACTTCAAGCCGTGAAAATCTAGAAGCCCTGCACCTCGAAGCCGGGAAACTCCAGAAGCCCCACACTTCAAGCCAGGAAACTCCAGAAGCCCCGTACTTCAAGCCAGGAAACTCCAGAAACCTCGCACCTCGAAGCTGGGAAACTTCTGAAACCCCACACTTTAAGATAGGAAACTCCAGAAGCCCCACACTTCAAGTCAGGAAACTACAGAACCCTTGCACCTCGAAGTTGGGAAACTCCTAAAGCCCTGCACTTCAAGCCGGGAAACTCCAGAAGCCACGCACTTCAAGCCGAGAAACTCCAGAAGCCCCGCACCTCAAAGCTGAGAAACTCTTGAAGCCCCGTACTTCAAGTCAGGAAACTCTTGAAGCCCCGCACCTCAAGCCATGAAGCTCTAGAAGCCCCGTACCTCGAAGTCGAGAGACTCTAGAGGCCTCGTACTCTGTCTATCCAAGTTCTAGCCTGGTGAAGGCACCTTACGGACTCACCGAGTTCAGCCTCCTAGCTCGGTTGCATTCCGGGTGCTTAGAGACAGTTTTGCCAAAAGTCACCCGGGCCTCCTTCAAGGAGATGCATGAAGTCCCGCTACCTCATTTTCGACGTGGTAGGGACAACTCAATAACTCAAGGTCTTTCTTCCTAACTACCCTCCATACCTGGAGGTCTACAGAAAAGAGCCAAAGGACTTGGTGCCTCAAGGCAAGGTGCCGCAATAAAAGCATGCACATGGATAGTCAAAAATAAAAGAGAAGGAAGGAAGGGAGGTTGTTGAATCAATTAAAATCACAAAGGAGGCAACAAAAGTAGAACAGAAAGAGACTTCATTGAAAATTTGCAAAGTTTTACACCATCTCCAGAGCCCTAATAGGTCGGGTGGTCTAGAAAGAAGCAGAAGAAACTAAGATACAAGAAGAAGGAAGCCCCTATCCTACTCCACCGGCTCCTTCCCGGGACGGCACTGAGGCAAAGAAGTATCCTTTCAGACCTCCATCGACGGAGCTACATCAACGGTGACCGTGGGCCCCTCCTCCACTTCGACTACGGCCATAATTGAGCCCCCACATGAAGCGGGAAGGAAGGCAAGCCCCTCCAGGTTCATCTCCAGGATGAGCTGTGCCACCCTAGACCGGCAAAACTCGTACCCCTTGAGGAACGAGTCCATGGCCACCTCTTGGAACTCATCAAATTCCATCAAGGCCTTATAGTTTGGCACTACCTCGGAGGCCTCCTTCTTTGTGGCCTCCATCAGGGCCACTACCCCCGTGGCCTTCTCTTTAGCGGCAGCAGCCCATGCCTGTGCTGCCTCCAGCTAGGCCCGGAGAGCCTGAGCCTGCTCTGCCTCCCGGGCCACATCGACTTTAAGCTCCTCTATTCGGGCCTCCCTGGCCTTGAGCTCTTCGGCCTGGTGCTTGACCCGGTCCTTCTCCTGGGCCAGGGATGCCTTGAGGTCCTTAAGGTGCCTCTCGGCACTCGTCACTTTGGACCTCAGCTTCCTGTTCTTCTCCTCTAGTTCTTGGGCCCTATCCATCTTTGCCTTGGCCTCAGCCACAAGCGATACGATTTCCTGCTCCTTCAATCTATCCCTCTTGGTCCAATTTTTGTAGTAGTCACGGATGAGTAGGAGGTCTGTCCCAAGCTGCACCAAAGAGGATGTTAGCCAAACAAAAAAAAAGAGAGGAGAAAGAAGAAAAATTAAATGAAAATGAATGAGAAACAAGGAGGAAAAAGGCAAGGGGCCCTATCGAGAAGAGTTGTGGGAAGGTACCGAGGATGGCATCCACCAAAAAGCTTCCTCCCCTTTCCCACCGGTCATGCAATTAGATAGCAAAGTCCATCATGCGCTCGGCCAGTAATTGATCCTGGGTCATCGAAGAGTTCGGCACCACCTCGATGGGCGCCTTTTTGGAGCTACTCTTTGATGCGATGCGGGACTAATATGCATGCAATTCTTTTTGTATGTTCTATATGTGGGGTTAGGTGATTAATTCCCGAATTTTAGATCAAAATTAGTTGTAGAGAATTTTATATGAATTTTTGAAGTCAAGCATGCAGATTAGAACCTAGAAAAGTACTAAAGAAGGATCGCCGGGGCTGAGAAGCCTCAGTTAGGGCAAGTTCTCCTACAATATAAAGACTGGAGGTAGAGGGGGTGTACTTGACAACGTCTGAAGTGCCCGGTGAAGATAGCAGTGAAGGGATCTCTCGTTCTCGATGGATGCGGCCTAGAAAACCGAGCTAAAGACCCGCGGATACCTGGCTTTCTGCTCGGTGGTCCGAATGAGGCTTGGCTGGAGTCGTTGGATTCGTAGGAACTCGGGGACTTGCAAACGACCTGTCAGGGTTTAGAAAACTCAGAGGAAATCAAGAAAACAAAGGAAAATAGCAAAGAGAAAAAAGTTTTGGAGGGGGCTGGAAGGATGGTTGGCGGCAGGAAGATGGTTGCAAACACTGGAAAGAAGAACTCTCAAACCCCTTTATGCACACAGCAGGGTAATCACACAAACAAATATAAGAACTCAAGGTTTATTTCATATATCAAAATCTCCTTTCATACAAGAGGCTAGGGTCCTTTAAATAGACCCTTAACCTTGGGCTCCAAGTAAGGGCACATAAGTCTTTACAGAAGAATCCTTTTCCCTCTCAAACCCTAGCTAGAAAATAAGGAAATATTAGGTAGAAAAATCCCTAAAAATTCTCTTGACTTGGCCAACAATCCAAGGATGCCTAGGGGGGCATGTTGGGCATCTAAGAGCAGCAAGGGACCAGCCCAAAGGAGCTCGGGCGCATGGGTTTGGGCCTCTGGAAGCTGGGGTGGCCTAGTAGCTAGGTAGCAGGAATATTCCCTGGTATCTTGCTTCTTAGGGGCTTGGGCTTGGCACCTGGGCTTGATTTCTTTGGGCTAGGATGCAGATGGACCTCTAAAATCATGGATGCCTTGGTATATGAATATATTTTGGCATCTGGAAGGGAATCTGGGCATCTGGAGGGCATTTGCAAGGAATCAGGGTTTTCTGAATTTTCCTCCTGGGGTCTTCAAATCTTCAAGCTGGGTTGGACTTGGGCTATACTTCCATGTCTTCAATCTAGTTGGACTTGGTCTTCACTTATATGATGTGGTCTTGAGTCTTTAATATGGTTGAATAGGACTCAAAAAAATAAAATTAGCTCGATATGAGCTGACTAACACTGGACTGAACTAGCTCAACATGAGCTGACTAGTACAGAACTGAAACTCAAAAGACTCAAATAACAACTAAAATGGACTCAGATGGGCTAAGCCCTTATTATAGATGGACTTATAAATTATTGATCAATTCATAGAGGGTTGAAAAGCCTTTGTCTTATTTTGGTGCCTCCGGTGTCCCCACCAATTCTCCCGGGGTGGGAGGAACTCGACCCTGTCGAGTGAAGATCAAGCTAGCTCACGTATATCTCGAGGAGGTCTGGGTTGAGGTGCTGCAAGTCCTCTCGAGAAATCCATGAATCATCCGACTCTGGCCGGCCTTGCAATCAGACAAGGAAGCATTGATAGTCACAGCCCCGGGTCATGATGGCTTGATCATCCAGGATATGCTCGATCCGTTCTCCTCTCTCAGGACAATTTGTTAGTGGACACTTTGGATTAGGATCACTCACAATGAAAAGGAACAGGTCCAAAAGCCTTACTAGGTATCACTGCCGGTTCCCTATACTCAACCAGGTCTATAATATTGAAGGTAGAACTAATGCCCAAATCCGAAGGCAAGCCTAACACCTAGGCATTTGATCCAACCTTCTCTATCACTTTAAAAGGTCCGGCTCTACGAGCATGAAGCTTCTTTTAGGCCTAAGCCTAACCAAGATAGAATCCACTACATCAAATTCTTTGGTCCATCTTCGGGAATTAGCCAGTTTGTTTAAAATTAGTGTAGGTGGTGAACATGCTAGGCACATGCAGACTCCTAACAAATGATTCAAAAGACTCATACTAACACCTAACAGACTTGACTATGCATTCCTATAGAAGGAAATTTTATTGAACTCTTTGGATCTAAACCTAACAGATTATAGGTTCCCTAGGTTTGATCCTAGCTTGACATGCACATGAAAATTTACAGTGAACTCCTAGCAAATTCCAAAGAGTGTGCCAAAAGTAAGATGCGAACCTAACATACGTGATGAATGCATGCAGTATGCTAATCTCAGTTAAATGCAATATAATAATCCTAGAAATGCTGGAGGTGTCAGGAAAGGGCAGAAAATAGGAAGTGGGTTCAGAATTAGTTTGGTAAGATAGGGAAAAAGGTTCAAGGTTAGTTGGATAAAGTTCGATATAAGAAGGCATGTCAGGGACTAATCCTAGACTAATGAGGCTAACCTTACGAGGTTGCGGTATATCTATGGGCAAGAAAAGATCCATGCTATGGAAGGATGGGTCAACAATTTCTGGGAATAGATCTTCAATAGCAATGGCAGGAAGGGATTCATCCTGAGGGCAATGGGTGAAGAAAGCCAAATCCTGAATAAAGTCTTCTTGTTCATGGAATTTAGGAATAGGCTTTACAATTAGATCCTTTTATAATGTTTCCTTAGGTAAAATCCTAGTATCAGAGTTCTCTTCCTCTAATTGTTCTTCCACTAGAGCATTTGGTTGGATGTGGTCAATGTCAACTAGCTCTAGGTTGGTTTCTACCTGGGTATCTACTGAGTTAGCTAATTCTAGGTCTACTAAAGGTGTATCCTCTTCTCCTTCATACTCATCCACTAGGCTCACATCAGCTTCATACACTTTCGCATTAATGAAAGCCTTGTGAATCTCAGGAATGGTTGGAGAAGGTCGGCTAGCAAGAAATTGGTTAGGTTCTGGTCTCTGATTATGGGTAGTACTCCTAGTAGGTTCAGGTTGCCTAAGGGGTATTGGCTCACTACTGGGTTCATATTTAGGGATACTAATCCTATGGGGTTCAAGTTGACTAGGGGAAGCTTGACTAGTACTAGATTGATACCTAGGGGTTATGGGCTCCCTAGGCTCATAGGACAAGGGTGCAGATCTATGGATCAGGGGATTATAGGATCTGGGGTCATAGGATTTTGGGTCAGCTCTATGGTCAGGTTCTAAGGATGGATCATAGTATGGAGTCCTCCTAAGGTTGGGCTCTCTATATGGGTCAGGATATTGAGTTCTCCTAAGGTTGGACTCCCTATATGGGTCAGAATATTGGGTTCTCCTAGGGTTGGATTCCCTATATGGGTCAGAGTATTGGGTTCTCCTAGGTTCAGTATCATAATAAGGGTCATGGTAAGGGGTTCTTCTAGGTTCAGTATCATAATAAGGGTCATGGTAAGGGGTTCTTCTAGGTTCAGTATTATAGTATGGGTCAGGCTGAGGGGCTCTCCTAGGTTCAACCTCTCGGTATGGATCAGGGTTTGGGGTCCTCCTAGGTTGAGGATTGTAGTACGGGTCAGGATAAGGGGCTCTTATAGGTTCGACCTCATGGTATAGATCAGGGTTTGGGGTCCTCCTAGGTTGAGGGGACTGAGGATCTGGCTTAGACTGTGATCCATGGGTTCTTCCTAGGGTCCCTACATGGCCTTCTAACTGATCAAACCTATTGGCAAGATGGTCAATTCTATTATTGGTTTGGGTACCAGATTGAGTTAACTGGGTCATCTGGGTAGTCATCTAGGTAGCTATCTAGGCCATTTGGTCTATAAGGGCTTGAATCCTAACTTCAAGCTTATCCATGGGTTCAGGGAGATGGTGGATGAGATGGGACTCCTGATCTAATACTCATGCAAGACTTGATCAAACCGACTATAGCTGACTAGTCCTAGAGTCCAAAACTGGATGCTCAATCAGGGTGGCAAACTAGCCTATAGTAACCCTGTACTCAGCCAGGCAGGTGTAAGGGGAGTGTTAGGTCCCTGATTGCCAATCCTAGACACCAATCAGAGATTGGCCAGGTAGGCAGACCAGCACACAAGCCCTTCAGGATTGAATCCCTGAACCACCATTCTAGACACTGAGCATAAGGCACACACAGGTTAACTTGACACAGTGATCTAACACTAGCCCGGACCCGACCAGTTGGTGTCCCTAGCCCACTGGGGCAAATTAAGTCTAGTTAATTTAGGTTAAGGCTTGGGACCGAATGCAAAAGATATGGTTTTGGGCTAAGGAGAGGTGATCAAGTCCTCCCCCCATTTGATATAGCAAGAGTTCCCTTAAAAGTAAATTATGCAATGATGGCAGGCAGATGAGGATGCAAATTAGGATTTAGATATTTTTTTTTTAGTATTTTTGAAGAATATGTAATTTTTTTTAAAATTTTGGTATTTTTTTAAATAGAAGAAAACTTTCAAATTATGGCCTAATATGCAGGAAATATACTAAAATTAAAAGATATGCAAAAGATGATAAACAAAACCCTAAAACTTCCAAATTTGTCTTGCTGAAAAAAATAGAGCTGAAAATTTACAGGCTGTATTTCGGCTTGCAGAAAATTCACAGGCTGAAATAAAATCTAAAAAAATTTTAAAACTTACTGTGAATTATGATGAATCCAGAAAAACAAATTCTAGAACTTTTGAAGATTTTATCAGGAAGAAATAATTTAAAGAACAGAGTATATACGGACTAAAAAATTGTAAAAAACAAGCCCTAATCTAAGCTCTGATACCAAATGATGCGGGACTAATATGCATGCAATTATTTTTGTATGTTCTATATGTGGTGTTAGGTGATTAATTCTTGAGTTTTAGATCAAAATTAGTTGTAAAGAGTTTTATATGAATTTTTGAAGCCATGCATGTAGATTAGAACCTAGAAAAGTACTAAAGAAGGATCGTCGGGGCTGAGAAGCCTCGGTTAGGGCAAGTTCTCCTACAATATAAAGACTGGAGGTAGAGGGGGTGTACCTGACAACGTTTGAAGCACACGATGAAGATTGCAGTGAAGGGATCTCTCGTTCCTCGATGGATGCCGCCTAGAAAATCGAGCCAAAGACCTGCGGATACCCGGCTTTCTGCTCGGTGATCCGATTGAGACTTGGCTGGAGTCGTTGGGTTCGTAGGAACTCGGGGACCTGCAAACGACCTGTCAAGGGTTAGAGAACTCAGAGGAAATCAAGAAAACAATGGAAAACAGCAAAGGGAAGAAAGTTTTGGAGGGGGTTGGAAGGATGGTTGGCGACAGGAAGATGGTTGCAAACACTGGGAAGAAGAACTCTCAAACCCCTTTATGTACACAGCAGGGTAATCACACAAAACAATATAAGAACTCAAGGTTTATTTCATATATCAAAATCTCCTTTCATACAAGAGGCTAGGGTCTTTTAAATAGACCTTTAACCTTGGGCTCCAAGTAAGGGCACATAAGTCTTTACAAAAGAATCCTTTTCCCTCTCAAACCCTAGCTAGAAAATAAGGAAACATTAGGTAGAAAAATCCCTAAAAATTTTCTTGACTTAGCCAACACTCCAAGGATGCCTAGGGGGGCATGCTGGGCTTCTAAGAGCAGCAAGGGGCCGGCCCAAAGGAGCTCGGGCGCATGGGTTTGGGCCTCTGGAAGCTGGGGTGGCCTGGTAGCTAGATAGTAGGAATATTCCCTGGTATCTTTCTTCTTAGGGGCTTGGACTTGGCACCTGGGCTTGATTTCTTTGGGCTAGGATGCAGATGGACCTCTAAAATCATGGATTCCTTGGTATATGAATATATTTTGGCATCTGGAAGGGAATCTGGGCATCTGGAGGGCATATGCAAGGAATTAGGGTTTTCTGAATTTTCCTCCTGGGGTCTTCAAATCTTCAAGCTGGGTTGGACTTGGGCTATACTTCCATGTCTTCAATCTAGTTGGACTTGGTCTTCACTTGTATGATGTGGTCTTGAGTCTTTAATATGGTTGAATAGGACTCAAAAAAATAAAATTAGCTCGATATGAGCTGATTAACACTGGACTGAACTAGCTCAACACGAGCTGACTAGTACAGAACTGAAACTCAAAAGACTCAAATAACAACTAAAATGGACTCAGATGGGCTAAGCCCTTATTACATATGGACTTATAAATTATTGATCAATTCATAGAGGGTTGAAAAGCCTTTGTCTTATTTTGGTGCCTCCGGTATCCCCACCAATTCTCCCGGGGTGGGAGGAACTCGACCCCGTCGAGTGAAGATCAAGCTGGCTCACATATATCTCGAGGAGGTCTGGGTTGAGGTGCTGCAAGTCCTCTCGAGAAATCCATGAATCGTCTGACTCTGGCCGGCCTTGCAATCAGACTAGGAAGCATTGATAGTCACAGCCCCGGGTCATGATGGCTTGATCGTCCAGGATACGCTCGATCCATTCTCCTCTCTCAGGCCAATTTGTTAGTGGACACTTTGGGTTAGGATCACTCACAATGAAAAGGAACAGGTCCAAAAGCCTCACTAGGTATCGCTGCCGGTTCCCTATACTCAACCAGGTCTATAATATTGAAGGTAGAACTAATGCCCAAATCCGAAGGCAAGCCTAACACCTAGGCATTTGATCTAACCTTCTCTATCACTTTAAAAGGTCCGGCTCTGCGAGCATGAAGCTTCTTTTAGGCCTAAGCCTAACCAAGATAGAATCCACTACATCAAATTCTTTGATCCATCTTCGGGAATTAGCCAGTTTGTTTAAAATTAGTGTAGGTGGTGAACATGCTAGGCACATGCAGACTCCTAATAAATGATTCAAAGGACTCATACTAACACCTAACAGACTTGACTATGCATTCCTATAGAAGGAAATTTTAGTGAACCCTTTGGATCTAAACCTAACAGATTATAGGTTTCCTAGGTTTGATCCTAGCTTGACATGCACATGAAAATTTACAGTGTACAACTAGCAAATTCCAAAGAGTGTGCTAGAAGTAAGATGCAAACCTAACATACGTGATGAATGCATGCAGTATGATAATCTTAGTTAAATGCAATCTAATAATCCTAGAAATGCTGGAGGTGTCAGGAAAGGGCAGAAAATAGGAAGTGGGTTCAGAATTAGTTTGGTAAGGTAGGGAAAAAGGTTCAAGATTAGTTGGATAAAGTTCGATATTAGAAGGCATGTCAGGGACTAATCCTAGACTAATGAGGCTAACCTTACGAGGTTGCGGTATATCTATGGGCAAGAAAAGATCCATGCTATGGAAGGATGGGTCAATAATTTCTGGGAATAGATCTTCAATAGCAATGGCAGGAAGGGATTCATCCTGAGGGCAATGGGTGAAGAAAGCCAAATCCTGAATAAAGTCTTCTTGTTCGTGGAATTTAGGAATAGGCTCTACAATTAGATCCTTTTCTAGTATTTCCTTAGGTAAAATCCTAGTATCAGAGTTCTCTTCCTCTAATTGTTCTTCCACTATAGCATTTGGTTGGATGTGGTCAAGGTCAACTAGCTCTAGGTTGGTTTCTACCTGGGTATCTACTGAGTCAGCTAATTCTAGGTCTACTAAAGGTGTATCCTCTTCTCCTTCATACTCATCCACTAGGCTCACATCAGCTTCATACACTTTCGCATTAATGAAAGCCTTGTGAATCTCAGGAATGGTTGGAGAAGGTTGGCTAGCGGGAAATTGGTTAGGTTCTGGTCTCTGATTATGGGTAGTACTCCTAGTAGGTTCAGGTTGTCTAAGGGGTAGTGGCTCACTACTGGGTTCATATTTAGGGATACTAATCCTATGGGTTTCAAGTTGACTAGGGGAAGCCTGACTAGTACTAGATTGATACCTAGGAGTTATGGGCTCCCTAGGCTCATAGGACAAGGGTGCAGATCTATGGGTTAGGAGATTATAGGATCTGGGGTCATAGGATTTTGGGTCAGCTCTATGGTCAGGTTCTAAGGATGGATCATAGTATGGAGTCCTCCTAAGGTTGGGCTCTCTATATGGGTCAGGATATTGGGTTCTCCTAGGGTTGGACTCCCTATATGGATCAGAATATTGGGTTCTCCTAGGGTTGGATTCCCTATATGGGTCAGAGTATTGGGTTCTCCTGGGTTCAGTATCATAATAAGGGTCATGGTAAGGGGTTCTTCTAGGTTCAGTATTATAGTATGGGTCAGGCTGAGGGGCTCTCCTAGGTTCAACCTCTCGGTATGGATCAGGGTTTGGGGTCCTCCTAGGTTGAGGATTGTAGTACGGGTCAGGATAAGGGGCTCTCCTAGGTTCGACCTCATGGTATAGATCAGGGTTTGGGTTCCTCCTAGGTTGAGGGGACTGAGGATCTGGCTCAGACGTGATCCATGGGTTCTTCCTAGGGTCCCTACATGGCCTTCTAACTGATCAAACCTATTGGCAAGATGGTCAATTCTATTGTTGGTTTGGGTACTAGACTGAGTTAACTGGGTCATCTGGGTAGTCATCTAGGTAGCCATCTGGGCCATTTGGTCTATAAGGGCTTGAATCCTAGCTTCAAGCTTATCCATGGGTTCAGGGAGATGGTGGATGAGATGGGACTCCTGATCTAATGCTCATGCAAGACTCGATCAAACTGACTATAGCTGACTAGACCTAGAGTCCAAAACTCGATGCTCAATCAGGGTGGCAAACTAGCCTATAGTAACCCTGTACTCAGCCAGGCAGGTGTAAGGGGAGTGTTAGGTCCCTGATTGCCAATCCTTGACACCAATCAGAGATTGGCCAGGTAGGCAGACTAGCACACAAGCCCTTCGGGATTGAATCCCTGAACCACCGTTCTAGACACTGAGTATAAGGCACACACAGGTTAACTTGACACAGTGATCTAACACTAGCCCGGACCCGACCAGTTGGTGTCCCTAGCCCACTGGGGCAAATTAAGTCTAGTTAATTTTAGGTTAAGGCTTGGGACCGAATGCAAAAGATGTGGTTTTGGGCTAAGGAGAGGTGATCAAATCCTCCCCCCATCTGATATAGCAAGAGTTCCCTTAAAAGTAAATTATGCAATGATGGCAGGCAGATGAGGATGCAAATTAGGGGTTAGATATTTTTTTTTTTGGTATTTTTGGAGAATATGTATTTTTTTTTAATTTTGGTATTTTCTTAAATAGAAGAAAACTTTCAAATTATGGCTTAATATGCAGGAAATATACTAAAATTAAAAGATATCCAAAAGATGCTGAACAAAACCCAAAAACTTCCAAATTTGTCTTGCTGAAAAAAATAGAGCTGAAAATTTGCAGGCTGTATTTCGGCTTGCAGAAAATTCACAGGCCGAAATAAAATCTAAAAAAATCTTGAAACTTACTGTGAATTATGATGAATCCATAAAAATAAATTCCAGAACTTTTGGAGTTTTTATCAGGGAGAAATAATTTAAAGAACAGAGTATATACGGACTAAAAAAATTGAAGAAAATAAGCCCTAATCTAAGCTCTAATACCAAATGATGCGGGACTAATATGCATGCAATTATTTTTGTATGTTCTATATGTGGTGTTAGGTGATTAATTCCTGAGTTTTAGATCAAAATTAGTTGTAAAGAATTTTATATGAATTTTTGAAGCCAAGCATGCAGATTAGAACCTAGAAAAGTACTAAAGAAGGATGGCCGGGATTGAGAAGCCTCGGTTAGGGCAAGTTCTCCTACAATATAAAGACTGGAGGTAGAGGGGGTGTACCTGACAACATTTGAAGCACCCGGTGAAGATTGCAGCGAAGGGATCTCTCGTTTCTCGATGGATGCGGCCTGGAAAACCGAGCCAAAGACCCGTGGATACCCGACTTTCTACTCGGTGGTCCGATTGAGGCTTGGCTGGAGTCGTTGGATTCGTAGGAACTCGGAGACCTGCAAACGACCTGTCAAGGGTTAGAAAACTCAGAGAAAATCAAAAAAACAAAGGAAAACAGCAAAAGAAAGAAAGTTTTGTAGGGGGCTGGAAGGATGGTTGGCGGTAGGAAGATGGTTGCAAACATCGGGAAGAAGAACTCTCAAACCCCTTTATGCACACAGCAGGGTAGTCACACAAAACAATAGAAGAACTCAAGGTTTATTTCATATATCAAAATCTCTCTTCATACAAGAGGCTAGGGTCCTTTAAATAGACCCTTAACCTTGGGCTCCAAGTAAGGGCACATAAGTCTTTACACAAGAATCCTTTTCCCTCTCAAACCCTAGCTAGAAAATAAGGAAACACTAGGTAGAAAAATCCCTAAAAACTCTCTTGACTTGGCCAACACTCCAAGGATACCTAAGGGGGCATGTTGGGCTTCTAAGAGCAGCAAGGGGCCGGCCCAAAGGGGCTCGGGTGCTTGGGTTTGGGCCTCTGGATGCTGGGGTGGCTTGGTAGCCAGGTAGCAGGAATATTCCCTGGTATCTTGCTTCTTAGGGGCTTGGGCTTGGCGTCTGTGCTTGATTTCTTTGGGCTAGGATGCAGATGGACCTCTAAAATTATGGATGCCTTGCTATATGAATATATTTTGGCATATGGAAGGAAATCTGGGCATCTAGAGGGCATCTGCAAGGAATCAGGGTTTTTCAAATTTTCCTCCTAGGGTCTTCAAATCTTCAAGCTAGGTTGGACTTGGGCTATACTTCCATGTCTTCAATCTGGTTGGACTTGGTCTTCACTTGTATGATGTGGTCTTGAGTCTTCAATATGGTTGAATAGGACTCAAGAAAATAAAATTAGCTCGACATGAGCTGACTAACACTGGACTGAACTAGCCCAACATGAGCTGACTAGTACAAAACTGAAACTCAAAAGACTCAAATAACAACTAAAATGGACTCAGATGGGCTAAGCCCTTTTTACAGATGGACTCATAAATTATTGATCAATTCATAGAGGGTTGAAAAGCCTCTGTCTTATTCTAGTGCCTCCGGTGTCCCCACCACTCTTCTTCTTCTTCAGGGCCGCTGCATTGCCCTTAGTGGTGGTCGAAGATATCTCTGAACCCCTGTTGAAGCTTGCCGCCACACTAGATGACACTGTCGATGGTGGCTCCCTCCTTTCGTCCTCTCGCGCTTCCACCTCGATGACTTCAGGTGGTGGGGGTGCAGCAGTAGTGGACTGGGCCTGCATGACCACATCGGGCTCCTGGATCGGAGGCAGATCCTGCTGCCTCGATAGTTTGGGGATCGATTTTGCCATTTTTCTACTCAGCCCAGAGGGCACAACAGGCCCAAGCCTTGCGCTGGGCTTACTCCGAGGCCTTTTCGATGGGGACACCCTAGGTCCTGCCGGTGCACCCCTCTTTTGAGAAAGCATAATGAGGTGGTCCAAGGAGTACTTCATACCTGCAAAAAGGAGAGAAACGAGGTCAGCCTCGGGCTTGAATAGACCAGTAGAAGAAGAGAGAAAAGGCTCACGCCGAACTCACCCAACTCCCGGATTGGTCTGGCCCCGACTTCGAACAGGTTCTGCTCTGATAGCAGAACCTCAAGGAAAAAGATCTGGTCGAAGATGAGCTAGTCATAGATCTCTCGATCAGCCGCTTTGACCTTGGCATTCTGATTCAGAGTCTGGTCTGGATTACTCTAGACCCAGTCGACCCCTTTAATGGAGGTGAAATATTTGCTCTTTCACCCTTTGATAGAAAAGAAAAGTTCAAACTTGATACCCTTCGGGCGAGGAGAGATAAACCATCACCCGTCCTCGGTCGGGTGGCGCTTCAGGGTGAAGAAGGCTCTAAACAAAGAGAAACGGGCTACAATCCCATGGAAGTGATAGAGGATAATAAAACAAATGATCATCCTGACTGCATTTGAAACTAGCTGAGCTGGGACGAGGCGGTAGTTGCTCAGCATGGAGAGAAAAAAAGGATGAAGAGTAAAGCGAAGACCCCCTGTAAGGGATTCCTCGTAAAGGGTGATTCGGCCTGGGACACTGGAGGTGACCTGTTCTCCCGATCGAGGAACTGAGAGCCAGATGGAGTCTGAGATGCCGAAGGCTTTCCGAATGATCGAGAGGTCCTCCTCGATCATCACTAAAGTGACGCCGCCGGGACCGGTCGAACGGGAAGGCTCGGTGAGAGCTTCGGGAACAGGAGAAGGAGGAAGACGAGGCATAGACTCTCCTATGACAATCCCGGTGGTGTGAAGCCTTTTGCGAACCTCGAGAGAAACTTCCTCCTCCTCATCGGAGGAAGGAGTCGATTGAGAAGGCCCTGCCTCATTGGGATTGCTCGAAGGATGGTGGCTATGACCTAAGGGGGCCATCCTAAGAAAGAACAAGGGAGGAAGAAGAAGAACAAAGTTTGGAGGGGTCCTAGGGATGAGCTCTACCTAACCGAAAAGGAGGAGGGATCGAAGAAGATGAACCTGGCAACATTCAAGGGAAATGACAGTCATGGAAAAGAAGAAGGAAAGCTCTGGTCCATCGGCAAGCATAAAGAATTCTAAAGAAGAGGTATTCTCAGGAACTTTCCTTCTTCTCAAAATCACCAGACATCAACCGTACCTCCCATAACCGCCACCATTAGATTGGTGCCATGTGTCAAGATCGACGAGGAGCGATGCTTCGATTCATCCAAAATTGTTTCGAGTTCTATGTTAGCCATAATGCTTTCTCGGACGAGCTGATGTGTCACCTCCGCATTGGTCTCAAGGCCCATTTCGCGAAACACCAGCGATCACGATATTAATGGTGCTCGATTTTCACCTTTCCACGTAGCCTCGTATTTACTCCCTTCGCCCCGAGCACTGCGCGCCAACGAAACCTGGGAGTGGGGGGCAAATGATATTGGTGCGGACACCAGAGGTACTAGAATAAGGCAGAGGCTTTGCAACCGTCTATGGATCACTTAATGATACTCGAGTCCATTGTAATAAATCTTAGTCCAGCTAAGTTGTCTTTATTTGAGTCCTGTATTAATCAGCTCATGTAGAGCTAGTCCAGTCCATTGTTAGTCAGCTAATGTCGAGCTAATTTTATTTTTTTAAGTCCTGTCCAAGCACATTGAAGACTCAAGATCACATCATTCAAGTGAAGACCAAGTCCAACCAGAGTGAAGACATGGAAGTATGGCCCAAGTCCAACCCAGCTTGAGGATTTGAAGAACCCAGGAGGAAAATTTAGAAACCCTGAAGCCCTGGACCAACCGGAAGCAAACTGGACCAGCCCAGGCCTAGGAGGGAGCTAGGGCACCTTGGCCTTATGGTGACCACCCCTTGGTCGGCCACTTAGGGTCACCCCCTTGGCCGACCAAGACATGAAGTGTGGGAGAATTCTTAGGGATTTTTTCTACCTAGGTTTCCTTACTTTCCTAGCTAGGGTTTGGGTGGGAAAAGGATTTCTATGTAATGTCTAATGTGCCCTTACTTGGAGCCCAAGACTAAGGGTCTATTTAAAGGATCCTAGTCTCTTGTATGAGGATTGATTTTGATATATGAATTAAAACTTGAGTTCTCTATAATTGCTTTGTGATACCCTGCTTTGTGCTTAAGGGATTTTATTGGTGCTTTCTTCTTCCCGGTGTTGCAACAGATTCCTACCGCCAACCATCCTTCCAGAGCCCTGGCCGCCCCCTCCAAAACTTTATTTCCCTTGCTGTTTTCTCTTGTTTCCTTGTTCCCTTGTGAGTTTCCTGACCCTTGAAAGGTCATTTGCAGGTCCCCGAGTTCCTATGAATCCAACGACTCTAGCCAAGCCTCAATCGGACCACCAAGCAGAAAGCCAGGTATCCGCGGGTCTCTGGCTTGGTTTTCCAGGTCGCATCCATCGAGAAACGAGAGATCTCTTCGCTATGATTTTCACCAGGTGCATCAGATATTGCCAGGTACACCCCCTGCCACTAGTAATTTTATTGTAGAACTTGCCATAATCGTGGCTTCTTAGCCCGGCGATCCTTTTATTGCTTTCTTAGGTCCTAATATGCATGCATAGTTTATAAAATTCAGATAGAATTCTCTACAACTTATTTTGACCTGATATTTGGGAATTAATCACTTCACCCCACATATAAAATCCTCAAAAATAATTGCATGCATATTAATCCCGCATCATCAGGTATCATAGCTTAGATTAGGGCTTGTTTTCTGCATCTTTTTACAGTCCGTATATACTCTGTTCTTTTAGTTATTTCTTCCTGCTTAGAACTCCAAAAATTATGAAATTTATTTTGTTGGATTCATCATAATTCAAAGTATTTTACAGAAGTTTTAGAGATTTTATTTCAGTCTATGTAATTTCTGCAAGCCGAAATATGGCTAGCAAACTTTTGGCTCTGTTTTTCAGCAAGACAATTTTGGAAGGTTTAGGGTTTTGTTTAGCATCTCTTTGCATATCTTTTATTTTTAGTATGCTTCTAGCATATTTGGTCATTGGCTGCAAATCATATTTCTGCAAAAGAACAAAAAAAAAAAAATACATATATCAAAGCTACCTAAAATACTTAAACCCTAATTTTGCATCATCTGCCTGCCATCATTGCATAAACTACCTTTAAGGGCACTCTTGCTATGTCAGATGAGGGGAGGATTTGATCACCTCTCCTTAGTCCAAAACCTCATCCCTTGCATTCGGTCCCAAGCTTGACTTAAAATCTATTAGACTTAATTTGCCCTAGTGGGCTAGGGACACCAACTGGTCGGGTCCGGGCTAGTGTTAGATAACTGTGTCAAACTAACTTGTGTGTGCCTTGTGCTTAGTTTCTAGAATGGTGGTTCAGGGATTCAGTCCTAAAGGGCTTGTGTGCTGGTCTGCCTACCTGGCCAATTTCTTATTGGTGTCTAGGATTGGCAATCAGGGATCTAACACTCCCCTTACACTTGCCTGGCTGAGTACAGGGTTACTATAGGCTAGTTTGCCACCCTGATTGAGCACCTAGTTTGGACTCTAGGTCTAGGGAGCTGTAGTTGGTTTGACCGAGTCTTGCATGAGCACTAGCTTAGGAGTCGATGTGTGTGTTTGATTGCATGACCATTAGATTAGGAACCCAATGCTAGTAGATTTAATCCAATTCAACTAATGTGACCATGGAGTCCAATCCTAGGCGAACCCAATACTCTGACCCATATAGGGAGTCCAACCCTAGGAGAACCCAATACTCTGACCCATATAGGGAGTCCAATCCTAGGAGAACCCAATACTCTGACCCATATAGGGAGTTCAACCCTAAGACAACCCAATACTCTGACTCATATAGGAAGCCCAATCATAGGGGACCCAATACTCTGACCCATATAGGGAGCCCAACCCTAGGAGAACCTCATACCATGATCCATCCTTAGAACCTAACCATAGGATACCCTATTATGATTACCTGAACCGAGATGAACGATCCATTAGGAGCACCCAACCTTATGTACCCCTGTTTGATGGAAGACCAGATCCTAAGATGTATACTGAATGGGAGGATATGATGGATTAGCACTTTGAGTATATTGGGATGTTAGAGTTGGATAAGATTAGTTTGGCTGCACATGGGTTAATCAAATATGCCAAGCAACATTGGAAACATACTGAGGATGAATGTTATCGATGGAGAAAAGAATACGTACCTGGAAAGCCATGAGAAGTAAATTGAGAGAGGAATACCTAGGTGAATCTTATGAATACAAACTTTTAGACCAATGGCACAAATTGAAATAAGGGAACATGACTGTGTCTGAGTACATTGACCAATTTAATGAGTTTAGTAGGAAATGTAACACAGTCAAACCTAAGTCCAAGATCATGGCTAGATTTCAGGATGGCCTGCGTAGGGATATCTAGTGGGAGCTGTATCATTGTCAAATTAAGGACCTAGAGGAAGCCTATCACCTAGCTAAGGAATTCGAGTTATATCAGAAGAAATTCAGGATCAATCAATCTAAGTCCAATAAGGATAATTCCTTTGAGCCTAAGTCCAAACCTAGCTGACTTCCTTTAGATCAGCCTATTACTCCTATCCCATTAGTTTGCAAGGAAGAAACCCCATAACCCATTAAAGAGCCTGAGGTAGAAGTGTATGAAGCTGATCCTAGTTTAGTAGATGAATACGAAGGAGAGGATTTTGAGGACTATGATGAAGATGGACCCATTGTTGAAATCACCGAGGAACTACTAGAAAAGGATCCTTAACCCACTATAGAAATTGAAGGAGTGCCTAAGCCAGGATCAAACATAGTAGATGAAAGTGAGGGTTCACTAGAGTTGTCCATAGAGGAGGTCCCTAAGGAACAATCTCAGGAAGTAGACATTATTTTAGAAGACTTTCAAGATAAGCTTCCCAAAGACTTTCCTGATGACCTTCCACCAGATCCTCATCCTACTCTAGAACTAGTTTCAGCCCAGGACCTCATTCGGTATTCTTATCAAGAGTTCATTCCCTTTCTTAAAGACCCTGCACTTGCAATGACCAAATTCTCTGATGGGGATCCAGTCATCGTTCAGGTATTTTTTCCATTTTTTAATTTTTCTCACATTTTTTTTATTTTCCTATTCTCACTATTCCACCTATTCCCGCTATTCCATCTTTATCCCAATCTTATTCCCGATTTATTCCACACTATTTCATCTTCTCCCATGGGTTTTTAAAACATCTCCCAAACCCTATCCGCCGCCCCCTCCGGCCCCAGATCTGGGCCACCCGACCCCCGGCCACCCCTGCCGGACCGCTGTCGATGCTCGCCGGCCCTCGCCCTCGCTGGAGGAGCTGCCGTCGCCCACGCCCATGGGATGATGAACGGATGCGGAGACGTCCGCCCACCACGACCCACGGTCGCCGCTGCCACCACCGCCGCCGGCCTGCTGCCCGCCGCCGTTCCCGCAGCCTGCTGGCCCTCGCCCGACCACTGGTGGGGTCCACCACCGCCCACTCCTGTGGGAAGACGAACGGACGCGGGAGGCATCCATCCACCCACGTGCGGTTGTGTGACGTCGCCGCCCGTCGCTTAACACCGTGAAGGTGAGTCCCCAGTCCTAGAGTGTCCATGTTTCCTATCCTCCATCCCATGTTGATGGGGAACTAATATGCATGCAATTATTTTTTTGTATGTTTTATATGTGGGGTGAGTGACTAATTCCCGAATTTCAGATTAAAATAAGTTATAGGGAATTTTGTATGAATTTTAGAAGATCAGCATGCAGATTAGGACCTAGAAAAGTAGCAAAGAAGGATCGCCGGGGCTGAGAAGCCTTGGTTAGGGCAAGTTCTCCTACAATAAAACTACTAGAGGTAGAGGGGTGTACCTGACAATGTCTGTGAAGATCGTAGCGAAGGGGTCTCTCGTTCCTCGATGGATGCGACCTGGAAAACCGAGCCAATGACCCGCGGATACCCGGCTTTCTGCTCGGTGGTCCGATTGAGGCTTGGCTGGAGTCGTTGGATTCGTAGGAACTCGGGGACCTGCAAACGACCTGTTAGGGATTAGAAAACTCACAAAGGAACAAGAAGATAAAGGAAAAATAGCAAGGAAAGGCTTCTTTTGGAGTGGGCGCCCAGGGATCTGGAGGGTTTGTTGGTAGCAGGAAGATGATTGCAAACACCGGGAAGAAAAACTCTCACAAACCCCTTTATGCACATAGCAGGGTATCACACAACTCAATAGAAGAACTCAAGGTTTTAATTCATATCAAAAAATGAGTTTCATACAAGAGGCTAGGGTCCTTTAAATAGACCCTTAAACTTGGGCTCCAAGTAAGCGCACTTTAGACTTTACATAGGACTCCTTTTCCTTTTCAAACTCTAATTGGAATACAAGGCAAATAGGTAGAAAACTTCAACTCAAACACTCTCCTCTTGTCCTTCTCTTGGTCGGCCAAGGTGGTGACCATAAGTGGCCGACCAAGAGGGGAGGTGACCCTAGGGAGGGGCGCCCTAAATTCTACCTGGGCCTGGGCTGGCCCAAATTCCTTCTAGCTGATCCAGGGTTTCGAATTTGTTCCTGATTTTGTCTTCTCTTCCTGGACTCTTCAAGTCTTCAAGCTGGGTTGGACTTGGGCTTAACTTTTATGTCTTCAATTAGGTTGAACTTGGTCTTCACTTGTATGATGTGGTCTTGAGTCTTCAATCTGATTGGACAGGACTCAAAAATTGAAATTAGCTCAACATGAGCTAACTAGTACTGAACTGAACTAGCTCAACAAGAGCTGGACTAATTACAGGACTCAAATGTAGCTGGACTAAGCTTTATTACAGGGGACTCAAATATTAACTAAGTGATCCACAGAGGGTTGAGAAGCCTCTGCCTTATTCTGGTGCCTCTGGTTGTCCGCACCACATGTTACTCCACCAAGAAAATTGAAAACCAAAAGAGTTAAGCCGTTTTAGGTTTTAGTGTCAGCTCGCCCTAGTCCCGAGAGGCTTCTTAGCCCTCCCACGGTCCTAGTTTTTTTAGGTTTTTCCCTGTTTTCTCAATAAATAAGGTTACGTTTCATCTGTCCCGCATCAGTTTGGTATCAAAGCGAGTTGTGGATTAGGGTGTGCTCCATTTTTTGAACTCGATGGAGTCGAGTTCTTCGCGATCGAGGAGAATGATGGGGATCCAGTCATCGTTCGGGTATTTTTTCTATTTTTTAAAATTTTTCTCGCATTTTTTTTATTTTCCTATTCTCACTATTCCACCTATTCCCGCTATTCCATCTTTATCATGATCTTATTCCTAATTTATTCCACACTATTCCATCTCCCGTGGGTTTTTAAAACATCTCCCAAACCCTAGCCACCGCCCCCTCCGGATCCAGATCCGGGCCGCCCGACCCCCGACTGCCCCCGTCGGACCGCTGCCGATGCTTGCCAGCCCACGCCCTCGTTAGAGAAGCCGTCGCCGCTGCCCACGCCCATGGGAAGAGGAACGAATGCGGAGGCGTCTGCCCACCATGACCCACGGCCGCTGTTGCTGCCGTCGCCGCTGGCCTGCTGCCCGCCATCGTTCCCGTCGCCTGCCGGCCCTCGCCCAGCCGCTAGTGGGGTCCATCGCCGCCCAAGCCCGTGGGAAGATGAACGGACGCGGGAGGCATCCTTCCGCCCACGTGCGGTCGTGTGACACCGTCGCCTGCCTCCTGACGCCACCGCCGTCGTCGCCCGCCTGCCACCGTCTTGTCGCCTTGCCGTCTGCCGGCCACAGCCCGGCCGTCGGAGCCCTCGCCAGCATCCAAGAGATCCCATGCCAAATGAAGACCAAACGGCATGCACAGGGCGTGCCATGCCCCCCGTGATTCCTCGCCTGCAGCCCGCGCCAGCCCTCCGCCGCTCACCGTCCGCCGACCCCGTCCGCCGCCCGCTTCCTGGCCGTCCGCTGGTGCCCTGCCGGAGTGGTTCCCTTCCTATCCACGGTCGTGAGATGAGTTTGCATGAGTTTCAGAGCATCCCAATTTTCAGAGCAGCATGCTTTCTGGAGCAGATCATCAAGCTAACATGCTTCTCAGAGCATATTAGCACCAATATTGATGTAGCACAATTTTTGATGTAATTTATTTTTCCTTTTTTGGATTTCTTGTAGGATAAGTAACCGAGGGTTTTGGTTTTTCTATATAAAGGGGCCTCCTCCCCTCTTGTAATTAGAAGTTTTGATATAAATTTTTGAGTTTTCCCTGGGTTCTAGTTCTGGGTTGAGGCCCGTCATTCCTTCACCTGCGGGTGTCGAGGGGTGTGAGACCCCACTTCCTTCGCTTGCATGCGAGCATCGAGGGGCACGAGGCCCTAGTTATCTCCCTTTTCCATCGAGTCCCCCTCTTGGTCTAGGGGTTTTTCTTTACGGCCCCAGGTAGCGATTTGGATGGGATGCCCTAGGCTCCGTGTATAGTGAGATGGGTGGGACGCCCTAGACTACATGTAGTGGGATGGGTGAGCTGCCCTAGAGGTGCGACGTCTCTCCATGAAGGTGAGTCCCCAGTCCTAGGGTGTCCTTGTTTCCTATCCTCAATCCCATGTTTCTCCACCAAGAAAACTGAAAACCAAAAGAGTTCAGCTGTTTTAGATTTTAGTGTCAGCTTGCCCTAGTCCCAGGAGGCTTCTTAGCCCTCCCACGATCCTAGTTTTTTTAGGTTTTCCCTTGTTTTCCCAATAAATCAGGTTATGTTTCATCTGTCTTGCATCATTCTCCTTCCTTCAAGTGGACCTTATGTCACCCATAGATCAATGTTCAAATCTTAGGGTCCTCCCTATTAACCAAGGTCTATTGCATGCCTTCAATGGATTGTCCCAAGACTCCGATTCTTATTTCTTGCTATATCCTAAGGCTTCCAATGTTTTCCAAACTTTCCAATTACACTTTCTTGAGGTCATTCGGTTACACCAATTTTGTGAGTATGTTAGGTTTGCAAGCTACTTTTGGAGGACCTTATGGCATTTGCTTGGAGTCCATTATAAATACTCTTGTGCACACCACACTAGGGTCAAACCTAGAGAGTCTATAGTCTCTTAGGTTTAGGCCCATAAGAGTCCAATAAATTTTCCTTCCATAGGAATACAAAGTTGAGTCTATTAGGTGTTAGTTTGAGTCATTTGCATTACTTGTTAGGAGTCTGCATGTGCCAAGCATGTTCACCACTTACACTAATTTTGAAACAAACTGGCTAAATCCCGAAGAAGGGCTAAGAAATTTGATGTAGTGGATTCTATCTTGGTTAGGCTTAGGCCTAAAAAAAAAAAAAAAGAAGCTTCATGCTCGCAGAGCCTGACCATTTAAAGTGATAGAGAGGGTTAGACCAAATGCCTATGTGTTAGATTTGCCTCCGGATTTGGGCATTAGTTCTACCTTCAATATTATAGACCTGGTTGAGTATAGGAAACCGGCAGTGATACCCAGTGAGGCTTTTGGACCTATCCCTTCTGTTGAGAGTGATCCTTATCCAGAGTGTCCACCAATTAATTGGCCCGAGAGAGGAGAATGGATCAAGCATATCTTGGACGATCAAGCAATTATAACCCGAGGCCACGGCTATCAATGCTTCCTAGTCCGATGGCAAGGCTAGCCAGAGTCGGACGATTCATAGATTTCTCGAGAGGACTTGCAACGCCTCAACCTAGACCTCCTCGAGAGATATGTGAGCCAGCTTGATCTTCACTCGACAGGGTCGAGTTCTTCCCACCTCGGGAGAATTGGTGGGGACACCAGAGGCACCAGAATAAGGCAGAGGCTTCTCAACCCTCTATGGATCACTTAATGATACTCGAGTCCAGTGTAATAAAGCTTAGTCCAGCTAAGTTGTCTTTATTTGAGTCCTATATTAATCAGCTCATGTTGAGCTAGTCCAGTCCAGTGTTTGTCAGCTCATGTCGAGCTAATTTTATTATTTTGAGTCCTGTCCAAGCACATTGAAGACTCAAGATCACATCATACAAGTGAAGACCAAGTCCAACCAGTGTGAAGACATGGAAGTATATTCCAAGTCCAACCCAGCTTGAGGATTTGAAGAACCCAGGAGGAAAATTTAGAAACCTTGAAGCCCTGGACCAGTCGAAAGCAAACTGGACCAGCCCAGGCCAAGGAGGGAGCTAGGGCACCTTGGCCTTATGGTGACCACCCCTTGGTCGGCCACTTGGGGTCACCCCCTTGGCCGACCAAGACATGGAGTGTGGGAGAATTCTTAGGGATTTTTTTTACCTAGGTTTCCTTACTTTCCTAGCTAGGGTTTGGGTGGGAAAAGGATTCTTATGTAATGTCTAATGTGCCCTTACTTAGAGCCCAAGACTAAGGGTCTATTTAAAGGACCCTAGTCTCTTGTATGAGGATAGATTTTGATATATGAATTAAAACTTGAGTTCTCTACAATTGCTTTGTGCTACCCTGCTTTGTGCTTAAGGGGTTTTATTGGTTCTTTCTTCTTCCCGGTGTTGCAACAGATTCCTGCCGCCAACCATCTTTCCAGAGCCCTGGCCGTCCCCTCCAAAACTTTATTCTCCTTGCTGTTTTCTCTTGTTTCCTTCTTCCCTTGTGAGTTTCCTAACCCTTGAAAGGTCATTTGCAGGTCCCCGAGTTCCTACGAATCCAATGACTCTAGCCAAGCCTCAATCAGACCACCAAGCAAAAAGCCGGGTATCCGTGGGTCTCTGGCTTGGTTTTGCAGGCCGCATCCATCGAGGAACGAGAGATCTCTTCACTACGATCTTCACCAGGTGCATTAGACATTGCCAGGTACACCCCCTCTGCCACCAGTAATTTTATTGTAGGAGAACTTGCCCTAACCGTGGTTTCTTAGCCCCGACGATCCTTTTATTGCTTTCTTAGGTCCTAATCTGCATGCATAGTTTATAAAATTCATATAGAATTCTCTACAACTTATTTTGACCTGATATTCGGGAATTAATCACTGCACCCCACATATAAAATCCTAAAAAATAATTGCATGCATATCATAAAGAATTCGAAAGAAGAGGTATTCTCAGGAACTTTCCTTCTTTTCAAAATCATCAGACATCAACCGTACCGCCCATAATCGTCACCATTAGATTGGCGCCACGTGTCAAGATTGACAAGGAGCGATGTTTCGATTCATCCAAAATTGTTTCGAGTTCTATGTCAGCCATAATGCTTTCTCGGACGAGCTAACGTGTCACCTCCACATTGGTCTCAAGGCCCGTTTCGCGAAGCACCAGCGATCACGATATTAATGGAGCTCAATTTTCACCTTTCTATGTTAGCCCCGCATTTACTCCCTTCGCCCCGAGCACCATGTGCTAATAAAACCTAGGAGTGGGGGGCAAATGATATGGTAGGATCGCTAACATGGAGCCTCTGTCAGATCCGGTCGGATGCCACATGGGCAAAAGTTGCCACGTCGGATCTATTCTTCGAGCTCATTCACCGGGAGGCTCCCTCAAGGTCGAGCCTACCTTGGCCGAAGTTGAGCTCCTACTCTCTTCGAGCTCCTTCATCGGGCGGCTCCCTCGAGATCGAGCCCACCTCGGTTGAAGTCGAGCTCCTGCTCTCTTCGAGCTCCTTCACCAGGCTGCTCCCTCGAGGTCGAGCCCACCTCGATCGAAGTCGAGCTCCTGCTCTCTTCGAGTTCCTTCATTGAGCTGCTCCCTCAAGGTCGAGCCCACCTCAGCCAAAGTCGAGCTCTTGCTCTCTTCAAGCCAATCTCCCTTCAGACGAGAGGTCCAGTGACTAAAAGCCTTAACTAATGGCACCACCTCCCTTGGGCAGTGGACCACGGAGGAGCACACTTTATGATGCCATGATCACTCCTGCTGCTACTTATGCCAAATGGAAAAGGGTGCCCTAACCAAGGCATTGTGCTCCCGACCGACCATTTGCACCACTCGAAAGAGAAAATCACTCGAGAAGATTCAAATCCAGGGGAAGGCTACCCCCCAGTCAAGGCTTTACCAAATTTTTCAAAGTGGAGCGACCAGGAGGGAGGTCTAAGCCAACACCATAACTCCTTATCATGGATAGGGAATGTACTTATGCGCACGGCATGAAGCTCAGCCAGGCATTGACCTTCCGATGCCTATAGAAGGAGAAGATCTCGAGGTAAGCTACTATGAGGGATCCTGGCCTAAAAAGATTCTCCAAAGGTTCTCGATAGAAGGTAAGCAAACAAGTAAAGGGGCAGCGCACAAGAGAGCAATCGAGAGGCTGAGCACTCTGGGCTACTGGGGACTCACCGAATATGTCTTGATGGACACAGCCATACAGCTCGAGCTCTCCTCCATCGCTACCACCCTCGCTCTACTCTCACTCTTTCCCAAACCTAATCTCCTCCTCCAAGTATGGAGTTCGTCCAAGTATGGAGTCCGAGCAAAGGGACCCACAGGGGAGGATCTGTTCCCCTAGATCGTCATTGACTTGATCGTTAGAGTGCCCCCATTAGGATCCCCAGCCCAGGTCTCCTCTATTTTGCAGGTCCGAGCACATGAGTTGGCTCTCGAGCGACGAGGTCGGCATCTGAGGTCATCCCCAAGCTATAGGTCATGATGGTGTAGGTGGCAACAATATGTATATATGTGTATATATATATGTATATATGTGTATATATATAAGTATATATGTATATATATGTATATATGTATATATATACATATATATGTATGCACATATATACATATATACATGTACATATATATGTACATGTATATATATGTACATATATATGTACATGTATATATATGTACATATATATGTACATATATATATGTATACACATATATACATACTGATATGGCAAGACCGCTGACGTGGAGTATATCTCGGATCTAGCTGCCAACCTGACAAACAGATGGTGCCGCGTCAAGTTTTCTTTCGAGTTCCCCCGCCAAGTGGCCCCACCAACGGACATGCCCACGTCGACCCGAGCTCGGCACCTCTGCTCCTTCGCTAGGTGGCTCGCCAAGGGTCGAGACCACCTCGGCCGAAGTCTAGCTTGCCCCTGCTCCTTCGCCAGGTGGCTACCCAAGGATCGAACCCACCTCGGCCGAAGTCAAGCCTGCCTCTGCTCCTTTGTCAGGTGGCTCCCCAAGGGTCGAGCCCACCTTGGTTGAAGTCTAGCTTGCCTTCTCTCCTTCACTAGGTGGCTCCTCAAGGGTCGAGCCCACCTCAACCAAAGTCGAGCCTGCCTCTGCTCCTTCACCAGGTGGCTCCCCAAGGGTCGAGCCTGCCTTCGCTCCTTCGCCAAATGGCTTCCCAAGGGTCGAGCCCGCCTCTGCTCCTTCACCAGGTGGCTCCCCAAGGGTCGAGCCCACCTTGGTCGAAGTTGATCCCTCTCTTTGGAAGCATCGAGAAGAACGAAGGCGCCAGTCCCAAGATCACTGTCGGAGCAGGCGCGTGCAGTGCGGCGTGCCCAGTACAGCACCCCAAATCTATAACGGTGCGCGTAACCTTGTTTGCACCAGTTTGGGAGGGGCACCCCAATCGAGATGTCATATCCGGTGGCTAACCACCTGAAACCCCCTGAAGGAGAAGGCCGCATTTAGTGTCTCATACCCAAGGACGACTTTGCCCAGAACAAGGTTCCACCTAATTTTTCCTTCATGACAACATGCCGGGCAAGACATGTTCGCAACTTAACTCCCAACTGCAAGAGAAAATGACCACGGGAGACCAGCCAACGGATACCGCTGACCCCGAAGCCCCCGTGAGGGAGAAAATTGAGGCACTGGAGTGATCAATGATCTAAAAAGGCACCAACGTGCAAGAAGGAAGGTAAGCAATTGAAAGAGGGCAAACACATGAAGTAGCGAGACAAGTGACTTGAAGTCAAGAGGCTCCTAGAGGACTCCCAGAGTGAGTCCCGTGAGCACAGTCGCCACAACTCAAGCATCATCCCTCTCTCATTTTCTCCTATTCAATTATTTATTCGAAACTCCTCTAAGCACGATGACCGAAGTGGGACCCGCCTTAGGGGATCTATTTTGCTCTATCGTTTGCTGACTTGATCATCGGAGTGCCCTCGCCGGGATCCCCGGCCTGGGTCTCTAACACTGTTTTTAGGTCCGGAAATGCTTGGATTCTGGAGCAAAGGGGCTGACGTCCGACACAACTTCGTAGCTGCAGGCCACGACGGTAAGGTCGGCAACACATACATACATATATGTATATATATATATATGTGTATACACATATATACATACATATATACATATATATATATATGTATGTATATATGTATGTATATATGTGTATACACATATATATATATATGTGTATATATGTGTATACACACACATATATATATATACACACACATATATACATACACATATATATATATATGTGTATATATGTGTATACACATATATACATACATATATACATATATATATATATGTGTGTATATATATATATATGTGAATGTATATAAGTGTATATATATATATATATGTATATGTATATATGTGTATATATGTATATATATGTGTATGTATATATGTATATATGTGTATATATATATGTATATGTATGTATATATGTGTATGTGTGTATATATATATATATGCATATATATGTATATATGTGTATATATATATATATATGTATAAATGTTTATATATATATATATATTGATATGGCAACATCGCTGACGTGGAGTGTGCGTCAGATCCAGTTGGCCACCAAGCAGCGCCACGCGGCGTCATCTCCGGGCTCTCCTGCCGGGCGGCTTGACCCGTGTTCAAGCCAACCTCGAGGCGAGCTCAGCACCTCTGCCACTTCGCTAAGTGTCGATCCAGGCAGGGTCCACCTCGATCGAAGTGGCCCTGTCTCTACCACTTCATCAGGTGTCAATCCAGGTGGGGTCCATCTCGGTCGAAGTGGCCCACCTCCGCTCCTACGCCAAGTGGCACCCCTAGATGGGTCCACCTCGGTCGAAGTCGAGCTGGCCTCTGCCACTTCGCCAGGTGTCGACCTAGGCAGGGTCCACCTCGATCGAAGTGGCCCTACCTCTGCTCTTTCGCCAGGTGGCACCCCCAGATAGGCACACCTCGTCGAAGTCGAGCCAAGCTTTCCCCGCACCTTCACTAGGTGGCACCCCCAGATGGGTCCACCTCGACCAAAGTCGAGCTGGCCTCTGCCACTTCGCCAGGTGTCGACCCAGGTGGGGTCCACCTCGGTCGAAGTGTCTCTGCCTTTACTCCTTCGCCAGGTGGTGCCCCTAGATGGGCCCACCTCGCTGAAATCAAACCAGACTTCCCCTGCTCCTTCACCAGGTGGCACCCCCAGGTGGGTCCACCTCGATCGAAGTCGAGCTGGCATCTGCCACTTTGCTAGGTGTCAACCAAGGCGGGGTCCATCTTGGTCGAAGTGGCCCTACCTCTGCATCTTCGCCAGGTGGCGCCCCCAGATGGGCCCACCTCGTCAAAGCTGAGCCAGGCTTCCCCACTCCTTCTCTAGGTGGCACCCCTAGATGGGTCCACCTTGGTCGAAGTCGAGCTAGCCTCTGCCACTTCGCCAGGTATCAGCCCAGGTGGGGTCCATCTCGGTCGAAGTGGTCATGCCTCTGCTCCTTCGCCAGGTGGCACCACAAGATGGGCCAACTTCACCAAAGTCAAGCTAGGCTCCTCCTGCTCCTTTGCCAGGTGGAACCCCCAGATGGGTCCATCTTGGCCGAAGTCGACTGCCACTTCGCCAGGTATCGACCCAGGTGGGGTCAACCTAGTGATGCAGAACGAAAGCTCTGATACCAAAATGATGCAGAACGAAAGAGGTGATGCGATGCGGAAGTAAATTAAGACTAATTCTTTTTTTTTGTTGTTTTATTTTTAATATTTTCAGAAGTCGGCTTTGACTCAAAGGAAAGTTAAACTAAATTGAAAGAAACTATGTAATAATTGAAAGCACAATTTAAAGAAACTAGGTTATCAGAGTAGTTCAGAAGTAAAGGATCGCTGGGGGTTGAGAAACTCTCAGACCTAGGGTTTCGCTCTGAACTTTCAACAGGACAGAAGTAAAGAGAAGAGAAGGGTTACAGACCAGGCAGTGATCTTCACAGAGTTTAGTGGAAGGACTCTCTTGAGCAGATTATTGGATCCCTGGATTCAGATATCTTCGTAATGGATCCTCCAATACTGATCCTTTGGTAGAGTTGGCTTCTCCTGAACTCAAGATCTGAGAAAGAAGAAGAATAATTTATGGAACCAGATACTCAAGGAAGGATTTACCATATAGAAGAACTTGAAAGCTGATGTTGCTGAAATCCGGATTCTCCTGGAGGCTGATCTGACTTCCTCTGGAAATTGCTCTGAATCTGAAGTATCCAGACTGGACCTGGATGCTGGTGGTCGGCCTTGACTTGGAGAGAGTGGCCGTGAGAGATGGGGTAGGCTAGGGTTTGGTGGAAAGAAGAGGATGATGGGCGGCTAGGGTTTGGAAGTGAAGTGGCTAACCTAGGGTTTTGGGGTTGGAGATCTCACACCTCCTCAAGGTTCCTAGGGAACCCGGATTTACTCCCTCACGGAGCTCAACACCTGGATGCAAGTGCGGAAGAGAGAAACACAAAGTTTGCTCACACATAAATTGGATTCATTCATCATATATTTTTAAAACTTACAAGAGGGGTTTAATTTATAGGACTTTACAAGAGAGCAGGGTTTTACATCTTCCCATGTGGGGCTAATAGGATGGATCTTCAAATTAGGTTTGTAGAATCAATTCCCACACATATGGCCGGCTAAGAGGTTCCTAAAGTGTTGATTGGTGGCTCCAAAAGGTAAGTAGGTGGCGCCTCCTAGCCTTGCTCTTCAAGAGAAAATTTCTTTACTTCCATGGCTAAACTCTTTTGGATACCTCCTTTTCTTTCTCCCTAAGTCATGGTTCTTCCCATCTTTGCTTTGGGCTTTTTAGGCATGGATTGGGCGCCCCCTTGAAGTGCTCCTCAAGAAGTGCTTCTTTCTTTACATAGCTTGGCTCTTATGGAAATGTTTTGGCCGCCCCCTTGAATTGTGGATCCCAGATTATTTTCTCCTTAAGTGGCGCATGAGAGAAGGGACCTGCTATCTTGTGGTGTGGGGACCAAAGCATACTGGATGGAGATGTGGCACCCCCTGGACTCAGGCGTGTGGCTGGGAGTGTGGCGCCCACTTGCTTGGTCTTGGGAGAAAATGTGACACCCTGGAGAAGACCTAGACCACTACTAAGACTTGAACTGAGTCAACATGACTCAACAAAATTTAAATTGCAGGAAAATACAGACTCAACTAAAATTGAGTTGACCATGTCAACCCTTATTACAAAACCAGAAAACTCTAATTCTTCGGGCAAGGTCAATCAGAGATCCAGATGGAGCCCTGAAGTCTTCTTCTGAGTCTGGTGCCCGCACCACCTAGGCTGAAGTAGCCCCGCATTGCCAGGTGATGAGGCTAGATGGGCCCACCCCAGCCGGGGTCGAGCCCTCTCCGTAAGGCATCTACGGGACCGAGGGCGCAAGCCTTGAGGACGTTGCTGAGGATGGCGCGCGCAGGCGGCGTGCTCAGTATGGCATTCTCAGGCCTGTAATGGTGCGCGAAACCTCATTTGCACCGATTTGGGAGCAACACCTTGATCGAGGAGCCAGATCCAATGGGTCATGACCAGGAATCCCTCAAAGGAGTGGGCCACGATCAACGCCTCGAGCCCAGGTATGCCTACGCATGGATCGAGGTCCTGCCCGGCTCTCCCTTTCCATGACAGCACGATGGATGAGACAGGCTCATCGTTTAACTCCTCACCATAAAGGGAGATGATCGCGGAAGGGAGCGCTGTTGACCTCCAGGGCCTCCTCGAGGGGAGAATCGATGGACCAAAGCATTCGATGATCTAAAAAGGGCACCACAAGCATGGGGGAAGGTAAGCGATCAAGAGAGCAGGCACATGGAAGAGAAGAGGGACGATTTCGAGATGAACATTCCGGAAGGGCTCGCAGGAGCGAGCTAGGCAAGGCCTGTCACAGGGACTGGAGTGTTAGCCTCTCTCGTTCTCACTAACTCTTATTCATTAAAGACTCCTCTAAGCACAGAGACCTAGCGGGAATCCGTCTTAGTGGATCTGTTCCACTTTATCGCTCTCTAACTTGACCGTCGGAGTGCCCCCACCGGGATCTCCGACCCGAGTCTCTAACCTCATTTTGTAGGTTTGGAGCATCGAGATTTCGCAGCAAAGGGGACTGCAATCCGGTGCCAGTTCATAGCTATAGGCCACAGCGGTAAGGTCGACAATAGATTGGTGTGCCAGGAAGGGGGGACAAGGCCCCTATACGAGTAAGGCCCCCTCGAGCTCAAGAGTAGCTCGATCCCAGGTATGGTGATGACTCGTAGACATGAAACCTCCACCAGCCAGGTGGAGGAAGTTTCGTCTTCTCCGGGCCCCCGTAGCCAAGAAAGGGAACTCCCCGCTCCTCCTGTTCCACCTACTCAGCTACCCTCGGTGAACGGTCAGTATGCTGCCATTGTCCAACAATTGCAGACATTGACCACGGCAGTAAGGCAGCTACAGCATCAGCAGTGCTCCCTGGTAACCCAACCCCAGCCAGAGACCCCCGTGAAAGCATGCATTCCATCCAAGGCAAGCCATCCCATCCACGGGCAATAACCAATCCCCGCGGGAGTCACCAGAGCCCCGCGAAGAGAAATCATTCTGGGTCAACAGATCACGAGAGCCGGTCCCCGGCAGACAACAATGATGCCGCCAAGCACAGCAAGTGCTGCCATGGTAAGGCCCCTTGCCGCGACCCATTGGCACCTTCTTCCCTAGTGGCCTCAGTGGAAGGTTCCATTGACGAGGCCATTAGGTGTCTAGCTGAAAGGCACCTGGAAGAGCAAGAGCGCAAACTAGTAGAGCTCTCCCACCAGTTCACCAGCATGCAGGGCTCCCCCAGTGAGCCAATGCGCTATAACACCCAACCCCCCTTCTCTCGGGAAATCCAAGAGGAACCGATTCCAAGTCGGTTCCGCATACCTCAGGTAGATCCCTACGATGGTACCACCAACCTCCTGGACCACCTGGAGAGCTATAAAACTCTCATAAAAGTCCAGGGGGCGACGGATGCCCTTCTTTGCATCGCCTTCCCATCCACCCTCCGAAAGGCCGCTCAAGTTTGGTTCACCCACCTCGATCCTGAATCTATTGGCTCCTTCCAGCAGTTGGAGGAAAAGTTTGTGGCACACTTTGACACTTATCGAAAGTTGCCAAGGGAGGTGGATAGACTCTTCTCAATCCGCCAGCAAGACCAGGAGCTCCTGCAGGACTATGTCACCTGCTTTAAGACTGCTGCCCTGGAAGTCTATAGCATGGACGAGCCCGTTGCCATGTTGGCATTGAAGGAAGGGCTCAAGTCCTCCCGTCTGACATATTCGTTGGACAAGAAGCCACCCAAGACATACTCCGAACTCCTCCTTCGCATCCACAAGTACATCCGAGATGAGGAGGCTGACCGTACCAAGAGAGAGCTGGATGGGAAGCCTTCGAAGAAGCCTACCCTGAGGGATGCACCAGGAACCCAAAGGCCCGGGCTGCTCGTGGACTTCCAGTCGGGATCGAAGCTGAAGAAGGCCCTGCTCCGGAGTAGACCTTTACTGACATGGCACGATGAAGAGAATGCAATCTAAATGATGGATTGAGAAATGAGAGCAATGAAGCCTATTAACAGGTACTAAATTTCAGATCAAAAGTACTAAGGTAAAGTTATGGAAGGAGCACTGAAATTTGGAACTTACCCCGTGATGTAGTTATTTAAATCCTAGAGAAGATTAGGGCTAATGAATATTGAATTTAAACCTTAGTAACGATCTTCAATAACTCAGACTTAAGAGATTAGGAGGTGTTATTTACCCAAGATGATCACTCCCTGGTAGATCCATTGAAGCTCTTAGACGAACTAGCCCTGAAGTGGAAGATTGGCATTCCAAAAAAACTAGTTTCATTCAACATTAATCTTTGGCAAGAGAACCCTTTCTTGAACTCCGAATCGTAGAAGGATCCTGCACAATGAACGGGTTAGACTGGGACCAATTTGAAAGATATCAAAATAAAGAAACCAAATAGGCAAGGGAACTTCGATGGAGGCATGGATCCCTAGAGGTGGATGTTGGCGTTGGACACTTGAAAGCTTGAGAAGAGAAAATCAAACACACCCAAAGAAAACAAGAGGATACTACCAAAAAAAAAACACCTTCTTCAACTACTACTTCACTTTAATTTCATTTCATCCAAAAAGCTTTTCTTTTTACCATGGGCGTACAAGAGGCTTTTAATGGCCTTTCAATCAATTTGAAATTCCCCGTATCATGAAGAAATATTAGGGGGGGTTACATGAAATGTGAAGGATTTAGTGGAGCTGGTTGCATAATTTGTGGATGGAGTTGGCCGACCTCCTTTGAATTTGAAAACACTCCATGGTCGACCACTTGTAGCTTTCATGTAATTTAAAATTTGAATGATGCCACATGGTAGGTGAGGTGGCAATGATGTGGCGTGGCAAGGTGGCATGGTGACATGGCGCATCCTTCTCCATGGCACCCCTTGGAGATGACATGGCAAAGGTGATGTGACGTCCTCTGGTGATGAGTTGGCACTGGTGGTCCATGATGATGTGGCATTCCAAGTAAAGCTGGTCTGGCCTAATTTCAAGTAGCTCTTGAACTTGACTCAGTACAAAGTCTAATTGACTCTAATTGAACTCTTGATTGAATTCTAATTGAACTTTAAAACCCCAAAAGAAAATAAAATAGGACTCAATAAACATACAGGACACATACGAGACTTGAGTTCCTAGTCTCAATCCATAAAGAACTTGGTATTAGTTGAAGCTCCTTCTTTCTGTAGGAGTCGAGAGAGAGATCACTCTCCCTGTTACCACCGGGACGTCGCCCCGGAGAGCATGGTCATGATGACCTTCACCGTCATCCGACTTCCGTCACCGTACAATACCATTTTGGGCTGCTTGGGGCTCAACCAGCTTGATGCAGTCATTTGTACCAGGAGATTATTAGTGCAGTTCCCCACCTCTTTTGGAGTGGGAGAGATGAGGGGAGCAGTTCAGCCCGTCCAACATTGCCTGCAGGCTGTCCCGGGTGCCTGGAGTGCTGAGCTCGACTTTGATGTAGACGACCTTGACCAAAGGGTGCAGGATCCCAGGGGTGGCCCAGTTGAGCGCTTGCTAACATATCCCCTTTGCTCGGACCCACAGAGAATGGTGCAGATAGGAGCCCAACTCTCGAAAGATGAGCGGGCCGCTTGCTAGATTTTCTTCAGGCGAACGTAGATGTGTTTGCCTGGTCTACTACTGATATGCCAGGTATTTTCTTGAATGTCATCACCCACCAGTTGAAGATTGATCCGAAGTGACATCCAGTTCGACAGAAGAAGAGGAGCTTTGCTGCAGAAAGGCAGAGGGCGATCGACGAAGAGGTGGAGAAGCTCCTCATTACTGGCTTCGTGCGAGAGGTACAGTATCCTAGTTAGCTGGCGAACGTGGTGATGGTGAAGAAGAATAATGGCAAGTGGAGGATCTATGTGGACTACACCGACCTCAACTGAGCTTGCCAAAAAGACAGCTTCCCCCTTCCGAAGATTGACCAGCTCGTGGATGCCACTTCGGGTCACCACCTCCTCTCCTTCATGGATGCTTTCTCCGGGTACAATCAGATCTGGATGCACCCAAAAGACGAGGAGCACACTACCTTCCTCATGGACAGTGGGACCGATTGTTACAAGATGATGTCCTTCAGCCTGAAGAATGCCGGCACCACATACCAGCGGTTGGTCAATAAGGTCTTTAGAGACCAAATTGGTCGCAACATGCAGGTATACGTGGACGACATGCTGGTGATGAGCAAGATGACCTTGGACCACGTCAACGACCTAAGAGAGACCTTTTGCAATCTCCACCTCCACCAAATGAAGCTGAACCCGGTGAAGTGCACCTTCGGTGTGGCAGCGGGGAAGTTTCTTGGCTTCATGGTGACCCAAAGAGGGATAGAGGCCAACCTGGAGAAGGTTCAGGCGATCCTTGATATGGAGCAGCTGGTGCAGGCACCAGACTCAGAAGAAGACTTCAGAGCTCCATCTGGATCTCTGATTAACCTTGCCCGAAGAATTAGGATTTTTTGGCTTGTAATAAGGGTTGACTTGATCAACTCAATTTTAGCTAGAGTCTATATTACCTGCATTTTTATTTTGTTGAGTCATGTTGACTCAGTAGTGGACTAGGGCTTCAACCTGGGGTGTTAAATTTTCTCCCAAGGCCAAGCAAGTGGGTGCCACACTCCCAACCACACTCCCAGCCATACACCTGAGTCCAGGGGGCGCCACATCTCCATCCAGCAGGCTTTGGTCCCCACACCACAGATAGCAGCTCCCTTCTCTCATCCGCCAATTGAGGAAAAATCCACCAGGGGTCCACAAATCAAGGGGGCGGCCCAAGACATTCCCAAAAGAACCAAACTATGTAAGGGAAGAAATTCTCTTGGAGAGAACTTCAAGGAGGCGCCCATTACCTGCCAAAAATACTCAAAACAAAGTTAGAAAGAGCCATAACTTGGGGAGAAAGAAAAGGAGGTATCCAAAAAGGGTTGAGCCATGGAAGGAAGGAGATTTCTCTTGAAGAGCAAGGTTAGGAGGCGCCCTAGTCATTCCAACTAAAGCCAGATATAAAAGGAAACAAATTTTCTCTTGGAGGGCAAGGTTAAGAGGCGCCCAAACACTTCCAGATAAGGCCAAGCATAGAAGGAAAAAAATAGTTTTCTTGGAGGTCAAGATAAGGAGGCGCCACCCACTTTCCTTTTTTTGAAGCCTCAATCATCTTTGGAATTATTTGGCCGGACATATGAGTAGGGATTGATCCTACAATCCTAATTTGAAGATCCCCTCCTTTAGTCCCACATGGGAAGATGTAAAACCCTACTCTCTTGTAATGTCCTATAAATTAAAACCCCTTTGTAAGTTCTAAGAAATCAGATGAATGAAACCAAATTTTTTTGTGAGCAAACTTTGTGTTTTCTCTCTTCCGCACTTGCATCCAGGTGTTGAGCTTCGTGAGGGAGTAAATCCGGGTTCCCTAGGAACCTTGAGGAGGTGTGAGATCTCCAACCCCAAAATCCTAGCTTAGTCCACCCATCTCTACTCCACCACCACCAAACCCTAATTTTCCATCTTCATCCCACGGCCCCTCTCTTCCACATCGAAGCCGGTCACCAGCATCCAGGTTCAGATCAACTGTTTCAACTACAGAGCAAGTTCAAAGAAGAGTCAGATCAGTATCAAGATCTCCGGAACTTCTACATCCAACAATCTTCATTAAGTCCTCAGGTCAGTGTCTTTCTCTGAGTTTCTGGTTCTTTTTTTTTTGTTCTTCTTCTTCTAGATCCTGAGTTCGAGAAGAAGGCCAACCTTGCCATAGGACTACAATTCGAGGATCCATTGCGAAGATACCTCGTCTCCAAGGATCCTACAATCTGCTCGAGAGTGTCCTTCAATTGAAGCAACGAGAGATATCACAGTCAGGTATAAAATCTTCTCTTCTCACTTTGTCTGTTTCGTTGAAACTCAGAGCAAACCCTAGATCTGGGGGTTTCTCAATCCCCAGCGATCCTACTTTTGAGTTACTCTGATAATCCACTCCTTTTAATTGTGCTCTCTATCATTTCTTAGTTTCTTTCAACATTAGTTTATCTTTCCTTTGAGTCAAAGCCGACTTCTGAAAATATATTAAAAAAAAAAAAAATACATTAATTTTAATTTACTTCCGCATCGCATCTTCTCTTCTTTCGTTCTGCATCATTTTTGGTATCAGAGCTCTCTGTTCTGCATCATTCTTGGTATCAGAGCCTAGTCTAGGGTTTCTGTTTTGCTTGCTTGTTTTAAGTCTCTCTCCTTTTTACTTTGTCTGCTCGAAGTAGACTCCCCAGGACGTCCGGTCCTAGGAACGAAGCGAGGTGCAAACCTCCTCTTCCCATTCCAAGGGGTGTTCCTAGGGCATGTAGGGGATCCGTTGGGTTACAATTTCGTAGCAGGAATTATAAACGGGGGAAGTACCCTGTTTTTAGTCCGTAACTATCCTGTTGCAGGAATTGTTTCTCAGTGCAGGTAACTCTAAATTGCATGATTTTTATTTTTCTGGAACCAATATAATTGAACCTATTTTACATAATCTTCCTGTGATTTATTTGTTTCCATGAAATTTCTGAGAGTTAAATTACTGCAACTCTGTTTTTGTGTTCTGCAATTCAATTATCTTGAGTGAACATCTCCTAACTCATCCTAAGGGCATTTGAGCATCTAAGATAAGGGGAGGAGTTGATAACCTCTCCTTAGCCCACAACCACCACCCCCTCATTCGATCCTAAGCCTAACTTTAAAATTTATTAGACTTAATTTGCCCTAGTGGGCTAGGGACATCAACAAGTCGGGTCAAGGCTAGTGTTGAGTCAGTTTGTCTTGTTACTCTGTGTGTGCTTTGTACTCAGTGTCTAGAACAGTGATTCAGGGACTACGTCCCGAAGGGCTTGTGTGCTGGTCCGCCTACCTGGCCAATCACTGATTGGTGTCTAGGATTGGCAATTAGGGACCTAACACTCCCCTTACACCAGCCTGGCTGAGTCCCGAGTTACTACAGGCTAGCTTGCCACTCTGATTGGGCATCTAGTTTGGACTTTAGGTCTAGTGAGCCAGTAGTCGCTTTAGTCTAGTCACATTCTGTGTGTTTGCTTGCATCATCATGTCTACCCAGAATGGAGTACCCTACCAACCTGGTCAAACCCAACCTGATTTAGAGGCCATGGTTAGAGCTCTTACTGAAAGTATGAACAAATTGAGTCAGGATATGAATGAGAATTTTACCCAGCTTAGGGATCGAGTCCAAGTAGTTGAGAGACGTAGACATCAAAATTGGACCCCTGATCCAAAATTTAATAGGCCCCGACCTCACCCATGCCAGGAGCCTAGGAGGACCTTATACCGTGATCCCGAGCATAACCTTAGGAAGCTTAACCATGATATCTATAATGTGGATCATGTTTATGAGAGGTCCTTACAATATTCTAGACCAGTCACTCAACAACCCAAGTCTTCTAGATCAAACCATTTAGATCCACACCCATGCCCAAGTAAGGTCTCTACTAGCTTGAAACCTAGTGTGACCCAGGTTCCTATATCGCAAGAATGTTTGTTTTATGGAGAAAGAGGCCATAAATCTAGTCAGTGCCCATGCATAGGACTGGCTTGTGCTCAGCTAAGTGGTAAGAATCCTAAGAATGACATTAATGAGGGAGAACCCAAGCCTACCAATGAGGAAGAAGGGTTAGGTATGACAAGCCCAGAATCAGTTGACCCGATTACCACTGACCCGAAACCCATTGAAGATGGCATCGAGGAAGTATATGATGCTGGCTTGAGTCTAGTTGATGAATATGAGGGGGAAGAACTTGAAGAATGTGACATTGATACTATTGGTTCCTTACCTGAGGAGACCTTGGAAAGCAACCAACTGGTAGGACCTAGTTCAGAAATTCAAGAGATTTGTGAGAACCAGGTTCCTTTAGTCAAATGCCCCTAGGAAGAACTCATAGTGTTAGCCCGAGCGATCAGTTCGTACCCTCTAATGATAGTCATTCCCCAAGTACCAATTGAAGATCTTTGCACTGAACTGTTTAAGTTTGCCCACCCTATGGTAGATCCTCTCCTTAGGATGACTGAATCAAGCCTCTTACAATTGGACCTTGTCCCATGCCCAGCCACTAAGGTCTCTCCCGTAATCTCAGTTGGACATCCTTTTCTTGAGCGGATTGATTCACCCAGTCCTGTAGAAGTCCTCCTTATGGCCCCAGACCCCTTCCTTCGCATGACTGACCTACCCTCCTATAAAGTATACCTTTTCTCACCCATAGATCAAATTTCAAGTCTTGAGGTCATCATCCATAGGCCCTTCCATGAATCATTCTCTAATCCATTTCTTAAGAAAGTGGATCATTATTTGCTTAGAGAACAAACCTTAACTGTTGCAATCACATGTCCTAGGCTTCTCCCCAAACCATCTCTTGATCCATTCCTGGGAGTAGCAAACTTTTCCTTTCGTAAGGATGACCAGTTGACATTCATAGATCACCATTCAAACCTTCAGGTCACCACCTTTAGCCAGCAGGTAATTCGAGACTCCACCTCATATTTCCTCCCTTTCTCTAGGACTTCCAATGCTTCTTACACCATCCAAGTATACTTTGTCAGAGTCTTTAGAGTGAACCACGTGTCAGAACCTATTAGGTTTGCCACCTACTTCTGGAAGACCTTATGGCACCTACTAGGCACCCATGATAAGTTTTCATGCTCTGCATGCCATCCTCCGACCCAAGGTCAAACCTAGAGAGCCTTAGTTTGTTAGGTTTAGACCTAGGGTTCCTTTGTAAAAAAGTCCATTCTTTAGGAATGCGTCGTCAGTCTAGTTTAGTTTTCTTGACCCTTTACTAGGCTTTGGCTCAAATTTTGGTTTGATTGAGAGCACCAGGAATTAGGATTTGTATTTTGTCCAGGGCTGAAATTGCATTCAATGTTTCGATCAATAGGTCTATAGGCTAGAGTCCCTTTGAAATTGTTCATGGATACAAGCCTCACACACCACTTGATGTGATTTCACTATTAGCCCACACACACAAGTCTCTTGATGCACTTGCATAGCATGTAAAGGACTTGCATAAAGAAATTCATGCCAAAATAACTTTAAGTAATGAAACTTATAAGAAGTTGGCTGATTCTCAAAGACGAGTCAAAACTTTTGTTGAGAGAGACTATGTAATGATTAGGTTAAGGCCTGAGCGGTTTTCTCCTGAAACCGTTAGAAAGTTACATGCTAGAGGAGCTGGACCATTTAGAGTAGTGAAGAGAGTAGGATCCAATGCCTATGTGCTCGAGTTGCCTCCAGAACTAGGCAATATCTCTACTTTCAACATTACAGACCTAGTAGAGAACAGGGAGCCAGCTGTGATTCCCAGTGAGCCTTTTGAACCTAATCCTGTTATTGAGAGTGACCCCGATCCTGTGAGTCCACCAACAAACTGGCCTGTGAGGAAAGAGCAGATTGAAAAGATCCTGGATGATCAGGTTATCTCTACTCGTAATCGAGGATACCAAAGATACCTGGTCCGCTGGCAAGAAAGGCCAGATTCTGATGACTCTTGGATCTCCCGAGAAGAATTACAAGAATTGGACCCAGACCTCTTGGAGAGATACCAGAGCCAACTTGATCCATACTCGACAGGGTCGAGTTCCTCCCACCCCGGGAGAATTGGTGCGGGCACCAGACTCAGAAGAAGACTTCAGAGCTCCATCTGGATCTCTGATTAACCTTGCCCGAAGAATTAGGGTTTTTTGGCTTGTAATAAGGGTTGACTTGATCAACTCAATTTTAGCTTGAGTCTATATTACCTGCATTTTTATTTTGTTGAGTCATGTTGACTCAGTAGTGGACTAGGGATTCAACCTGGGGTGTTACATTTTCTCCCAATGCCAAGCAAGTGGGCACCACACTCCCAGCCACACTCCCAGCCATACACCTGAGTCCAGGGGGCGCCACATCTCCATCCATCAGGCTTTGGTCCCAACACCACAAATAGCAGCTCACTTCTCTCATGCGCCAATTGAGGAGAAATCCACCAGGGGTCCACAAATCAAGGGGGCGACCCAAGACATTCCCAAAAGAACCAAACTATGTAAGTGAAGAAATTCTCTTGGAGAGAACTTCAAGGAGGCGCCCATTACCTGCCAAAAATACTCAAAACAAAGTTAGAAAGAGCCATAACTTGGGGAGAAAGAAAAGGAGGTATCCAAAAAGGGTTGAGCCATGGAAGGAAGGAGATTTCTCTTGAAGAGCAAGGTTAGGAGGCGCCCTAGTCATTCCAACTAAAGCCAGATATAAAAGGAAACAAATTTTCTCTTGGAGGGCAAGGTTAAGAGGTGCCCAAACACTTCCAGATAAGGCCAAGCATAGAAGGAAAAAAATAGTTTTCTTGGAGGTCAAGACAAGGAGGCGCCACCCACTTTCCTTTTTTTGAAGTCTCAATCATCTTTGGAATTATTTGGCCGGCCATATGAGTAGGGATTGATCCTACAATCCTAATTTGAAGATCCCCTCCTTTAGTCCCACATGGGAAGATGTAAAACCCTACTTTCTTGTAATGTCCTATAAATTAAAACCCCTTTGTAAGTTCTAAGAAATCAGATGAATGAAACCAAATTTTTTTGTCAGCAAACTTTGTGTTTTCTCTCTTCCGCACTTGAATCCAGGTGTTGAGCTCCGTGAGGGAGTAAATCCGGGTTCCCTAGGAACCTTGAGGAGGTGTGAGATCTCCAACCCCAAAACCCTAGCTTAGTCCACCCATCTCTACTCCACCACCACCAAACCCTAATTTTACATCTTCATCCCACGGCCCCTCTCTTCCACATCGAAGCCGGTCACCAGCATCCAGGTTCAGATCTACTGTTTCAACTACAGAGCAAGTTCAAAGAAGAGTCAGATCAGTATCAAGATCTCCGGAACTTCTACATCCAACAATCTTCATTAAGTCCTCAGGTCAGTGTCTTTCTTTGAGTTTTTGGTTCTTTTTTTTTGTTCTTCTTCTTCCAGATCCTGAGTTCGAGAAGAAGGCCAACCTTGCCATAGGACTACAATCCGAGGATCCATTGCGAAGATACCTCATCTCCAAGGATCCTACAATCTGCTCGAGAGTGTCCTTCAATTGAAGCAACGAGAGATATCACAGTCAGGTATAAAACCTTCTCTTCTCACTTTATCTGTTTCGTTGAAACTCAGAGCAAACCCTAGATCTGGGGGTTTCTCAATCCCCAGCGATCCTGCTTTTGAGTTACTCTGATAATCCACTTCTTTTAATTGTGCTCTCTGTCATTTCTTAGTTTCTTTCAACATTAGTTTATCTTTTCTTTGAGTCAAAGCCGACTTCTGAAAATATATTTAAAAAAATAAATACATTAATTTTAATTTACTTCCACATCGCATCTTCTCTTCTTTCGTTCTGCATCATTTTTGGTATCAGAGCTCTCTGTTCTGCATCAGCAGCCCACCTCCAAGAAGCAAGTCCAGCGGTTTACCGGCCGGGTAGCGGCCCTGAGCCAGTTCATCTTGTGATCCGCTGATCATTGCCAGCCCTTCTTCAAGGCACTGAGGAAGATGCATGACTTCTCCTGGATGAAGGAGTGACAGGAGGCGTTTGAGGAGCTGAAGAAGACCCTGGCATCACCACCATTACTCTCCTGACCAGAGGAGGGAGAAAAGCTCCTCCTATATCTGGCGGTCACTCCGGAGGCTGTCAGCTCAGTCTTAATCTGGATGGATGACAAAGGGATCCAGAGACCTATGTACTATACAAGCAAACTCCTCTATGATGCGGAGCTCAGGTATTCTCGATCCGAGAAGTTGATTTTTGTGCTAATAGTATCCGCCCAGCACCTCAGGCCTTATTTCCAAGCACACCTAATTGCAGTCTAGATGGATCAACCGTTGAAGGCCATGCTCAGCCGACCGAACACATCTGGATGCCTGGCGAAGTGGGTGCTGAAGCTTAGCTAGTTCGACATCGCCTATCGACCGAGGTCAGCCATGAAGGCACAGGTACTAGCTGATTTTCTAGTTGAGTATACAGGTCTGGGCAAGGGGCCAGAAGAGAACCCCCAGAGTCAACAACCAAAACCTGAACCAGAGGAGGACATATGGGTCCTGCATATGGACAGAGCCTCTAATTCCTGTGGAAGTGGGGCTGGGCTCATCCTCGCCAACAATGAGGGAGTTGTAGCTGAGTGCACACTTCGCCTCCAGTTTGCCACCACTAACAACCAGGAGGAGTATGAAGCACTCCTTGCGGGACTGAGAGTCTCCCGTGAGCTCGGTGTGACCAGCCCGAGGGTCTTCACCGATTCGCAGCTAGTCATCGGGCAGGTATCAGGTGAGTATGAGGCTCGGGATCCTCAAATGTTGAAGTATCTGGAGTTGGTGCATGCAAGCACGGTGGGCTTCAAGTGTTTTAGTGTTTCCCATATCCCGTGTGGTGAAAACGCTCATGCTGACACCCTCTCTCGCCTAGCAACCCTTTCGGACTCATCGTTGGATCGTGCCCACATCGAACATCTCCAAGCCCCAAGCTATGAAGTTCCCAAAGAGATCCAACGGGTCACCCCGGAGCCCAATTGGATGGACAAGTACAAAAAGTATATCATCGATGGCACCTTGCCTAAGGATCGGGTAGAGGCCAGCCTCATCAAAAGGAAGGCCGCGCGCTTTGTCCTGATGGACAGACTACTCTACCAGAGATCATACTCCTATCTGCTCCTCAAGTGTTTGAGGCCCACGGAGGCCGCACTCGTGCTCCAGGAGATTCACAAAGGCGTTTGCGGGAACCATGTGGGGGGCAGGACTTTGGCATACAAGGCCCTTCATCAAGGATACTTCTTGGGAAACGATGAGGGAGGACACAGCCAACTTCGTTAAGAGGTGTGACCGCTGCCAACGTCATGCCATCATGTAATGCCAGCTGGCTGCGCCGCTCTCCCAGCTCTCCACCCCTTGGTCTTTTGCCCAGTGAGGCGTGGACCACCTCAGTCCCTTTTCTCCCATGTCTGGGCAGCATAAGTTCTTGATTGTCGCCATCGACTACTTCACAAAGTGTGTCGAGGCCGAGCCCCTAGCCCAGATCACGGAGGCGAATGTCAGTAAGTTCCTTTAGAAGTCGATCATATACCACTTTGGACTTCCCCACACCATCATCATCGACAACTGATGTCAGTTCGACTATCGGGAGTTCGAGAAATTCTGCAACGACCTCGAAATTCATCATCGCTTCACCTCGGTGGCACATCCCCAGACCAATGGAGAAGCTGAGGTGACCAATCAGACCATCCTATAAGGGCTGTAGACCAGATTAGATCAGGCCAAAGGGAGATGGGCTAAAGAACTCCCCAGCATCCTGTGGGCATACCACACAACCCCAAGGATGGCCACGGACGAAACTCCTTTCAACCTAGTCTTTGGAGCGGAAGCAGTAATCCCGGTGGAACTTAGCCTACCAACGCTGCTTGCGGAGCAATACGATGAAGCCAAGAACCCAGCATGACTGTTGCTTAACCTAGATCTCCTGGAGGAAATGAGGGACAAGGCACGGGTTCGAATGGCAGCCTACCGGCAATGGGTGGCAAGATATTACAACTCCAAGGTAAGGCCGAAGTCCTTCTATCTGGGAGACCTGGGAAGGCCCTTACCGGGTGGTCAAAGCACTCCCTCACGGCGCCTACTATGTTACCGAGCTCGGCGGGGCTTGATTTTCATGGACATGGAACGCCACAAACTTAAGGATGTATTACCAATGATGTAAGACTTCCTGAACATTAACAATAAGATTTTTTTTTTGCGTAATGTTTGTTTCTATCTTGTAGGACTAGTGTTGCCCGGCCTTAAGTCTAGCGAACGAGAGCAAGGCAAAGATTCCATGAGTGGTCCGCGAGAAACACAATGTCCCAAATTTCAATCTGGAAGGTGGTGTGGAACCTAGTTCCCCTACGAGATCCCGGGGTTCAGTCCGGAAGGCTGCACAGAACCCAGTTCTGGTAACAAGCCTCGGAGTTCAGTCCGGAAGGTGGCGTGGAACCCAGTTTTCCCATGAAATCCTAGAGTTCAGTCTGGAAAGTCGAACAGAACTTAATTCCGGCATGAGGCACCGGAGTTCAGCCTGGAAGGTGGCACGGAGTCTATGAAATCCTGCAGTTTAGTCCAGAAAGCCGAACGAAACCTAGTTATGGTATGAGATCCCAGAGTTCAGTTTGGATGATTGCACGGAACCTAGTTTCGGCATAAGGCCCAGGAGCTCAATTTGACAACTTAAGTCTCGGCACCAATGACATTCGGAATGCAAGCCGGAAGCTCTGGAGGCTCTTTTCCACAAACTTGAAGCCTCTAGAGTTTGGCTTCTAACGAAGGATCAAAGTTAACCCACAAGTCAAAGTTATAGCAAGATCAAGCTTAATAGCGACAAGAAGCAGAATCAGAAGCCAAGAAAGAGTCTGTGAGGAACGGGAAGAAAGGTAAATTCATTTCTAGAATAAGGTTCTTACAAGCAGAAGGGACCCGATAGACCGGGTGGCCCAAAGAAACCAAAAAAGAACCCTATACTAGGGAACAAAAAGTAGTGATATGGAGTCACTCTGCCATCATCGGTCCCTCTCCGAGCTGGGAGGCCTCTGCACCGTCGGCTGCATCCTCAGGAGGTTGACTGGCAACCTCCTTGCCGGTGACCTCTGCTGCTGCTGCCTCAGGCGCCTCCTTGGGGCCGTCCAGAAGGACCCTTGCCAGATCGAGCTTGGGGAAGAGGGAGGCCACCTTCTTCCTGCAGACCGCGAAGCCCTTTAGAAAGGAGTCCATGGTGGCCTCGTCCATCTCCTACTTGTATTTTTCGGAGGCCAGGAACTGAGGCATGGACTCCTGTGTCTCCCTTTACGAAGCCTCCAGCAACCCATTGATGTAGAACGTCTTCTGGTGGGCCACCACCAGCTCCACCAGGACCTCCTCAACTCGACGCTCCAGTGACCGGGATTGTCCCCTGAGACGGGAGATCTCGGCTGCATCGTCCTCAGCTCGATGCTGGTTTGAGATCCTCTCCTCAGACAAGGAGGCCTCTAGGTCTCTAACGCGCTCCTCCGCACGAGCCAGGTCCACCAGGAGGGCATGGTTGCTCCCCCTCAGCTCATGGCCCTTGTCCATGAGGTCCTTCACATCAGCTGCAAATTTGCTGAGCTTCCGCTCCTTCTCGGCCTCCCTCTTCGCCGAGGTAGAGAGGAAATTTTGGAGTAGTAGTACATCGGTCCCGATCTGCATCAAAGAAGGAGTTAGGATCTTCGAGGAATCCAACTGGAATGTTAAAAAGGGAGAGTGAGATGCTTACCATGAAGAGCAAGTAAAGGATCCCAAGCAGCGCGTCCGCATAGTCCCGACTGCCCCTCAGGTGACGGTTCTGGGGTTGGGACGCGTACTCCATCATCTTCTCCATGAGGCCCTGATCGTGGATGATGGATGCATTGCTGCTAAGCTCTGGCGGTGCGGGGCGAGGCTCAGAGGAGGAGGTCTGAGCAGAAGTCCCTCTAGCCGGTGCAACAGAAGACCTCGGTGCCACCGCCGGGATGTTGGGTGCTGTGACCGCTGGGGGAGGCACTGGTCGCACCTCCCATCCACTCCTGTTGAGGTCAAAGACCTCTGCGGTGGGGGCTTGCTGCAGGGATGGGCCAGGGGCCATATCTGTCGCCTGGGCTCTGAGGCTGGAATGGGCCTGGGCCCTTGGTCCTCCTCCATGTGGGCCCTTTTTGGGGGAGTCTCTTGAGCCACACCCGAAGCCCCTCTCTTTCGGGCCCCCTCCATCAGGCTTTCAATCGAGAATTTCATTCCTGAATATGAAAGTAAAGGGTCAGATGACATAAAAAAAAAGGAGAGAAGAAAGAAAGAAAAAAGAGAAGAGCAGAGGCCCACCAATCGCCCGGATTGGGCTAACCTCTGCCTCGAACAAGTTTTGCTCTAGGAGCAGAAGCTCAAGGGAAGGGACCACATCGCCCAGCAATTGGGAATAGACTTCCTGGTCCACCAGCTCAACTTGAGAATTTCAATTCGGAGATCGGTTTGGCTCACTCCAGACCCAGTCAACATCCTTAACCAAAGCAAAGAAGAATTGATTCTTCCATCCCTTGATCGATATGGGGAGGTAGAACCGGATGCACCTCGACCGGAGAGAAAGATACCACCAGCTGTCATCGATGGAGTACTGTTTCAGGATGAAAAGGACCCTGAACAGTAAAAAATGGGTGACGAACCTGTGGAAATGGCAGAAAACTATGAAAGCAAAAATGATCCTGATGGCATTGGGAGCCAACTAGGCCGAAACGAGATGGAAATGACTAAGGAAGGAGAGTAAGAATGGGTGAAGAGGAAATCGAAGACCCCCAACAAGGAAGTCTTCGTAGAACGTGACTCTGCCAAGGCCGCTTGAAGTCACTCTCTCCCTCAGCCCTAGAAGTGAAAGTTGGATGGAGTCTGGGACCCCATACGTATCCCGGATCCAGAGAAGGTCATCTCCGGTCATCGTCAAAGTGCAGTCGGAGGGACCGGAGGGAGTCTCTGCCATCAGAGGGGGGAGGGCAGAGATGGGAATAGCAGGGACAACGGGAGGAGCCCTAGGAGCCCTAGGGACTCCGATGGTTACGTTGCCCGGTTGCAACCGCCGCCGGATGTCGATGGGAATGTCATCCTCAGATGAGGAGGATGATGGAGTCCTCAGCCGGGATGGACCGGCCTTGTCTGGGTTGGAAGAGGAATGGTGACGGTAGCCCGAAGGAGCCATTGAGAAGAAGGGGGGCAAGGAAAGGCCTAGTTCAGGAGGGCTAAGGTTCAAAGGAAAGCAGGAGCAGAAATGGGTCGATAGAGCACTCACCGGGATGTTGTAGTGGAAGAATGGCGACCCAAGAGATGAAGCAAGATTGCTGCAACTGCCGGCGAGGTGTGAGAAAGCCAAGAGACCTTATTTCTGGAAAGTCCCCTCTCTTTTCAAACCAATCAATAGCGGCCGTATAGTTCCTTTTTCGTCAAAGCCATCAGATGAGCGCCACGTGTGGAGACGTCCAACAACGACTCTTCGATTCGCTAGAAACTACCTCGGGTCTGTCATGGCATGATTATGACCCACTGAACGTGCTGACGTGGCGTCCGTGCATTGGATCTCAGGCACGATGAGCGGAGCAGCAGCGATCGCGGCATCTATTATGCAGGATTTTTGTCCTTCAACGTCATCTCCACATTAACTCCCCATGTTCCTGTAACGGTGCTTCGATGGGACTTGGGAGTAGGGGGCAACTGATATGGCAACATCGCTGATGTGGAGTGTGCGTCAGATCCAGTTGGATGCCAGGCAGCACCACGCGGTGTCATCTCCGGGCTCTCTTGCCGGGCGGCTTGACTCGTGTTCAAGCCGACCTCGAGGTGAGCTCGATACCTCTGCCACTTCGCTAGGTGTCAACCCAGGCGGGGTTCACCTCGGCCGAAGTGGCCCTGCCTCTGCTCCTTCGCCAGGTGGTGCCCCCAGATGGGCCCACCTCATCGAAGTCGAGCCTGGCTCTCCCTACTCCTTCACCAGGTGGCACCCCTAGATGGGTCCACCTCGGTCGAGGCCGAGTTGGCCTCTGCCACTTCGCCAGGTGTCAACCCAGGCGGGCTCCACCTCGATCGAAGTAGCCCTGCCTCCGCTTCTTCATCAGGTGGCACCCCTAGATGGGCCCACCTTGTCGAAGTCGAGCCGGGCTCTCCCAGCTCCATCACTAGGTGGCACCCATAGATGGGTCCATCTTGGCTGAAGTCGAGCTGGCCTCTGCCACTTCACCTGGTGTCGACCCAAGCGGGGTCCACCTCAATCGAAGTGGCCCTGCCTCTGCTCCTCCGCCAGGTGGCACCCTTAGATGAGCCCACCTTGCCAAAGAAAAGCCAGGCTTCCCCCGCTCCTTCACCAGGTGGCACGCCCAGATGGGTCGACCTCGGTCGAAGTAGAGCTGGCCTCTGCCACTTCACCAGGTATCGACCCAAGTGGAGTCCACCTCGGTCAAAGTGGCCCTGCCTCTACTCCTTCACCGGGTGGTGCCCTCGGATGGGCCCACCTCATCGAATTCGAGCCAGGCTTCCCCCGCTCCTTTGCCAAGTGGCACCCCCAGGTGGATCCACCTCGGTTGAAGTCGAGCTGGCCTCTACCACTTCACCAGGTGTTGGCCTTGGTGGGTCCACCTCGGTCGAAATGGTCCTGCCTCTCCTCCTTCACTAGGTGGCTTCTCCAAATGGGCCCACCTCATCGAAGTCGAGCCAGGCTCCTCCTGCTCCTTCGCCAGGTGGAACCCCCAGATGGGTCCACCTTGGTCGAAGTCGACTGCCACTTCACCAGGTGTCAACTCGGGTAGGGTCCACCTAGGCCGAAGTAGCCCCGCGTTGCCAGGTGGTGAGGCAAGATGGGCCCACCCTAGCCAGGATCGATTCCTCTCTGTAAGGCATCTACGGGACTGAGAGTGCAAGCCTCAAGGACGTTGCTGAGGATGGCGCGTGCATGCGACATGCTCAGTATGGCATTCCCAAGCCTGTAATGGTGCATGGAACCTCGTTTGCACTAGTTTGAAAGGAATACCTCGATCGAGGAGCCAGATCTGGTGGGTCGTGACCAGGAATCCTTTAAAAGAGTGGGCCATGGTCAACACCTCGAGCCCAGATACACCTACGCACATATTGAGGTCCTGCCCGGCTCCCCCTTTCCGTGACAGCATGGCGGATGAGACGGGCTCGCTATTTAACTCCCCACCACAAAGGGAGACGACCATAAAAGGGAACGCTGTTGACCTCCAGGGCCTCCTCGGGGGGAGAATCGAGGGACCAAAGCATCCGATGATCTAAAAAGGGCACCACGAGAAAGGGGGAAGGTAAGCGATCAAGAGAGCAAGCACATGGAAGAGAAGAGGGGCGATTTCGAGACGAACATTCCAGAAGGGCTCACCGGAGTGAGCTCGGCAGGCCCTGTCACAGGGACTAGAGTGCTAGCCTCTTTAATTTACACTGACTCTTATTCATTAAAGACTCCTCTAAGCATAGATACCCAGCGGGAATCTGTCTTAGTGGATCTGTTCCACTTTATCACTCTCTAACTTGATCGTCGGAGTGCCCCCGTCGGGATCTCCATCCTGGGTCTCTAACCTCATTTTGTAGGTCTGGAGCATCGGGATTCCATAGCAAAGGGGACCGCAATCTGGTGCCAGTTTATAATTGCAAGCCACAGCGGTAAGGTCGGCAACATATATATATATATGTATATATGTGTATATATATATGTATATATATTGGTGCGGACACCAGAGGCACCAGAATAAGACAAAGGCTTCTCAATTCTCTATGGATCACTTAGCTACTTTCAAGACCATTGTAATAAAGCTTAGTTCATCTAAGTTTTCTTTATTTGAGTCCTGTATTAGTCAGCTCATGTTGAGCTAGTCCAATCCAGTACTAGTCAGCTCTGGTTGAGCTAATTTTATTTTTCCGAGTCCTGTCCAAACACACTGAAGACTCAAGACCACATCATACAAGTGAATACCAAGTCCAATCAGATTGAAGACATGAAAGAATAACCCAAGTCCAACCCAGCTTGAAGATTTGAATATCCCATAAGGAGAAATCAGAAACCCTGAAGCCGTGGACCAGCCGGAAGCAATGTTGGGCCAGCCCAGGCCCAGGAGGGAGCTAGGGTGCTAAGAGCTTATGGTGACCACCCTTGGTCGGCCACTTAGAGTCACCCTCTTGGCCGACCAAGGCAAGGAGAGGGAGAGATTGTAAGGATTTTTTCTACCCTGGGTTTCCTTATTTTTTAGCTAGGGTTTGGGTGGGAATAAGACTCTTATGTAATTACTTATGTATCCTTACTTGGAGTCCAAGGCTATGGGTCTATTTAAAGGACCCTAGTCTCTTGTATGAGAGCAATCTTTGAGATATAAAATTCTATTGAATTCTTCTCTAGCTGTGTGCCTCCTTGTTGTGTGCATTAAGGGATCCTAAAGTCCTGCCGAAGTGCTGCCCAAAGAAAACCTAGCCGTCCAACCTCCTTCAAGCCTTTCTTCCACACACCTCTTGCTATTTTCCTGAGATTCTTCTTATTTCGCACCTTGTTTTCTCACCCCTGATAGTTGTTTGCAAGTCCCTGAGTTTCTATGAATCCAACGACTCCAACCGGGTCGCAATCGGACCATCGAGCAAAATGCCGGGTATCCGTGGGTCTCTGGCTTGGTTTTCCAGGCCGCATCCATTGAGGATGAGTGATCTCTTTGCTGCGATCTTCATCAGGCACTTTAGATATTTCCAGGTACACCCCTCTACCATTAGTAGTTTTATTGTAGGAGAACTAGCTTTAACCGAGGCTTCTCAGCCTCGACGATCCCTCTTTACTGCTTTCCTAGGTCCTGATTTGCATGCGTAGCTTTTAAAATTCTTATAGCATTATCTATATCATATTTTGATCTGATATTCAGGATTTAACCACCTCATCCAACCCCTAAAACACAAAAAGTTAATTGCATGCATATCTATCCCGCATCATTTGGTATCGGAGCTTAGATTAGGGCTTGTTTTCTGCATCCTTTATAGTCCATATATACTCTGTTCTTTTAATTGTTTCTCTCTGCTCATAACTCCAAAAATTCCAATTTTTATTTTTTTAGATTCAAATTAATTCAAATAATTTCACATAATTTTTATAGATTTTATTTTGGTCTGTACAGTTTCTGCAGGTTGAAATATAGCCTGTAAATTTTTGGCTCTATTTTTCAGCAAGACAACTTTGGAAGGTTTAGGGTTTTGTTTAGCATCTCTTTTGCATATCTTTTATTTTTAGTATGTTTCTAGCATATTAGGTCATTGGCTACAAATAATATTTCTACAAAAGAAAAAAAAAAAACTTAAACCCTAATTTTGCATCATCTGCCTGCCATCATTGCAAAAACTACCTTTAAGGGCGCTCTTGCTATGTCAGATGGGGGGAGGATTTGATCACCTTTCCTTAGCCCAAAACCACATCTCCTGCATTCGGTCCCAAGCCTAACTTAAAATCTATTAGACTTAATTTTGTCTTAGTGGGCTAGGGACACCAATTGGTCGGGTCCGGGCTAAGTGTCAGATCATTATGTCAAGCTAACCTGTGTGTGCCTTGTGCTTAGTGTCTAGAACGGTGGTTCAGGGATTCATTCCCGAAGGGTTTGTGTGCTGGTCAGCCTACCTGGCCAATCACTGATTAGTATCTAGGATTGGCAATCAGGGACCTAACACTCCCTTTACACCTGCCTAGCTGAGTACAGGGTTACTATAGGCTAGTTTGCCACCCTGATTGAGCATCTAGTTTGGACTCTAGGTCTAGGGAGCTGTAGTTGGTCTGATCGAATCTTGCATGAGCACTAGATCAGGGATTTCATATCATCCACCATCTCCACTTTTAGCTGAATCCATGGACAATCTCGAAGCCCAGATTAAAGCCCTTGCTGATCAAATGGCCCAGATGACTACCCGTTAATTACCCAGATGACTACCCAGATGACTCAGTTGACCCAGACCAATAGCCTCAACCCAACTCAACCTAGTGAAACCATGGAGCCCAACCCTAGGAGAACCCAATACTCTGACCCATATAGGGAGTCCAATCCTAGGAGAACCCAATAATCCGACCCATATAAGGAGTCCAATCCTAGGAGAACCCAATACTCCGACCCATATAGGGAGCCCAAACCTAGAAGAACCCCTTACCATGACCCCTCCAGGAGAGCCACTAGGTATGTTGTGTTGGTAGCACCTAAATTTTGTGATCCTGAGTGTGAGGATTATTTTGCTTGGGAAAGAGATATGGACCTGTATTTTGAACAAAATTGGGGTTTCGATTTTGAAAGATGTCAGTTCAAGTTTGCTAAAGCTAAGTTAGTTCACCAGGCCAGGTCAGACTGAGATAGTGTTGAGAGAATACTTAGGCTAGAAGGCCACGAACCCATAACTACCTGGAGTGACATGAAACTTGAACTAAGGAGAAAGTACCTACCCAAGTCCTATCAGTCCAAGAGACCCACAACATGTATATCTTCTGACTCCAAATCCTATGAACCTAGAACCTATGTACCCAAAACCTATGATCCTAGATCCTATGACTCTAGATCCTATTTACCCACACCCTATAAGCCCAGTAGACCCATGACCTATAGATCTGAACCCATGACCAATGAGCAGAATGAACCCATAGGCCATCAACCTGAACCCCATAAGGTTAGTACCCCTAGATATGAGACCAGTAGTTAGCCACTACCCCTTAATCAACCTGAGCCTACTAGGAGTAGTGCCCATAATCACAAACCAGGACCTAGCCAATTTTTCCTTAGTCGACCTTCTCCTACCATCCCTTTGATTGACAAGGCTTACATTAATGTGGAAGTATTGAAGCTGATGTGAACTTAGTGGATGAGTATGAGGGAGAAGAGGAGACACCTCTAGAAGACCTATAATTAGTTAACCCTGTAGGTACTCAGGTAGAAGCCAACATAGAGTTAGTTGACCTTGACTATACCCAGCCTAAAGTTATAGTGGAAGAACAATTAAAGGAAGAGAACCTAGGTACTGCTGCTAGAGTCTTACCTGAGGAAACCATAGAGGAGAGCCAAATTATAGAGTCTAGTCCTAAAATACAAGAACCGGAAGAATTTATTAAGGACCTGATCTCTTTGAATCAGTACCCTCAGGATGAGCATCCTCCTATAGTTTCCATTAAGGACCTCTTCCCTGAGATTAATAACCCATCCTTCCATTATGCAAACCCCATAGATATACCACAATCCCGTAAGGTTAGCCTCATTAGTCTAGGATTAGTCCATGACACCCCTTCTTTTATCCTACTTTATCCAACTAATCTTGAACATTTTTCCCTACCCTACCAGACTAATTTTGAACCCATTTTTTATTTTCTGCCATTTTCAAACACCTCCAGCATTTCTAGGATCATTAGATTGCATTTAGCTAAGATTAGCATACTGCATGCATTCATCATGCATGTTAGGTTTGCATCTTACTTCTGGCATACTCTTTAGAATTTGCTAGGAGTTCACTATAAATTTTGATGTGCATGTCAAGCTAGGATCAAAACTAAACAACCTATAATCTGTTAAGTTTAGATCCAAAGAGTTTAATAAAATTTCCTTCCATAGGAATGCAGTCGAGTCTGTTAGGTGTAGGAATGAGTCCTTTGCATCACATGTTAGGAGTCTGCATGTGCCCAACATGTTCACCACCTGCACTAATTTTGAAAGAAACTAGCTAATTCCTGAAGAAGGGCCAAGAAATTTGATGTAGTAGATTCTTTCTTTGTTAGTCTTAGACCTAAAAGAAGCTTCATGTTCATAGAGCCGGACCTTTTAAAGTAATAAAGAGGGTTGGACCAAATGCTTATGTATTAGATTTGCCTTCAGATATGGGCATTAGTTCTACCTTCAATATTACAGACCTGGTTGAGTACAGGGAACCGACAGTGATACCCAGTGAGGCTTTTGGACCTATCCCTTCTGTTAAGAGTGATCCTTACCCAGAGTGTCCACCAATTAAATAGCCTGAGAGAGGAGAACGGATTGAGCGTATCTTGGATGATCAAGCCATTACAACCCGGGGCCACGGATATCAACGCTTCCTGGTTCGATGGCAAGGCCGGCCAGAGTTGGATGATTCATGGATTTCTCGAGAGGACTTATAATGCCTCGACCCAGACATTCTCGAGAGATATGTGAGCTAGTCTAATCTGCACTCGACAGGGTCGAGTTCCTCCCACCACGGGAGAATTGGTGCAGATACCAGAGGCACCAGAATATGATAGAGGCTTCTCAACCTTCTATGGATCACTTAGCTACTATCAAGACCATTGTAATAAAGCTTAGTTCATCTAAGTTGTCTTTATTTGAGTCCCGTATTAGTCAGCTCATGTTGAGCTAATCCAATCCAGTACCAGTCAGCTCATGTTGAGCTAATTTTATTTTTTTGATTCCTGTCCAAACACACTGAAGACTCAAGACCACATCATACAAGTAAAGACCAAGTCCAATCAGATTGAAGACATGGAAGAATAGCCCAAGTCTAATCTAGCTTGAAGATTTGAAGATCCCAGGAGGTGAAATCAGAAACCCTGAAGCCTTGGACCAGCCGGAAGCAAAGTTGGGCCAGCCCAGGCCCAGGAGGGAACTAGGTGCCAAGAGCTTATGGTGACCACCCTTGGTTGGCCACTTAAAGTCACCCTCTTGGCCGACCAAGGCAAGGAGAGAGGGAGAGATTGTAGGGATTTTTTCTACCCTGGGTTTCTTTATTTTCTAGCTAGGGTTTGGGTGGCAATAAGACTCCTATGTAATTACTTATATATCCTTACTTGGAGTCCAAGGCTATGGGTCTATTTAAAGGACCCTAGTCTCTTGTATGAGAGCAATCTTTGATATATAAAATTCTATTGAGTTCTTCTCTAGCTGTGTGCCTCCCTATTGTATGCATTAAGGGATCCAGAAGTTCTGCCGAAGTGCTGCCCAAAGAAAACCTAGCCGACCAACCTCCTTCAAGCCTTTCTTGCACATGCCTCTTGCTATTTTTCTGAGATTTTTCTTGTTTTCCACCTTGTTTTCTCACCCCTGATGGTTGTTTGCAGGCCCCCGAGTTCCTATGAATCCAACGACTCCAACCGGGCTGCAATCGGACCATCGAGCAGAAAGCCGGATATCCGCGGGTCTCTGGCTTGGTTTTCCAGGCCGCATCCATCAAGGACGAGTGATCTCTTCGCTGCGATCTTCATCAGGCACTTTAGACATTGCGAAGTACACCCCTCTGCCACTAGTAGTTTTATTATAGGAGAACTAGCCCTAACTGAGGCTTATCAGCCCCGACGATCCCCCTTTACTGCTTTTCTAGGTCCTGATCTGCATGCGTAGCTTTTAAAATTCATATAGAATTATCTACATCATATTTTGATCTGATATTCGGGATTTAACCACCTCTTCCAACCCCTAAAACATAAAAAAATAATCGCATGCATATTAGTTCCGCATCATATATGTGTATGTATATATATATATATATGTATATATGTGTATGTGTATATATATATATGTATATATGTGTATGTGTATATATATATATATGTATATATGTGTATGTATATATGTGTATATATATATATGTATATATTTATGTATATATATATACATATATATATACATACATACATATATATACATATATATATATATATATATATATATATATATATATATATATATATATATATATATATATACATACATATATATACATACGTATATATATACATATATATATATATACATACATATATATACACACACACATATATATATATATATATATATATATACACACATATATATATTCATATATACATATGTTGTTGTCTAGATTGTCATGGCCTGCAGCTCTGACGTGGCTCGGATAAGTGGACTTCCCGTTTGAAGACATCCAGGTACGGTTGGTCCTACAAAAAAGAGGAGATCTGGAATGGGGATTTGGATAGAGACACTCCGATGATCAAGTTAGTGGACGATCAAGGAAAATAGATCCTCCTTTGCAAAGTCGGCGGGGACGGCGGCGGGCAGCAGGCCGGCGGCGGGCAGCAGGCCGGCGGCGGGTACCAGGCCGGTGGCGGCGCAGGGCGGCACGGCGGTGGTGTCAAGCGGGCGCACGGGACGGACGGACGCCTCCCGCGTCCGTTCGTCTTCCCACGGGCATGGGCGACGACTGACCGGGCGGGGGCCGGCAGGCGGCGGGGACTGCGGCGGGCAGCAGGCCGGTGGCGGCGCAGGGCGGCACGGCGGTGGCGTCACGCAGGCGCACGGGACGGACGGACGCCTCCCGCATCCGTTCGTCTTCCCACGGGCGTGGGCGGCGACGGACCGGGCCGGCGGCCGGGCGGGGGCCGGCGGGCAGCAGGCCGGTGGTGGCACAGGGCTGCACGGCGGTGGCGTCACGTGGGCGTACGGGACGGACGGATGCCTCCCGCGTCCGTTCTTCTTCCCACGGGCGTGGGCGGCGACGGACCGGGCCGGCGGCCGGGCGGGGTCGGTGGGCGGTGGGGACGGCGGCGGGAAGCAGGCCGGTGGCGGCACAGTGCGGCACGGTCGCAGGTGGGCGGACGGACTCCTCCTCCATCCGTTCGTCTTCCCACGGGCGTGGGCGACGGCGGCAGTTTCTCCGGTGAGGGCGGGGCAGCAGGCTGGTGGCGGCGCAGGGCGCCACGGCGGTGGCGTCATGCAGGCGCACGGGAGGGACGGATGCCTCCCGCGTCCGTTCGTCTTCCCACCGGCGTGGGCGGCGACGGACCGGGCCGGCAGCCGGGCGGGGGCCGGCGGGCGGCGGAGACGGCGGCGGGCAGCAGGCCGGTGGCGGCGCAGGGTGGCACGGCGGTGGCGGCGCGCGGGCGCACGGGACGGACGGACGCCTCCCGCGTCCGTTCTTCTTCCCACGGGCGTGGGCGGCGACGGACCGGGCCGGCGGCCGGGCGGGGGCCGGCGGGCAGCGGGAACGGTGACGTGCAGCAGGCCGGTGGCGGTGCTGGGCGGCATGGCTGCAGGTGGGCGGACGGACTCCTCCTCCGTCCGTTCGTCTTCCCACGGGCGTGGGCGGCGGCGGACAGGTGGGGGCGGCTGGGGGTCGGACAGCCCGGATGGGGGGGTGGCGGCTAGGTTTCAAAAAAGAATACGAACGGATGGGAGAAGGTTGATGATGGAATAAGCTAGGAATAAAACGGGGATAAACCTGGAATAAAATGGGAATAAAAAGGATAGTTGGAATAGCAGGATAAGAAAAATAAGAAAAACTAGAAAAAATTAAAAGAAAATCCAGATGGATTTGGGGTCCCCCATCAGATTTTTTACATGGTGATTTAAATGGTTTAAATCATGGCTTATTTTACACGGTTTCTCCCTCTTCCGCTCTCTCTTGCTTTTACCGTGTGCGTTGGATAAGATCAGCTTGTTGTTTGAATGTGCTTAGGATTATCCATTGCTCAGCAAGCTGGATTGGGTCTCTCAGTTTTCATGCATTTTCTGCCTCTCCCAGCCGGCGGTTCCAAAGAGTCTTTTATCCGATCAAGATCATTTCAAAAGAGTTTTGGATTTATATGGCTTTTCTCACGATGTCCTGGTAGCCGTCACGGGTATTCTTAGCGGCATATAGATCGGGTTTTATATCGACTTCTCACGGTGTCTTCCCTTTTTTCCTTCACGGGTTATCTCAGCATTCTTCACTGATCAAAGCTATTCCAAGTCGCAGGTCGTGCGATGGAGAGAGGAAGGGAGAGGGCGTGAGTGAGAGAGAAGAAGAAAACATGGCTTACCATGAGAAGGGAGGAGGTTCACCACTCTTGGTCCCCTCAGTTCGTCGTGCTTGATCCCCCTTGGCTTGGTTGTACTCCAGCCATCGAAGACTCTCAGTGTTTGGCAATCCTCTTCCATGGCGAAGCTGCTCTGTCTTTTTTGTTCCACTTTGTCTTGAGACCGAGCACCTCTGTTCTTTGAGTGGGTTTCTTCTTCCCGATGGCTTGCGATTTATGAGGGGATGGAATAAGAGCAGAGAACAAGAGTTTTTGGGACGGTTTTCTTAGCCTGGAATTTTGTTTAGCATTCCGTGAAATCCTTTCCCTCTTTTAGTTTTCCTTTGTGTGCTCTTTGCGGTGTTTGGGCGATCTTGGAGAAGACCGTCTGTGGGGATCTTTTTATTTTCCTTGCTCCATATTTCCATGATATGGTGTTTTGATTTCTAGAGGACTAGCATCTATTCGAGAGTTGGATCAGCAAGAGCCTGTGCATGGATACTCCAGAGGGTGGATATTTGGACATCTCGAGAGATTGGATCGGTCTCTTCTTCTTGCTGTTGCAGATCTAATTTGCTATTGAAGGAGTTCAAGTGGCTGCTTCGATTTGCTGTTAAAGAAAGCTCTACAAAGATATGTGATTTACTTTTTGTTATTATGCATGCTTAGATCTAGATTATATCATGTTATTTATGATCATTGCAATTGCCTATACATGCCTATGTTTTAGTTTCATGCATCATTTTATGATAGATCCTGTGCATGAGTAGGTTTTTTTTGTATGCATGCTTAAAAAGTTTAATTATGCAATACCTATTCCCTAGTGTAGCATGCCTAGGATAGATATCCGATGCACTGGTTTTCCTTCAGACATCGCCAGCATTGATCTCGGAGCAAGCACGAATCCTAAAGCTACACGAATCTTGGAAGATATCCAGAATAAATTTGTTTGATATTTATCTTTATATTTTGTTTGAATTTTGAATTAGGATTTGGTTGGTTAGGATTGAGATATGGATAGACTTATCTTATCCTATCTTGTATTTGAATTTGAATCATCCATATCTTTTTATCTTGTATTCAAATTCAAATAAGGATTGGAAAAGTCTATAAATACTACCATCAGTCATTTGTAAAAAAATAGTTTGGTTAATCAAGTGAGTTTTTAGAAAAGAGTTTTTTTTTGTTCGCCCTGAATGGGGAGGGTGAGAGGCCCGTCTATCCTTCGCCTTCGGGCATCAAGAGGTGTGATACCCTAGTTATCCCCTTCCCCGCCTTCGGGCATCAAGAGGTGTGATACCCTAGTTATCCCCTTCCCCGTCGAGTCCCCTCTATGGTCTTAGAGATTTTCCTTCACGGCCCCAGGTAGCAATTTGGGTGGGATGCCCTAGTCTCTGCATGTAGTGAGATGGGTGGGATGCCCCTAGGTTACCTATAGTAGGATGGGTGAGATGCCCTAAAGGTGAGAGGTCTCTCCGTGAATGTAAGTTCCCAGTCCTAGAGTGTCCAATTTCCTTACTCTCCATCTCCATTTTTCCTTCGCCACCACCATAGAAAAAAAAAAAAAAAGGGATAACCTAATTTTCGGCGACTTCTCAGCTCGCCGATGATCCTCCCCTGATCCATCACCCATCACCATATAATGCTATCCTAGGCCGCCCCGGGCTCAACCTACTTGATGTGATCATATCTATTAAGAGGTTGTTGGTGCAATTCCAAGCCCTCACAGTGTGGGCGAGATGAGGGGGGCACCTCATCTTGTCCTGCAATGCTTGCAGGCTATCCCAGGGGCCCGAGGTGCTGAGCTCGACTCCGACATCGACGACCTTAACCAAACGGTGCAAGATCCTAAGGGTGGCCTCATCGAGCACCTCCTGATGTATCCTCTTGGCTTGGACCCACTGAAGACGGTGCAGGTAGGAGGCCAACTACCAAAAGATGAGTGGGCTTGCTTGCTTAGTTTCCTTCGGGCGAACGCGGATGTGTTCGCCTGGACTGCGGCATATATGCCAGGTATTTCCCTAGATATCATCACCCACCAGTTGAAGATCAATCCAAAGTGCCACCCAGTTTGGTAGAAGAAGAGGAGCTTTGCCTTGAAGAGGCAAAAGGCTATCAACGACAAGGTGGAGAAGCTCCTCACCATCGGCTTCGTTTGCAAAGTGCAGTACCCCAGCTGGTTGGCGAATGTGGTCATGGTCAAGAAGAACAACAAGAAATGGAGAATCTATGTAGACTACACTGATCTCAACCGTGCCTGCCCAAAAGACAGCTTCCTCCTTTCGAAGATCGACCAGCTCATGGATGCCATCTCAGGGCACTGCTTCCTCTCCTTCATGGATGCATTTTCTGGGTACAACCAAATCTGGATGCATCCGGAGGACGAGAAGTATACTACCTTCATCACGGACTGTGGGATATACTGCTACAGAATGATGCCCTTCGGCCTGAAGAATGCGGGCACCACGTACCAGTGATTGGTCAACAAGGTCTTCAAAGACCAAATTGGCCGCAACATGCAGGTATACGTGGACGATATGCTGGTCATGAGCAGGCTGACCTCGAACCATGTCGACGATCTAGTGGAGACCTTCCATAACCTTCACCTTCACCAAATGAAGTTGAACCCGGCAAAGTGTGCCTTCGGCATAGCAGCAGGAAAATTCCTTGGCTTCATGGTCACCCAGAGGGGGATCGAAGCCAACCCAGAGAAGGTCCGAGTGATTCTTGACATTGAGCAGCCCACCTCCAAGAAACAAGTTTAGTGACTCACCGGCTAGATAGCAGCCCTGAGCCAATTCATCTCACGATCTGTCAATCGTTGCTAACCCTTCTTCAAGGTGCTGTGGAAGATGCATGACTTCACTTGGATGAAGGAGTGCCATGAGGCCTTCGAGGAGTTGAATAAGACCCTTGGTGTGGTATGCATGATAAGGATGCAATCATGTGACTCTAAAAGGGATTAACCAAAATTTAACTAGTAATTCCTACTTGCATATGAGTGATTCAACATATAAGATCAAGGAGATCTAAATAAGAAACCCTAAATGCTTATACTTAAACCCAGCTAGGAGGACTATCAAAATATTAAAGAAATATGACAAGATTAGAATTCGCATACAAGTCAAGCTAGCCCTATTTAATGATCCCGATCTTAAAAGACTAGGAGTTCAAGCATTGAAATCTCAAGCACAAGGGATTCGCTCTTAAGGTTCTCAAATGAAAGATCATACCACATAAGATGGGCCATCTAACTTTTTGGTTTGTAGCAAGTAATCCTTCCTCCTGGATCTGGAACCTAGAGAACCCTGCAACAAAGAAACCAAGATGATTAGAAGCTTAATTAGAAATGAGAAGATTGATGGAACTCAAAGGAGAGTTTGTTGGAAATGATCCTTGGTGCCATGGTGGAAGCTTGTGTTGGTGTTGATCTTCTTCTTGTGAGGATGTCCTTAATTCGCCTTGAAGGAAGAGGATTGCTTGGAAGATGAAGAGTAAAAGAGAAGGATTAGGGAGAAGAAATGATGGAGGAGAGGAAGAGGTTCACTTAGGCACAAAGATCCACATAGGCACATAAAAACACATAGAAAATTTTTGAAAATTTGTATTCCATCATCAATAGCCCTTTACAAGGGGCGTCCAAGACTTTAAATAAAGCCTCACAAATTTTGAAATTTCAAATCCCCAAATAAGTGGAGTAATATAAGGGGAGAGGGCTGATTTTCTTGCTTGAAATCCTCCTTGGCCAACTTCCTTGAATTTGAACTTGGGATGGCGCCCTCTTGTGGTGAGGTGGCATGTGAGGTGGCATGTGGTCCCCTCTTGACATGGCATGTGGTCCCAAGTTGAGGTGGCGCAAGTGATGTGGCATGTGGTCCCCAATTGAGTTGGCTTTGGTCTTGATTTGGGGTATACATTGTGAGTCTTCTTTAGGCTTGATGCTAGTTGACCTATTTGGATTGGACTAAGACTAGACCCGACATGGACTCGACTTACATGATTATTTTGGACTCAAAAGAAAGATTACAGGACCCAACATGGACTCGACTTACATGATTCTTTTGGACTCAAAATAAAGAAAGGTTACTGGACTCTCTAGTCCAACCATAAAGATTCGGAATGGGCTTGAATTGGTTGGAGTCTCTTTCTGATTCAGGTGCCCGCACCAATTCTCCCCGGGTGGGAGGAACTCGACCCTGTCGAGTGATTAGTTTCTAATATATCCGGGTTGATTTGTTGTAGGTCCTCTTTGGTGATCCAGGAATCTTCAGATTCAGGACGTCCTTGCCATCGAACCAGATAGCGTTGGTAGCCCTTATTTCTAGTAATGATGATCTGGTCATTCAAGATCCTTTCAATTCTTTCCTTTCGCTCAGGAATATTTGGTGGTGGACACTCAATTGGCATTTCACTCTCAAGAGAAGTGTTAGGACCAAAAGGTTCATCGGGTATCAATGCAGGTTCCTTGTATTCTTTCAGATCGGAAACATTAAATGTAGAACTAATGCCATAACTAGGTGGTAAGTCTACTACATAAGCATTAGGTCCAATTTTCTTTATTATTTTGAAGGGTCCGGCTCCCCGGGCATGGAGTTTCTTCATAGTTCCTGGAGGAAACCTTTTTGGTTTAAGCCTAATCATTACAGAGTCTCCTTCATTAAATTCCTTTAACCGTTTATGTGAATTAGCCATACGCCTATAGAGTTCATTGCTTGTTTGAATCTTCTGACTAATCTCCTTGTGCAAACCCTTAACATGCTGTGCATATGACTCAGCAGACTCAGATATTCGTGTATGTACTGGTAATGGAATTAGGTCTAAAGGTTTCCTAGGTCTGTATCCATGGACCACTTCGAATGGACTTTTTCCAATAGACCTATTAATCGAACTGTTGTAGGCAAATTCAGCGCGAGGAAGTAGTAAGTCCCAGTTTCCTAGGTTGTCGCCAACTAAACATCTTAAGAGATTTCCTAAGCTTCGGTTTACTACTTCAGTTTGGCCATCGGTTTGAGGATGATAGGTCGTAAAGAATTTCAGCTTAGTACCTAACATGTGCCAGAGGGTTTTCCAGAAGTAGCTAGTGAACTTGACATCTCTATCTGACACAATGGTCTTGGATAAACCATGAAGCTTAACCACCTGATCTAAGAAAAGCTTGGCCACTTTCGAAGCGTCTAAAGTTTGAGAACACGGGATGAAGTGCGCCATTTTGGAGAAACAATCAACAACCACAAAAACAGAGTCATGTTTCCTAGAAGTTTTAGGTAGACCTACCACAAAATCCATACTGATATCTTGCCATGGACCATCAGGGACAGGTAAGGGCGTGTACAGACCGGTGTTCTGTCTTTGCTGTTTTGCAACAGCACAGGTCCAACACTGAGCTACGATCTGGGCAACGTTCTTTTTAAGACCAGGCCAAAAAAATTGTTCTTCCATTGCTAGGATGGTTTTCTTCCTGCCAAAATGTCCTGCTAAACCTCCAGCATGGACCTCCCAGATCAGAAATTCCCTAACAGAGGTCTTGGGAATACACAACTGATTTCCTTTGAAAAGGTATCCATCTAATAGTGTATAATCACTAGGCTCACTAGATGGTCTTTGTTGGAGGGATTGATAGATGTGACCAAAATCAGGACATGTGGGATATTCATCTTTCAATCTATCGAACCCTACTACTTCAGTGCTCACAGAGGTTAACAACATAGAACGGCGGCTCAACGCATCAGCAACCCTATTTTCAGTACCGGCACGATGTTTCAAAACGAACGTGTAAGCTTGTATGAATTCTACCCATTTCCCGTGCCTAGGGTTTAATTTCTTTTGAGAACTAAGGAACCTAAGAGCTTCATGATCAGAGAATAGGACAAACTCGTGGGGTAGAAGATAATGCCTCCAATATCGTAGAGCTTGAACTACAGCATACAGTTCCTTATCATACGTGGAATACCTTAGTCTTACCTCATTTAACTTTTCACTGAGGTATGCTACTGGGTGATTCTCCTGACTCAAGACACCTCCAATTCCGACCCCAGAAGCATCATAAGCAACTTCAAACACCTTGGTAAAATCGAGTAACCTTAAGACAGGTGCTTGTGTCATTTTCTCCTTAATTGTTAGGAAGGCCTTACCTGCTGCTTTAGTCCACTCGAAATTTCCTTCCTAATACAATCAGTGATTGGTGCCACTATCGTACTGAATCCTTTAATAAACCTTCTATAGAAGGTGGATAACCCATGGAAACTACGGACGTCGTGGATAGTCTTAGGCGTAGGCCACTCTACTATGGATTTAATTTTCTCAGGATCAGCGGACACCTCTTCAGATGTGACTACGAATCCTAGAAAGATAACTCTATTTGTCAGGAAATCACACTTCTTGATATTGGCATAGAGACTATCTTTTCTTAGGACTTGACAAACTTGCTTCAGGTGGGTTAAGTGGTCTGCCTTTGTTTTGATATATATAAGTATATCATCAAAATAGACCACTACAAATCTTCCGATAAAAACCTTTAACACCTGATTCATTATTCTCATAAAAGTGCTGGGTGCATTGGACAGACCGAACGGCATGACTAACCACTCATATAATCCATCTTTAGTCTTAAAAGCGGTCTTCCATTCGTCTCCAGGCCTAACCCTAACCTGGTGATAGCCACTTTTTAGGTCTATCTTGGAAAAAATTGTCGATCCAGCTATCATATCTAACATGCCGTCTAGTCTTGGGATTGGGAATCTATACTTTACAGTGATCTTATTAATGGCATGGCTATCTATACATATCCTCCAGGTGCCATCTTTCTTAGGGGTCAGCAGAGCAGGGACTGCACATGGACTTAAGCTTTCCTTAATAAACCCCTTCCTAAGAAGTTCACCCACTTGCCTTTGCAGTTCCTGGTGTTCAATTGGGTTCATCCTATAGTGAGGCAAATTAGGTAAAGTCGCTCCAGGGATTAAATCTATTGCGTGTTGTATGTCTCTTAAAGGTGGGAGGTTATCGGGGAGATCTTCTGGAAACACATCCTCAAATTCTTTCAATAATTGGACCACCTCTTGAAGGTGTTCTACAAGACTGTGGTCCTTAATTTCCTTAGCATGTACTACCCAAATAGGTGCTCCTTCCATGATATCTTGCTCTAATTCTTTTGCACCTATTAAATTTAATCCAGTCTTCTTATCTTTCAAGCTGCTAGCTCCTCTCTTGACATTATCCTTAGGCTGGGTTGGATGAATGACAATTTTTTTGCCATTGAAATTAAAAGCACAGGAGTTTGATCGACCAAAGATGGTCACATCATGATCAAACAGCCATGGCCTGCCTAAGATGATGCTACTTACCCCCATAGGAAGCACATCACACCAGATCTTTTCCTGATAGGATTGAAGCTGGACTTGAACCTGACATCTTGACTTGATTGGTATAGAAGTGGAATCGATCCAGGACACCTTATATGGATTGGGATGTGGTACAACGGGTAATCCTAGACTTTTGGCTGTGTTAGTGGAAATGGCGTTGACACAGCTTCCACTATCGATGACGATCTTACAGACCTTTTCTCCTATCTTAACAAATGTGTGTAGGATGCTAGTTCTACGCCAGTCTTCTTGCTCCTTGGTCTGTGTCATGATACGTCTCACAACTCCTAGCAAATCTGATGAGTCTATGTTCTCTTCACCCCCTTCATACTCTTCATACTCATCAGCTAAACAATCCCCTGCTTCATAAACTTCTTCTTCACCAAACTCTAGGGGTTCTGAATCTTCTTCTTTTACCTCCCTTATATGTAAAGCTCTAGAGGGGCATTGGCTCATGAAATGGCCTGTTTTGCGGCACTTATAACAAACTCATTCTCTTTCACCTGGAACTTCAGGGCTCTTTCCTTTATCTCCTCTGGGAATTAAGGGGGTGGTCGGATTGGGTCTAAGGGTTGGATTCGGGCTGGACCTTGTTCTATTGGCGGGACTAGGGACTGAGCTAGGCCTGCTAACAGGAGGGTTAAACCTAATAGGTTCAGGTCGTCTAAATGTAGCTCTTCTTTGAAACCTCTCATAGTCCGTGGCAACTTGGTATGCCTGATCTAAATCATGGACTTCCCTTAAAAATAGTTCCCCTTTTATATCATCATTCAACCCTGATCTAAACCTTGATAAGGTGGATGCTTCAGACTTGACTATGTTGCATCGCATCACAAACTCATCAAATTTAGCAACGTATTCAGAAACGGTCTGGTTACCCTGTGTCAATCGTTGCCACTGATCTAATAACCTTTGCTGATAAGACATAGGCAGATATTTCTCTCTAAGTTTCCTCTTCATATCTCTCCATGTTGCTATAGGTAAATCTCCCCTTTGCCTTGATATGCGTTCCACGTTTCCCCAATATAACCGAGCCTGACGAACTAGTCTGATTTTGGCAAACTTAAATCTTCTCTCTTCAGACATATCATACCAGTCAAAATACTGGTCCATGTCAGCCTCCCAGTCTGTGTACACCTTAGGATCTAAGCTTCCCTCAAAGGTTGGTGCATCTAGACGGATGTTCCTTAGGGCCCGATCATCCTGATCAAAAGTATCATAGTGAGGCCTTCTAGGAGGTAGCTCTGGAGTATGATCAACATAATCCTGATGCGGTCTTCGTTGAATTGGGTCAGGTGTGTGTTCCTGTCGTTGGGCTCTAGGATGAACTGAAGGTAATCTGGGTGAAGGTGGTTCAGTTGGGGTCAACCTAGCTTCTTCTAGGGTTCCTACCCTTTCCTCGAATTGACTAAATTTAGCATCCAAACGGTCCATCTTCTCGATCATAGATCTCATAAGGCTTTCCATACTAGTATCCATGGATGAACTAGGTTGGGCTTGTGAAGGGTGGTAAGGTGTGCCTGGTCTAGTTGTCATGCAAATAATTAGACTCAGACCCGAACTACGAGTTTTCTAAACCAGTTAGTCCAAATAAACTGAGTTGACTAGATACAATCAAATCAACAGCTACTCTCTTCCACTAGCCAGTCAGGAGGTGGGTCTGTGGGAGGTTCCCCCAGCTTTCACTGGGTCCTAATTAAAAATCACAAGAACCGCTTAGGCTTGAGCCACTTAACCTCTATCCTTGACACCAGCTTTCAATAATAGATGAAGAAATGGGTTGCACAAGCTTTCCCAATTGAATTGAACTGGACCTAGAGTTCCAAGCTAGTTGCCTAATCAAAGTGGCAAGCTAGATTGTAGTAACTCTATACTTGGCCAGGTTTTAGAACAAGGAGAGTGTGAGATCCTGTCTCTGGCCTACCTAGGCCCGGTGGAATTGGCCCGATAGACGGATCAGCACCCAAGCCCTTAGTCCCAATTCTAGACACCAAGTAATAGGGCACACACAAGACTAGTTGACACAATGAGTTGACAATAACCCGGGCTCGACCAAATTGATGTTCCTAACCCACTAGGGCAATTAATGTCTAATCAATTTTAGTTAGGGATTGGATCGATATGCAATTTGGTGATTTTTGGGCTAGGGACAGGTGATGAAATCCTGACCCTATGTCAATTTCATGCCCTTAATTTGATTTGTCATGAGATGCATGCAAATTTCAAATTTCAGGTGCAGAAGTAGTGTGTTGCAGTTTAAAAGTGGTGTTGATAAGTGCAGAAAAAAATGTCAGAAAAATCTAAAAAAATCATAGAAAACTCCTAACTTCTAGATGATATACCAGATGAAACGAAAATTCAAAATAAAATCTGTACTATTCTAGGCAGATTCTGAAATGAAAATAATGAAAAGGAACAGAACAGAACAGAAACCCTAATAACACTGATGGACTGCAGGAATTTTCATTTTTTTTGTAAATTTTTTATCAGTTTGAAATTTAAAATGGTGATAAGCAACTTAAAATGAAGCAGGAAAAAAAATATTTCAATGAGGAATGTGATACTTGCCTTTGGAGTTGCAGGCGGATTATAGTCAGCCTACAGAAAATATAGCAAGCAGAAAAACAGAACGTGCCCAATGCAAAATTCACAAATGAAATCTAAGAAGTCCTTTGGTTTTCTTTTTCACGGGTCAATCACAATGACACCCCGACACGCCTTAGGAGATCCCCATGGAATGGGAAGAGAGGGTGTTTAAACCCTACTTTCTCCTAAGACCGGACGGCCTGGTAACGCCCCCGATCCAAGTACTTTAAGGACTTAATGCTATGCAATCAGGAACTTATTCTACCATGCTCTGATACCAAGATTGGTGTGGTATGCATGATGAGGATGCAATCATGTGACTCTAAAGGAGATTAACCAAAATTTAACTAGCAATTCCTACTTGCATATGAGTGATTCAACATATAAGATCAAGGAGATCTAAATAAGAAACCCTAAATGCTTATACTTAAACCCAGCTAGGAGGACTATCAAAATATTAAAGAAATATGACAAGATTAAAATTCGCACACAAGTCAAGCTAGCCCTATTTATTGATCCCGATCTTAAAAGACTAGGAGTTCAAGCATTGAAATCTCAAGCACAAGGGATTCGCTCTTAAGGTTCTCAAATGAAAGATCATACCACATAAGATGGGCCATCTAACTTTCTGGTTTGTAGCAAGTAATCCTTCCTCCTGGATCTGGAACCTAGAGAACCCTGCAACAAAGAAACCAAGATGATTAGAAGCTTAATTAGAAATGAGAAGATTGATGGAACTCAAAGGAGAGTTTGTTGGAAATGAACCTTGGCACCATGGTGGAAGCTTGTGTTGGTGTTGATCTTCTTCTTGTGAGGATGTCCTTAATTCGCCTTGAAGGAAGAGGATTGCTTGGAAGATGAAGAGTAAAAGAGAAGGATTAGGGAGAAGAAATGATGGAGGAGAGGAAGAGGTTCACTTAGGCACAAAGATCCACATAGGCACATAGAAACACATAGAAAATTTTTGAAAATTTGTATTCCTTCATCAATAGCCCTTTACAAGGGGCGTCCAAGACTTTAAATAAAGCCTCACAAATTTTGAAATTTCAAATCCCCAAACAAGTGGAGTAATATAAGGGGAGAGGGCTGATTTTCTTCCTTGAAATCCTCCTTGGCCAACTTCCTTGAATTTGAACTTGGGATGGCGCCCTCTTGTGGTGAGGTGGCATGTGAGATGGCATGTGGTCCCCTCTTGACATGGCATGTGGTCCCAAGTTGAGGTGGCACAAGTGATGTGGCATGTGGTCCCCAATTGAGTTGGCTTTGGTCTTGATTTGGGGTATACATTGTGAGTTTTCTTTAGGCTTGATGCTAGTTGACCCATTTGGATTGGACTAAGACTAGACCCGACATGGACTCGACTTACATGATTATTTTGGACTCAAAAGAAAGATTACAGGACCCAACATGGACTCAACTTACATGATTCTTTTGGACTCAAAATAAAGAAAGGTTACCGGACTCTCTAGTCCAACCATAAAGATTCGGAATGGGCTTGAATTGGTTGGAGTCTCTTTCTGATTCTGGTGCCCGCACCAACCCTGGCATCGCCGCCACTACTCTCTTGACCGGAAGTGGGAGAAGAGCTCCTCCTATATATGGCAGTCATCTCGGAGGCCGTCAGCTTGGTCTTGGTCCATAAATATGAAGGAGGGATCCAAAGGCCTATGTACTATACAAGCAAGCTTCTCCATGATGCCGAGCTTAGGTACTCTTGATCCAAGAAGTTAATTTTTGTGCTCATCATGTCTGCCCAGTGCCTCAAGCCCTACTTCCAAGCATACCTGATTGTGGTTCTAACGGATCAACCGCTGAAAGTCATGCTAAGCCGCCCCGACATGTCCGGATGTCTGGCGAAGTGGGAGCTGAAGCTCAGTGAGTTCGACATCGCCTACCGGCCGAGGTCATCCATGAAGGCTCAGGTATTGGCTGACTTCTTGGTTGAGTGTATAGGCCTAGGCGAGGGGCTAGAAGAGAGCCCTAGAGTTAACAACCAGGACACGAACCGGAGGGGGACATCTGAGTCCTATATGTAGACAAAGCATCCAACTCCGGTGGAAGTGGAGCTAGACTCATCCTCGCCAATGGTGAAGGAGTCATCGCTGAATGCGTGCTCCGCTTCCAGTTTGCCTCCACCAATAACCAGGCAGAATATGAAGCGCTCCTCACAGGACTGAGGGTCTCTCGCGAATTGGGCATACCCAGTTTGAAAGTCTTCACCGACTCATAATTGGTGGCTGGGCAGGTCTCGGGCGAATTCGAGGCCCGGGACCCTCAAATGTCAAAGTACCTGGAGCTGGTACGTGCAAGTGTGGTAGGTTTCAAGCACTTCAGCATCTCCCATATTCCACATGAAGAGAACGTGCGTGCTGACACCCTTTCCCGGTTAGCAACCTTGCCGGACTCCTCCCTGGGCCGTGCCTACATTTAGCATCTTCAGGCCCCGTGCTACAAAGCACCCAGAGAGGTTCAACAAGTTACCCCAGAGCCCAGCTGGATGGACAAGTATGTTAAGTACATCACTAACGGTACTTTGCCCGAAGATCGAATAGAGGCCAGCCTCATCAAGAGAAAGGCTGCGCGCTTTGTGCTGATGGATGGACAACTCTACCGAAGGTCCTACTCCTACCCACTCCTCAAATGTATAAGACCCACAAGGGCAGCAGTCGTGCTCCAGGAGATACACGAAGGCCTCTGTGGGAATCATGTGGGGGGCAAAACTTTGGCATACAAGGCCCTGCGCCAGGGATACTATTGGGAAACGATGAGGGAGGATGCAGCCAACTTCATCAAGAGGTGTGACCACTGCCAACATCACGCTGTCGTGCAACGCCAGCCAACTACGCTGCTCTCCCAACTCTCTGCCCCCTGGCCATTCACCCAGTGGGGCATGGACATCCTTGGTCCCTTTCCTCCTGCATCCGGGCAGTGTAAGTTCTTGATAGTCGTCATCGACTACTTCACGAAGTGGGTCGAGGCCAAGCCGCTAGCCCGGATCACAGAGGCAAACATCAGTAAGTTCTTTTGGAAATCAATCGTATGCCGCTTCGGACTCCCTCACACCATCATCACCGATAATGGACGGTAGTTCGACAATCAAGAGTTCGAGGGGTTCTGCGATGACCTCGACATCCGCCATCACTTCATCTCGATGGCACACCCTCAGATCAATGGGAAGGCCGAGGTGACTAACTAGACTATCCTTCAAGGCCTCCGAACCAGACTGGACAAAGCCAAGGATAGGTGGGCCGAAGAAATCCCTAGTGTCCTATGGGTATACCACACAACACCGAGGATTGCCATAAATGAAATGCCATTCAACCTCATTTTTGGTGCAGAAGCAGTGATCATAGTGGAACTAAGTCTGCCAACACTATGGGTGGAGCAGTATGACGAGGTCAAGAACCCAGCGTGCCTCCTGCTTAATCTAGACTTGCTTGAAGAGACAAAGGACAAGGCTCGAGTCTGGATGGTAGCCTACTGGCAACAGGTGGCCAGATATTATAACTTTAGGGTGAGGCCGAAGTCCTTCTGCCCAGGAGATATGGTGCTATAATGGGCGGAGGCCTCCCAACCTCGACAGTGTGGCAAGCTCTCTCCGAACTAGGAAGGCTCTTATAGGGTGATTGAAGCCCTTCCCTACGGGGCCTATTACCTCGCCGAGCTCGATGGGGCATGATTTCCGCGAACTTAGAATGCCACCAACTTAAGGATGTATTACCAATGATGTAAGACCTCCTAACATTAATAATGAAATTCTCTTTAGCACAATGCTTTTCTTTGTCTCGTAGGACTATCGTCGCCCGACCTTAGACATGGCGACCAAAAATGGGGCACCGGGAGTCCCGCGAGCAATCCACAAGAGGCGCCAAAAGATCGGAGTCCAGTCTAGCTCCAAAGGACTGGACTCCAGTCCGGCCCCAAAGGACCGGACTCTAGTCCGGTACCAAAGACCAGAAACTCTTCAAGTCCGGTACCAAAGATTGGAAACTCTAGAAGCCCGGCACCTAAAGTCCAAACTCCAGTCCGGCAACCAAAGACCATAAACTCTTCAAGTCCACCACCAAAGATCAGAAACTCTAGAAGCCTAGCACCTAAAGCCTGGACTCCAGTCTGGCAACCAAAGACCGAAAACTCTTCAAGCCCGATACCAAAAACTCCTGAAGCCTGGGAACCAAAGACCGGAAACTCTTCAAGCCCGGCACTGGAAACTCTTGAAGCTCGGGAACCAAAGACCAGAAACTCCAGAAGCCCGGCACCTAAAGCTCGGACTCCAGTCCGACAACCAAAGACTGGAAACTCTTCAAGCCTAGCATCGAAAACTCATGAAGCCCGGGAACTTAAGGCCGAAAGCCTCGGCAATAGAAGCTCCAGGAGTTTAGCACCGGAGCCTAGAAGCCTCCAAAAACCTACTTTTTGACTGAGAGTCGAAGTTCAACTTCTAACCAAAGTTGCAAACCTGGCTCCAGTAGAAGCCAAAGGATCTCAGATCTGCCATCGACCTCAAGGGAGATCGAAGCTCGAAGTCAGACAAGATTGAAGCAAATAAAATTGTAAGAAGCATGGAAAGACAAAATAGAAAACCAAAGCACAAAGGTGTGAAGGAAAAAAAGAACTTCATTTCCTATGTAAGGCTTTTACAACTGAAGGGTACCCCGATAGGCCAGGCGCCCCCAAAGGAAAGACAAAATGAGAAACCCTATGATAAGGTACAAAATCTAAAATGAAGAAGGACTCGGGGTCACTGGGCCACCGGCTCCCTCCCAGGTTGGTGGGCCTCTGCATCGCTAGCTGCCTGCTCGGTTGGCTGCCCGGCGATCACTCCCTCAGCCACTCTTGAAGATGCCCCTGGCTCCTCAGGCTGCTTTTCAGCACCGTCAATGACGATGCCTCCCAGGTCGAGCTTCAGGAAGAGTGAGGCCACCTTCTCCTAGTAGACCTCAAACCCCTTCAGGAATGAGTCCATGGTAGCCTCATGGACCTCATCCTGGAACTCTTGGGAAGCTCGAAACTTCGACATGACCTCGCGGGCATCCCTTTGCATAGCTTCCAATAGCCCCGTGATGTATGTCATCTTCTCCTTGGCCGCTGCTAGCTCCGCTAGAACCTCCTTGACCCAGGTCTCCAGAGCTCGGGATCGCCCCTCCAAGCGGCTGACCTCCATCGCAGTCTCCTTGGTGCGGCGCTGTGTTAGTATCCTCTCCTCAGAGAGGGACGTCTCTAGGTCCTTGGTGCGATCCTCAACACGGGCCAGATCCCCCCAGAGGACCCTGTTGCTCTCCTTTAGCTCCTGGCCTTTATCCATCAGCCCCTTGATGTCGGTTGCTAGTTTGGCCAGCTTTCTCTCCTTGTTAGCTTCCTTCTTCGTCGTGCTGGTAAGGAAGTCCCAGAGAAGGAACACATCGGTCCCGATCTATGCCAAAGAAGAGGTTAGACTCTCTAAGATCCAACTGGAACAATAAAAACAAAAAAAATGCTAGGTACTCACTAAGAAGAGCTGTGGGAGGATCCCATGCAATGTCGCTGAGTAATCCCTGCCTCCCTTCAAGCAGCGGTCCCAAGGCTGGACCACATGTTCCATCATCTTCTTCGCCAAGCCCTGATCATGGATGATGGAGGCATTCCCAGGAATCCTCGCTGGTGCATGGCAGGGCTCGGAGGAGGGCTGCACAGGGGTATCTTCGGTGCATGAAGACATGGGCCGTGGGGCCACCGCAATCGCTACCGAGATGCTGGCCACTGTGACTGTCGGAGGAAGCAGACGCGTCGGTCTCTCCTCTTCCCTCCCCCATCGATGTTGATGATCTTCGGGGGAGGAGCCTGCTACCGAGGTAGATGAGGAGCCGGTTCCATCGCCCTCTGCTCCAAGGTCAGAGTGGGCCTAGGCCCTTGGTCCGCTTCCACCCGGGCCCTCTTCGGCTTGGAGTCCTGGGCCCTAGTCGAAGCCTCCTCTTCTAGGCTGACTCCATCAGATTGTCTACCAAGAACTTTCTCCCTGAGAAGGGAAAAGTTCAAAGGAGATCAGTAACAAAAAAAAGAAAAGAAAAAAGAAAAGAAGAGAAAGAGAGAGATGCGGGACCTCACCAATCTCCTGAATCAGGCTAACCCCGGCCTCGAACAAGTTCTACTCTAAGAGCAGAACCTCGAGGGAAAGAAGTTCATCACTAAGCATTAGGGAGAAGGCTTCTCGGTCAACCGGCACTACCTGGGCATTTTGGTTTGGGGATCGATCCAGCTCAGTCCAAACCCAGTCAATATCCTCGACTGAGGCAAAGAAGAACTAGTTTTTCCACCACTTGATGGAGGTGGGGAGGTCGAACCGGAGGCACTTGGGCCATGGGGAAAGGTACCACCACCCGTCATCGGTGGAGAGGTGCTTCAGGGTGAACAAGGACCTGAACAAGAAAAAACAGGCAATAAACCCATGGAAATGATAGAATACGGTGAAGGCAAAGATGACCCTGATGGCATTAGGGGCCAACTGGGCCGGGACCAGGCAAAAGTGGCTAAGAAAGGAAAGGAAAAAAATGGGTGGAGTGGAAAATGAAGACCACCGGCAAGGAAGTCTTCGTAGAAAGCAACTCGGCCAAGGCCACTCAGAGTAACCTGCTCCCCAGGTTTTGGGAGCGAAAGCTGGATAGAATCCGGGACCCCGAATGACTCCTGTATCAGAGAAAAGGTCTTCTCCGGTCATCATCGAGGCAAAGTTGGAGGGGCCGGAGGAAGTGATGCGAGACTAATATACATGCAATTCTTTTTGTATATTTTATATATGGGTTTAGGTGATTAATTCCCGAATTTCAGATCAAAATTAGTTGTAGGGATTTTTGTATGAATTTTTGAAGTCAAGCATGCAGATTAGAACCTAGAAAAGTACTAAAGAAGGATCGCCGGGGCTGAGAAGCCTCAGTTAGGGCAAGTTCTCCTACAATATAAAGACTGGAGGTAGAGGGGGTGTACCTGACAACATCTGAAGTGCCCGATGAAGATCGCAGCAAAGGGATCTCTCATTCCTCGATGGATGCGGCCTGGAAAATCGAGCCAAAGACCCGCAAATACTCGGCTTTCTGCTCGGTGGTCCGATTGAGGCTTGGCTGGAGTCATTGGATTCGTAGGAACTCGGGGACCTGCAAATGACCTGTTAGGGGTTAGAAAACTCAAAGGAGATCAAGAAAATAAAGGAAAACATCAAAGGAAAAAGGAATTTTGGAGTGGGCGGCCAAGGCTCTGGAGGATTGGCTGGCGGCAGGATGATGGTTGCAGCACCAGGAAGAAGAACTCTCAAACCCCTTTATGCACACAGCATGGTAATCACTCAAAGCAGTAGAAGAACTCAGGGTTTATTTCATGTATCAAAATCTCACTTCATACAAGAGGCTAGGGTCCTTTAAATAGACCCTTAACCTTGGGCTCCAAGTAAGGGAACATTAGTCTTTACATAAGAATCCTTTTCCCTCTCAAACCCTAGCTAGAAAATAAGGAAACATCAGGTAGAAAAATCCCTAAAAATTCTCTTGACTTGGCCAACACTCCAAGGATGCCTAGGGAGGCGTGTTGGGCTTCTAAGAGCAGCAAGAGGCCGGCCCAAAGGGGCTCGGGCACATGGGTTTGGGCCTCTGGAAGCTGGGGTGGCCTGGTAGCCATGTAGCAGGAATATTCCCTGGTATCTTGCTTCTTAGGGGCTTAGGCTTGGCGCCTGAGCTTGATTTTTTTGGACTAGGATGCAGATGGACCTTTAAAATCATGGATGCCTTGGTCTATGAATATACTTTGGCATCTGGAAGGGAATCTGGGCATCTAGAGGGCATCTGCAAGGAATCAAGGTTTCTGATTTTCCTCCTGGAGTCTTCAAATCTTCAAGCTGGGTTGGACTTGGGCTAAACTTCCATGTCTTCAATCTAGTTGGACTTGGTCTTCACTTGTATGATGTGGTCTTGAGTCTTCAGTATGCTTGGACAGGACTCAAAAAAAAAAAATTAGCTCAACATGAGCTGACTAGCATTGGATTGAACTAGCTCAACATGAGCTGACCAGTACAGAACTGAAATAACAACTCAAAAGACTCAAATAACAACTAAAATAGACTCAGATGGGCTAAGCCTTTATTACAGATGGACTCATAAATTATTGATCAATTCACAGATTGTTAAAAAGCCTCTGTCTTATTCTGGTGCCTCCGGTGTCTGCACCAATTCTCCTGGGGTGGGAGGAACTCAACCCTGTCGAGTGAAGATTAGACTGGCTCACATATCTCTCGAGAAGGTCTGGGTTGAGGCATTGCAAGTCCTCTCGAGAAATCCACGAATCATCTGACTCTGGCCGGCCTTACCATCGGACCAGGAAGCGTTGATAGCCACGGCTCTAGGTCGTGATGGCTTGATCGTCCAGGATACGCTCGATCCGCTCTCTTCTCTCAGGCCAAATTTGTTAGTGGACACTCTGGGTTAGGGTCACTCACAACAGGAGGGGATAGGTCCAAAAGCCTCACTAGGTATCGCTGCCGGTTCCTTGTACTCAACCAGGTCTATAATATTGAAGGTAGAACTAATGCCCATATCTGAAGGCAAGTCTAACACATAGGCATTTGATCCAATCCTTCTCTATCACTTTAAAAGGTCTAGCTCTGTGAGCATGAAGCTTCTTTTAGGTCTAAGACTAACCAAGATAGAATCCACTACATCAAATTCTTTGGTCCATCTTCGGGAATTAGCCAGTTGTTTCAAAATTAGTGCAGGTGGTGAACATGCTGGGCATATACAGACTCCTAACAAGATGATGTAAAGGACTCAAACCTACACCTAATAGACTCGACTCTGCATTCCTATGGAAGGAAATTTTATTGAACTCTTTAGACCTAAACCTAAGAGATTATAGGTTCTCTAGGTTTGATCCTAGCTTGACATGCACATGAAAATTTACAGTGAACTCCTAGCAAATTCCAAAGAGTATGCCAGAAGTAAGATGCAAACCTAACATGCGTGATGAATGCATGCAGTATGCTAATCTCAGCTAAATGCAATCTAATGATCCTAAAAATGCTGGAGGTATCTGGAAAGGGCAGAAAATAGGAAGTGGATTCAAAATTAGTCTGGTAGGGTAGGGAAAAAGGTTCAAGGTTAGTTGGATAAAGTAGGATAAAAGAAGGGGCGTCAGGGACTAATCCTAGACTAATGAGGCTAATCTTACGGGGTTGTGGAATATCTATGGGCAAGAAAAGGTCCATGCTATGGAAGGATGGGTCATCAATTTCTGGGAAGAGATCTTTAATAGGAATGGCAGGAAGGGATTCATCTTGAGGGCAATGGGTTAAATAAGCCAAATCCTGAATAAAGTCTTCTTGTTCATGGAATTTAGGAATAGGCTCTACAATTAGATTCTTTTCTAGTGTTTCAAGTAAAATCCTAGTATCAGAGTTCTCTTCCTCTATTTATTCTTCCACTATAGCTTTAGGTTGGATGTGGTCAAGGTCAACTAGCTCTGGGTTGGTTTCTACCTGGGTATCTACTGGGTCAGCTAATTCTAGGTCTACTAAATGTGTCTCCTCTTCTTCTTCATACTCATCCACTAGGCTCGCATCAGCTTCATACACTTCCGCGTTAATGTAATCCTTGTCAATCTCAGGAATGGTTGGAGAAGGTCGGCTAGAAAAAAATTGGCTAGGTCCTGGCTTCTGATTATGGACACTATCCTAGTAGGTTCAGGTTGCCTAAGGGGTAGTGGCTCACTACTGGGCTCATATTTAGTGATATTAATCCTATGGGGTTCAAGTTGACTAAGGGAAACCTGACTAGTACTAGATTGATACCTAGCGGTTATGGGCTCCCTAGGCTTATAGGACCAGGGTGCAAATCTATGGGTCACGGGATTATAAGATCTGGGGTCATAGGATTTAGGTTCAGCTCTATGGGTCTTGGGTCTACTGGACTCATGGGATATGGGTTCGTAGATTCTAGAGTCAAAGGATTTGGAGTCATAAGATCTATAGGTTGTGGGTATACTAGGCTTATAGGGAGAGGGTAAATAGGATCTATCTTCCTGGTCTACAAAATCCTGATTGGGTCTTCTAGGACTAACCTTAGGGATTGGGTCATGATGATAGGCTCTTATAGGTTCAACCTCAAGGTATGGATCAGGGTTTGGGGTCCTCCTAGGTTCAGTATCATAGTATGGGTCATGACGATGGGCTCTCCTAGGTTCAACCTCTTGGTAGGGATCAGGGTTTGGGGTCCTCCTAGGTTCAGTATCATAGTATGGGTCATGATGATGGGCTCTCCTAGGTTCAACCTCACGGTAGGGATCAGGGTGTGGGGTCCTCCTAGGTTCAGTATCATAGTATGGGTCATGATGATGGGCTCTCCTAGGTTCAACCTCATAGTAGGGATCAGGGTTTGGGGTCCTCCTAGGCTCAGTATCATAATAAGGGTCATGACGATGGGCTCTCCTAGGTTCAACCTCATGGTAGGGATCAAGGTTTGGGGTCCTCCTAGGTTTAGTATAATAATAAGGGTCATGGCGATGGTCTCTCCTAGGTTCAACCTCATGGTAGGGATCATGGTAAGGGGTTCTCCTAGGGTTGAGCTCCTTATATGGATCAGAGTATTGGGTTCTCCTAGGATTGGACTCTCTATATGGGTCAGAGTAGTGGGTTCTCATAGGGTGGGGCTCTATGGTTTCACTAGGTTGAGTTGGGTTGAGGCTATTGGTCTGGGTTAACTGAGTCATTTGGATAATTAACTAGGTAGACATCTGGGCCATTTGGTCTATAAGGGCTTGAATCCTAGCTTCCTGCTTATCCATGGGTTCAGGGAGATGGTGGATGAGATGGGACTCCTGATCTAATGCTCATGCAAGACTCGATCAAACCGACTATAGCTAACTAGACCTAGAGTCCAAAACTAAGGGCTCAATCAGGGTGGCAAACTAGCCTATAGTAACCCTGTACTCAGCCAGGCAGGTGTAAGGAGAGTGTTAGGTCCCTGATTGCCAATCCTAGACACCAATCAGAGATTGGCCAGGTAGGCAGACCATCACATAAGCCCTTCGAGATTGAATCCCTAAACCACCGTTCTAGACACTGAGCACAAGGCACACACAGGTTAACTTGACACGGTGATCTAACACTAGCCCAGACCCGACCAGTTGGTGTCCCTAGCCCACTAGGACAAATTAAGTCTAGTTAATTTTAGGTTAAGGCTTGGGACCGAATGCAAGGGATGTGGTTTTGGGCTAAGGAGAGGTGATCAAATCCTCCCCCCATCTGATATAGCAAGAGTGCCCTTAAAAGTAAATTATGCAATGATGGCAGGTAGATGAGGATGCAAATTAGGGTTTAGATGTTTTTGGTATTTTTGGAGAATATGTATTTTTTTTTGTATTTTCTTAAATAGAAGAAAACTTGCAAATTATGGCCTAATATGCAGGAAATATACTAAAATTAAAAGATATGTAAAAGATGCTAAACAAAACCCTAAAACATCCAAACTTGTCTTGCTGAAAAAAACAGAGCCAAAAATTTACAGGCTATATTTTGGCTTGAAGAAAATTCACAAGCCGAAATAAAATCTGAAAAAATTATAAAAATTATTGTGAATTATGATGATTCCAGAAAAATAAATTTTAGAATTTTTAGAGTTTTGATCAGAAAGAAATAATTTAAATAACAGAGCATATACGGACTGAAAAATTGTAGAAAATAAGCCCTAATCTAAGCTCTGATACCAAATGATGTGGGACTAATATGCTTCTTTTTGTATATTTTATATATAGGGTTAAGTGATTAATTCTCGAATTTCAGATCGAAATTAGTTGTAGGAAATTTTGTATGAATTTTTGAAGCCAAGCATGCAGATTAGAACCTAGAAAAGTACTAAAGAAGGATCGCCGAGGCTGAGAAGCCTCGGTTAGGGCAAGTTCTCCTACAATATAAAGACTGGAGGTAGAGGGGGTGTACTTGACAACATTTGAAGTGCCCGGTGAAGATCGCAGTGAAGGGATCTCTCGTTCCTCGATGGATACGGACTGGAAAATCGAGCCAAAGACCCGCGGATACCCGGCTTTCTGCTCGGTGGTCCGATTGAGGCTTGGATGGAGTTGTTGGATTTGTAGGAACTCGGGGACCTGCAAATGACCTATTAGGGGTTAGAAAATTCAAAAGAGATCAAGAAAATAAAGGAAAATAGCAAAGGGAAAAGGAATTTTGGAGTGGGCGGCCAAGGCTCTAGAGGATTGGCTGGCGGCAAGATGATGGTTGCAGCACCGGGAAGAAGAATTCTCAAACCCCTTTATGCACACAGCAAAGTAATCACTCAAAGCAATAAAAGAACTCAAGGTTTATTTCATATATCAAGATCTCGCTTCATACAAGAGGCTAGGGTCCTTTAAATAGACCCTTAACCTTGGGCTCCAAGTAAAGGCACATTAGTCTTTACATAAGAATCCTTTTCCCTCTCAAACCCTAGCTAGAAAATAAGGAAACATTAGGTAGAAAAATCCCTAAAAATTCTCTTGACTTGGCCAACACTCCAAGGATGCCTAGGGGGCATTTTGGGCTTCTAAGAGCAGTAAGAGGCCGGCCCAAAGGGGCTCAGAAGCATGGGTTTGGGCCTCTAGAAGCTGGGGTGGCCTGGTAGCCATGTAGCAGGAATATTTCCTAGTATCTTGCTTCTTAGGGGCTTGGGCTTGGCGCCTGGGCTTGATTTTTTGGACTAGGATGCAGATGGACCTCTAAAATCATAGATGCCTTGGTCTATGAATATACTTTGGCATCTAGAAGGGAATCTGGACATCTAGAGGGCATCTGCAAGGAATCAGGGTTTCTGATTTTTCTCTTGGAGTCTTCAAATCTTCAAGCTGGGTTGGACTTGGGCTAAACTTCCATGTCTTCAATCTAGTTGGACTTGGTCTTCACTTGTATGATGTGGTCTTGAGTTTTCAATATGCGTGGACAGGACTCAAAAAAATAAAATTAGCTCAACATGAGCTGACTAGCATTGGATTGAACTAGCTCAACATGAGCTGACTAGTACAGAACTGAAATAACAACTCAAAAGACTCAAATAACAACTAAAATAGACTCAGATGGGCTAAGCCTTTATTACAGATGGACTCATAAATTATTGATCAATTCACAGATCGTTGAAAAGCCTCTGTCTTATTCTGGTGCCTCCGGTGTCCGCACCAGGAAGCCTCTGCCACCAGAGGGGCAACGATAGAGGCAGGAGAAAAAACATAAGTGGGAGACGGAACCTTAGGGGCCATAGGGCTTCCAATAACTATCCCGCTCAGACGTAGGCACCTCCAAACTTCGACAGGAACCTCGTCCTCCTCATCGAACGATGGGGTCCTCAGCTAGGAGGGACCTTTCTCATTCGGGTTAGTGGAGAAATGAGGGCGTCGGCCCGAAGGAGCCATTGAAGGAAGAGAGGTTGGAGAAGAAGAGAAGGGGGACAGAAAACCTAAGGAAGTGTGCGGTTCACCTAAGATAGAAGGAAGAACTGGAGACCGGGAAGAAGCAGAGAAAGAAGAAGAAAAGATTACAGGGCACTCACATGCTTGTTTTGGTGAAGAGAGGCAACCCAGGAGAAGAAAAAGGATCGCTGCAACCATCGGCAAGGTACGAGAAAATCAAAAGACCTCATTTTTTAAGAGTCCCCTCTCTTTTCAAAGCCAATCGACAGCAGCCGAACAATCTTTTTTTTGCCCCCACCATCGGATGAGCACTACGTGTGAAGGTGCTCGGTGTTGATGCTTCAATTTGCTGAAAACCACCTCGAGTCTGGCACAGCACAATTATGGTCCATCGAAATCGTGGATGTGGCGCCTGTGCATTGGACCTCGAGTGCGACATGCGGAGTGGTGGCAATCGTGGAAATAATTACACCGGATTATTGTTCCCCCATGTCATCTCTGCATTAACTCCCCACATCCTAGCCACGGTGCTTCGTTGGGACTTGGGAGTGGGGGGCAAATAATATAGCAAGACTGCTAATATGAAGTACACCTCAGATCCAGCTAGCAACCTGACAGGCAGATGGCATCGTGTCAAGTTTTATTTCAAGCTTTCCTAGCAGGTGGCCCTGCCAACAGACATGCCCACCTCAGCCCGAGCTCGACACCTCTGCTTCTTCGCCAGGTGGCTCCCCAAGGGTCGAGTCCACCTCGACCGAAGTCGAGCCTGCCTCCGCTCCTTCGCCAGGTGGATCCCCAAGGGTTAGCCCACCTCGGCTCGAGCTCGGCACCTCTTTTCCTTCGCCAGGTGGCTCCCCAAGGATCGATCCCACCTCTACCGAAGTCGAGCTTGCCCCTGCTCCTTAGCAAGATGGCTCCCCAAGGATTGAACCCACCTCGGCTGAGTCGAGTCTTCTTCTGCTCCTTCACCAGGTGGCACCCCAAGGGTCGAGCCCACCTCGACCAAAGTCGAGCCTACCTCCGTTCCTTCGTCAGGTGGCTCTCAAAAGGTTGAGCCCACCTCAGCCGAAGTAGAGCCTACCTCCGCTCCTTCATCAGGTGGCTCCCCAAGGGTCGAGCCCACCTCAATCGAAGTTGAGCCTGCCTTCGCTCCTTCACCAGGGGCTCCCCAAGGGTCGAGCCCACCTCAGTCGAAGTCGAGCCTGCGTCTGCTCCTTTGCCATGAAGCTCTCCAAGGGTCGAGCCCACCTTGGCCGAAGTCGAGCCTGCCTCTGCTCCTTCGCCAGGTGGCTCCCCAAGGGTCGAGCCCACCTAAGTCGAAGTCGAGCCCTCTCTTTGGAAGCATCGGGAAGAACGAAGGTGCCAGTCCCAAGACTGCCATCAGAGCAAGAGCGCGTAGTGTGGTGCACCTAGTACGGCACCCCGAATCTGTAATGGTGCGCGTAACCTTGTTTGCACCAGTTTGGGAGGGAAGCCCCAATCAAGATACCAGATCCTTTGGCTGACCACCTGAAACCCCCCGAAGGAGAAGGCCGCATTCAGGGTCTCAGACCCGAGGGCGGCTATGCCCAGATCAAGGTTTCACCTAATTTCCTCCTTTGTGATAATATGCCAGGCAAGTCATGTTCACAACTTAACTCCCAACTACAAGAGGAAATGATCTTGGGAGAGCGGCCAACGGACACCGCTGACCCCTAAGCCCCCCAAAGGGAGAAAATTGAGGCACTGGAGCGATCAACGATCTAAAAAGGCACCAACGGGCAAGAAGGAAGGTAAGTAATCGAAAGAGGGCAAATACACGAAGTAGCGAGACAAGTGACTTGAAGACAAGAGGCTCCCAGAGGACTCCCAAAGCGAGTCCCGTGACAGTCGCCACAACTCAAGCATCATCCCTCTCTCATTTTCTCCTACTCAATCATTTATTCAAAACTCCTCTAAGCAAGGTGACCGAAGTAGGACCCGCCTTAGAGGATCTGTTCCGCTCTACCATCCGCTGACTTGATCGTCGAAGTGCCATCATCGGATCCCCGGCCCAGGTCTCTAACACTATTTTGCAGGTCCGGGAATGCCTGTATTCCAGAGCAAAGGAGCAGACATCCGATGCCACTTCGTAGCTGTAGGCCACGACGATAAGGTCGGCAACACATACATATATATATATATAAATATATGTATATATATATGTATACATATACATACATATATATATATGTATATATATATATGTGTATACACTTATATACATACATACATATATATATTGATGCAGAACGAAAGCTCTGATACCAAAATTGATGCAGAACAAAAAGAGATGATGCGATGCGAAAGTAAATTAAGACTAATTCTTTCTTTATATATATATATATATATTTGTATATTTCAGAAGTCAGCTTTGACTTAAAGGAAAGTTAAACTAAATTGAAAGAAACTATGTAATAATTGAAAGCACAATTTAAAGAAACTAGGTTATCAGAGTAGTTCAGAAGTAAAGGATCGCTGGGGGTTAAGAAACTCCCAGACCTAGGGTTTCGCTCTGAACTTTCAATAGGACAGAAGTAAAGAGAAGAGAAGGGTTACAGACCAGGCAGTGATCTTCACAGAGTTTAGTGGAAGGACTCTCTTGAGCAGATTGTTGGATCCCTGGATTCAGATATCTTCACAATGGATCCTCCAATACTGGCCCTTTGGCAGAGTTGGCTTCTTCTGAACTCAAGATCTGGGAAAGAAGAAGAACAAGTTATGGAACCAGATACTCAAGGAAGGATTTACCAGATAGAAGAACTTGAAAGCTGATGTTGCTGAAATCCTGATTCTCCTGGAATGCGGATCTGACTTCCTCTGGGATTTGCTCTGTCTTCGAAGTAGCCGAACTGGACCTGGATGCTGGTGGTTGGCCTCTACTTGGAGAGAGGGGCCGTGAGAGATGGGGTAGGCTAGGGTTTGGTGGAATGAAGAGGATGAAGGGCGGCTAGGGTTTGAAATGGAAGTGGCTAACCTAGGGTTTTGGGGTTGGAGATCTCACACCTCCTCAAGGTTCCTGGGGAACCCGGATTTACTCCCTCATGGAGCTCAACACCTGAATACAAGTGCGGAAGAGAGAAACACAAAGTTTACTCACACATAAATTGAATTCATTCATCAGTTGTTTTCAAAACTTACAAGAGGGGTTTATTTTATAGGACTTTACAAGAGGTCAGGGTTTTACATCTTCCCATGTGGGACTAATAGGATGGATCTTCAAATTAGGTTTGTAGAATCAATCTCCTCTTATATGGCCAGCCAAGAGGTTCCATAAGTGTTGATTGATGGCTCCAAATGGTAAGTAGGTGGCGCCTCCTAGCATTGCTTCTTCAAGAAAAATTTTTTTCCTTCCATGGCTCAACTCTTTTGGACACCTCCTTTTCTTTCTCCCCAAGTCATGGCTCTTCCCAACTTTGCTTTGATCTTTTTAGGCATGAATTGGGCACCCCCTTGAAGTGCTCCCCAAGAAATGCCTCTTTCCTCCTTTAGCTTGGCCTTTTAAGGTATATATGGGGCGCCTCCTTGATTTTGGCTTCAAGAAAAATTCTTGCTCCCTTGGGTGTGGGGACCAAGACACTGGGATGGAGATGTGGCACCTCCTGGACTCTGGCGTGTGGCTGGGAGTGTGGCGCCCACTTGTTTGGGCTTGGGAGAAAATATGGCACCCTGGAAAAGACCTAGACCACTACTAGGACTTGTACTGAGTCAACATGACTCAACAAAATTTAAATTACAGGGAAATACAGACTCAAACTAAAATTGAGTTGACCAAGTCAACCCTTATTACAAAACCAGAAAACCCTAATTCTTTGGGCAAGGTCAATCAGAGATCCAGATGGAGCCCTGAAGTCTTCTTCTGAGTCTGCTGCCCGCACCAATTCTCCCGGGGTGGGAGGAACTCGACCCTGTCGAGTATGGATCAAGTTGGCTCTGGTATCTCTCCAAGAGGTCTGGGTCCAATTCTTGTAATTCTTCTCGGGAGATCCAAGAGTCATCATAATCTGGCCTTCCTTGCCAGCGGACCAGGTATCTTTGGTATCCTCAATTACGAGTAGAGATAACCTGATCATCCAGGATATTTTCAATCTGCTCTTTCCTCACAGGCCAGTTTGTTGGTTGACACACAGGGTTGGGTTCACTCTCAAGAGCAGGATTAGGCTCAAAAGGCTCACTGGGAATCACAGCTGGCTCTCTATACTCTACTAGGTCTGTAATGTTGAAAGTGGAGCTAATGCCTAGTTCTGAAGGCAACTCGAGCACATAGGCATTGGATCCTACTCTTTTCACCACTCTAAATGGTCCAGCTCCTCTAGCATGTAACTTTCTAACGGTTCCAGGAGGAAACCGTTCAGGCCTTAACCTAATCATTACATAGTCTCCCTCAACAAAAGTTTTGACTCGCCTTTGAGAATCAGCCAACTTCTTATAAGTTTCATTACTTAAATTTATTTTGGCATGAATTTCTTTATGCAAGTCTTTTATATGCTGTGCAAAAACTTCAGTAGACTCTGAGACTCGTGTGTGGACTGGTAAAGGAGCTAGGTCAAGAGGTGTGTGAGGTTTGTAACCATGCACAATTTCAAATGGACTCTTACCTGTAGACCTATTGACCGAGTCATTGTATGCAAATTTCAGCCCTGGACAAAATATAAATCCCAATTCCTGGTGCTCTCAATCAAACCAAAATCTTAGCCAAAGCCTAGTAAAGGGTCAAGAAAAACTAAACTAGACTGACGACACATTCCTAAAGAATGGACTTTATTCCAAAGGAACCTTAGGTCTAAACCTAACAAACTAAGGCTCTCTAGGTTGACCTTGGGTCGGAGGAGGGCATGCAGAGCATGAAAACTTATTATGGATTCCTAGTAGGTGCCATAAGGTCTTCCAGAAGTAGGTGGCAAACCTAATAGGTTCTAAGGAGTCTTGCAATCTAGAGATCTCAGTAAAGTGTAATCCCATAGCTCTAGAAACATGAGAAGATTCAGGGAAGGGTAGGAAATAAGAATCAAAGTTTTGAGGTGGCTTATCGGAAACAAGAAACAAACTTTGGTTATTCAGGACGACCTTAAAATGAGGACATTGTTCTATAGGTGCACTCATCCAAACCTCATGATTTGCTCTAAGAGGGTCTACAAGTGCAAGTTCTAGGATAGGCTGGGTGCTCCTAGAAGGTGGAAGGTTATCAGGAAGGTCTTTGGAATGTTTATCTAAAAAGTTCTCTAAGCTATTGTCTTTTTCTTGTTCTTGGACCTTCTCAATGGGTAATTCTTGTGAACCCTTCCTTCTTCACACTTCTCTACCAGATTTGACTCAGGGGTGTCTTCTTTGGATTCCTCAATGAGTTCAAGGGTATTCTCACTTAAACTTTCATTGGTGTAATTTCCTCTTCCTGAACTTCCTCAAAAGGGTCTTCTCTTAGGGTTAGCTCCTGAATTCCTTGAGTGGCAGGGGTCCCCTCAATAACCCCATTAGGTAGGAGTTGGTTAATTGAATTATCGGGAGAGATATCCTCAAATTCTTCTTCTTCATTCATCTATCAAACTTATGTCAGGCTTATATATTTCTTCATCAATCTCACTGAAAGGTTCTAATCTATTCTCCTTTGATTCCTCTTTAAGTACGGCTCTGGTCGGGTCAACTAATTTTGGGATGGCCATGCCTAACTCCTTCTCAGTGTTATCCTTCTGGTCAAGAGGTGACACAAGTGGGAATTGACAAACAAAAATCTGGTTCACTACAGATGTCGGATCAATCAGAACTTGACTCAAGTTGGTAGAGGTTGGCTTTAAGTCCAAAGTACTTGATTGGTTATATCTTAAAGACCACTCAGAGTCTTGAGCTTCTTGGTAGGCTCGGTCTAACTTATTGGTCTTTTCAAGGAATAGCTTCCTATAAATGTCTGGGTGTAACCCAACCCTAAACCTCGATGTGATCTGAGCTTCGGTCTCAATGGTATTGCATTTCATGTCATACCACTGGAAGTCCTCGATATATTTAGACACAGGCCTATTACCTTGTCGCAATTGGTACCATTGGTCTAAAAGTCTTTTCTCATAGGATCTACCTAGGTACCTATCTCTCAACTTACTTCTCATATCTCTCCAAGTATATATTTCCTCTTTTCTTTGATAACACTCACGCTCAATAGCATACCAATGCGACCTAGCATGTTTGGTGAACTTGGTTTTGGCCAACCTAACTTGTCCTAATTCTGATATGTTAGTGCACTCAAAATACCGATCCATTTGTTCTTCCCACTTAATATATGTCTCTTGTCTTCCATCAAAAGTGGGTGCATAAGGTTCGGTGTTCCTAACGGGTCCCTTCTCTGAGTCAACCAAGTATGGGTATAGGCTCCTAGGGCTAAACTCAGGATCAAGGTATAAGGTCCTCCTAGGCTCCTGGCATGGGTGAGGTTGGGGCCTATTAAATTTTGGATCAGGGGTCCAATTTTGATGTCTACATTTCTCAAGTCCCTGGGCTCGGTCTCTAAACTGCGCAAAACCCTCATTCATATCCTGACTCAATTTGGTCATACTTTCGGTAAGAGTTCTAATCATGGCCTCTAAATCAGGTTGGGTTTGACCAGATTGGTAGGGTACTCCATTCCGGGTAGACATGATGATGCAACAAACACACCAAATGAGACTCAATTGAAACGACTACGGGCTAACTAGACCTAGAGCCCAAACTAGATGCCCAATCAGAGTGGCAAGCTAGCCTGTAGTAACTCGGGACTCAGCCAGGCAGGTGTAAGGGGAGTGTTAGGTCCCTAAATGCCAAGCCTAGACACCAATCAGAGATTGGCCAGGTAGGCGGACCAGCACACAAGCCCTTCGGGACGTAGTCCCTGAATCACCGTTCTAGACACTGAGTACAAAGCACACACAGAGTAACCAGACAAACTGACTAAACACTAGCCTAGACCCGACTTGTTGGTGTCCCTAGCCCACTAGGGCAAATTAAGTCTAATAAATTTTAAAATTAGACTTAGGATCGAATGAATGGGTGGTGATTTTGGGCTAAGGAGAGGTTATCAACTCCTCCCTTATCTTAGATGCTCAATTGCCCTTAAGATGAATTAGGAGATGATCACTCAAAAAATTGAATTGCAGAATCACAGAAACAGAGTTGCTATAATTTAACTCTCAGAAATTTCACAGAAACTAATAAATTACAGTAAAATTATGTAAAATAGTTTCAATTATATAGGTTCCAGCAAAATAAAAATCATGCAATTTAGAGTTAACTACAATGAGAAATAATTCCTGCAACAGGGAAGTTACAGACTAAAAATAGAGTGCTTCCCCCGTTTACAATTTCTGCTACGAAGTTGTAACCCAGCGGATCCCCTACACGCCTTAGGAACACCCCATGGAATGGGAAGAGGAGGCTTGCACCTCGCTTCGTTCCTAGGACCGGACGTCTTGGGAGTCTACTTCGAGCAGACAAAGTAAAAAAGAGAGACACTCAAAACATGCAAACAAGTCAGAAACCCTAGACAGGGCTCTGATACCAAAATTGATACAGAACGAAAGCTCTGATACCAAAATTGATGCAGAACAAAAAGAGATGATGCGATGCGGAAGTAAATTAAGACTAATTCTTTCTTTTATATATATATATATATTTTATATTTTCAGAAGTCGGCTTTGACTCAAAGAAAAGTTAAACTAAATTGAAAGAAATTATGTAATAATTGAAAGCACAATTTAAAGAAACTAGGTTATCAGAGTAGTTCAGAAGTAAAGGATTGCTGGGGGTTGAGAAACTCCCAGACCTAGGGTTTCGCTCTGAACTTTCAACAGGACAGAAGTAAAGAGAAGAGAAGGGTTACAGACCAGGCAGTGATCTTCACAGAGTTTAGTGGAAGGACTCTCTTGAGCAGATTGTTGGATCCCTAGATTCAGATATCTTCGTAATGAATCCTCCAATACTGGCCCTTTGGCAGAGTTGGCTTCTTCTGAACTCAAGATCTGGGAAAGAAGAAGAACAAGTTATGGAACCAGATACTCAAGGAAGGATTTACCAGATAGAAGAACTTGAAAGCTGATGTTGCTGAAATCCTGATTCTCCTGGAATGCGGATCTGACTTCCTCTGGGATTTGCTCTGTCTTCGAAGTAGCCGAACTGGACCTGGATGCTGGTGGTTGGCCTCTACTTGGAGAGAGGGGCCGTGAGAGATGGGGTAGGCTAGGGTTTGGTGGAATGAAGAGGATGAAGGGCGGCTAGGGTTTGAAATGGAAGTGGCTAACCTAGGGTTTTGGGGTTGGAGATCTCACACCTCCTCAAGGTTCCTGGGGAACCCGGATTTACTCCCTCATGGAGCTCAACACCTGAATACAAGTGCGGAAGAGAGAAACACAAAGTTTACTCACACATAAATTGAATTCATTCATCAGTTGTTTTCAAAACTTACAAGAGGGGTTTATTTTATAGGACTTTACAAGAGGTCAGGGTTTTACATCTTCCCATGTGGGACTAATAGGATGGATCTTCAAATTAGGTTTGTAGAATCAATCTCCTCTCATATGGCCGGCCAAGAGGTTCCATAAGTGTTGATTGATGGCTCCGAATGGTAAGTAGGTGGCGCCTCCTAGCCTTGCTTCTTCAAGAAAAATATTTTTCCTTCCATGGCTCAACTCTTTTGGACACCTCCTTTTCTTTCTCCCCAAGTCATGGCTCTTCCCAACTTTTCTTTAGTCTTTTTAGGCATGAATTGGGCGCCCCCTTGAAGTGCTCCCCAAGAAATGCCTATTTCCTCCTTTAGCTTGGCCTTTTAAGGTATATATGGGGCACCTCCTTGATTTTGGCTTCAAGAAAAATTCTTGCTCCCTTGGGTGTGGGGACCAAGAGACTGGGATGGAGATGTGGCGCCTCCTAGACTCTGGCGTGTGGCTGGGAGTGTGGCGCCCACTTGCTTGGGCTTGGAAGAAAATGTGGCACCCTGGAGAAGACCTAGACCACTACTAGGACTTGTACTGAGTCAACATGACTCAACAAAATTTAAATTGCAGGGAAATACAGACTCAAACTAAAATTGAGTTGACCAAGTCAACCCTTATTACAAAACTAGAAAATCCTAATTCTTTGGACAAGGTCAATCAGAGATCCAGATGGAGCCCTGAAGTCTTCTTCTGAGTCTGGTACCCGCACCATATATATATCTGTGTATACACACATATATACATATATATATATATATATGTATATATATTGTATCATATATATATATGTATATATGTACGTATATACATATGTATATATGTACATATACATTTGTATATATGTACGTATATACATTTGTATATATGTACATATACATTTGTATATATGTACGTATATACATTTGTATATATGTACATATACATATGTATATATGTACATGTACATATGTATATATATATGTATATATATACATATATATATATATATGTACATATGTACATATGTACATATATACATATATATACATATGTACATATGTATATGTACATATGTACATATGTACATATATACATATATACATATATATATATATATATATATATATATATATATATTATATATATATATATATATGTGTATATGTGTATATATGTGTATATATATGTGTATATATATATGTATATATGTGTGTGTATATATATGTATATATGTGTGTGTATATATATCTATATATGTGTATGTGTATATATATGTGTATATATATGTATATAATATGTATATATGTGTATTTATATATGTATGTGTATATATATATGTCTGTGTGTGTGTATGTATATAAGTGTATGCATATATATATATATATATATATATATATATATATATATATATATATGTATATATATATATATATACATGCACATATATATACATATATATATACATTCACATATATATACATATATATATACATACACATATATATACATATATATGTGTATGTATATATATATGTATATATATGTGTGTATGTATATATATATATATATATTATATATATATATATATATATATACATACACACATATATATACATATATATATACATACACATATATATACATATATATATACATACACATATATACATACACATATATATACATACACATATATACATACACACATATATATACATATATATATACATACACATATATATACATATATATATACATACACATATATACATACACATTTATATACATACACATATATACATACACATTTATATACATACACATATATACATACACATATATACATACACATATATATACATATATATATACATACACATATATATGTATATATATGTGTAGGTATATATATGTATATATGTGTGTATGTATATATATATGTATATATGTGTGTATGTATATATATATGTATATATGTGTGTATGTATATGTTGCTGCCAAGATCGTCGTGGCTCGTAGCTGCTACCAGCGCCGGAGTGCGCTCCTCTCGCTGCCTGCCGATCCTCTGCTCCTGGACCTGTGAAACAGGGATTAGTGACCCGGGCCGGGATTTCCGGTGGGGGAACTCCGACGATCAAGTCAGTGACGATCCAGGGGAACAGATACTCCTGGTCGGGCCCCTCTTGATGGACTCCGCACTAGGAGGGGTGAAAGATGTGTGTAGGTGAAAACGTAGCAGGGAGAGATTAATGGCGGGGACAGAGGGGTTCCCTGTTCCTCCACTTCTCCTTGTTTCCTTCGTTTTCCCTTTGCTGTGGTGTTGGTGGTGGTGGCGCTTTGCCCTCTTTGTCGAGCTTGTACTTGTATTGGTGGTGGATCGTGGTTACTGTGTTGTTATTGGTGTGTTACCTCCCCTTTCAGGGGTGTCGATTGTTCTTTGTAGTTGAAAATTGGCCTTTTGGAGTTTGTCTCGAGATCCTCGCTGGGTTGGCAGGCACGTGCGGCAGGATTCCGTGCCATGGACGGGATGCCTTTCCTGACAGGTGGTAGGGGAAGCTTCCATTCCCTCTGACATCTTCTCCGGTCGCTCCATTCCGGGAAGCCTGGCAAAGTCTCGATCCGAGGGTCACCGCCCTAGGGATGCATGCTCTCTGGCTGGCCCATCCCCTGGAAGTACGACCGGATAGGTAGTTATGACAGCATGGGAGGGCACCATTCTGTGGTCCTCGGGTGGCTTGCCGGTGTCCTGGGATGGCAGGGCTTGCTCCGGTCTGGGTGCTCCGAGCTCGCGCGCTCACCTTGGTGGAGGAGGGGAGAGTGTGGGCCCGGTCCAGAGGGCGCACACTCGGAGAGGCTCCACATCGGTGGGTGAGCGCTGAGCTCGACCTCGACCGTAAGGCACTAGCCTTCGAGGGTCTCGCTCTGGAGGGTGGAGGACAGACCCGGTCCAGAGGGCGCACGCTCAGAGAGGCTCCACATCATCGGGTGAGCACTGAGCACCTTGACCGCAGGGCACTAGCCTCCATGGATCTCGCTCTGGAGGGCGGAGGATGGACCCAGTCCAGAGGGCGCGTGCTCGGAGAGATCCATATCGGCTGGTGAGCACTGAGCTCGACCTCGACTGTAGGGCACTAGCCTTCGAGGGTCTCGCTCTGGAGGGCGGAGGACAGACCCGGTCCAGAGGATGCATGCTCAGAGAGGCTCCACATCGGGGGGTGAGCGCTTAGCTCGACCTCGATCGCAGGACACTAGCCTCCGAGGGTCTCACTCTAGAGTGCAGAGGATGGCTCCACATCGGTGGGTGAGCGCTTAGCTCGACCTCGGCTCTTGGCCTTGTAGGAGCTCAACTCAGCTCGACAAAGTGATCCGGGCTGGGGCGTCACCTCGGCATCCGCCGTGGCGGCCTCCCTTAATGTGGGGCCTGTCAACTATCTATGTCAGCGGTCTCACCACATCATTTTCCTTCCACTCCTAAGGCTCGTTAGTGCGCGGCGCTCGGGGCGAAGGGAGTAACTACAGTGCTAACATGGAGGGGCGAAAATTTGGTGCAATGATGGCCGCAGTGGCTGGCACTTCAAGGGATGGCCTCGCGGGCCATTGCGGGGGTGCCACATGGCCACGTCCGAGAAGTAGTTAATGCTGGCATAGAATTCTGAGCGGCTGGGACTCCTTTTCGTCGATGGGCAGCACGTGGTGCAGATCCGTTGGCGAGGGGGTCACAACAGCACGGATTTGATGGGCCTTTTCGAAGTGAAAAGAAAAATTTTCTTACTCAAAGTTCCCTTTCTTTCAAATCTTTCATGCTTGTCACAGTGTCTAGACCTTCCTTCTCTGCGGTTTACATCCATTCTTCCCTTCTCTAGGGGTCCAGACCGGCTTCGTTCTTCTCCTTTCTCTTATTCTAGGGTAGGTTCCTTCCTTCTCAGTCCAGCATGTCTCGTCTTGAGTCTTTCGCCCGAAGGGTGGTGCTTTCCTCCTCCGATGAGGAGTCGGAGGGAGAGCAATTTAGGATTAGCATGAGACTGGCCCTTCCTGCCTCCCCTGTGTCCGTTAGGGAGCTAGAGGTAGTTCCTTTCCTTCCTACCTGTTCTCCTCTTCCGCTTGAACCAGCCCCTGAGCTGTCCGGTCAACAGGTCGGGCAGGGTCACTTCGATGATTTCTTCCACGGAGCTGGAGGCCATCCGAGATGCCTATGGGATCCCGTCTTCTGTTCGACTCATGTTCCCCGCCCTGGGGAACGGGTCACTTCCAGTGGCCCGAGGCATTTTGCCTTCTACAAGGGGACCTTCTCTGAGGGTCTCCGATTCCCCTTCCATCCTTTCTTTTTATCTGTCATGAATAATTATCGTCTGGTCCCTGCCTAGTTGGTGCCGAACGCCATCAGGGTAATCTTCTCCTTCATCATACTCTGTTATGTTCACGGGTAGTTGCCCGGTTCTCCTTGTTCAGGGCATTCTTCATCCTGAAATGCCATCCGACTGAGGACGGGTGGTGGTCTCTGTCTTCTCGTCCGAAGGGCATCAAGTTCGAGCTTTCTTCTTCCATCAAGGGATGGAAGAACAATTCTTCTTTGCAGATGTCGAGGGGATCGACTGGGCCTGAAGCGAGCTAGACCGGTCCCCCAACCGGATCTTCACAGTCGAGGCGGCGATCAGGATGATTATGATCAGCTCACACTGCTTAGATCCCCTCTTTGGAGGTCTTGCTATCGGAGCAGAACCTTCTCGATGCCAGGGTCGACTCATCGGCGGGGCCAAGCAAGTTCAGCTCCTTCTTCCATATGCATTTTCTCTTTTCTCCATTTTAGGCTGACCTTCTAAGCTCCTGTGTGCAGGGTTGATCCTTCCAGAGGGCGAGCCATTGTCGATCTTCGAGAAGAGACGTCCACCGGAGTGGTTGACGAGCCTCCTTCGAGGTGGGCCCGAGTTGAGGGAGCGCCGACATCTGCTCCTGCCGTGTCGGTCACCCTGAAAGGAAAGGAGGCTGTGGGAGTCCCGCACGATGGGTGAGGCCACAGGTAGAACTCCCTACTTTGGAGCCTGTGGCGACTGTCCAGGCTGATGCCGAACTCCCTATCCTAGAGCCTGTGGCGGCCGTCCAGGCTGATGCTGTTGCTGCCGCTACTTCGCTCCATCCTCCGGGTCCGAAGATGGTCAAAGCTAAGGGAGGAGAGGCCTGCCCTGCAGATCCTCCGGTGATGGGGCTTCCGATCATGATAGTATCGGATCCTCGACCGGTTCTTGGGGGTCCTACCACCAGAGGGGCGGGTGTGCCTGCCCCTCGGGAGAGCAGGAGAGACGGGGAGAGGTGCCACCTTCCGTTCAAGCTGGGGCCGGAGAGCTCCTTGGCCGACAACCGCACCCTGGCTTATCGCATGATGGACTTCTCTATCCAACCATGCAACTGGGAGGAGATGGACGGGCTGCCGGTTGGAGCCGTGATCGACAGCTTCTTCCCCCATCTCTACATAGTAAGTAACCTCATCCCTCTGTCCCTTTTTTTCTTCTTCTTCTCTCTCTTTTTTTTTTTTGATTCTCACATGGTGTAGATGGGTGTCGAGGCCCTATTCATTAGGAGCTGCTACCGAAACTGGGAGCAAGCTGAGCAACGACAGGTGACCGAGATCAAGTCGTTGAAGGTCGACCTGGAGAGGAGGGCTGACTCCGAAGGGGTGCTTGGCCAACGGGTCAAGGACCTTGAGAAGCAGCTCGCCGACTCTAAGGGGCGAGTGAAGGAGCTCCAGGAGAACCTCAACCATGAGTAGGGGGAGTCGAGGAAGAAGACTAAGGAGCTTGCTGACTTCGAGCAGAGGTTGGGTGTGGTCATCGCCGAGGCAGCCCGACAGAAGAAAACCGCCCTGTCCCTTCAAGCTTGACTGATAGTAGAAGAGAAGAAGTCCGCGTTGCTCAGAGGGCAGCAGACGAGGTGGCCAAGTCGGTCGTGGATGCCAGGCACGAGGTGGCCATGGCAAAGAAGGAAGCTGGGGAGGTGGTGGAAAGGTACAAGGCCTTGGAGGAGTTCCTCGCCGAGATTCAATAGACAGCGTCGGACTCCTTCAAAGGCTTCATGTACCTGCTCCGTATGGTCAAGGAGTTCATCTCGGTCGAAGGCCGTAGCCACCTTGACTATCCCGGTACTTCAGACCAGGGGGCAGGCATTGAGGAGGCCACGTGAATTGAGCCTGAAGCCGCACGGTCAGAAGCCCATGCTGATGGAGACTCCCAGCCCGGCGATCCAGCTAGAAGATAGTCATTTTTACTTCCTTTTATGCCTTGTTCTTTCTCTGTATTTAGCAGGGCCACTCGACATGTTGGGGCCCGCAGGATACTTGTAATTGACACTTAATCAATGAAGTGCAATTTTTCCTGCAATCATTCTTCTTATCTGGCTCCTCCTCTCTTCCACTCCCCTTTTTCTCTTGTCTTTCTTTTTAATGTATGGGATGATTAGAGAGGGCACCTTACCTTGCATGGGGTCGAGTTATTAGACTTCGACATCAGCAAGTTGGGTGCAAGTTGATGGCACTGAAGAGCTACTGAGCTTGGAGGTCTCTTGGCCGGAGGTCTGAGCTCCGGTCTTGAGCTGGCATCCTGGAGCTGGGCTCGAGGACGTGGATGATTGAGAGCTGCGTGGCTCGGAGGTCTCTTGGCCAAAGGTCTAAGCTCCAGTCTTGAGCTGGCATCCTGGAGCTGGGCTCAAGGATATGGATGATTGAGAGCTGCGTGGCTCGAAGGTCTCTCGGCCGGAGGTCTGAGCTCCGGTCTTGAGCTGGCATCCTGGAGCTGGGCTCGAGGACATGGATGATTGAGAGCTGCATGGCTCGAAGGTCTCTCAGCCAAAGGTCTGAGCTCCGGTCTTGAGCTGGCATCCTGGAGCTGGGCTCAAGGACACGGATGATTGAGAGCTGTGTGGCTCGAAGGTCTCTCGGTCGGAGGTCTGAGCTCTGGTTTTTGAGTGTGGAAAGTGGTAGTCTTGTTGCTGTAGTTTCCTCTTATGTTCTCCTTTTTTCCTTCCCCACTCTCCTTTCTTTTCTCTCTCTTTTCTCTCTTTTCTTTTCTTCTTTTTTTTTTTGGAGTGGGGAGATCAGAGGAGAGGACACTGGCTGTACCCCCACTTGTTCTCTTTCTTTCCTTCCCCTCTCGTCTTCTTTTCGAGTGGGGAGATCAGAGAAGGGGGCTGCCCCTCCCCCCTTTGTTCTCTTTCTTTCCTTCCCCTCTCGTCTTCTTTTCGAGTGGGGAGATTAGAGAAGGGGGTTACCGGTCTTGATTGCCTTGGAGCTAGGCTCGAGGCCTTCTTGGACATGGAGCTAGGCTCGGGCCCAGGGGTTGCCTGAGATCTTGGCTCAGGTCTTTGGCACCTTGGAGCTGGGCTCGAGGCATTGATGGGAGCTATGTGGCCCCATGATCTCTTGGCATCTCGGAGCTGAGCTCGGAGATGTTTGAGATAGAGAGCAGCTTGGCTCGAGGTTCCCTTGGCCGGAGGTTCGAGCTCCGGTCTTGAGTTGGCATCCTGGAGCTGGGCTCGGGAATTCTTGGAGTTGGGAGCTATGTGGCTCGGTGATTCTTTAACATCCTGGAGTTGGGCTCGGGGACACCCGAGGTGAAGAGCTGCATGGCTCTATAGTCTTTTGGCATCCTGGAGCTGGGCTTGGGGATGCCGTTGGTATTCTCCTGCAAGACAGATAGATGCTCACGCAATGAAAAACCATTGTTATTATCATCGTTAGGAAACCTTACATTATTGATAGTATTTTCGCAAGTTGCAGGCATTCCATGTTCTGGGGAACCTGACATCGTCGAGATCCTCGAGGTAATAGGCCCCTTGTGAGAGGGCTTCAGCTACTTTGTAGGGGCCCTCCCAGTTCGGGGAGAGCTTGCCGCACTCCCTAGGCTGGGACGCTTCCGCCCGCCGCAGCACTAGGTCTCCAGGCTTGAAAGCTTTTGTCCGGATGCGGGCATTGTAGTACCGGGCCACTCTTTGTCAGTAGGATGCCATCCATAGGCGGGCTTTGTCCCTTGCTTCTTCAAGGAGGTCCAGGTTGAGCAGGAGGTGTGCCGAGTTCCGTGCTTCATCATACTGCTGCACCCGTAATGTGGGCATGCCGAGCTCAACGGGGATGACCGCTTTAGCACCGAAGACGAGGCTGAAGGGTGTTTCATTGGTTGCTATCTTGGGCATTGTGTGGTAGGCCCACAGGACGCTCGGGAGTTCTTCTACCCACATGCCCTTAGCTTGGTCCAGTCTGGTATGGAGTCCTTGGAGGATGGTCCGGTTGGTCACCTCGACTTTCCCGTTCATTTGGGGGTGAGCTATTGAGGTGAACCGGTGTTGGATGCCATGGGCTGCGCAGAATCCTTCGAACTCGTGATTGTCGAACTATCGCCCGTTGTCGGTGATGATGCAATGGGGGAGCCAGAAGCAACAGATGATTGACTTCCAAAAGAATTGGCAGACATTGGCTTCCATGATCCGAGCCAGCGGCTCCGCCTCAACCCACTTGGTAAAGTAGTCAATCGCCATTAGCAGGAACTTTCACTGCCCGGATGCTGGGGGAACGGTCCCAAGATGTCCATTCCCCACTGGGCAAAGGGCCAAGGGGCTGAGAGCTGGGAGACCGGCACCGCCGGCTGGCACTGGATGTTGGCGTGGTGCTGGCATTTGTCGCACCTCTTGACGAAGTCAGCGGCGTCCTCCCTCATGGTCTCCCAGAAGTATGCCTGGCGAAGAGCTTTGTAAGCCAGTGTTCTCCCTCCCACGTGGTTCCCGCAGAGGCCTTCATGTATCTCTTGGAGCACAAAAGCCACCTCGGCGGGCCTGAGGCATCTCAGGAGTGGGTAGGAATAAGATCGACGGTAGAGTTGGCCCTCCATCAGGACGAACCGAGAGGCTTTCTTCCTAACGAGGGCGGCTTCTGTGTGGTCTTCTGACAGGGTGCCGTCAGTGATGTACAGGATATACTTGTCCATCCAGCTTGGCTCGGGGGCAACTTGATGTACCTCCATCGGGTTTTCATAGCTGGGACTTTCAAGGTGCTCGATGTAGGCGCATCCTAACAATGAGTCTGGCAGAGTCGCGAGTCTGAACCGTGCATCCCCACGTGCATTCTCTCCTCGAGGGATATGGAAGATGCTAAAGCATCGGAGGCCTGCCGTGCTAGCACGGACTTGCTCCAGATACTTCATCATCTGGGCATCCCTTGCTTCATATTCCCCGGATACTTGTCCGGCGACCAGTTGGGAGTCAGTGAAGACTTTCAAGTCCCATACACCCAGCTCACGGGAGACTCTTAGGCCCGCGAGGAGTGCCTCGTACTCCGCCTGGTTATTGGTTGCGGTGAATTTGAAGCGGAGGGCGCATTCCGCCACAACCCCATCACAATTGGTCAGGATGAGGCCTGCTCCACTCCCACCGGAATTGGATGCTCCATATACATGGAGGATCCAGGCTCTTCTCCTGGCCCGAGCTCCGTTGTTGTCTACTCTAGCTCCTCGACGAACCCGGTGCACTCGACCACGAAGTCGGCTAGGACTTGGGCCTTTTGTGATGACCTCGGTCGGTACGCTATGTCAAATTCGCTAAGCATTAGGGACCACTTAGCCAACCTCCCAGATGTCTCAAGTCGGGTGAGGATAGTCCTCAGTGGATGGTCCGTCACGACCACTATTGGGTATGCTTGGAAATAGGGCCTGAGGTGCTTAGCAGACATTATTAGTACAAAAATGAGTTTTTCAGAGTGAGTGTACCTGGTCTCCGCATCGCGAAGGATTTTGCTGGTGTAATACACCAGCTTCTGAGACTTGTCCTTATCTGCATGAAAGAGAACTGAGCTGATCGCTCCCGGTGTCACCTCCAGGTACAGCAAGAGCTCCTCTCCCTCCTTCGACCTGGAGAGCAGCGGGGGGAGGCGAGAAAGTTCTTCAGCTCCTCGAAGGCTGTCTTTCACTCCTCGGTCGAGGTGAAGTCGTGCATCTTGCGCAACGCCTTGAAAAATGGCAGGCAACGGTCGTCCGACCTCAAGATGAATCTACTGAGGGCGACGACACGTCCCGTCAAGTGCTGGACTTGGTTCTTGGAGGTCGGGTGTTCCATGTCAATGATGGCATGCACCTTCTCCAGGTTTGCTTCAATGCCCCTTTGGGTGACCATGAAGCCGAGGAATTTTCCTGCCGCCACCCCGAAGGTGCACTTCACCGGTTTAGCTTCATCTGATGCCACCGTAGGTTGTGGAAGGACTCAACGAGGTCAGCTACATGGCTCGAGCCTGGCCTGCTCATGATGAGCATGTCATCCACATACACTTGCATGTTGTGGCCAATTTGGTTCTTGAAGACCTTGCTGACCAGGCGCTGATAGGTGGCCCCTGCGTTCTTCAGGCCAAAAGGCATCATCCTGTAATAGTATGTCCCCTGGTCGGTGACGAAGGCAGTGTGCTCCTCATCTTCCGGATGCATGAGAATTTGATTGTACCTGGAGAACGCATCCATGAAGGAGAGCAGCCAGTGGCCCGAGGTGGCATCCACCAGCTGGTAGATCTTCGGGAGAAGAAAGCTGTCCTTCGGGCAAGCTTTATTGAGGTCGGTGTAGTCCACACAGATCCTCTATTTGCTATTATTCTTCTTGACCATCACTACATTCACCAGCCAGCTCGGGTACTGGACCTCTCGAACAAAACCGGTAGCCAGGAGTTTATCTACCTCTTCTTTGATGGCTGCCTACCTCTCCGGGGTGAAACTTCTCTTCTTCTGCCGAACTGGCTTATGCTTTGGATCGACACTCAATTTATGAGTAATGATGTCAGGGTGAATACCTGGCATGTCCTCCACCGTCCAGGCGAACACATCCGCATTCGCCCGCAGGAATCCCAATAATTGGGCCCTCTCCTCCTCGGGTATCTGGGCTCCGATCTTCACCGTCTTCGCAGGATCATCTCCAAGCGGATAAGAAAGTAGATGCTCGACTGGGCCTCCTCTGGGGTCTTGGGCCCTTTGGTCGAGGTCGTCTATGTTGGGGTTGTCCTGAGGGACCTTGGCCCCAGGGAGAGTTTGGAAACAATGCTGCATCGGCTGGGGCGTTCCTCTCATCTCCCCAACACCGTAGGGAGTTGGGAATTGTACAAGTAGCCTCTTGGTGGAGACAATGGCATCAAGCAAGTTGAGCCCGGGTCGACCCAATATCACATTGTAGGCGGAGGGAAGCCTCACAACTGTAAAAGTCATCATGACGATGCTCTACCGAGGTGGGGTTCCGGCAGTGACCGGGAGAGTAATTTCTCCTTCTACTCTCACAGAATCACCCGTGAAACCGACAAGGGGTGTGTGCACGGGCCTAAGTTGATCGGGGGAGAGATTCATTCTAGAGAAGGCATCATAAAAAAGCACGTCTGTGGAGCTTCCACTATCAACCATGATGCACTTTACAGGATGCTTCGCGATCATCATTTCGACAACCATGGCATCATTATTTATATTTTTCCTCCCGTCCTCCCCTTCCCTCATAAAGGGGAGTACATTCTCAAAGTCCCCTGCCCCCCGGGCCTTCTTGGACGCGCACGCCACTCCCCAGGAGATCATGCCCATCGTCTTCTCGGTGGGACGGTTGTCGATGGCTGGAGTTGGCGGGAGAGCGACGAGCGCCTGGGACTCTACTTAAAGTCTACCCCCCATGAACCTCTTGGGTAGCCTCTCTTGATGAGTTCCTCAATCTCCCACTTGAGGTTGCGGCATTTCTCGGTGTCGTGGTCGTGGTCGCGGTGGAAGCGGCAATACTTCGTCTTGTCAAGGCCAACAATGGTCCTCAAAGGAGGCGGGCACCTCAAGTAGTCCTCGCCCTCAATCCCCATAAGGATCTTTGTCCTCGAGGTGAGGAGAGGGGTGTAGCTCTCTTCAGGAACAGGGGTCCCTCTCAGTCTTGGCCGTCCTTCCGGGAGCTCTGAGCCTGGGGTGCTGGCTTTTAGGTCCTGGACATTTCAGTAGGGGCCGACTTCTTCAGGGATCCTCCGTCGAGCTCCCGCCTCATACGGTCTGCCTCCTCGGTGCGAATGTACTTTTGGGCTTGGAGAAGGAGCTCGGAGTAGGTCTTGGGGGCTTCTTATCTCGTGAGTAGGTCAGGCGGGAGGTCCTGAGCCCTCGCTTCAGTGCCAGCACGATGACTGGCTCTTCAAGATAGTAGATCTCCAATGCGACAGCCTTGAAACAGGCCACGTAGTCTCGTAGGGGCTCGCGATCCTGCTGCCGGATGGAGAAGAGGTTGTCCACCTCTCATGGCAACTTCCTGCAAGCATCGAAGTGAGCCACAAACTTCTACCCTAGCTAGGTGAAGGAGCTGATGCTCTTCGGCTCCAAACGGGTGAACCACACCCGGGCTGCCTTCCAGAGAGTAGCAGAAAAAGCGACACAAAGAAGAGCATCGGTAACTCCCTGGACCCTCATGAGAGTCTGGTAGCTTTCCAGGTGGTCCAAGGGGTTGGTGGTCCCATCGTAAGGATCCACCTATGGCATCCGAAACCGGTGCGGGATTGCCTCCACTTGGATTTCTTGGGAGAATGGGGGATGGGCATCATAGCCCGCTAGCTCACTAGCGGAGCCCGGCATATTGGCAAACCGGTGGGCAAACTCCGCCAACTTGCATTCATGTTCCTCCAGCGCCTTTCTGTCGCGCGCCTGACGGCTTCATCAATGGACCCCTCCGCCGAAGGAGAGGGAGAAGGTGACATGGGTGCATGGCACCCATGATGGGGGGTCTTGCTTTTCTTGTCTCGATGGGGTCTGGGCACCTCCCGCCCGAGGTTTGGCAAGCGGCTCTCTCTGTCAGCAGAGCCGGCTCGTTGTCTTTTCATCGGAGCTTGATGGCTGTCCCGGTTGTCAGTGGTGGCCTGCGGCTGTGATGGCCTTCTTTGGAAGGAGTGCAGGCTATCGCGGGAGCCGCGACATGGGCCGCTGGGGTCCCTGGCTGTTGGTGGGTAGCCACAGACCGGTGCTGGTGCTGAAGCTGGTGCACTGCCATGGCAAGGACTTGCATCTATTGGGCAAGTGCAGCCAGCTGGGTTTCTGGTGGAGGTGGCTGGACCGAAGCGGGTGGCTCCGCCTCTTGGCGAACTGGTGAAGGCTTCCCTTGTCCTTGTCATCACCATCCTTCCGCCTAGCTCGTCTGTGAAGAGATGGAGGGTTTATCCCCCTTCTTAGCATGCCAATCTGTTGCCACTAAGACCGCCATAGCCTGTAGCTGCTGCCGGCGCCGGAGTGCGCTCCTCTCGCTGCCTGTCGGTCCTCTGCTCCTGGACCTGCAAAACAGGGGTTAGTGACCCGAGCAGGGGTTTCTGGCAGGGGCACTCCGACGATCAAGTCAGTGACGATCTAGGAGAACAGATCCTCCTGGTCGGGCCCCTCTTGATGGACTCCACACTAGGAGGGGTGAAAGATGTGTGTAGGTGAAAATGTAGCAGGGGGAGATTAATGGCAGGGACAGAGGGGTTCCCTGTTCCTCCGCTTCTCCTTGTTTCCCTCATTTTTTCTTTGCTGTGGTGTTGGTGGTGGTGGTGCTTTGCTCTCTTTGTCGAGCTTGCACTTGTGTTGGTGGTGGATCGTGGTTACTGTGTTGTTACTGGTGTGTTACCTCCCCCTTTCGGGGGTGCTGATTGTTCTTTGTAGTTGAAAATTGGCCATTTGGAGTTTGCCTCGGGATCCTCGCTGGGTTGGCAGGTGTGTGCGGTAGGATTTCATGCCGTGGATGGGATGCCTTTCCTGACAGGTGGTAGGGGAAGCTTCCATTTCCTTTGACATCTTCTCTGGTCGCTCCATTCCGAGAAGCCTGGCAGAGCCTCGATCCGGGGGTCGCCGCCCTAGGGGTGCATGCTCTCTGGCTGGCCCATCCCATGGAAGTATGGCCGGACAGGTAGTTATGGCGGCATGGGGGGCACCTTTCCGTGGTCCTCGGGCGGCTCGCCGGTGTCCTAGGATAGTAGGGCTTGCTCTGGTCTGGGCGCTCCGAGCTTGTGCGGTCACCTTGGTGGACGAGGGGAGAGTGCGGGCCTGGTCCAGAGGGCGCGCATTCGGAGAGGCTCCACATCGGCGGGTGAGCGCTAAGCTCGACCTCGACCGCAAGGCACTAGCCTTCGAGGGTCTCGCTCTGGAGGGCGGAGGACGGACCCGGTCCAGAGGGTGCGTGCTTGGAGAGGCTCCACATCGACGGGTGAGCCCTGAGCTCGACCTCGATCGTAGGGCACTAGCCTCCGAGGGTCTCGCTCTAGAGGGCGGAGGACGGACCCAGTCCAAAGGGCACGCGCTCGGAGAGGCTCCACATCGGCAGGTGAGCGCCGAGCTCGACCTCGATCGCAGGGCACTAGCCTCCGAGGGTCTCGCTCTGGAGGGCGGAGGACGGACCCAGTCCAGAGGGCACGCGCTCGAAGAGGCTCCACATCGGCGGGTGAGCGCTGAGCTCGATCTCGATCGCAGGGCACTAACCTCCGAGGGTCTCGCTCTGAAGGGCGGAGGACGAACCCGGTCCAGAGGGCGCGCGCTTGGAGAGGCTCCACATCGGCGGGTGAGCGTTGAGCTTGTCCTCGACCGCAGGGCACTAGCCTTCGAGGGTCTCATTTTGGAGGGCAGAGGATGGACCCGATCCAGAGGGCACGCACTCGGAGAGGCTCCACATCGACGGGTGAGTGCTTAGCTTGACCTCGACTGCAGGGCACTAGCCTTCGAGGGTCTTGCTCTAGAGGGCGGAGGACAGCTCTGGCCTAGGCATCCTGAGCTCGCGAGCGCGACCTGGCAGAGGACGGAGCTTGGCTCGTGGCCTTGTAAGAGCTCAACTCAGCTCGGCAAAGTGATCCGGGCTGGGGCGTCACCTCGGCATCCACCGTGGCAGCCTCCCTTAACATGGCGCCTGTCAACTACCCACGTCAACGGTCTCGCCACATCAGTATATATATATGTATATATATATGTGTATGTGTATATATATATGTATATATACATATGTATGTATATATATATATATGTGTATGTATATATGTGTATGTATATATATATGTATATATATATATATATATATATATATATATATATATATATATATATATATATTATATATATATATGTGTGTGTGTGTATGTGTGTGTATATATGTGTGTGTATATATATATATATATGTGTGTGTGTGTGTGTATATATATACACACACACACATATATATATACACACACATATTTATTAGTGGGGATACCAGGATCAGACACAGATCACTGGATCCTATATGGTTTATTGATTAGGATTTTAATTTTAGAACGTTAATCATGTGTCAAAGTTTTGAAAGTTTTGTAATCAATTAAGATTGAGTCCTGTAATAAGTTGAGGTTAGTTGATTTGTCTCAACCCTCAACCCTAGTCAGTATATTGAGTCCTGTACTTCAATTATGAGTCCAGTATGAGTTTGAGTTTTATATAAGAGAAGATGTTACCCTATTTTGGAGTTCCACCAAGTCACATCCAGGATTCAAAGGCCTTTATATCAGCCTATTGGATTTTGTGTGACAACCCGGGATCCAAGATGCTTCCAGAAACCTTGATTCCTTTTAGATTCTTTTCGGATGCCCATATTCCTTTCTAGATGCCAGAGCATATTCTTAAACGAGGGAATCCATGATTCCAGAGGTCCATCTGTGCCCAGCCAAGGAGAAATCAAACCTAAGAGCCAAGCCCAAGCCCTTAAGAAGAAAGATTCCAGCCAGATTCCCTAGAATATGCCAGCCCATGTGCCCAGCCCTTGGAAGCCCACTTGGGCCCCTCAAAAACTCATCCAAGCCCATGAAGGAGGCATCCTTGCTGCTGCCCCAAGGTCCAAAACCGAATTTATGGAATTTGACCAAGTCCAAGCCAAGAGGAGGCACCCATGAGTTGACTAGTCAAAGCATGAAGGGAGAAGGAAATGACTAGTCTAAGTCCTAACCTCTTGAAGCTTTCTTTCCTAACCTATTAAGGATCTCTTTTCCTAATGTCTTAAGGAATGGTGATCTCTAACCTAAGTGTAACCTTAGTTAGGAGAGGGCATGGGAGCTCTATAAATACCCCACCCCTCTTCCTCTTGTAATAACTTTCTCTTATGAATACAATCTTGTTGAAATTTTAAGTCATTTCCTTATGTTTACTTTTGTGTTGGTTCTCTTGTTTTGTTTGAGTGCTCTCCTTGTGTACCTTGGCCGAATCCTGCTACCCTAGCTTCCATCTGCATCCCAGGAGATCAGCAATGCCTAAGGAAGTGAAGCCCTAGCTGCCATCCAAGACAAGGAGCTTCTTCTTCCCCGAGCCACCCACTCCAAACCCTAATTCAAATTTCTCTTAAATCCTAGTTTCCATTCCAATTTTTATTTACTATTTTGATTGACCCCGGATACTTGCAGGATGGTGTGGATACCAAGGCCCGAAAATATTGACAGGTTAAACCCACATCCCTATGGATCACCTATGAATAAAGCCTTGAACCCAACCCTTTTATCCATGTAAATATTTTATTTTTAATTTTTGTTATTTTGGTTTAGTTAGGTAAACCCCTTTTACCAACTAAAATTAAGGTTTTGTTTATTTTGGGATAAAACCCTTTTTACCCAGTTCAGTCGAAACCCCAATTGAGTCAAACTCAAATTACCCAATTCGGATCTTAGTGGTCCAATTTAATTAGGCTTTTTACCAACTTTAATTAGGGTTTTTATTTGAAAGCCTAATTAAGTATGGTTGGTTCAATTAGTTGGTTAAATCATGTGGTTAATTAGTTAATTGAGTCCTGTATTATGAGAGGGGACCAAGACAACATCCCATGTGCACCTAAATGAAGATTCAAGACAACCCATGTGCTAGTCCAAGCCACAACCTCTTCTTGGCACCACCTTTTTAAGGATTTGGACATCACCATATGACATTTGGACATCACAACATGACATTGGGACAATACCATTTGGACATTCTATTTTGGGATAAGGACACATGCCATATCACTTGTGTTTGGACATGCAACATCACCCTATGACAAGACTCTTTGGTCGGCCCATGAGAAGAAAAAAATTAGGCACCACTTATTTTTGAGATAAGTAAAGCAGAAGGACTTCTCCGAGATGGTGCCCTTCCACTCACAATATTCCATGCCCAAATGAGGAGTTCGGCCAAGCAAAAGTCCTCTTCCTTGATGCCACTTGCTAGGGAATTTCAAGCCAAATACCTCAAGTATTGGAGGTCCAAGGGTTTTTATTACTAGCATTTTATTCAAACAGGTTACTAAGTTGCTCAAGCTTCAAGAACTCAAAAGTTTTATCAGAACTCTTGAGTTTTTTCCAATCCAGACTCTAGAGTCCAAGACACCCAAGAGCAGGATTATAGGAGTTGTATTCCAAGGGAGCACAAGACTAGTGTTTGTGTCCCTTACATCTCTGGTTAGGGATCTATAAAACCCCACCAGCCCTCCTTGTAATTCATGAAATTATTTTGAAATACAAAGACATTCTATCAAAATCTTCCTTTGCTGTGTGCATCGCAGGGTGTGAGGCCCTTCCTTTGTTCCTTTGGAGCATCGCGGGGTGTGAGGCCCTACTTATCCAACCGAAGAAGAAAACCCAACCATCACTTCAAACCCTTTCTTTCCCTTCTCTTCTTTCATTGTTGATTTCTAACTTGAATTCCTTTGATAAGTGTTTTGCACGTGACCAACAATCTAGATTTGGTGTTCTTGCCTCGGAACCGGCATCGTGTGGAAATCAAAGCCCGGAAGCAAGATCTTGCAGTCCCAACTCTATGATCTTGAGAGTCCTCCCGGATCTACATCAAGAGAGCAATCTACGTTGATAACATTGAACCTTTCCCTTCTCATAAATTCTGAATCATTGAATAAATCCTAGTTTATGGTGGTTTTTCAACTACCAGGTCCTGCTTTATTAGTTGCTTTTAGATTTACTTGTGCGGGTAATAGACCTACTACTTTTCTTTACCGTTTCCTTTGAGTTCTCCTTAATATATATATATATATATATATATATATATATATATAATTACTATTTTTCTTAATTTTCTCACATCACAGGATCCTCGAGATGTTTCACCTCCCTAGAGGAGGCTTTCCTTGCCTCCAGGACCGCCCAAATCAACCATTTAATCAAGGAAACCAAGCTTCATCATCCAGACTCTAATCAGAGAGCTGTGTGATCTCTTCATCGGAAGTTCTTCAAATCACTGATTGGTAACATCCTTTCCTTCTTTTAATTTTTGATTTGATGAAGATAAGCTATCTAAATCAGGGAGTTTCTTAATTCTCGGGTCCTGGTTATTTATTATTTTGCATGACTTTGCGTGCGATATGATGATTCTTTGCATTGCTACTCTATCTGCTAGTTCTTTGCTTAACTTTGAAATTTAGCCTACAAACCTAAATTATAAAAATCATAAAAAATTAGTTTACTGTTTTTCCTACATGATTAGCAATCTTGTTCATCCCGCATCATATATATATACACACACACATATATATATACACACATATATATATACACACATATATATATACACACACATATATATATATACACACATCTATATATATACACAAAGATATATATATATACACACATATATATACACACACACACACACACATATATAAATATACACACACACATATATATACACACACACACATATATATATACACGCACACACATATATATATACACACACATATATATATACATATATACATATGTTGTCGTCTATGGTGCGGACACCAGTAAAGAACTTCAATCATTATGAATTGACTCATAAAGCAGCACACTCAGCCTCCTCAACATGCCAATCCGATTTGAGCACCGGAGAGTATTTTTGCTACTTGGAATAATTACTAGAGGGAATCTACTTATTTGGAATAAGTCCAGTTATCCAGGATAAAGCAAGTCATTGGAATAAACAAATCCTTATCCTAGTTGGAAAGCCATGTCATCACCAACTCACATAGCCATGTCATCACCAACTCACTTAGCCACATCATCACCAAGTGGCGCCATGAAGAAGGCCAACAATTTTCAAATGTCATTTCAAGTGGGCGACCAAGGTTAATTCAATTTGGCCGGCCAACCCCCTTCCACATTTCGTGTAACAAGTTTCCCCCATATCCTCCAACCTTCCTTGTATCTCTCCTTGATTTGGGGATTTTCAAAAGGGATTGAAAGGCTATTAAAAGACCTCTTCATCTCCCATTGTAAGGGATGCCTATTTTTTTTGATGAGGAAATGAAATGAATTTGCATTTGTTTGTGAAGAATGTTTGTAGTATTTTAAGTGCTTCTTCTTTGGGCGTGTGACATCTCCATCTCAAGCCAACAAGTTTCAGCGTCAAGTCTACGCCATCCAAGGATTCATCCCTCCATCAAAGATCATTTGTCTCCTTGATTTCTTGCCTCCTAACTTTGTTTTGATATCTTTTCAAATTAGTCCAAACCTAATCCATTCTCTGTGCAGGGTCTTTCTACGATTCGGAGTCCAAGAGGAGGTCACTTGCCATAAGATCAGTTATGACCGGAGCCTGTTTCTTTGGAATACTAATCTTTACTTCCAGGGTTAGTTCATTTGAGTGTTTCAACGGAACTACATCAACAAGGGAGTGATCATCATGGGTAATGAATACATCCTAATATCTTAAGTCTGAATTATTGAAGGTATTCTCCTAGGTTTAAGATTCATAATCATTTAATCTTAATCTTCTCTAGGACTAATTAGCTACATCGTGGCATAGATTTAATGTTTCATGTTCTTTCCATAGTTGCACCTTAGTACTCTTTATTTAGGATATTAGTGAATGTTAATAGGTTTCATTGCTCAAATATTTCAATCCATTAACTAGATTGCATCATCATCATCATACCGCATCATTTTGGTATCAGAGCATGGTTGGATTAGGATAGGATTTGCATAGATGCTGAAATTCATTGTTTGCTGGAATTCTGCATATAGAGTTTTTAATATCTTGCATAGCCTATTAAGTGTTTGCATAAATGCATGTTAAATACCAAGGTGAAATCAGGTTGTCCTACTATAAGGGAGAATCCTTATAGTGTAAGGTTGTCCTATCTTGGTCATTACCATTGTTAGCATAGATTAATTTCTCAATTGTTTTACTTGCTGGAATTTTCTGAATCTGTACGTATATAGTCTGATAAATGAATTGCTTTTCTTAGCACAAAACTCAGAATTTAGTGATTCCTACTTTGTTAGATCCGTTATAATTAATAGAAATTTTCATAATTCTTCTAAATTTTTAGTTAACTGTAAAATTTTCAAGCTATGATTTAGTAATGTTCTGTCTAAAATTCCAGTAAAGTTAATTGTCGGCATGGTTGTGTGCATTCATCTTAACTCAATTAAGGGCACCAATATAACATGGGGGCAGGATTGATCACCTGTCCTTAGTCCAAGAACAACAACCCTCATTGTGCATCGAACCCAATCCCCTAATTAAAATTGAGTAGAACCTTAATTGCCCTAGTGGGTTAGGGACATCAAGTGGTCGAGTCCTGGTTAGTGTCAAGTCATTGTGTCAACTAGTCTTGTGTGTGCCCTATTACTTGGTGATTAGGATTGGAACTAAGGGCTTGGGTGCTGATCCATCTACCGGGCCAATTCCACCGGGCCTAGGTAGGCCAAAGAAGGGATCTCACACTCCCCTTGTTCTGACAACAGGCCAAGTGTAGAGTTACTACAATCTAGTTTGCCACCTTGATTAGGCAACTAGTTTGGGACTCTAGGTCTAGTTCAAGTCAATTGGGACAAGCTTGTGTAACCAATTCTTCACCTATTATTTGAAGCTGGTGTCAAGGATCGAGGTTAAGTGGTTAAGCCTAAGCGGTTCTTGTGGGTTTTTTTTAATTAGGTCCCAACGAGAGCTGGGGAAACCTCCCACAGACCCACCTCCTGACTGGCCAGTGGAAAAGAGTAGTTGTTGGTTTGATTGTACCTAGCCAACTCAATTTATTTGAGCTAACAGGTCCAAAAAATCTTAGCCCGAGTTTGAGTCCACTTGCATGCATGACAACTAGAGCAGAGACATCATATTCACCAGCCCAAGCCCAGTCTAGTGTAGCCATGGACCAAAATCTTGGAAATCTAATTAAAGCCTTGAATGATCAAGTGGCCCAACTAAACAAAAATTTGACTGAGCAATTGGCCCAAACCAACCAGAACGTGGCCCAGACCAACCAGAGCATGAATGATCTGTTAGCCCACGTCATGACTAGGTTGGATCAATTAGAATGTAGAACTCCTGGAGGAAACCATGAAGTCCAGAATGATCCCGAACCCGATCTTGAACCTAAGTTTGAAACACCAGTCAACCCTAGAAGGGTTCCACGCCAAAACCTTTTCCATGAGCCCAACCCTAGGAGACCTCAGCAAGACCATTTCTGTGAACCAAATCCTAGGGGGCCCAATCATGAGCAAGCCCATGAACCCAATCCAAGGAGAGTCTATCTTGAGCCCACTTATAAACCAAATGTCAGGAGACCCACTCCAATTCAGTTAGACCAAGATGATCGAGCCATAAAAAATATTAGGTTGGAAGCACCCACATTTGATGGAATCTTAGATCCAAAAATTTACATCGATTGGGAAGGAGAAATGGACCAATACTTCGACTGGTATGACATGACTAAGGAAAGAAAATGCAAGTTTGCAAAACTGAAGTTGGTAAGACAAGCTAGACTCTACTGGGGAAATGTTGAGCGATTAGCTATGTAAAGAGGTGATGTGCCTATAGTAACCTGGAGAGCGATGAAACTTAGGCTTAGGAAACAATACCTTCCTATGTCTTACCATCAAAGACTCCTAGATCAATGGCAAAGTCTTACTCAAGGAAATAGGAGTGTCGCAGAGTACATTGCCAAATTTGATGAATTTGTAATGAGGTGCAATGTTGAAGAATCTGAGTCGGTGACCTTGTCTAGATTTAGAGCCGGACTGAGGGAAGTCCATGATCTAGAACTGGCTTATCAGATAGCTAGAGATGTTGAGAGATTTCATAGGAGTCTAGTTTATCGTAGACCCGACGCCCCTAGGACTAGTGCACCAAATCAGCAGATAGGACCCAGTCAGTCGAGATTCAACCGACCCAATCCTAATGCACCGGTGACCCATAGAGACGATAGGGGTAAAGCACCAGATGTTCCTCGAAACCCAAATCCCAATGCATGCTATAAATGCCAGAAAGTAGGTCACTTTGCAAGTCAGTGTCCCACTAGAGCCTTGCACATAGGGGAAGTAGAAGGGGAAGCCATAGAACCCCAAGATGAGTGTGAAGAGGAAATATACCAGGTGGATGAGAATTTGGATGAGGAATATGAAGGTGATGAAGCCCTGGTAGATCATGATCTTTTAGGAGTGGTTAGGTATATCCTCACCCAAACCAAAGACTAAGAAGACTGGCATAGGATTAGTATCCTACAGACTCATCAAGATAGGCGAGAAAGTGTGCAAGGTCATCTTAGATAGTGGTAGCTGTGTCAATGCCATATCCACCAACACAGTCAAAAACCTAGGATTGTCTACTATACCCCATCCTAATCCATATAACGTATCCTGGATAGACTCAACCTCTATTCCCATCAAGTCTAGGTGCATAGTTACTATCCAGTTCCAGTCTTACCAAGAGAAAGTTTGGTGTGATGTTCTTCCAATGGGAGTTAGCAGTATCATTTTAGGACGACCATGGTTATACGATCATGACGTTATACTCTATGGTCGCTCTAATTCATGCTCGTTTACTCATAATGGGAAGAAGATTGTAATCCATTCTTCCCAACCTAAGGACCCAATAAAAAGGGGATCTAGCCAATTGAGAGATAAGGCACAAGGGATAAACATGATCACTGCTAAAAAATTGGAGCAAGAGATTAGCAATGGTTCACCTGTTTGGGTTTTGACAACTAAGGAACATCAAGAGCCCTTGGTGTGGACACCAGAAGCAGAAGCAGAATAAAACCTCACTCAAATAAGGTTAACCTGATTCCACTTTGGATCGAAAATCACTAGGTTAAATTTTTCTTGTAAAGGGCAATTTACTTTCAAGAGTCCTGTAATTACTTAGTTTCAATTTCATGAATCCTGTAATTATGTCCAATCGAGTCCTGTAATTATGTCCTGTCTCAATCTGGGTTCAAACAAGAACTCAATTACAGTTCCATTAGGTTTATTTAAATCAAGTCCAAGCTACTTCAAGTTGAGGTTCACCAAACCACTTGGAGCTTCCAAATCAAGACCTTGGTCCACCAAGCTGGAATTCCACATCACCATGCCAACAAAGCAGCCACCAGGGACGCCACATCATCAGCCACGTCACCTTCAAATGGGCACCTAAAGGGGAGATCGACCAAGTATTTTAAATTCAAAGAAACCGGCCAATCTCCATGAATTTCTCCTTATCCCATGTAACAAGGCCCCATATCCTCCAACCTCCCTTGTAATCCTCCATAATTTGGGGAGAATCTCCATGAATTTCTCCTTATCTCATGTAACAAGGCCCCATATCCTCCAACCTCCCTTGTAATCCTCCATAATTTGGGGAGTTTTCAAATTTCTAAAGTTTTGTAAGGCTATTAAAAAGCCTTGGATGCCCCATTGTAAAAGGGATTTGATTTTTGGAGATTAATGAAAGTTGAAGTTGAATTGAAGTTTTATGTTTTGAGTGATTGTTTCTAAGCCCCTCTTCCACACCAAACTATTCTCTCTTCCAAGCATCCAATGCCTAAGTCAAGAAGAAGGCCTTGGAATCGGCCAGGCCATCTCAAATCTCTTTCTTTGCTCACAAATTTTCCATCCCTTCCATATGCATGCCTTTCTTCTTCCTTAACTCTTATTCTTTATGTGCAGGGTCCTTCGAGGTTTTCGAGTTGCAAGCAGGGTCTTCCTTGACAAGGAACCAACAAGCTGAAGCCCAAGTCCAGGGTTTTGATCTCTGTTATCCAAGGTTCTTCAGTTCTGAGCGTTGGTAGTTTCAAGGTATGAATCAAAAGAAGGTTGGAAAGCTCATCACGGTAAGTCCACAATCATTAGCCCCTATTATCTAGATCTTCTTCCTTCTTAGTTTTAGAGTTGTGTCTAATCATGTAATAGTCCCTTTTCATATAATCCTTAAATCTTATTAAGATGAGTACAATGCTAAGTATAATTAGGTTTCATTGCTCTACAAACCCCATATTCAAAACATTAATCATATGCATGCTGCATCAAATTGGTATCAGAGCATGGTTGCATTAAGGTAGAATAGTTTTCTTTAAATCCAAGAAAGATCTAAAATTCACGCCTCCTGAGCAGGTGTACTCTAGTACACTGTTACGACCCATGGGAATAATGAGCCCCTGGCCGGACGTGAGTTTTTTAGATTGAAGTTTGGGTAAGCCATTGCACTTGTTTGATTAGGTTTTGTTTTCTGAAAATTTGCATCTGTTTACTGTAATCCATCTGCAGCTCCAAAGAAAAGTCACTAATTTTTTATTAAAATATTTTTTTCTTGTTCTATTTTAAGTCAGTTATCACCATATTAAATTTCATCATCAGAAAAAAATTATAAAAAAAACGAAAATCTCTGCAGTTCGACACTATCATTAGGGTTCTGTTCTGTCCTTTTTATTTATCTTCAATTGTAGGATCTGCTTAGAGCAGTACAGATTTTATTTTTAAAATTCCTTTCACCTGCATTGAAATATATAAGTTAGGAATCCTCTGTGAATTTTTCAAAATTTTTAGATATTTTTTTCATCACGTTTTCCACACCACTTTCAAACTGCAACACACTTCTGCAGCACCTTTGCATTTCATTCATCTCATGAAAAATCAAATTAAGGGCATCAATTTGATATAGGATCAAGATTTCATCACCTGTCCCTAGCCCAAAAATCACCAACCAGCATATCGATCCCAGCCCATTAATTAAAATTGAGTAGAACGTTAATTGCCCTAGTGGGTTAGGGACACCAACAAATTGGGTTCAGGTTAGGGTCAAGTTAACTGTGTCAGCTAATTGGTGTGTGCTTACTGGCTTGGTGTCTAGGATTGGTGCATCAGGGCTTGTGATTTGGTCCGCCTACCTGGCCAATCTCAGATTGGTGTCTAAGGTTGGCAATCAGGGACCTACACTCCCCTCCACCTACCTGGCTAAGTCCCATAAGTACTACTAGCTAGTTGGTTCACTTAATTAGACTTCTAATTTGTGCTCTAGGTCTAGGAAACCTTAGCTCGAACTTGAGTCCATTTGCATGCATGACAACTAGAGCAGGGACACCGTATTCACCAATCCAAGCCCAGCCCAGTGTAGCCATGGACCGGAATCTTGAAACCATGCTGAAAGGCCTAAATGATCTAATGGCCCAATTGAACCAAATGTTGGCTAAACAATTTTTCTTAGACCAACCAACTCCTACTTTCCCATTAGCTCATATGAATGATAGGAGTAAGAACCCTGAAGTACAAGTTGAGTTCATGAATACTCAAGACTTAGGGTATCCTCAAACTGAAGGGCTAGGGAAGGAAGAAGGCAAGTCTGAACCTAGTAAATATGTGTATGAGACTAACATAAATTTAATAGATGAATATGAAGGGGAAGACTGTGAAGAGAACAACTTTAATACCTTACCTGAGGAAACCTTTGGTAAAGAAAAGATTATTGATCCTAGTCCTGAAACATCAGAACAACCAAAATTTAGTGAGGACTTGGTTCCCGTAAGACAATGCCCTCAGGAAGAACCCAATACTTTAGCTTCGACACAAGAACTCCTTCAGGTACCTGAGAACAACCCAATCATTATTCTAGAATACTTTCCTGATGACCTTCAACTACCTAGAAGCATCCCGCCTGTAGATCAAAATTCTAATCTTAAGGTCATCATGAGTAACCAAGGTCTATTTCAAGATTTCCCTAAATTATCCCAAGTCTCGGATTCCTATTTCCTGCCTTTCCCTGAGTCTTATCATAATTTTAGAGCCATTAAGTTTCATTTTGATGAGATTACTAGGATGCATGAGCTTTTAAAGCCTATTCCTTTTGCTACCTACTTTTGGAAAACCTTATGGCATTTGCTAGGAACCCATGGTAAATTCTCATGTGCATACCAGACCAGGGTCAAACCTAGAGAGTCATTAATCTGTTAGGTTTAGGCCCTAGAGAGTCCAATAAAATTCCTCTCAATAAAGATGCCTAGTTCAGTCTGCATTTCGTAAGTGCTTGTGTAAGTTTCTGAGTCTGCTGAGTCTTTTGCACAGCATGTCACAAATCTGCATAAAGAAATCAGTAATAAGATCAACCTGAGCAATGAAACTTATAAACACTTAGCTGACTCACATAAGAGGGCTAAAGAATTCTGTGAAGGGGATTATGCGATGATTAGGCTCAACCCTGAACGGTTTCCCCCTGGAACCATAAAGAAGCTGCATGCCCGCGGAGCGGGACCTTTTAAGATCTTAAAGAAAATAGGGCCTAATGCATATGTTTTGGAACTTCCACCTGATATGGGTATTAGTACAACCTTCAATGTTTCAGACCTAGTAGAATACAAAGAACCACTACTAATACCTAGTGAGCCTTTTGAGCCAGAAACTTTCATTGAGAGTGAACATATTTCCGAGTGTCCACCACCAACCTTACCTGAGCAGAGAGAGAGGATTGAGAGAATCCTGGATAACAAGATCATTACTACCAGGAATAAGGACTATCAGTGATACCTGGTTCAATGGCAAGGTCGACCTGAGTCCGACAACTCTTGGATTACTCGAGAGGACCTGCAAAGACTTAACCCAGACTTGTTCGAGCATTACCAGGGCAAAACTGAACCATACTCGACTGGGTCGAGTTCTGCCCACCCTAGGAGAATTGGTGTGGATACCAGAAGCAGAAGCAGAATAAAACCTCACTCAAATAAGGTTAACCTGATTCCACTTTGGATCGAAAATCACTAGGTTAAATTTTTCTTGTAAAGGGCAATTTACTTTCAAGAGTCCTGTAATTACTTAGTTTCAATTTCATGAATCCTGTAATTATGTCCAATCGAGTCCTGTAATTATGTCCTGTCTCAATCTGGGTTCAAATAAGAACTCAATTACAGTTCCATTAGGTTTATTTAAATCAAGTCCAAGCTACTTCAAGTTGAGGTTCACCAAACCACTTGGAGCTTCCAAATCAAGACCTTGGTCCACCAAGCTGGAATTCCACATCACCATGCCAACAAAGCAGCCACCAGGGATGCCACATCATCAGCCACGTCACCTTCAAATGGGCACCTAAAGGGGAGATCGACCAAGTATTTTAAATTCAAAGAAACCGGCCAATCTCCATGAATTTCTCCTTATCCCATGTAACAAGGCCCCATATCCTCCAACCTCCCTTGTAATCCTCCATAATTTGGGGAGAATCTCCATGAATTTCTCCTTATCTCATGTAACAAGGCCCCATATCCTCCAACCTCCCTTGTAATCCTCCATAATTTGGGGAGTTTTCAAATTTCTAAAGTTTTGTAAGGCTATTAAAAAGCCTTGGATGCCCCATTGTAAAAGGGATTTGATTTTTGGAGATTAATGAAAGTTGAAGTTGAATTGAAGTTTTATGTTTTGAGTGATTGTTTCTAAGCCCCTCTTCCACACCAAACTATTCTCTCTTCCAAGCATCCAATGCCTAAGTCAAGAAGAAGGCCTTGGAATCGGCCAGGCCATCTCAAATCTCTTTCTTTGCTCACAAATTTTCCATCCCTTCCATATGCATGCCTTTCTTCTTCCTTAACTCTTATTCTTTATGTGCAGGGTCCTTCGAGGTTTTCGAGTTGCAAGCAGGGTCTTCCTTGACAAGGAACCAACAAGCTGAAGCCCAAGTCCAGGGTTTTGATCTCTGTTATCCAAGGTTCTTCAGTTCTGAGCGTTGGTAGTTTCAAGGTATGAATCAAAAGAAGGTTGGAAAGCTCATCACGGTAAGTCCACAATCATTAGCCCCTATTATCTAGATCTTCTTCCTTCTTAGTTTTAGAGTTGTGTCTAATCATGTAATAGTCCCTTTTCATATAATCCTTAAATCTTATTAAGATGAGTACAATGCTAAGTATAATTAGGTTTCATTGCTCTACAAACCCCATATTCAAAACATTAATCATATGCGTGCCGCATCAGCCCTCCCCAAAAGAACAACCTCAGGAAGTTGTTAAAGTGCTAGATGAGTTTAAGGATGTTTTCCCCGATGAGTTACCCGACCAACTCCCACCCCTTAGGGACATCCAACATGCAATAGACTTAGTCCTTGGAGCGACCTTACCGAACCTTTCCCATTATAGAATGAACCCTATCGAACATCAAGAATTGCAACGACAAGTAGGAAAACTTCTTAGGCAAGGATTCATTAGGGAGAGTTTAAGCCCATGCGCAGTCCCAGCCTTACTCACCCCTAAGAAAGATGGCACGTGGAGGATGTGTGTCGATAGTCATGCCATAAATAAGATCACAGTGAAATATAGGTTTCCCATCCCCAGATTGGATGACATGCTAGATATGATGGCCGGTGCGACGATATTTTCTAAGATTGACCTGAAGAGCGGCTATCACCAAGTTAGGATTAGACCAGGGGATGAATGGAAGACTGCCTTTAAGACTAAGGATGGGTTATTTGAATGGATAGTCATGCCTTTTGGACTATCAAACGCCCCTAGCACCTTTATGAGAATCATGACCCAGGTCCTACGATCCTTTATCAGAAAGTTTGTCATTGTGTATTTTGACGACATCCTTATCTATAGTAGGACTAGAGATGATCATTTGAACCATCTAAAGCAAGTATGTTTGGCACTTAGGAAGGATAATCTCTATGCTAATTTGAAGAAATATGATTTTGTGACTACTAGAGTTATCTTTCTAGGATTTGTCGTAACCCCTGAAGGAGTATCTGCTGACCCTAAGAAGATTAGAGCAATTGTAGACTGGCCAACATCCAATAATATTCATGAAGTAAAAAGTTTTCATGGCCTCGCTGCAGTTTATAGAAGATTTATTAGAGAATTTAGCACCATAGTTGCTCCTATTACGGATTGCATTAGGAAAGGCAATTTTGAATGGACAAAAGCTACTGACAGGGCCTTTCTAAACATTAAGGACAGGATGACACAAGCACCGATCTTAAGATTACCCAATTTTTCTAAGATTTTTGAGGTAGCTTATGATGCCTCTGGAGTAGGAATTGGAGGAGTCTTAAGTCAAGAAAATCATCCAGTGGCATTTTTTAGTGAAAAGCTGAATGAGGCTAGGATAAAATACTCAACCTATGACAAGGAGTTATATGCGATAGTTCAGGCTTTAAATACTAGAGACACTATCTACTACCGCAAGAGTTTGTCTTATTCTCGGATCATGAAGCCCCTAGGTTTCTTAGCTCCCAGAAAAAGTTGAACCCTAGGCATGCCAAGTGGGTAGAGTTCATCCAAGCCTATATCTTCGTCCTAAAGCACCGTACGGGAACCGAGAATAAGGTTGCTGATGCCTTAAGTCATAGAGCGTTGCTCTTAAATTCAGTCAGCACTAAAGTCATAGGTTTTGAAAGACATAAGGAGGAATATGAAACCTGTCCGGATTTTTGTGAGATCTATCAAGCTTTACATCTAGGACCATCTAGCGATCATAGTGACTATACCTTTCTAGATGGTTATCTTTTTAGAGAAAACAGGCTCTGTGTTCCAAGAACCTCTTTAAGGGATTTTCTAGTTTGGGAGACACATGCTGGAGGTTTGGTTGGCCATTTTGGACGAAACAAGACTATCTTAGCTGTTGAGGAACAATTCTACTAGCCAGGCCTTAAGAGACAGGTAGCAAACCTTGTAGCCCGATGTAGGATATGTGCTGTTGCAAAATAGCAGAAATAGAATATCGGGTTATACACTCCTTTATCTGTACTTGAGTGTCCAGGCAGGATCTTAGCATGGACTTTGTTCTAGGGTTACCCAAGACCATTAGAAAACATGATTCAATCTTTGTAGTGGTCGACCGGTTTTCGAAGATGGCCCATTTCATACCATGCTCCCAAACTTCTGATGCCTCTAGGATAGCCAAGCTCTCTCTTGATCAAGTAGTCAGGCTACACGGGTTACCCAAAACCATTGTTTCTAATTGGGATGTCCGTTTTACAAGTTACTTCTGGAAAATCCTTTGGCACCTATTAGAAACCAGACTGAAATTTTCAACTGCCTATCACCCCCAGACTGATGGATAGACTGAAGTTGTGAATAGAAGTCTAGGGAATTTGTTGAGATGTCTAGTAGGAGAAAGTCTAGGAAAACGGGATTTATTATTGCCTTGTGCTGAGTTCGCATATAACAGTTTGGTCAATCGATCTACAGGCAAAAGTCTATTTGAAATAGTCCATGGTTACAAGCCTAGGAAGCCTTTAGATCTGATCCCACTACCCATAAATGCATGAGTTTCTGAGTCTACTGAGTCCTATGCACAGCATATTAAGGATTTGCATCATGAAATAAACAAGAAAATTCACTTGAGCAATGAATCCTATAAACATAGGGCAAATTCACGAAAGAGAGTCAAGTAATTCTATGAGGGGGATCATGTAATGATTAAACTCAACCCTGAAAGATTCCCATCTGGGACTTTCAAAAAACTACATGCCCGCGGTGCAGGCCCTTTTAAAGTCCTAAAGAAGATTGGATCTAATGCTTATATGTTAGAACTACCTTCTGACCTAGGTATCAACCCGACCTTCAATATTTCAAACTTGATAGAATATAAGGAACCCATGATGATACCCAGTGAGCCTTTTGGGCCTGACCATATTTTTGAGAGTGAACCTGTACCCGAGTGTCCACCAACAACCATTCCTCAAAAGCAAGAGAAAATTGAACAAATCCTAGATGACAAGATTGTCACCACCAGAAACAAGGATTACTATCGATATTTGGTCCGTTGGCAAGGGAGACCATAATCTGACAACTCTTGGATCACTAGAGAGGACCTGCAACGACTGGACCCGGACTTATTTGAACAGTATCAAAGCCAGGTTGGACCATACTCGACAGGGTCGAGTTCTCGCCACCCCGAGAGATTTGGTGCGGACACCAATAAAGAACTTCAATCATTATGGATTGACTCATAAAGTAGCACACTCAACCTCCTCAACATGCCAATCCGATTTGAGCACCGGAGAGTATTTTTTGCTACTTGGAATAATTACTAGAGGGAATCTACTTATTTGGGATAAGTCCAGTTATCCAAGATAAAGCAAGTCATTGGAATAAACAAATCCTCATCCTAGTTGGAAAGCAACGTCATCACCAACTCACCTAGCCATGTCATCACCAACTCACTTAGCCACATCATCACCAAGTGGCGCCATGAAGAAGGCCAACAATTTTCAAATGTCATTTCAAGTGGGCGACCAAGGTTAATTCAATTTGGCCAGCCAACCCCCTTCCATATTTAATGTAACAAGTTTCCCCCATATCCTCCAACCTTCCTTGTATCTCTCCTTGATTTGGGGATTTTCAAAAGGGATTGAAAGGCTATTAAAAGACCTCTTCATCTCCCATTGTAAGGGACGCCTATTTTTTTTGATGAGGAAATGAAATGAATTTGCATTTGTTTGTGAAGAATGTTTGTAGTATTTTAAGTGCTTCTTCTTTGGGCGTGTGACATCTCCATCTCAAGCCAACAAGTTTTAGCGTCAAGTCTTCGCCATCCAAGGATTCATCCCTCCATCAAAGATCATTTGTCTCCTTGATTTCTTGCCTCTTAACTTTGTTTTGATGTCTTTTCAAATTAGTCCAAACCTAATCCATTCTCTGTGCAGGGTCCTTCTACGATTCGGAGTCCAAGAGGAGGTCACTTGCCATAAGATCAATTACGACTGGAGCCTGTTTCTTTGGAATACTAATCTTTACTTCCAAGGTTAGTTCATTCGAGTGTTTCAACGGAACTACATCAACAAGGGAGTGATCATCATGGGTAATGAATACATCCTAATATCTTAAGTCTGAATTATTGAAGGTATTCTCCTAGGTTTAAGATTCATAATCATTTAATCCTAATCTTCTCTAGGACTAATTAGCTACATCGCGGCATAGATTTAATGTTTCATGTTCTTTACATAGTTGCACCTTAGTACTCTTTATCTAGGATATTAGTGAATGTTAATAGGTTTCATTGCTCAAATATTTCAATCCATTAACTAAATTGCATCATCATCATCATACCGCATCAGCCTAGATTGCCATGGCTTGCAGCTCCAACGTGGCTCGAAAAGTGGACTTCCTGCATGAAGATCTCCGAGTGAGATCGGTCATGCAAAAAAGAGGAGATCCGGACTGAGGATGGTGGGGACACCAGAGGTACCAGAATAAGATAGAGGCTTCTCAACCCTTTATAGATTACTTAGTCGCATTTGAGTCCATTTGTAATAAAGGCTTAGTCCATTTGAGTTATCTTTTTCTTACTTGAGTCCTGTACTAGTCAGCTCATGTTGAGCTAGTTTTCTTTCTGAGTCCTATATGTAGCATTTGATCCATACCATTAGGATTTTGAATCAGTCGGTCAAGTCAGCTCATGTTAAGCTAATCATTTTTCGAGTATTGTAATCATGTCCAGTTATATTGAGTCTATTTGAGTCAAGCCCAGTCAAAGAAGACTCAAGTATGTGAAGGACACCACCCAGAATGCCACCTCAGCAGCCGCATGGAGCCCAGTCATATCCAAGATTTCGTCACCTAGGATTACTTGGAAGATCATGAAGTTGGCCCATGCATGAGGAGTTGATGACCACACTGGTGTGGACACCAGAAGCAGAAGCAGAATAAAACCTCACTCAAATAAGGTTAACCTGATTCCACTTTGGATCGAAAATCACTAGGTTAAATTTTTCTTGTAAAGGGCAATTTACTTTCAAGAGTCCTGTAATTACTTAGTTTCAATTTCATGAATCCTGTAATTATGTCCAATCGAGTCCTGTAATTATGTCCTGTCTCAATCTGGGTTCAAATAAGAACTCAATTAGAGTTTCATTAGGTTTATTTAAATCAAGTCCAAGCTACTTCAAGTTGAGGTTCACCAAACCACATGGAGCTTCCAAATCAAGACCTTGGTCGACCAAGCTGGAATTCCACATCACCATGCCAACAAAGCAGCCACCAAGGATGCCACATCATCAGCCACATCACCTTCAAATGGGCACCTAAAGGGGAGATCGACCAAGCATTTTAAATTCAAGAAACCGGCCAATCTCCATGAATTTCTCCTTATCCCATGTAACAAGGCCCCATATCCTCCAACCTCCCTTGTAATCCTCCACAATTTGGGGAGAATCTCCATGAATTTCTCCTTATCCCATGTAACAAGGCCCCATATCCTCCAACCTCCCTTGTAATCCTCCACAATTTGGGGAGAATCTCCATGAATTTCTCCTTATCCCATGTAACAAGGCCCCATATCCTCCAACCTCCCTTGTAATCCTCCACAATTTGGGGAGTTTTCAAATTTCAAAAGTTTTGTAAGGCTATTAAAAAGCCTTGGACGCCCCATTGTAAAAGGGATTTGATTTTTGGAGATTAATGAAAGTTGAAGTTGAATTGAAGTTTTATGTTTTGAGTGATTGTCTCTAAGCCCCTCTTCCACACCAAACTATTCTCTCTTCCAAGCATCCAACGCCCAAGTCAAGAAGAAGGCCTTGGAGTCAGCCAGGCCATCTCAAATCTCTTTCTTTGCTCATAAATTTTCCATCCCTTCCATATGCATGCCTTTCTTCTTCCTTAACTCTTATTCTTTATGTGCAGGGTCCTTCGAGGTTTTCGAGTTGCAAGCAGGGTCTTCCTTGACAAGGAACCAACAAGCTGAAGCCCAAGTCCAGGGTTCTGATCTCTGTTATCCAAGGTTCTTCAGTTCTGAGCGTTGGTAGTTTCAAGGTATAAATCAAAAGAAGGTTGGAAAGCTCATCACGGTAAGTCCACAATCATTAGCTCCTATTATCTAGATCTTTTTCCTTCTTAATTTAGGATTGTGTCTAATCAAGTAAAAGTCCCTTTTCATGTAATCCTTAAGACTTTTTATGATGAGTACAATGCTAATGTAATTAGGTTTCATTGCTCTACATACACTAATCAAATCATTAATCATATGCTTGCCGCATCAAATTGGTATCAGAGCATGGTTGCATTAGGGTAGAATAGTTTTCTTTAAATCCAAGCAAGATCTAAAATTCACGCCTCCTGAGTGGGTGTACTCTAGTACACTGTCACGACCCATGGGAATAATGAGCCCCTGGCCGAACGTGAGTTTTTTAGATTGAAGTTTTGGTAAGCCATTGCACTTGTTTGATTAGGTTCTGTTTTCTAAAAATTTGCATCTATTTACTGTAATCCATCTGCAGATCCAAAAGAAAGTCACTAGTTTTTTATTGAAATATTTTTTTTATTGTTCCTTTTTAAGTCAGTTATCACCATATTAAATTTCATCATCATAAAAAAATTATAAAAAAAATAAAAATTTCTGCAGTTTGACACTGTCATTAGGGTTCTGTTCTGTCTTTTTTATTTATCTTCAATTGTAGGATCTTCTTAGAGTAGTACAAATTTTAGTTTTAAGATTCCTTTCACCTGCATTGAAACATATAAGTTAGGAATCCTCTGTGAATTTTTCAGAATTTTTGGACATTTTTTTCATCACGTTTTCCACACCACTTTCAAACTGCAACACACTTCTGCAGTACCTTTGCATTTCATTCATCTCATGAGAAATCAAATTAAGGGCATCAATTTGACATAGGGTCAGGAATTCATCACCTGTCCCTAGCCCAAAATCACCAACCAGCATATCGATCCCAGCCCATTAATTAAAATTGAGTAGAACGTTAATTGCCCTAGTGGGTTAGGGACATCAACAAATTGGGTTTAGGTTAGGGTCAAGTTAACTGTGTCAGCTAATTGGTGTGTGCTTACTGGCTTGGTGTCTAGGATTGGTGCATCAGGGCTTGTGATTTGGTCCGCCTACCTGGCCAATCTCAGATTGGTGTCTAAGGTTGGCAATCAGGGACCTTCACTCCCCACCACCTACCTGGCTAAGTCCCATAAGTACTACTAGCTAGTTGGTTCACTTAATTAGACCTCTAATTTGTGCTCTAGGTCTAGGAAACCTTAGCTCGAGCTTGAGTCCATTTGCATGCATGACAACTAGAGCAGGGACACCATATTCACCAATCCAAGCCCAGTCTAGTGTAGCCATGGACCCGAATCTTGAAACCATGCTGAAAGGCCTAAATGATCTAATGGCCCAATTGAACCAAATGCTGGCTAAACAATTTTCCTTAGACCAACCAACTCCTACATTCCCATTAGCTCATATGAATGATAGGAGTAAGAACCCTGAAGTACAAGTTGAGTTCATGAATACTCAAGACTTAGGGTATCCTCAAATTGAAGGGCTAGGGAAGGAAGAAGGCAAATTTGAACCTAGTAAATATATGTATGAGACCGACATAAGTTTAATAGATGAAAATGAAGGGGAAGACTGTGAAGAGAACAACTTTAGTACCTTACCTGATGAAACCTTTGGTAAAGAAAAGATTATTGAGCCTAGTCCTGAAACATCAGAACAACCAAAATTTAGTGAGGACTTGGTTCCCGTAAGACAATGCCCTCAGGAAGAACCCAATACTTTAGCTTCGACACAAGAACTCCTTCAGGTACCTGAGAAGAACCCAATCATTATTCTAGAAGACTTTCCTGATGACCTTCAACTACCTAGAAGCATCCCGCCTGTAGATCAAAATTCTAATCTTAAGGTCATCATGAGTAACCAAGGTCTATTTCAAGATTCCCCTAAATTATCCCAAGTCTCGGATTCCTATTTCCTGCCTTTCCCTGAGTCTTATCATAATTTTAGAGCCATTAAGTTTCATTTTGATGAGATTACTAGGATGCATGAGCTTTTAAAGCCTATTTCTTTTGCTACCTACTTTTGGAAAACCTTATGGCATTTGCTAGGAACCCATGGTAAATTCTCATGTGCATACCAGACCAGGGTCAAACCTAGAGAGTCATTAATCTATTAGGTTTAGGTCATAGAAAGTCCAATAAAATTCCTCTCAATAAGGGTGCCTAGTTCAGTCTGCATTTTGTAAGTGCTTGTGTAAATTTCTGAGTCTGCTGAATCTTTCGTACAGCATGTCACAAATTTGCATAAAGAAATCAGTAATAAGATCAAACTGAGCAATGAGACTTACAAACATTTAGCTGATTCACATAAGAGAGCTAAAGAATTCTGTGAAGGAGATTATGCGATGATTAGGCTCAACCCTGAACGGTTCCCCTCTGGAACCATAAAGAAGCTGCATGCCCGCGGAGCGGGACCTTTCAAGATCTTAAAGAAAATAGGGCCTAATGCGTATATTTTGGAACTTCCACCTGATATGGGTATCAGTACAACCTTTAATGTTTCAGACCTGGTAGAATACAAAGAACCAGTACTAATACCTAGTGAGCCTTTTGGGCCAGAAACTTTCATTGAGAGTGAACTTATTTCCAAGTGTCCACCACCAACCCTACCTGAGCGGAGACAGAGGATTGAGAGAATCCTGGATGACAAGACCATTACTACCAAGAATAAGGACTATCAGCGATACCTGGTTCAATGGCAAGGTCGACCTGAGTCCAACAACTCTTGGATTACTCGAGGGGACCTGCAAAGACTTAACCCAGACTTGTTCGAGCATTACCAGGGCAAAACTGAACCATACTCGACTGGGTCGAGTTCTGCCCACCCCAGGAGAATTGGTGTGGACACCAGAAGCAGAAGCAGAATAAAACCTCACTCAAATAAGGTTAACCTGATTCCACTTTGGATCGAAAATCACTAGGTTAAATTTTTCTTGTAAAGGGCAATTTACTTTCAAGAGTCCTGTAATTACTTAGTTTCAATTTCATGAATCCTGTAATTATGCCCAATCGAGTCCTGTAATTATGTCCTGTCTCAATCTGGGTTCAAATAAGAACTCAATTAGAGTTTCATTAGGTTTATTTAAATCAAGTCCAAGCTACTTCAAGTTGAGGTTCACCAAACCACATGAAGCTTCCAAATCAAGACCTTGGTCGACCAAGCTGGAATTCCACATCACCATGCCAACAAAGCAGCCACCAAGGATGCCACATCATCAGCCACATCACCTTCAAATGGGCACCTAAAGGGGAGATCGACCAAGCATTTTAAATTCAAAGAAACCGGCCAATCTCCATGAATTTCTCCTTATCCCATGTAACAAGGCCCCATATCCTCCAACCTCCCTTGTAATCCTCCACAATTTGGGGAGAATCTCCATGAATTTCTCCTTATCCCATGTAACAAGGCCCCATATCCTCCAACCTCCCTTGTAATCCTCCACAATTTGGGGAGTTTTCAAATTTCAAAAGTTTTGTAAGGCTATTAAAAAGCCTTGGACGCCCCATTGTAAAAGGGATTTGATTTTTGGAGATTAATGAAAGTTGAAGTTGAATTGAAGTTTTATGTTTTGAGTGATTGTCTCTAAGCCCCTCTTCCACACCAAACTATTCTCTCTTCCAAGCATCCAACGCCCAAGTCAAGAAGAAGGCCTTGGAGTCAGCCAGGCCATCTCAAATCTCTTTCTTTGCTCATAAATTTTCCATCCCTTCCATATGCATGCCTTTCTTCTTCCTTAACTCTTATTCTTTATGTGCAGGGTCCTTCGAGGTTTTCGAGTTGCAAGCAGGGTCTTCCTTGACAAGGAACCAACAAGCTGAAGCCCAAGTCCAGGGTTCTGATCTCTGTTATCCAAGGTTCTTCAGTTCTGAGCGTTGGTAGTTTCAAGGTATAAATCAAAAGAAGGTTGGAAAGCTCATCACGGTAAGTCCACAATCATTAGCCCCTATTATCTAGATCTTTTTCCTTCTTAATTTAGGATTGTGTCTAATCAAGTAAAAGTCCCTTTTCATGTAATCCTTAAGACTTTTTATGATGAGTACAATGCTAATGTAATTAGGTTTCATTGCTCTACATACACTAATCAAATTATTAATCATATGCTTGCCGCATCACACACGCTAGCACACCCCAAGCACACCAACTCCACACGCCAGCATGATAAGAAGGAAAGTTAAAATAGATAAACATGAATCCCCTGATTCATGCTAGCTTGCTAAGAAAAGAAGTGGTCCCCCCTTTGGGTGTCATTACTTACCTTGTTTGGAGGGATTTTGTATGGCATGAAAGTGTTTTTCTTCCATGTATTCAGCCCCACACTTTAGGAAGAAAGTGGGAGAGTATTTTCTTCCATGTATTTAGCCCCACACTTTAGGAAGAAAGTGGTCACCCATTATTTTCCTTATTTTCTTTTGCTTGAGCCCTAAGTCTCATGACTCTATATAAGGGACCCATTGTATAAAAATTTTAACAATTTTTGATATATGAAATACTCTTGAGTTCTTTTCTTGCTGTGTGCCTCCCTGCTGTGTGCATTAAGGGATCTTGTGTGAGCCTGAAGTCTTGCTGAAGTGCTAGCTGACAAACCTTCTTCCATGCCTCTTCTTCCAACATGCCCTTACTGTCTTTTTTTGAAATTATTCTTATTTCCAGCCTTTGTTTTCTCACCCTTGATAGTTGTTTGCAGGTTCTCGCATTCCTACGAATCCAATGACTCTAGCCGGGCCGCAATCGGACCATCGAGCAGAAAGCCGGGAATCTGCGGGCATCTGGCTTGATTTTCCAGGCCTCATCCATCGAGGAACGAGTGATCTCTTTGCTGCAATCTTCACCAGGTGCATCACATATTGCCAGGTACTCGCTCTGCCTACCAATCCATTTATTGAAGATAAACGAGCCTAACCGAGACTTCTCAGCCTTGGTAGTCCTCTTTCCTTTGCTTTTTAGGTCCTAATCTGCATGCGTAGCTTCTAAAATTCATATAGAATTCTCTACATCTTATTTTGATCTGATATTCAGGATTTAACCACCTCACTCCACATAAAAAACACACAAAAATAATCGCATGTATATTAGTTCCGCATCATCTAGTATCAGAGCTTAGATTATGGCTCGTTTTCTGCACCCTTCATAGTCTGTGTATATACTGTTCTTTTAATTGTTTCTCTCTGATCAGAACTCCAAAAATTCTAATTTTTATTTTGCTAGATTTATCTTAATTCAAAGTATTTTATAGAAGTTTTACATATTTTATTTTGGTCTGTAAGTTTCTGCAAGCCAAAAATAGCCTACAAATTTTTGTCTCTATTTTTTCAGCAAGACAATTTTGGAAGGTTTAGAGTTTTGTTTAGCATCTCTTTGCATATCTTTTATTTTAGTATGTTTCTAGCATATTAGGTCATTGGATGCAAATCATATTTCTATAAAAGAACAAAAAAAAAAATTACATATATAAAAGCTACCTAAAATACTTAAACCCTAATTTTGTATCATCTGCTTGCCATCATTACATAAACTACCTTTAAGGGCACTCTTGCTATGTCAGATGGGGGGAGAATTTGATCACCTCTCCTTAGCCCAAAACCACATCCCCTACATTCGGTCCGAAGCCTAACTCAAAATCTATTATACTTAATTTGCCCTAGTGGGCTAGGGACACCAACTAGTCAAGTCCGGGCTAAGTGTCAGATCACTGTGTCAAGCTAACATGTGTGTGCCTTATGCTCAGTGTCTGAAATGGTGGTTCAAGGATTCAATCCTGAAGGGCTTGTGTGCTGGTCTGCCTACTTGGCCAATCTCTGATTGGTGTCTAGGATTGGCAATCAGGGACCTAACACTCCCCTTACACATGCCTGGCTAAGTACAGGGTTACTATAGGCTAGTTTGCCACCCTGATTGAGCATCTAGTTTTGGACTCTAGGTCTAGGGAGCTGTAGTTGGTCTGATCGAGTCTTGCATGAGCACTAGATTAGGAGCATCATATCATCCACCATCTCCACTTCTGGCTGAACCCATGGATAACTTTGAAGCCCAACTGAAAGCCCTTACTGATCAACTAGCACAATCCTTCACTCAGCTGAATCAGAGGTTTGACCAGGTAGAGAATATGATAGGAACCCTAGAGAAAATGGTGTGGACACCAGAAACCGAAAGAGACTTCACTCCAACAAGGTTAGCCTTATCTCAAATTGGATCGAAGATAATTAGGTTACCTTGTATTCTTTAGTTCAAGAATGTTTTATTTTCAAGAGCCATTTCCTTTTCAAGAGTCCTGTAAATATTTTATTTTCAAGAGCCATTTCCTTTTCAAGAGTCCTGTAATTAATCAAGAGTGTTTATTGAGTCCTGTAATTATTTTTAAAAAAAATTTCATTTCCTGTAAGTCCGTTTCAAGTTTTAAAGTTTAGGTCAGTCAAGTCAGTTCAGTTGAGTTAAGTCTATTTCAAGTTAATCAAGTCTTAAAGCAATGAAAGCCAGCAACAAGACTCAAATTCTGGACCCCAGAATTTGACCACATGAAGAAGAGAAGACACATCAACCAAGCAAGAGAAAAGGACCATCAACTAGGACCACTTGGCGCCACATGTCATTCCTTATCCAAGTAGAAGACCATCTCATCATGCCACATCATCAGGCACCACCTCACTAGCCACCTCATCACTCTTTGGTGCCAACAAGGAAGATTCAAATTCAAGGATGTTGGCCACACCCCTCCAAGTCCTCCACCAAATCCTCCAAACCCCCCCATCCCTCCAAACTCTCCACCAAATCCTCCAACCCCCCCTTGTAATCCTCCTCAATTTGCGAAGTTTTTAAATTTCAAAAGCTAGCTTTGTGAGGCTATTAAAGGCCTTGGACGCCCATTGTAAAGGATTGATTTTGAGAATGAACAAAAATTGAAGTTGAATTTTGGAAGTAGAAGTTGTCTTGTATTTTTTTTTTTTTCCTTATGTGAAAGTTTCCCATCCTCTTCCTCCATGCCAAAGCCATTCTTTTCCCTTAGCAAAGCATCTTCCAAGCTCACGTGAAGGCATTGGAGTCATCCAGATCTTCTCAAATTTCTGTTCTTAGTTCATAAATTCTCCTATCCCTCTTATATGTTCTTATCCTTCTTCCTTAACTTTGATCTTCATTGCAGGGTCCTTTGAAGTCTTTGAGTTGTAAACCGGGTTCACCTTGACAAAGAACCAACAAGCTGAAGCCCCAAGTCCAGGGTTCTGATCTCTGTTATCCAGGTTCTTCAGTTATGAGCGTTGGTAGTTTCAAGGTATGAATCAAAAGAAGGTTGGAAAGCTCATCAAGGTAAGTCCACAATCATTAACCCCTATTGTCTAGATCTTCTTCCTTCTTAGTTTAGGATTGTGTCTAATTAAGTAAAAATTTCATTTCTTATAATCCTTAAGTCTTATTATGATGAGTACAATGCTAGTGTAACTAGGTTTCATTGCTCTACAAACCATATTCAAAATATTAATCATATGCTTGCCGCATCAGAAAACCCATATGTGAGGCCCAGTTCTGATTGGGCTGAATTTGGGCTGAAGTCGGTGGCCCTTGCCAACTTCAGTTCAAATTTGATTTGGCTCGGAAGTTCGGGTTTTCCGGCGGAGATTTCGGAGAAGCCCGTCGACGCCGCCGGAGGTGGGGGGGATAAGGGTCTTCCTCGGGTTTTTTTAGGGACATCGGGTGCCTCTGTTGATCCCAAATACCCTCCCTATCAGTGGACGCCAACGGCTCCTTCGCATGTCTCAGCCCTCGCAGGAGTGCTCTCCACCGGTGGTCGCTGCGATCGGAACCCATCTCGCCGGTAAGTCCTTCTTCCTCGGGGGAATGTTTGGTGTAGGGGTGTTTGGCGGGGAGGAAGGAAGAATCCGGTCGATTCTTTCTTTTCCGTTGGAACCATGGGAAATGGCCGGCGATGGGAGGTCACCGTCGGATTCCTCTTCTCCATCTGGCAAACCATTCTGGGTAGTCGATCACAGGGATCGCCGCCATTCCTCCGCTCGCATGGGGGGGGATGTTGGTCGGCCTGTTAACAGAGAGTGATGTCTCTGTTAACAGGGGTGGGGGTTTAGCTCTGTGCTCACCGGCTGACGGTCGGACGGTCGCCGTTGGGACCGCCGGTCCCTTCCCTTTCCTCCAACGATTCTTCCTGGTGGTCGGACAGGAGGATCTCTGTTGATCCTCCCTGGTTCTTCCGTGAGGTCAGGACGGGCACTGTGGCTAGACAGGTTGGCCTGGGCTTGGTTAGACCGGGTGTTGTTAGGTCGGGCTCGGCTGAGCCAAGCCTTGTTGGGCCGGGCTCGGTTGAGCCATGCTCTGTTGGGCTGGGCCTATTATCTTGGATGGGCCGACCCAGTAAAGGCACCATTAGGAAAATAAATAATAAAAATAATAATTAAAAGAAAGAAAAAGGAAGGTGGAGGAAGGGCGGAAAGGAACTGTTTGGGGATGTTCCAAGGAATTTAATTTATGTTTAATTTCTTTTTATAGGAATTAATTATATCAAATTATAAATAAAATAATTTGTGATACAGGATCGTCATCGTCCCTGGAAAACCAGGTTTAGTGCTTAGTTGGTGAAATTGTAAGTTATCACTCACCGATATAACTTTTACCATGCATGATTATTTGACTCTTAATTAAATTTTTACGGCTTATATTTATACTGCATACATGTATCTCGATGTGTTATGAAATTTAAACAAAGACTAAGATGTAAGAGTTATGGGTTGAGTTGATTTTAGCTGCTCTCTAGTCTGACTATGATGACATGAGGACCAAGACTCCTTTTGGGCCTCCAGCGGGGCTATCGCTGGCACATGACCGATGAGTGGTATGTGACACAGGAGTAAGTTGTTTTATTCCAGCACATGTTGGGACACATGTTTCTCGTGTGATACTCAGAGCTAGTTTCCTTTTGGGCCTCCAGCGGAGCTATCGCTGGCACATCACCGATGTGCGGTATGTGACACAGGATCTAGACTCTTTTGGGGCGAGCCACGGGCCGATCGTGGCCATAGTATGAGGGACTAAGTGAGTGTGTATGGATGGCCATCCTAAAATCTGTATGATGCCAGAAAAATAAATAAGAAGGTTAATAATGAGAAATGGTTTATATTTTATCGTTGCTCGCATGCATGGAGTTACTCCTGATTCATGGTAAATTTATATTTGTGACATATGATGACTTATTGAGTTTAGGGAAACTCATTCCTTTCCCTTGCATTTTTTTTCAGGACCAGAGGAACACATGGGCTAGGGATTCAATAAGTGAGGCTTAGGATCTAGTGGACATTATTATTTTTTTTATTGCTTGATATTTGATTATGTTAAATGTGTGACTGTTGGCTTTATGAACATTTGAATCTACTTGCCTAGGTTTAAATCTTATGGTTTAATTGCCTGGTTCATTTTTTTTGAGAAATGGTTGGTACAGGCCTGGTATGTCCCTGGAAAGGTTGAACCCCAGAACATATGGCCATTTGTCGCACATCTGGCCCAGGTCTTGGGGTTGGGGCACGACAGATTTAGTGGTATCAGAGCCAGGCTTGTCTTAAAAATTAAGATGTTATAGATAGTGAGAGCGGGATAGAGATAATTAGGACAAGTTTAAATTAATAAAAGTACAAGTAAGGTTATATTATTTAACTGACAAACTTTTGTGACATAGGTTTAATGGCTCGGACCCGATCCATGAGGACATCAAATCAAAATGATCATGCTTCTCGAGCTCATGATACTTCGCAAGCAGCGGGTCCATCTCGGGCGGCCGGCGCCTTCATGACTCGTAGCCCATCACCTGATCAGGGTGAGATTCGAGCAGTTAGTACTCCTCCTCTACAGCATGATATGAGGACAGCCAATTCTGATGGTTAGGTGGTAGGTCTTATCCAGGCTCTAACTGGACTTGTGCAGGAAATGAGGCAGCAGGAAAGTAAGGGTGGTCAGTCTTTTAAGATGGATCGGGGGATCACTGAATTTGAGAAGTTGGTGCCTCCTACTTTTGAGGGTTCTACTGAACCTACTGAATCTTTGAAATGGTTGAAGGAAATGGAGAAGGTCTTTGCCAGCATGGACTGTACAGATCGAGAAAAGGTTCGCTTTGCAGCTTATCAATTGCAAGGAGAAGCTTCGGAATGGTGGGATGCTGTTAGGAGACAATATGGTAATGAAGAGCCAATTACTTAGGACATTTTTCATCAAGAGTTTTTGGATATGTATTTTCCTGAAAGTCTCAGATTTGAGAAAGAGAGTGAATTTACAAGATTGATACAAGGAAGCTTGACAGTGGCACAATATGAAGCCAAGTTTATAGAACTATCCCGCTTTGCTCCGGAGTTGGTGGCCATGGATTATATCAAGGCTCAGAGATTTGAGAAAGGTCTTAAACCTAGGATTCATGCTGGAGTAAGACCCATGCAGCTAGCCTCGTACCGGACGTCGTTAGTAAAGCAAAAATTATGGAGCAGGAGGTTGATAATATGCAGCAGGAGAGGGAATGGCAGTTGAGGAAGAGATCCAGACCTGATGGGCAGCGAGGGAACCAACACTCTGGCAAACAACCTAGATAGAAGGGAAATCAAAGGTAGGATCCAGGTCCTCAGCAGGGTAATGGTCCTCGTCGCAGGAGATGTCAAGGTTTTCATTTGGAGCAGGATTGTCGTTGGTTTTCTTGGGCTTGTTTTAATTATGGTCAGCAGGGCCACAAAGCTATGGATTGCCCTCGTCCTCAGAATCCTGGGTATCAACATACCTTCCAGAATGCACCGTGATCACCTGCACCTCCTACTTCAAATGTACCAGCTTTTATCCAAGGACAACCTTTAGCTTATGGATCTGGTGAGTGCCAGAAGCAGAAGACCCAGGCTTGTGTGTATGCTTTGACTCAGCAAGATGCTCAGGCATCGAATGCTGTGGTGACAGGTAATTTCAAAGATCTTTTTTTTTTAAGTTGGTTAAATTGAGTTCGTATAATCATAAGCTAGAATTTAATTATCTTGTTGGTACCATCAAAGTAGTCTCTTCTTATGCCCGTGTTTTATTTGATTCCGAAGCAACACACTCTTTTATCTCAACCAGATTTACTAAGAAGGCTGGTATGAAACCAGTACCTCTAAACATTGAGATCGGAGTGTCCATTCCAAATGGGAGCATTATCATGGTCAACATGATTTGTCCATCCTACACTCTAAGCATTGAAAATCATGATTTTTCATCCGATCTAATGGTTTTGGAAATGGAGGAGTTTGATATTATCTTGGGAATGGATTGGTTGGCCTCTTATCATGCCACTGTAGACTGTTTCGGGAAGAGAGTAGTTTTCCACCCTCCAGGTCAGGAACCTTTTGGTTTCTCTGGCAGTGAAGGGAAGGCCCCTATTAGAATGGTTACAGCTTTGTAAGCTAACAGGATGCTGAGGCAAGGCTGTGCAGGATATTTGGCCAATGTTATGGATTTCCAGCAGGAAGAAAAGAAGTGGGAAAACATTTCGATTGTGAAGGAGTTTCCGGATGTATTTCTAGATGAATTGCCAGGATTGCCTCCTGATAGAGAGGTGGAATTTTCTATTAATATCATACCCAGTGCAGAACCTGTGTCTAAGGCTCCCTATAGGATGGCACCAGCTAAATTGAAAGAACTTAAAGAACAACTCCAGGATCTGCTCGATAAGGGATTTATCAGGCCAAGTGTTTTACCATGGGGTGCTCCGGTACTTTTTGTCAGGAAGAAGGATGGAAGCATGATGTTGTGTATTGATTATCGAGAACTGAACAAGTTAACAATACGAAATAAGTACCCCCTTCCCAGAATCGATGATCTTTTTGACCAATTGCAAGGTGCTCAGGTGTTTTCAAAAATTGATCCGCGGTCTGGATATTATCAGTTAAAAATTAAGAACGAGGACATATCCAAAATAGCCTTTTGGACTAGATATGGGCATTATGAATTTCTGGTGATGCCTTTTGGACTGACGAATGCTCCGGCAGCTTTCATGGACATGATGAATAGGATATTCAAATCATATTTGGATTAGTGTGTAGTAGTATTTATTGATGACATTTTGGTATATTCTAAGAACCCGGAAGAGCATGAAGAACATTTGAAGAGAATCTTACAGATACTGAAGGAGCAGAGGTTGTATGCAAAGCTGAAGAAATGTCAATTCTGGCTTGATAATATTTCTTTTCTTTGCCACACAGTCTCTAAAGAAGGAATATCTGTTAACCCAGCAAAGATTGAAGCAATTGTTGAATGGAATAGACCAACTAATGTGACTGAAGTCCGTAGTTTTCTGGGACTAGCTGGTTATTATCGAAGATTTGTGGAGGGATTTTCTCGTATAGCCTTGCCACTGACCCAGCTAACTCATAAAGGGATTAAGTTTGTTCGGTCTGATGATTGTGAGAAAAGCTTCCAAGAGTTGAAGAAGTGCTTGGTGTCAGCTCCTATCCTTGCCCTACCATCTGGAAGTGAGGGTTTTACTATTTACAGTGATGCCTCCAGAAAAGGGTTAGGATGTGTTCTTATGCAAAAGGAGAAGGTGGTGGCCTACGTATCTAGGCAGCTTAAAACACATGAATTGAACTATCCTACTCATGATTTGGAACTAGCTGCCGTAGTTTTTGCCTTGAAGATTTGGAGACATTATCTGTATAGAGTATCTTGTGAGATTTTTACTGATCATAAAAGTCTTAAATATTTATTTACCCAGAAAGAGTTAAACTCAAGGCAAAGAAGATGGTTAGAGCTGATCAAAGACTATGATCTGAAAATAAGTTATCATCCGGGAAAAGCAAATGTAGTGGCTGATGCATTGAGCAGAAAGGCCGGAGGTAGCTTAGCAACCTTAATCACTTCTCAGGGAGAAATTCTTCAAGATTTTGGAAAGCTGAATTTGGAGATCCAGTTGCATAACTCTAAATTCTCACTTGCTACTCTTAAGATACAATCTACCCTGATTGATAGAATTAAGGCATCTCAGAAGAGTGATTCAGAATTGCAAAAGAGCAGAGAGAAGATGCAATGTGGGACAATCTCAGAATTTCAAATTCATGAGGATGGATCCTTAAGGTTTGGAAACAGATTGTGTATTCCAAGGGTACAAGTCTAAAGAAGGAAATCTTGATCGATGCCCACAACTCTATTTACACTATTTACCCTGGGAGTACAAAAATGTATAGAGATCTTAAAGAGAACTTTTGGTGGAGGGGTATGAAAAGGGAAATAGCCATGTTTGTGGCTCAATGCTTAACTTGTCAACAAATAAAGGTTGAGCATTAGAGACCAGCGAGACCACTACAACCCCTAGCTATTCCTGTATGAAAATGGGAGAATGTCACAATGGACTTTGTTACAGGATTGCCGAGGACTTTCAAAGGATTTGATGCTATTTGGATTGTTGTAGATCAATTGACAAAGTCAGCTCATTTCTTACCTATCAAGGTCAATTTCTCCATGGAAAGGCTAACTAAATTATATATTGATGAGATTGTTAGATTGCATGGTATTCCTGTATCGATTGTATCTGATAGGGATACTAGATTTGTTTCTCAATTTTGGAGAAGTTTGCATCAAGCTATGAAAACCAAGCTGGAGTTTAGTACAGCTTTTCATCCTCAAACAGATGGACAGTCAGAGAGAACAATCCAGACACTGGAGGATATGTTGAGAGCATGTGTTTTTGATTTGAAGGGGTCATGGGATGAACATTTGTCACTGATAGAATTTGCATATAACAACAGTTATCAAGCAACCATTAAGATGGCACCTTTTGAAGCACTGTATGGGAGGAGATGTAGAACCCCGGTATGTTGGGATGATGTTGGCGAGAGAAAACTCTTGGGACCAGATATTGTGCTGCAGACCACGGATAAAATTCAACTTATTAGGAGGCGATTGCTTACAGCTCAGAGTGGACAAAAGAGTTATGCAGATAATCGAAGAAGAGAACTGGAATTTCAGGTGGGAGATCATGTACTTCTTAAAGTGTCCCCTACTAAAGGAGTCATGAGATTTGGGGTGAGAGGGAAGCTAAGCCCTCGGTATGTGGGTCCTTTTGAGATCTTAGAGAAAATTGGAGTTGTGGCTTATCAGCTTGCTTTGCCACCTTCTCTTGCTAGAGTACATAACGTTTTCCATGTTTCTATGCTGAGAAAGTATGTACCTGATCCAAGTCATGTAGTTGAATTATGACCACTTCAATTCAGGGAAGACTTATGAGGAACAACCAGTGAAGGTGGTGGATAGAAAGGAACAAGTCTTGAGGCAACGCATCATTCCTTATGTTAAAGTCTAATTGAGTAATCATTCAGAACGAGAAGCCACTTGGGAGTTGGAAGAAATCATGAAAGTTAAATATCCTCAACTTTTCCAGGATCCAGGTATGTAAATTTCGAGGGCAAATTTTTTTTTTAGGTGGGGAGAATGTGAGGCCCAGTTCTGATTGGGATTAATTTGGGCTGAAGTCGGCGGCCCTTGCCGACTTCAGTTCAAATTTGATTTGGCTCGGAAGTTCGGATTTTTCGGCGGAGATTTTGGAGAAGCCCGTTGACGCCACCGGAGGTGGAGGGGATAAGGGTCTTCCTCGAGTTTTTTTAGGGACATCGGGTGCCTCTGTTGATCCCGAATGCCCTCCCTATCGGTGGACGCCGATGGCTCCTTCGCGTGTCTTAGCCCTCGCCGGAGTGCTCTCCACCGGTGGTCGCTGCGATCGGAACCCATCTCGCCGGTAAGTCCTTCTTCCCCGGGGAATGTTTGGTGTAGGGGTGTTTGGCGGGGAGGAAGGAAGAATTCGGTCGATTCTTTCTTTTCCGTTGGAACCGTGTGAAATGGCCGGTGATGGGAGGTCATCGTCGGATTCCTCTTCTCCTTCCGGCAAACCATTCTGGGTGGTCGATCACAGGGATCACCGCCGTTCCTTCGCTCGCATGGGGGGGGGATGTTGGTCGGCCTGTTAATAGAGAGTTATGTCTCTGTTAACAGGGGTGGGGGTTTAGCTCTATGCTCACCGGCTGACGGTCGGATGGCCGCCGTTGGGACCGCCGGTCCCTTCCCTTTCCTCCGGCGATTCTTCCTGGTGGTCGGACGGGAGGATCGCCGTCGATCCTCCCTGGTTCTTCTGTGAGGTCGGGACGGGCGTTGTGGCCGGACGGGTTGGCCTGGGCTCGGTTAAACCGAGCCTTGTTGGGCCGAGCTCGACTGAGCCAGGCCTTGTTGGGCCGGGCTCGGTTGAGCCATGCACTATTGGGTTGGATCTATTATCTTGGATGGGCCGACCCAGTAAAGGCACCATTAGGAAAATAAATAATAATAATAATAATTAAAAGAAAGAAAAAGGAAGGTGGAGGAAGGGAGGAAAGGAGCTGTTTGGGAATGTCCCAAGGAATTTAATTTATGTTTAATTTCTTTTTATAGGAATTAATTATATCAAATTATAAATAAAATAATTTGTGATACAGGATCGTCATCGTCCCTGGAAAATCGGGTTTAGTGCTTAGTTGGTGAAATTGTAATTTATCACTCATCGATATAACTTTTACCATGCATGATTATTTGACTCTTAATTAAATTTTTACGGCCTATATTTATACTGCATACATGTATCTCGATGTGTTATGAAATTTAAACAAAGACTAAGATGTAAGAGTTATGGGTTGAGTTGATTTTAGCTGCTCTCTAGTCCGACTATGATCACACGAGGACCAAGACTCCTTTTGGGCCTCCAGCCGGGCTATCGCAGGCACATGACCGATGAGCGGTATGTGACACAGGTGTTAGTTGTTTTATTCCAGCACATGCTGGGACACATGTTTCTCGTGTGATACTCAGAGCTAGTTTCCTTTTGGGCCTCCAGCGGGGCTATCGCTGGCACATCACCGATGTGCAGTATGTGACACAGGATCTAGACTCTTTTAAGACGAGCCACGGGCCGATCGTGGCCATAGTATGAGGGACTAAGTGAGAGTGTATGGATGGCCATCCTAAAATTTGTATGATGCCAGAAAAATAAATAAGAAGGTTAACAATGAGAAATGGCTTATATTTTATGGTTGCTCACATGCATGGAGTAACTCCTGATTCATGGTAAATTTATATTTGTGACATATGATGACTTATTAATCATGGTAAATTTATATTTGTGACATATGATGACTTATTGAGTTTAGGGGAAACTCATTCCTTTCCCTTGCATTTTTTTTCAGGACCAGAGGAACACATGGGCCAGGGATTCAATAAGTGAGGCTTAGGATCTAGTGGACATTATTTTTTTTTTTATTGCTTGATATTTGATTATGTTAAATGTGTGACTGTTGGCTTTATGAACATTTGAATCTACTTGCCTAGGTTTAAATCTTATGGTTTAATTGCCTGGTTGTTCATTTTTTTTAAGAAATGGTTGGTACAGGCCTGGTATGTCCCTGGAAAGGTTGAACCCCAGAACATATGGCCATCTGTCGCACATCTGGCCCAGGTCTTGGGGTTGGGGCATGACAGATTTAGTGGTATCAGAGCCAGGCTTGTCTTAAAAATCAAGATGTTATAGATAGTGAGAGCGGAATAGAGATAATTAGGACAAGTTTAAATTAATAAAAGTACAAGGTTATATTATTTAACTGACAAACTTTTGTGACATAGGTTTAATGGCTCGGACCCGATCCATGAGGACATCAAATCAAAATGATCATGCTTCTCGAGCTCATGATACTTCGCAAGCAGCGGGTCCATCTCGTGCAGCCGGTGCCTTCATGACTCGTAGCCCATCACCTGATCAGGGCGAGATCCGAGCAGTTATTACTCCTCCTCTACAGCATGATATGAGGACAGCCAATTCTGATGGTCAGGTGGTAGGTCTTATCCAGGCTCTAACTAGACTTGTGCAGGAAATGAGGTAGCAGGGAAGTAGGGATGGTCAGTCTTGTAAGATGGATTGGGGGATCACTGAATTTGAGAAGTTGGCACCTCCTACTTTTGAGGGTTCTACTGAACCTACTGAATCTTTGAAATGGTTGAAGGAAATGGAGAAGGTCTTTGCCAGCATGGACTGTACAGATCGAGAAAAGGTTCGCTTTGTAGCTTATCAATTGCAAGGCGAAGCTTCGGAATGGTGGGATGCTGTCAGGATACAATATGGTAATGAAGAGCCAATTACTTGGGACATTTTTCATCAAGAGTTTTTGGATATGTATTTTTCTAAAAGTCTTAGATTTGAGAAAGAGAGTGAATTTACAAGATTGATATAAGGAAGCTTGACAGTGGCACAATATGAAGCCAAGTTTATAGAACTATCCCGCTTTGCTCCGGAGTTGGTGGCCATGGATTATATCAAGGCTCAGAGATTTGAGAAAGGGCTTAAACCCAGGATTCGTGCTGGAGTAAGACCCATGCAGCTGGCCTCGTACCGCGATGTCGTTAGTAAAGCAAAAATTGTGGAGCAGGAGGTTGATAATATGCAGCAGGAGAGGGAATGGCAGTTAAGGAAGAGATCCAGACTTGATGGGCAGCGAGAGAACCAACACTCTGGCAAACAACCTAGATAGAAGGGAAATCAAAGGTAGGATCCAGGTCCTCAGCAGGGTAATGGTCCTCGTTGCAGGAGATGTCAAGGTTTTCATTTGGAGCAGGATTGTCGTTGGTTTTCTGGGGCTTGTTTTAATTATGGTCAGCAGGGCCACAAAGCTATGGATTGCCCTCGTCCTCAGAATCCTGGGTATCAACATACCTTCCAAAATGCACCGTGATCGCCTGCACCTCCTCCTTCAAATGTACCAGCTTTTATCCAAGGACAACCTTTAGCTTATGGATTTGGTGAGCGCCAGAAGCAGAGGAACACATGAGCCAGGGATTCAATCAGTGAGGCTTAGGATCTAGTGGACATTATTATTTTTTTATTGCTTGATATTTGATTATGTTAAATGTGTGACCGTTGGCTTTATGAATTTTTGAATCTACTTGCCTAGATTTAAATCTTATGGTTTAATTGCCTGGTTGTTCATTTTATTTGAGAAATGGTTGGTACAAGCCTGGTATGTCCCTGGAAAGGTTGAACCCTAGAACATACGGCCGTCTGTCGCACATCTGGCCCAGGTCTTGGGGTTGGGGCGCGACACCATAGGACCCAGACTAGATCCAAACCTGAGCCACCTTTACCCACACTACCCAAATTATATGAACATAGATCCTATGCACCCTCTCCCTATAAGCCTAGTATACCTACAACCTATAGATCTTATGACTCCAAATCCTATGACTCTAGAACCTATGAGCCCATATCCCATGAGCCCAGTAGACCCAAGACCCATAGAGCCGAACCTAAATCCTATGACCCCAGATCCTATAATTCCATGAACCATAGATCTGCACCCTTGTCCTATAAGCCCAGAGAGCCCATAACCCCTAGGTATCAGTCTAGTACTAGTTAGGTTTTTCCTAGTCAACTTGAACCCCATAGGATTAGTATCCCTAAATATGAACTCAATAGTAAGCCACTACCCCTTAGGCAACCTGAACCTACTAGGAGTAGTGCCCATAACCAAAAACTAGGACTTAGCCAATTTTTCCTTAGCCAACCTTTCCCTACCACCCCTTTGATTCACAAGGCTTACATTAACACGGAAGTGTATGAAGCTGATGTGAACTTAGTGGATGAGTATGAGGGAGAAGAGGAGACACCCCTAGAAGGCCTAGAACTAGTAGACCCTGTAGGTACCCAGCTAGAAGCCAATCTAAAGTTAGCTAACCCTGACCATGCCCAGATTGAACTAGCAATAGAGGACCAATTAGAGGAAGAGAACTATGATACTAGGATTTTACTTGAGGAAACACTAAAAAAGGGTCTAATTGTAGAGCCTACTCCTAAATTCCCTAAACTAGAAGACTTTATTGAGGATTTGGCTTACTTAACCCATTGCCCTCAGGATGAATCCCTTCCTGCCATTCCTATTGAAGATCTCTTCCCATAAATTGTTGACCCATCCTTCCATAGCATGGACCTTTTCTTGTCCATAGATATATCGCAACCCCGTAAGGTTAGCCTCATTAGTCTAGGATTAGTCCCTGACATACCTTCTTTTATCCTACTGTATCCAACTAACCTTGAACCTTTTTCCCTACCCTACCAAACTAATTCTGAACCCTCTTCCTATTTTCTGCCCTTTCCAGACACCTCCAGCATTTCTAGGATCATTAGATTGCATTTAGTTGAAATTAGCATACTGCATGCATTCATTACACATGTTAGGTTTGCATTATACTTCTAGCATACCCTATGAAATTTGCTAGGAGCCCATTGTAAGTTTTCATGTGCATGTTAAGCTAGGATCAAACCTAGAAAACTTATAATCTCTTAGGTTTAGGTCTAAAGAGTTCAATAAAATTTCCTTCGATAGGAATGCATAGTTGAGTCTGTTAGGTGTTGGTATGAGTCCTTTGCATCATCTATTAGGAGTCTACATATGCCCAGCATGTTCACCACCTGTACTAATTCTGAAAGAAACTGCTAATTCCCAAAGAAGGGCCAAGGAATTTGATGTAGTGGATTCTATCTTGGTTAGACTTAGGCCTAAAAAAGAAGCTTCATGCTCACAGAGCTGGACCTTTTAAAGTGATAGAGAAGGTTGGACCAAATGCCTATGTGTTAGATTTGCCTTCGAATTTGGGCATTAGTTTTACCTTCAATATTACAGACCTGGTTGAGTACAGGGAACCGGCAACGATACCTAGTGAGGCCTTTGGACCTATTCCTTTCCATTATGAGTGACCTTAACCCAGAGTGTCCACCAATAAATTATCCTGAGAGAGGAGAACGAATTGAGCGTATCCTGGATGATCAAGCCTATACGACCTTAGGCCGCAGCTATCAATGCTACCTGATCCGATGGCAAGGCTGGCCAGAGTCGGATGATTCATGGATTTCTCGAGAGGACTTGCAGCACCTCAACCCAGACCTCCTCTAGAGATTTGTGAGCCAGCCTGATCTTCACTCGACAAGGTCGAGTTCCTCCCATCCCGAGAGAATTGGTGGGGACACCAGCAGCACCAGAATAAGACAGAGGCTTCTCAACCCTCTGTAGATTACTTAGTCATATTTGAGTCCATTTGTAATAAAGGCTTAGTCCATTTGAGTTGTCTTTTTCTTACTTGAGTCCTGTACTAGTCAGCTCATGTTAAGGTAGTTTTCTTTCTGAGTCCTGTATGTAGCATTTGATCCATACCATTAGGGTTTTAGATCAGTCGATCAAGTTAGCTCATGTTGAGCTAATCATTTTTCAAGTCTTGTAATCATGTCCAGTTATATTGAGTTTGTTTGAGTCAAGCCCAGTCAAAGAAGACTCAAGCATGTGAAGGACACCACCCAGCATGCCACCTCAGCAGTCACATGGAGCCCAGTCAAACCCTGGATTTCGTCACCTAGGATTACTTAGAAGATCATGAAGTTGGCCCATGCATGAGGAGTTGATGACCACACGCCAGCACACCCCAAGCACACCAACCTCACACGCCAGCATGACAAGAAGGAAAGTCAAAATAGATAAACATGAATCCCCTAATTCATGCTAGCTTGCTTAGGAAAGAAATGGTCCCCCCCTTTGGATGTCACTACCTACCTTGTTTGGAGGGATTTTGTATGGCATGAAAGTATTTTTCTTCCATGTATTCAGCCCCACACTTTAGGAAGAAAGTGGGAGAATATTTTCTTCTATGTATTTAGCCCCACACTTTAGGAAGAAAGTGGTCACCCATTATTTTCCTTATTTTCTTTTGCTTGGGTCCTAAGTCTTATGACTCTATATAAGGGATCCCTTGTATGAAAATTTTAACAATTTCTGATATATGAAATACTCTTGAGTTCTTTTCTTGCTGTGTGCCTCCCAGCTATGTGCATTAAGGGATCTTGTGTGAGCTTGAAGTCTTGCTGAAGTGCTAGCCGACCAACCTTCTTCCAAGCCTCTTCTTCCAACACGCCCTTGCTGCCTTTTTTTTTGAAATTATTCTTGTTTCCAACCTTTGTTTTCTCACCCTTGATGGTTGTTTAAAGGTCCCTGAGTTCCTACGAATCCAACGACTCCAGTCGGGCCACAATCGGACCACCGAGCAGAAAGCAGGAAACCCATGGGCCTCCAACTTGATTTTCCAGGTCGCATCCATCGAGGAATGAGTGATCTCTTCACTGCGATCTTCACCAGGTGCATCAGACGTTGCTAGGTACTCCCTCTGCCTACCGGTCTATTTATTGAAGATGAATGAGCCTAACCGAGACTTCTCAGCCTCAGCGGTCCTCTTTCCTTTGCTTTTTAGGTCATGATCTACATGCGTAGCTTCTAAAATTCATATAGAATTCTCTACATCTTATTTTGATCTAATATTTGGGATTTAACCACCACACTCCATATATAAAATACATAAAAATAATTGCATGCATATTAGTTTCGCATCAGAGGATCTTGATAGAGACACTCACGATCAAGTCAGTGGATGACCAAGGAAAATAGATCCTCATTTGTAGAGCCCAGAGTGGCCTCCATGTTCAAAGAATTTTTAAAAGATAGAGTAGAAGCTAGAGTAGTAGGAGTTCTCGGGGGAGTCTTCGGATGTTCCTCCTATCCTTGCCTCGGCTCCTCTTTACTTGATCGTACCTAATTTCATCGAAGTTCCCTTTGGGCTTCTTATAGAAGCATGTTTCATTTGCTAGGGCTTAGAGCCCCAATCTAGTGCTCTCTTGGTGCGCCTCATGCCTACCTCCCCTAAGAGGAGGGGACAAGGTTTGAAATCCTTAAAGAAAGAATATGCCATGAGTGTAGGCGGAGTACTATGAAGTGTGCATCCCTATCGTGATGAGTGCTAGTGGCGTACCACGGGGCCTGACACCCTGACCAGATACTTTCTTTGATAGGCATCGTACCACCATGCCTAGGGGCCTGGTGGGCACTAGCATGATGGGAGATGCTGTAGGGTTTGAGACTCCTAATAAAATATTTCTCTTTCGGATGGTGCAGGTAGTGGGTTGCAGGATGCGATGCCCTGAGTGGAGCACCTTTCCAAAGAAGGTGCTGACTGTGTGCTGCAGGGTCTGGCACTTTGCCGGAACTCCTCTCTGTAGGGGATGCAGGTGATGTGCCTTGGTGAAGCATCTCTTCGTAGAGGGTGCAGACGGCGTGCCCTGATGAAGCACCCCTCCGTAGAAGGTGCAGGCGACATGCCCTGGCAAATCACCCCTCCGTAGAAGGTGCTATTTCTTTGAGTACCACAAGGGGCTCCGGCGAGGATGGTGACACCACCTATTGGGGTCGCTATCCCAGCCACTTCCATGGTCATCCGAGGGGAGACCAGACCCACTTATCTTCATTCAGGTTTTAGATAGGGAGCTTGACTTTGGCTAGGAGCTTGACCTCGGATAGGAGCTCGACTTCGGCCAGGAGCTTGACCTCGGATGGGAGTTCGACCTTAGATGGAAACTCGACCTCGGCCAGGAGCTCAACCTCAAATGGGAGCTCGACCTTAGACGATGGCTTTACTTCGGCCAGGAGCTCGATCTCGGATGGGAGCTCAACTTCGGCTAGGAGCTCGAGCTCGGATGGGAGCTCGACCTTAGAAGGGAGCTCAACCTCGGTGGGGAGCTCGACCTCGATGCAGAGCTCAACCTCAGATGGGAGCTCAACTTTGGTCGAGAGCTTAACCTTAGCTGGGAGCTCAACCTCGATGCTTATCTGGTGACAGTATCCAAGTGGCACCTTTTGCCAGCTCGACTGCCCATTAGGTCAGATGCGGGCTCCATGTTAGCGGTCATGCCATATCAGATGCCCTCCACTCTCGAGTTCATAGCACATCGCAGTCCCTCGGGCTTGGGGTGAAGAGAGTTATGGTGATGTTGACGTGGAAGGATGTTTTGCCTATGTCATTTAATGCATTGACCACTGGCAACTCGCATATCATGCTTTTGCACCAATGAGGAGGCACCACATTAGCTAGCACGGGGGGGAGCATGATGATTGTGCTTAGCCTGATGCGGTTCCTTACATACTGAAGTGCTACTCCCAGCCGGTCTTGATGCATGGCGAGCATCCAATGACAAGATAAGGGAAAAGGATGGACATGTTGACTGGTATGATGTGATAGGGTGCTGCCAGTCTTTTGAAAAGTGGCTATTCTTCTTATAGCCATTCCTTAAGAACCTTCGAGAAAGGAAGCAAAGAGAGAGCCAGAGCTTTCAACCCATTTCTGATTCCCTGACCTGAGGTGTTCTGCAAATTAGTTCTCCTGGTCCTCATCTCTCCTCATTCTCCTTTGGCCTACATCGAAGGGGATCACTTAGGGTTTAAGTCCCTCTCCTTCTTCTTCATCCCCCTTTTTCTACTACCAATCCCTCCGACATTGATTTAGTAATGACTCAGGGGATGCCCTTCATCTTCGAAGTACTTACAAGATTCCAAACTCCATCTAGTTCCAACTTCAGGGCTAGAGGAGTGGGTCACCTCCAGTGGCTCGAGCCAAATCACTCTGTACGAGGACTTCTTTCTCGTGGGGCTTTGTCTTCTTCTGCACCCCTTCTTCTTTTTGTTTTGTACTTAAAATATTTTGAAGGACTACTTGGCCTATCGGGGGTCCTACTCCTTTGTAAAACTTTTCTTCATCAATGAAGAATCAACTTTGCTTTACCAATGAAGTTCAATTTTTCTTCATCAATGAAGTTTAATTCTACTCCTTTCTATCTTTCTTTCCTTCCTCCCCTTTTTTTTGCATGGCAGGAACGTGAACTATATGGTAACTAAGTGTAGAGTTTCCATGGTCCTGGCAATCTTCGCCAAGTTTGAAGTCTAGTGGATGGGTGCTTGGGCTTTGGAAGTTCTCTAGCCCTCTTCACCAGACTTAATGTTATGTAGATAAGAGTGCGAGGCTTTTAGAGTTTTCTAGCTTCCTTCGCTAGGCTTGGAGTCAAGTGGATAGAGTGCGAGGCTTCAAGAGATTCCTGGCTTGCTTCATTGGACTTGGAGTCAGGCAGATAGAGTCCAGGGCTTCAGAAGTTTCTTGGCTTGCTTCATCGGACTTGGAGTCAGGTGGATAGAGTATGGGGCTTCAGAAGTTTCTTGACTAGCTTTGCCAAACTTGGAGTCAAGCGAATAGAATACGCACTTCAAAAATTTCCTGGCTTGCTTCGTCGGACTTGGAGTCAGGCGGATAGTGTGGGGCTTAAGGAGTTTCTTGGCTTGCTTTGCCAGACTTGGAGTTCGACGAATAGAGTGCGGGACTTCAGGAGTTTTTCAGCTTGCTTTAACCAGACTTGGAGTTAGGTGGATAAAGTGCGGGGCTTTAGGAGTTTCTCAACTTGCTTTGCTAGATTTGGAGTCAGGTGGATAGAGTGCGGGGCTTCAAGAGTTTCCCGGCTTGCTTCGTTAGACTTGGAGTCAGGTGGATAGAGTATGGGGCTTCAGGAGTTTCTTGGCTTGCCTCACCGGACTTGGAGTCAGGTGGATAGAGTATGGGGCTTTAGGAGTTTTCTGGCTTGCTTCGCTAGACTTATAGTCAGGCAGATAGAGTGTAGGACTTCAGGAGTTTTCCGGCTTACTTTGCTGGACTTGTAGTCAAGCAAAAGAAGTGTGGGGCTTCAAGAGTTTCTTGTCTTGCTTCGCTGGACTTGAAGTCAAGCAGATAGAGTGCGAGGCTTCAGGAGTTTCCTGGATTTCTTCGTCAGACTTGGAGTCAGGTGGATTGAGTGCGGAGCTTTAGGAGTTTCCTAGCTTACTTTGCTAGACTTGGAATTAGGCAGATAGAGTACGGGGCTTCAAGAGTTTCTCGGCTTGATTCACCAGACTTGAAGTTAGGCGGATAGAGTATGGGGCTTCAAGAGTTTCTTGGCTTGCTTCGCCAGACTTGGAGACAGGCAGATAGAGTACGGGGCATCAAAAGTATTTTGGCTTGCTTCATCGGACTTCGAGTCAGGCGGATGGAGTGCGGGGCTTCAAAAATTTCCTAGCTTGCTTCACTAGACATGGAGTCAAGCAGATAGAGTATGGGGCTTCAGAAGCTTCTCAGCTTGCTTCGCCATACTTAGAGTTGGCGGATAGAGTGTGGGGCTTTAGGAGTTTTCTGGCTTGCTTCGCTGGACTTGGAGTCAAGTGGATAGGGTGCAGGGCTTCAAGAGTTTTCTGGCTTGCTTCACTAAACTTAGAGTCAAGTAGATAGAGTGCGGGGCTTCAGAAGTTTCTCACTTGTTTTGTCAGATTTGGAGTTAGGTGGATAGAGTACAGGGCTTCAGAAGTTTCCTGGCTTGCTTCGCTGGACTTGGAGTCAGGCAGATAGAGTGCGGGGCTTTAGGAGTTTCTTAGCTTGCTTCGCTAGACTTGGAGTTATGCAGATAGAGTGTGGGGCTTCAGGAGTTTTCTAACTTGCTTTGTTATACTTGGAGTCAGGCGGATAGAGTGCGGGGCTTCAGGAGTTTTCCAGCTTACTTTGCCAAACTTGGAGTTGGGCAGATAGAGTGCGGGGCTTCAGGAGTTTTCTAGCTTGCTTCATCGAACTTGGAGTCAAGCGGATAGAGTGCGAGGCTTTAGGAGTTTCCCGACTTGCTTCGTCAAACTTGGAGTCAGGCGGATAGAGTGCGGGGCTTCAGGAGTTTTCTGGCTTGCTTCGTCAGACAATCGATGCGAACACCAGAGGCACCAGAATAAGACAGAGGCTTCTCAACCCTTTGTAGATTACTTAGTCATATTCAAGTCCATTTGCAATAAAGCTTAGTTTATCTAAGTTATTTTTTTACTTGAGTCATGTACTAGTCAGCTCATGTTGAGCTAGTTATTTTCTGGAGTTCAGTACATGTAATGACTCATACAAGTGAAGACCAAGCCAGCCCAAGTGAAGACCAAACCAGCCCAAGTGAAGACCAACTCAACTGAAGCTGTGAGGATCATGGAAGGCCTAGTAGAAGAAATCAGAAGCCCGGGAGAGAAGCCCGAAGCCCCGAAGCATTGAAATGAAGCCCTGAAATGCAGCCTGAAGCGAACTAGGCCAGCCTAGGCCCAGGAGAAGAGAAAGTGGCGCCAAGGCTTATGCTTACCACCCTTGGTCAGCCACTAGGGTCACCTCCCTTGGCCGACCAAGGTAAGATGAGGAAGAGAAGTTTTAGGGATTTTTTCTACCTATTTTTTCTTATTTTCTAGCTAGAGTTGGAAGGGGATTCAAACTCCTATGTAATGTCTTTTTTAAGCTTACTTGGGGGCCAAGTCTAGGAGTCTATTTAAAGGGCCCTAGTCTCTTGTATGAATAATTAATTTTTGATATGAAATAATATTTTATTCTCCAATTGTTGTGTGCTACCTTGATGTGTGCTTGAAGGGATTATGTGTGAGCCCTTCCTCTTCCCGGTGTCATGCAACTGCTTCCTGCCGCCATCCTGCTCTCCAAAACCCTAGCCGCCCACTCCAATCAACAACTTTTCTTTGATGTTTTCCCTTTATTTCTTCTTCCCTACTGTGTTTTCTAACCCTTGGAAGGTTGTTTGTAGGTCCCTCGACTTCGACGAATCTAATGACTCCAGCCAGGCCGCAATCGGACCACCAAGCAGAAAGCTGGGTATCCGCGGGTCTCTGGCTTGGTTTTTCAGGCTGCATCCAGAGTGAGAGCGATCTCGTCACATACGACCTACACCAGGCACTTCCACTATTGCCAGATACACCCCCTCTACCGCCAGTAGCTCTATTGTAGGTGAACTAGCCCAACTGAGGCTTCTTAGCCTTAGCGGTCCTTCTTTTTCTATTACTTTTAGGTCCTATCTTGCATGCTTTAGTTTCTTATCTTGCATAATTTTCCCTACTTAGATTCTTGGTCTGTTCTTTGAGATTAATCATACAACTTAATATTAAAAATACAAAAAAAATACTTGCATGCATATATAGGTTCCGCATCATTTTGGTATCAGAGCCTGTTTGGGCTCAGTTCTCTTTGGATACTCGGATCGGGTGCTTCACCATGGCCGCCGGTCATAAGAGATTAGTAGGGCTTCAAAACCCTCTTTTCCAATTGACGGGATCTCCTATGGCGGTAGGGGTGCCACTGTGAATTGACCCCTGAAGAGGAATACAAAGGGTTCCATTAGGGTTTTTTTTATTTTCGGCCTTTTCAAATATACCCTGTTATTTTAATTGTTTCTACCTGCATAGAATTCAGAAGATTCTGAAATTTATTTTGATGGATTCCTCATAATTCCAAGTATTTTTCAAAACTCTTTCATAAATTATTTTTGTCTGTGGATTTTTTTCTAGCTGAAACACTGCCTGAGAACAATTCTGTTCTATTTTGGCAGCAAAACTGATTTTGGAAAGTTCAGGTTTTTTTTAGTATAATCTTTGCATATCTTTTTTTTTAGTATATTTTCTGTATATTAGAGTATAATCTGCAATTATCTTCTATTTAAGAAAAATTCCAAAACAAAAATATATATATATATTCAAAAATACCAAAACATCTAAACCCTAATTTGCATCTTCATCAGCCTGCCATCATTTTATAAATTACTTTAAGGGCACTTTTCATTATGTTAGATAAAGGAAGGAGTTGATAACCTCTCCTTAGCCCAAAACCACATCCCTTGCATTCGGTCCCTAGCCTAATTTAAAATTAACTATACTTAATTTGTCCTAGTGGGCTAGGGACACCCATCGGTCGGGTTCAGTCTTTGTGGGATAACTAGTGCACCCAATTCATTTTCTATTACTAGATACTAGTGTCTAGGCAAGAGGTACAGTGTCAAAGGACCTAAGTAGATCAGTGGTTCCTTAATTAGGTCCTTAATTGCCTCCTCTAGGATTAGGATTTGAGTTGTGTAAGTTGAGTCAACCTATTCTGATTGTGCTTTAGGTCTAGGCAGCTGTAGTCGAGTTAGTTTGAGTCTTGAATGAGCACTAGATTAGGAGCATCATATCATCCTCCATCTCCACCTTTGGCTAAATCCATGGATAAGCTGGAAGCCCAAATTCAAGCCCTTGTAGATCAAATGGCCCAGATGAACCATAGGTTTGAACACATAGACAACCATCTTGGAAACCTAGAGGAGGCACGTAGGCCTCATAGTGAGGCAGATCAAGAGTCACCTCCCCATCCTAGGAGAACCTCTCGCCATGACCCATAATATGAGGTTGAACCTAGGAGGACCCCAAACCCTGATCTTTACTTTGAGACTAAACTAGGAGAACCCATCGTCATGACCCAATCCCAGAGGTTCGTCCTAGAAGACACAATCAGGATTTTGTAGACCATGAATACAGATCCTATAGATACATTAAACTTGATGCCCCCACTTTTGATGGTTGTCATGATCCTAAGGTCTATATAGATTGGGAGGGAGAAATTGATCAATATTTTGAGTGGTACGATATGTCGGAGGAGCGTAAGTTTAGGTTCGCTAAGCTTAAGTTGGTCTGGGAGGCCAGGTTATATTAGGCTAGTGTTGAGAGAACCCTTAGGCTAGGAGGTCATGATCCTATAGTCACTTGGAGGGCCATGAAGGGTAAGCTTAGAGGGAAATACGTTCCACCATCATATCGTTATGGTTTAATGGATCAATGGCAACGATTGAATCAGGGTAGCAGGAGTGTAGATGAGTACATCGCAAAATTTGATGAGTATTCCATGCGATGTGATTTAAATGAGTCTGAGGATGTTGTTCTGTCTAGGTTTAGGGCTGGATTGAGAGATGATATTAATAGGGAGCTCTATTGAGAGAGGTTAGAGACATGGACCATGCCTACTAGATTGCTAGGAATCATGAACGTTTCCAGAGAGGGCCCGTCTACCATTAGATACCCTAGTCAGTACCCAGGGGCTAGCCAGTCCCACCTGAGCTGACCCAGCCCTAGCCGACCTAATTTGAGTCGACCTAATCTAAGTCATCCTAACCCAAGTCGACCCTAGCCTAGTACTCCTTTGACCCGTAAAGATGATAGAGAAAAATCTGTAGAGGTCCATAAGAGTAACAATTCCCAGAAGACCTGTTTTAAATATCAGAAACCAGGCCACTTTGCTAGCCAGTGCCCAGTTAATGCCCTACACTTAGGTGAGCTAGAGGAAGAGGAGCCTGAACCCGTAGCTGAACCTGAGGGAGAGACCTTTGAGGCTGATGACCAGTTGTTAGATGAGTATGAAGGTGAGGAGGAGGAACCTGAGTCTGAGAACCAATTAGGAGTGGTTAGGTGCATCTTAACCCAAACCCCAGTTAAGGAAGATTGGCGTAGGACTAACATCCTACAGACCTTTGTTAAGGTAGGGGGTAAGGTACTTAAGATCATCATAGACAGTGAGAGTTGTGTCAATGCCATCTCTGCCAATATAGTTAAATCTTTAGGATTGACCACAGTACCCCATCCTAGCCCTTACAAAATTTCTTGGGTAGATTCCACCTCCATCTAGATCAAAGCTAGGTGCCAAATCTTAATTAGACTGCAAACCTGTGAGGAAAAGATTTGGTGTGATGTCATCCCCATGGAAATAAGTAGTATCATTCTAGGTCGACCTTGGGTTTTGATCATAATGCAACCCTATTTGGTTGAACCAATGTTTGTGCTTTTAGCTACCATGGGAATAAGTTTGTTATCCACCCAACTCCCCCTAGAGACCCAGTTAAGAGGGGTTCTAGTAGCCTTAAGGACAAGAAACCTAGAGTTAATCTGATTAAGGCTAAGGAGTTAGAAAGAGAGATTGCTGAGGGTAACCCTATTTGGATCTTGACTGCCAAAAAAATACATGAGCCGACCCAAAAGGAAAAACCATAAACAAATTATTGAGGCTCTGAAAGAATTTGAGGATGTCTTCCCTAATGATTTGCCTGATTAATTACCACCCCTTAGAGACATCCAACATGCATTAAACTTAGTCCTAGGAGCCACTTTACCAAACCTTCCTCACTATAGAATGAACCCTAGTGAGCATCAAGAATTATAGAAATAAGTGGGAGAATTGCTTAAGAAGGGTTTCATTGGGGAGAGCTTGAGTCCATGTGCAATCCCTGCTCTACTGACCCCTAAAAAAGATGGTACCTGGAGGATGTGTGTAGATAGTAGAGCCATCAACAAAATAACTGTGAAATATAGGTTTCCCATCCCTCGTTTGGATGATATGTTAGACATGATGGCCGGAGCCAAAGTTTTCTCAAAGATAGACCTTAAGTGCGACTATCATCAGGTTAGGATTAGACCCGGGGATGAGTGGAAGACTGCATTCAAGACTAAGGATGGCCTGTTTGAGTGGGTTGTGATGCCTTTCAGACTTTCCAATGCACCAAGTATATTTATGAGGATTATGACGCAAATCCTGAAACAATATACTAAAAAATTTGTTGTGATCTACTTTGATGATATCTTAATTTATAGCAGGACTAAAAAAGACCACCTTAGTCATCTGAGATTAGTATGCTAGACCCTTAGGGAGAATAGCCTCTATGCCAATTTTAAGAAGTGTGAGTTCATGACACATAGGGTTATCTTCCTAGGCTTTGTTGTCACCCCTGAGGGAGTTCTCGCATATCCTGAAAAGGTTAGGGCAATTGTAGAGTGGCCTACACCCACTAGTGTCTACGATGTGCGTAGCTTCCATGGCCTAGCAACCTTTATAGGAGATTTATTAGGGATTTTAGTACAGTCATCGTACCTATAACTGATTGCATTAGGAAGGGTACATTTCAGTGGACCAAAGCAGCTGATAAAGCCTTCCTAGAGCTTAAGGATAAGATGACCCATGCACCCATTCTTAGATTACCTGATTTTACTAAGGTGTTTGAGGTCACTTGAGACACCTCGGGAGTAGGAATAGGTGGGGTACTAAGTCAAGAAAATCATCCTGTAGCCTTCTTCAGTGAGAAGCTGAATGAGGCTAAACTTAAATACTCTACTTATGACAAAGAATTTTATGCGGTAGTACAGGCCCTTAGATATTGGAGACATTACTTACTGCAGCAGGAGTTTGTCTTATTTTCTAACCATGAGGCACTTTGGTTCCTAAACTCCCTAAAGAAACTTAACCTACGGCACGGTAAATGGATCAAGTACATTCAGGCCTACACCTTTATCCTGAAGCACCGTGCTAGAATAGAAAATAAGGTAGCAGACGCCTTAAGCCATAGGTCTTTGCTGTTAGGATCAGTTAGCACCCAATTCATAGGGTTTGATAGGTTAAAGGATGAATGTGAAACCTGCCCAGACTTTGAAGATATTTACCAAACCCTCAGGCTAGGACCATCCAGTACCCATAGTGAGTATACCATTCAGGATGGCTACCTTTTCCAAAATAATCGACTCTGTATACCTAGAACTTCTCTTAGAGAATTCCTAATTTGGAAGACCCATGCTAGAGATTTAGCTGGTCACTTTGGTAGGAATAAGACCATCTTAGCGATAGAAGACTAGTTCTTTTGGCCAAGATTGAAAAGGCATGTTGCTCAGATTGTAGCCAGGTGTAGAACTTGTGCTGTTGCAAAGCAACAGAAGAAAAACACTGGTCTATACATACCTTTACCAGTGCCTGATCGTCCTTGGCAGGACTTAAGTATGGACTTCATGTTAGGATTACCTAAGACCCAGAAAAGACATGATTCTATCTTTGTAGTGGTCGATAAGTTCTCTAAGATGGCTCACTTCATCCCATGTTCTCAGACCTTTGATGCGTCTAGAGTAGCCAAGCTTTTCTTAGATAATATGGTTAGACTCCATGGCCTACCCAAGACCATCATATCTGATAGGGATGTTAGGTTCACCAGTTATTTCTAGAAAATCCTGTGGTACCTGTTAGGGACCAAGCTTAAGTTTTCTACAGCCTACCACCCCCAAACAAATGGTCAAACTAAAGTAGTGAACCATAGTTTAGGAAACCTCCTTAGATGCCTGGTAGGTGAACACATTGGAACTTGGGATCTATTATTGCCTAGAGTAGAGTTCTCCTATAATAGCTCAGTGAATAGGACAACGGGCAAGAGTCCTTTTGAGATAGTCCATGGGTACAAGCCTAATTGCCCCATTGACCTTATTCCTTTACCTATTCATGCACGAGTCTCAGAGTCTGCAGAATCATTTGCACAGCATATTAGAGACTTGCATAAGGACATTAGTCAAAAAATAAACCTAAGTAATGAAACATATAAGAAACTGGCTAATTCCAAAGAAGGGCCAAGGAATTTGATGTAGGGGATTCTATCATGATTAGGCTTAGGCCTGAGCGATTCCCACCTGAGACCATTAAGAAACTTCATGCTCGGGAAGAAGGACCTTTTAAAGTGATAGAGAGGGTTGGACCAAATGCCTATGTGTTAGATTTGCCTTCGGATTTGGGTATCAGTTCTACCTTTAATATCGCAGACTTGGTTGAGTACAGGAAACTGGCAGCGATACCTAGTAAGGCCTTTGGACTTATTCCTTCCATTGAGAGTGACCCTAGCCCAGAGTGTCCACCAATAAATTAGTCTGAGAGAGGAGAACGGATCGAGCGTATCCTGGACAATCAAGCCATAACTACCCGGGGCCGCGGCTATCAACACTACCTGGTCTGACGGCAAGGTCGGCCAGAGTTGGACAATTCATGAGTTTCTCGAGAGTACTTACAATGCCTCAACCCAAACTTCCTCGAGAGATATGTGAGCCAGCCAGATCTTCCTCGACAGGGTTGAGTTCCTCCCACCCCGGAAGAATTGGTGCGGACACCAGAGGCACCAGAATAAAACAGAGGCTTCTCAACCCTTTGTGGATTACTTAATCATATTCAACTCCATTTGCAATAAAGCTTAGTTCATCTAAATTATTTTTTTTACTTGAGTCCTATACTAGTCAGCTCATGTTGAGCTAGTTATTTTCTGGAGTTCAGTACATGTAATGACTCATACAAGTGAATACCAAGCCAGCCCAAGTGAAGCTGTAAAAATCATGGAAGGCCTAGGAGAAGAAATCAGAAGCCCGGGATACAAGCCTGAAGCCCCGAAGCCCTGAAATGAAGCCCTGAAACGCAGCCTGAAGCGAACTGGGCCAGCCCAGGCCCAGGAGAAGAGAAAGTGGTGCCAAGGCTTTTGCTTACCACCCTTGGTCGGCCACTAGGGTCACCTACCTTGGCCGACCAAGGCAAGAGGAGGGAGAGAAGTTTTAGGGATTTTTTCTACCAATTTTTTCCTTATTTTCTAGCTAGAGTTGGAAGGGGATTCAAACTCCTATGTAATGTCTTTTTTAACCTTACTTGGGGGCCAAGTCTAAGAGTCTATTTAAAGGGACCTAGTCTCTTGTATGAAGAATTAATTTTTGATATGAAATAATATTTTATTCACCAATTGTTGTGTACTACCTTGCTGTGTGCTTGAAGGAATTCTGTGTGAACCCTTCCTCTTCCCGGTGTCATGCGACTGCTTCCTGCCGCCATCCTGCTCTCCAAAACCCTATCCGCCCACTCCAATCAACAACTTTTCTTTGATGTTTTCTCTTTATTTCTTCTTCCCTACTGTGTTTTCTAACCCTTGGAAGGTCGTTTGTAGGTCCCTCGACTCCGACGAATCCAACAACTCCAGCCGAGCCGCAATTGGACCACCGAGCAGAAAGCCAGGTATCCGCGGGTCTCTGGCTTGGTTTTCCAGGCCAGATCCGGAGTGAGAGCGATCTCGTCACATACGATCTACATCAGGTACTTCCACCGTTGCCAGGTACATCTCCTCTGCCTCCAGTAGCTCTATTGTAGGTGAACTAGCCCAACTGAGGCTTCTCAGCCTTGGTAGTCCTTTTTTTTCTGTTACTTTTAGGTCCTATCTTGCATGCTTTAGTTTCTTATCTTGCATAGATTTCCCTGCTTAGATTCTTGGTCTATTCTTCGAGATTAATCATACAACTTAATATGAAAAATACAAAAAAAATACTTGCATGCATATATAGGTTCCGCATCACTTGGAGTGAGGCAGATAGAGTGCGAGGCTTCAAAAGTTTTTGGCTTGCTTCGCTGGACTTGGAGTTAGGAGGATAGAGTGCGGGGCTTCAGTAGTTTCTTGGCTTGCTTCACCAGACTTGGAGTCAGGCGAATAGAGTGTGGGGCTTCAAGAGTTTCCTGGCTTGCTTCATCAAACTTGGAGTTAGGCATAAAGGTTTGTTTCATGAAGAAGAGATAGGGCTATACCAAAAAGGGGCTCCTCTTCATTCTTGAATGAGAGTCGTACATCACTGGTAGTACATCATCAAATTATTGGCATTCCAAGTTCGAGAAAGTTTAGCACCGTCGAGTTCAGCAAGGCGGTAGGCTCCTTGTGATAAGGCCTTGATAACATTGTAGGAACCTTCCCAATTTGAAGAAAGCTTGCCACACTCCCCAGGCTAGGAGACTTTGGTTCACCATAAGATGAGGTCACCCAGGCAGAAGGCCTTCGGCCTTACACGAGAGTTGTAATACCGGGCCACCCATTGCCGGTATGCTACCATACGGAGCCAGGCTTTGTCCCTTGTCTCTTCCAACAGATCCAGGTTGAGGAGAAGGCAGGCTGGATTCTAAACTTTGTCGTACTGCTCCACTCGCAACGTGGGTAGACCAACCTCTACTAAAATTATAGTCTCAAAATTGAAGACCACGTTGAATGGTGTCTCACCCATCACCATCCGAGGTGTAGTATGGTAGGCCCACAGTATACTAGTGTCGACCCCATAAGTGATTTTGATGATAACAAAATATTGGAGCATTCATTTATTTTACTAACAACTCTTCAAGTGTGTTACAAGTTTTTGTAGGATGATTCTAACACTCAATTACAACTCCTACATGCTTAGTTTTTGAAATGAGTTGTGTTGTAAGTGATTCATGTAAAGAAGAACCCAAAGAAAAGGTTAAGTAAAGATCATGAAAATGGGTCACTTCTGGGTTGTTTCAAGCTTAAAATCTCCTAGAGAAGATTGTTGAAGAGTTGGAAAGACTCTCGAATGTTTGAAGTCTTTCTGGATGAATTCTGGAGAAGAACTGAGATTTCAATGAAGAACTCATCCGAGATGACTCGAAGCAAAGGAGCCGACTTTGGCACATGGCATGCATGAAGATTTCTGGCATGCAGATATCTGAGCCGACTCTAAAGGACCCGAGCCGACTGGTCCAGAACAAAATTTTTTAAATCAGACAATCTTTCCGACCCGAAGGAAGTCTGAACCGACTACATTATTCTATCAAACATCCGAGCGAACTCTTCAGAGATTTGAGCCGACTCCTCCGAAGTCAAGAAAAAAGAGTTCTGAGTGATCAGCCAATCGAGCCGACTCTAATGAATCCGAGCCGACTCTTCCAGACTATAATTGTGAAGGCCTATAAATCCTAGCCAACTCGAAGTAAGGTGAGCTGACTCTTCCAGAGTAAGGAATCAAACTATTGAGAAATCAAGCCGACCTGATTGAAGAGAGGCGACTTGACCAGAAATACTCTATGGATCCGGGCCGACTCGAAGGTCGATTTCAGGCTTATAACGGCTAGTTCCAGAACTTGAAATTTGAATCCAAAAAGTACTCTAATGGATAAATGTCACATCCCAATGGTCTATGATGACTAAAACTACCTGAGAAAAGTACAAGACTATATATTTGAGGGATTGGGGCCTCTTTTAAGCAAGAATCAAGTAAAAGAATGCTAGATTGAATATCCAAGAAAGCTTGAGAGCAAAAGAGCACTAAAGAGCATTCAAGATAGTCATTAAGTCTTTAACAACTCACATCTGAAACATGAAGCAATTATTGAGAAAGCTGAATAAGCCATTAAAGTACATTGAAGTGCAATCAAGAAGGCTTCTCTTAAGCCGCATCTACAACCATCCGACAAAATTTATTTGTCATTCTATTACTTTCTTCTTACAATTCCTTTTGAGTTGTTGGGTTGTTGGTGAGCCCGATCTAGAAACTAAGTGGGTTGTTAGTGATCCCGTTGAAAACTAACTGTAAGGGTTCTTGGTGATCCTGGTAAAACCAAGTTGGGTTCTTGGTAATCCTGTTCAAAACCAAGTTGGGTTTCTTTGGTGAGCCCGGTTCAAAAATCAAAGGAAGTTAGGTTTGGATTGTGAGCCTGTTAAAACAATCCGACTGTATTTCGGTGAGGGATATAGTGGAAATCCCAAGTGATAATCTTGGATAGTGGACGTAGGAGCTGGTTGCTCTGAACCACTATAATTTCTGTGTATTTGTGTTGTGCTTTTCTATCTACTTTCGCTTCTGCTTTTAATTATTTATACCATAGCATTTAACACTTTAAAGTAGTTTTCAAAGAGCACTTAATTACTTTAATTTTTTAAATTTTCAATTCACCTCCCTCTTGGAAAAGCCACCTGGGCAATAACTGATATCAGAGTAGTGTCTCTGAATACTTTTAGAGGAAAGATCGATGGCTCATCCCATGAGTACATCTTTGGCTGAAGGCTAATCTACCAATAGACCTCCACTCTTCACGGGCATAAATTATTCCTATTATAAAGCTAGAATGAAAATCTATATTCAAGCTGTCGATTTTCAATTATGGAAGGTCATTCTAAAAGGGCCATATATTCCCATGATCAAAATTAATGGCATGGATGTCCCAAAGCCTGAAGAGGACTGGGATGAACACGACATGAAGATGGAGGAATTAAATGCGAAAGCCATGAATCTATTATACTGTGCTTTGGATACTAACGAGTTCAATCAAATTTTTACTTGCTCTTCTGCAAAGAAAATTTGGGACAAACTCGAAGTAACCAATGAAGGAACTTCCCAAGTAAAGATTTCGAAGATTAATCTTCTTGTACATAGTTATGAACTTTTCAAAATGGAATAAAATGAAACTATCTCTGCCATGTTTACTTGTTTTACAAATATTATTAATGGTTTGAAAAGTCTTGGCAGGATTTATTTAAATGCTAATATAGTATAGAATATTCTCAGATCACTTACAGACAATTGGGACCCCAAAGTGACTGCCATCCAAAAAGCAAAAGATCAAACACCTTACCTCTAGATGAACTGATGGGTTCTCTCATCACACATGAGCTAGCCATGCAGCATAGGACTGATGATGATCAAAAGAAGAAGAAAACAATAGCCTTCAAAGCTACATCGGATTCAAAGAAAGATGAGGAATCGGAAAATGAATGCTCCTTCTCTAAAAACGACTTGGAAGATGAAGATATTACTATGATCGTGAAGAGATTTAGAAGGTTTATGGGAAAGAAGAAAGGAAGATACTATAAGAATTCCATAAATGAGGTGAGCACTTCAAGGACAAGGACAAGGATAGAGAAAAAGACAAAGAACAGATGCCCATATGCTATGAATGTAAGAAGCCCGGGAACATCCATCCAGATTGTCCTCTACTAAAAAAAATGTTTATGAAAAAGAAGAAGAAAGTAATGGTTGCTATGTGGAGCGACAGCGAGAAGTCGACTTCAACCGAAGAAGAAGAGACCACAAAGATTGCAAATCTATGCTTAATGGGTCTCGAAAATGAGGTAACATCCCCCGAACCTCAAATAGAATTTACATTCAAAGAATTGAATTATGCTTTTCACGTATTATTTGAATATAAAAGGGCTGGAGTAAAGATAAGAACTCTAAAGAATACAAATGATTCTTTATAAAAAGTGAAGGAAGAAATTTCAGAAAAGAATATTTTATTGCAAAGAGATTTACATGCCTTTTCTGAAAAGAACAAAGCTTTGGAAACTGATAAAAATACATGTATTGAGAAAAATGAAGCTTTGACTATTGAAAACAATGATTTGAAAATGGAGGTTGAAAAACTCAAGCCACTAGTTGAAAAACTCACTTTATCTTCAAATAAGCTTGAGTTAATTTTAAAAGATCAAAGAATTTCTGGAAACAAAGCTGAAATTGGTTTCAATTCTTCTAGTTCAAATGGAATTTCAGCTACAAAATTCATACCGTCAAAAGCTTATGTTCCAAAATCAATATCTCAAGAAGCTTTTAAATCTAATCCTTCTGCATCCATTTCTAAAGCTACAATGTATGCAGCTAAGAATTTAAATAGAAAATATTTTATGAGAAAAAGTTTTACATCTGCATCAACATCTAGATCTTCGAATTGTACATCTTTTTAGAATTCTGGAATTGTATGTTATGCATGTCTTAGAGTTGGACATAAATTCTTTCAATGCAATTCATTAAAGAAAAATGAATATTCTAAGAATAGAATTAAAAGAATTTGGGTTCCCAAAGGAACCACCTCCGCTAACCTGCGAGAATCCAAGGTAGCTTAGGTACCTAGAAGAACTTCTTGATTGTCTTACAGGAATGTCTTGCAGCCCAAAAATTGAAGAAAAGATGGTATCTCGATAGTGGCTGTTCAAGGCATATGATGGGTGACAAGGATCAATTTATCATCCTAGAGATGAAAGAAGGAGGTATGGTTACTTTTGGAGATAATGATAAGGGAAAAATAATCGAAATCGATAAAATCAAAATAACTCCCTGTACTTTTATTGAAAATGTATTGCTAGTAGACAAGTTGAAGCATAATTTATTAAGTATTAGTCAATTATGTGATAAAGGTTTCAAGGTTGTCTTTGAATCATCTATGTGTATTGTAACAAACTCTCTTGATTCTAGCAGTAAGTTCATTGGACATAGACTTGAAAATATTTATGTGGCAGACCTTAATGATCTAGCCATGTCTAGTAGTTCCAATCTAGTTGTAATGAATGCTAAGACCAAGAAGTCTTGTTTACTTTGGCATAGACAATTAGGTCATGCTAGCATGCATACTATTGACAAGTTAATTTTCAAGAATCTAGTTAGAGACATGCCTAAATTTAAAGTAAATCTTAATCATGTTTGCAATGCATGCCAAATGGGTAAACAAACTAGGGAAAGTTTTAAATCCAAAAATATGATTTCAACTACTAGAATCCTTGAGCTACTTCACATGGATTTATTTAGACCAACTAGGACCACAAGCTTAGGTGGTATGAAATATGCTCTTGTGATAGTAGATGATTTCTCTAGATTTACTTAGATTTTGTTTATGGCTCATAAAGATGAAACATTTAAAGTCTTTCAAAAATTTTACAAAAAAGTTTCTAATCAGAAAATCTTTCAATAGTTTCAATTAGGAGTGATCACAACATGGAATTTGAAAATCAATTTTTTGATGATTATTTTACAGAAAATGACATTGATCACAACTTCTCCGCTCCTAGGACACCACAACAAAATGGTGTCGTAGAGAGGAAAAATAGGACTTTAGAAGAGATGGCTCGAATAATGTTGTGTGAAGGCAATCTTCCAAGGTACTTTTGGACAAAAGCCGTAAACACTGCTTGTTATATTTTGAACCGTGTTTTGATTCATCCAATTTTAAAAAAAACCTGCTATGAGCTTTGGAATGAAAAGAAACCCAACATTAATTACTTTCATGTATTTGGTTGTAAATGTTTTATGCTTAATAATAGTAAAGATAATCTAGAAAAACTTGATGCTAAATCTGATGAAGCAATTTTTCTTGGTTATTCATTACATAGCAAAGCATATAGAGTATTTAACAAACGAACTCTAATTGTAGAAGAATCAATGCATGTCATTTTTTATAAAACTAACCCCTCACCTTCTAAGAAAGAAGAGTGCATAGACAATGATGTAGGTACACTTCAAAAAGAAATGGAAGACATGAGCATACAAGAAAAACCAACTCAAGAAGGAGAAGAAATGGTAAGTAATGATCATGCTGATCTACTAAGGGAATGGAGGTATGTACTTCTCATCCAAGAGATTTAATTATTGGTGATCCTTCATGAGGTGTTAGGACTAGGTCATCACATAGAGATGCACATGACTATCTAGCCTTTGTATCATAAATAGAATCTCATAGCTTAGAAGAATCTCAATCTGATCCTAATTGGATGATGGCCATGCATGAAGAACTAAATCAGTTTGAAAGAAATAAGGTATGGACTTTAGTTGAAAGACCATCAGACTATCCCATCATAGAAACCAAATGGATCTATAGAAACAAATTAGATGAACAATGCAACGTAATTAGAAACGAAAGCTAGATTAGTAGCTAAGGGATATAACCAAGAAAAAGGTATAGATTTTGATGAAACATGTGCACCTATAGCAAGACTAAAAGCCATTAGATTACTTCTTGCATTTGCTTGCTACATGAATTTCAAACTCTTTCAAATGGATGTGAAAAGTGCATTCTTGAATGGTTTTATATCCGAATAAGTTTTTGTAGAATAGGCACTAGGTTTTGAAAGTCATGCTTTTCCAAATCATGTTTTTAAACTCAATAAAGCATTATATGGTTTGAAATAAACACCTAGAGCCTAGTATGATAGACTTAGCACTTTCTTGATTAAAAATGATTTTACAAGGAAAAATGTTGATAAAACTCTTTTCATCAAGAAGAAGGATAATGATTTATTAGTTGTACATATTTATGTTGATGATATTATATTTGGTGCAACTAATGAAACTCTTTGTTGAGAATTTGTTAAGTTAATGCAGGGAGAATTTGAAATGAACCTAATGGATGAACTTAACTACTTCCTTGCACTTCAAGTGAAACAAACAAATGAAGGAATCTTCATTAACCAAGCCAAATACATCAAAAAAATTATCAAGAAGTTTAGTATGGAGTCAAGCAAACAAATAAGCACACCCATGAGCCCAACCTACAGACTGGATAAAGATGAAAATGGATCCAACATTGATCAAAAACTCTATCGAGGTATGATTGGATCATTACTGTACTTAACTGCAAGTAGATCTAATATCTTGTTTAGCATATGTGTATGTGCTAGATTCCTATCTGATCTTAAAGAATCACATATGCATGCTGTTAAAAGGATTATATGATCTTTGAAAGGAACAAGTAATCTAGGTCTATGATTTTCAAAGCATTCTTCATTGAATTTGATTGGAATTTTGGATGCTGATTATGCTGGTTGTAAAATTGATAGAAAAAGCACTAGCGGCACATGCCAATTTCTAGGAATGAATTTAATCTCATGGTACTGTAAGAAATAAAACTCGGTAGCACTATCTACTACTGAGGTAGAGTATTTTGTTATAGGGAGTTGTTGCGCACAAGTGTTATGGATTAAATAACAACTAAAAGACTTTGGTGTTATACAATCTAAAATTCCTATCAAATATGATAACACAAGTGCTACAAATTTAACAAAAAATTCAATTCAGCACTGGAGAACTAAGCATATAGAAATTAAACATCATTTTATTAGAGATCATGTTTTGAATGGTGACATTGAACTAGAATTCATCCCTATTGAAATCCAACTTGCTGACATTTTCACTAAACCACTCAATTGGGATAGATTTGAATGATTAGAGGAGAATTAGGTCTTTGTGATCATTTTTAAAAAATCTTCTTAACCTAATTTTTTTAAAATTAAGGAAAAATTATTTAGAAAGCCTCCTACATTAATTCAATATCTTTGGACACCTTTCCATGCAATTTAGACTTAATTTTCATTTCCAAACATTCTTTTAACTTTTGTGCAAAGTTTCTATTTTAGTCGACTCAAGCAATTATGCTCAGATCGAGCTGACTCGAATCACTGTGTAATTCTAATTTTGCTCTGGTCGAGCCAACTCAGAAAATTTAGGGTTAGCCGAGCCGACTCGGATATCAAGCAAACTATTTTTTAATAGAGCTGAGTAACTTTTTTTGAGCTTTCATGCTTTTTTATCTTGCTCTAAACCCTAGCATTCCACTCGATATCTCTCCCATTCTTTCAAAATACTTTCTCCTAAGCTCCAATTACATCTTTATTCCCAAATCAAAGCAATGGCACCCAAAATGGCCATGGGAAAAAGATCTAAAAGAGCCATTCCCTCAACTGAAATAGAAAGAAGATCTAAGCGTCACCAAGAGGAGCCAACTCGAGCAGTGGAAAGAGAAGAACAGAGTGAAGAGAAAGAAAGAGAACCAATAGTTGCCCCCACCTCTCCAAGACAAGTCATTTCCATGACCAATCGGCCTGTAACTAGTGGTAGGAGAATTATCTTTTCTTTTCTCAAAGAAATTGGGTTATGGATAGGCGATTCCATTGAAGAACTGGGGTGGGGATTTTTCTATTCTTTAAATGTGCCTACTTACCCCACATTAATAAGAACATTCTATGAAAATTTGAGATTAGAAGCACAACATATAGAATCCACTGTCAAAGGGAAGAGAGTTATAGTTACTGAAGAAAGGTTGAGCACCTTACTGGAGATGCCTAACGAGGGTTCAAAACATTTAGTACTGAAAGATAGAGAAGACCCTCAAAACTGTGCTGAACAGGGAAGATGTCAATGGTGTTGGCACTATAATGGCCAACACCTTATCACTTGAGATGAGGCGTTACATAATTTCATTGGCCAAATTTTTCTCCCAAGAACCGGAAGATTCAACTGGGTCAGTGAAAAGGATTTGTGCTTTATGGAGCATATAATTGAGGGGGAGACCCTCAATTTGCCAAATAAAATGATTATGCAAATGAAGGAGGCAGTAAGGAAGGTTAAAGCTTGTTTGCCATATAGCATGGTACTAACCTTACTGTTTCAAGCCTCTAGAGTCAACCTTGAAGGGGAAGATGGAAGACCTCTACATCACACTGACACATATTCCTCCAAATCTTTGCTTCGAATGGGCTATAAATTTAAAGAAGGAATATGGAAGAAGAAAGGAACAAACATCATAGCTATAGGATCTAGCAGCAGTGAGGATGATAGTGAAAGTGAGGACATAGCCAGAGAGACCACTTCTGACATTGTTGCACCCTCTACACTTGAGCCTTCAGAGCCTCTTGATGATATACCTGTTGCTGCTATTGAGGAGACTATTGCTGAGCACATTAGCTTTGACACTGTGGAGACGATGCCTATTGAGGAGGGGAGTCCTAGGATCTCTCCTTCACCTACTTCTCCACATGCTGTGCCTTCATCACCATTGGTTCCACCTGCTCCATCAGTTTCAAAATATGTTCCAAGATCATTTACTATTTCAATGACTCAAGAGTTTATTGCCGAGCAGATGAGAGGACTTGCAGACACACTGACCAAATCCATGACCTCTATGTTTGGTGAGCTCCGCTAGACAGTTGACACCAGATTAGATCAGATCAGTGGCGAGGTCAGAGATCTATGCTTGAAGGTTGATGTACTTGAGTCCACTAGACTTTCATCCCAGGTTGACATGCAACCCCTATCTGATACTATCAGGTCAGCTACTGAAGCTATTAAAAATTCAGTTGACAAAAGTATAGAAGAGTTCAGAGCTGAGCTGAAAGAAGTAAATTTCAAAATGGATGGGATGGAGGAAGGAAAAAGAATGGAAGAAGATTACACCAGAGGCATTGGGATACTCAGATCAGAGTTTGGTAGACTGTGGGGTTTAGCTGAAGCTTTTGCTAATACCTAGGCTGGTGAATTAATTGCTTTGAATACAGGGATAAAGAAATTGGAAGAGGAACTTAGTTCTGTATGGGTAGAGTGATGGAGGACAAAAATAAAATGATAACTAGAGAGCTTTAGCAAGCTAACCAACAAGCAAACTTGAGCAATTAATTATTAAATAAATGGGCTAAATTAATCCAAGAAAAGAATTTTCATAAGGAGACTAGTTGATCTAATTTTTAAGACCCATAATGTAGATCTAGTTTAAAATAAGAATTAGGATCTTCATGGCAAGGAAACCATCACTACTAGGACAAGTTAACCTTTAGATGATCAGATCTAATGAAGCTTAGAAAGAGTTTTCCTACCAATAATGATGGCTAATTATTTGGTGGAAGAAGGAGCTCTCATTACTCAAGAATTGAGGCCTAGAAGTCAAGATTGGCATTCTCTACTTTGAGACTCACCTTGGCCTTGATCCATGGCATGGAGACCTTCATCCTTGACCTAGGAACCTGAGAGAACTTGCAAAGAAATTTGGGATTAGACATGGAAGAAGAATTGGAGTTCGAATGGAAACAAAGAAAAAAGGAAGAAGAAGAAAGTGGCCGGCGGCTTGGGACTAAGAGCTTGATCATAGATCCATCAATGGGCATCCCATCCTTTACTCCTTGCAAAAACACTCTTCACTCTCAAACTCAAACCTAGAAAACTCTGATTCTCTCCTTGGATAAGGATCTACACACTCAAACTAGCTAGAAAACTTTCACTTCAAACAAGAACTCAAGAAAACTAGAACACAAGGAAACAATCTTTTCATTAATTCAAATTATAGCATAGAATGAATACAATGAGAGCCTAGGAGCCTTATTTATAGGTTCCAATGCTAGAAATTTCATCCAAGGGTAGAGAGGAGGGGATAAGGATGGCTTAGTTGGCTCCGACAATTTTTAGGTAAGTGATTTTAACTAAAAACAAATTATTGGTAAAAAGTTACAACCACTTTGATATGTGGCATCTAGAAGATCCTAATATGGCTTCCAAATACTGATGTAGAGGCTTAGGTGACATAAGTTATGGCATCCCACATGTAAAATATTGTTGGGATAGTGGAAGGAATCTTTATGTTTCCCATAAAACTATTGATGTAGTGTAATTCCTTCTCCCCTAATGTTGTTTGATGAGTTGTTCCCCCATGTGCTTCAAATCTTGGCATGAATTGGGCTTGGGCTTGGTCTTGAAGAGGCTTGAATGGTTGGTCTTGGACTTGAAGAGGACGCCCTCCATCATGCTTTGAGCTTGAGCCGAATGGGCTTCTTCCATGTGTTAACTTATGAGCCAAATCATGCTTCAAGAAAATTTGGCTTATGAACATGCTTTAAGAAAATTAATGAGCTTCTTCCATGTGTTGGTTTATGAGCCAAATCATGCTTCAAGAAAATTTGGCTTATGAACATGCTTTAAGAAAATTAATGAGCTTCTTCCATGTGTTGGTTTATGAGCCAAATCATGCTTCAAGAAAATTTGGCTTATGAACATATTTCAAGAAAAATTGTAACTTGCTTCGAAAACTTTATTGACTATAGCTGCAAAAACAAAGTGAGTTAATCAAAGTATATATTTTTTACGGATATCCCCATCATAGAGCTTATCTCACTATCTTCCACTATTGTTTTAGCATTCTCTACTAGACCTCAGCCTGCACCTGCACTTGTACCTACACCTACTCAACCCTCTGCACACCCTAGGCAACCTGTACCTCATTTTAGGCCTCGGAGTTCACATCCTACTTCTATACCTCTAAATGTACTTGATCCAGAACCTATATCATCTAGACCACCTTTTGAGCCATCCACTAGTACTAAGGTAGATATACCTAGTGATAGTGAATAGAAAGTGAGGTGTATGCAAATTTTTGTAAGTTGTATTAAAAATCTTATGAATGAAATGAATACATCTTTTGGTATCTTACTTCTGTGTTTGGATTATAATTGTACAATGCTTTGCACTCATATTTTTACTTGTATAATACTAATCAAAATAAAGTTATATTAGAGTATCAAACTTAATATGAGAAAGTGAAATTATCTCAAACAAATTGAGCTTTAAGAAAATCAAATGAATACCTTTTTGATTGTTAACAAAAAGGGGGAGATGTGAGAAAGCATGAAAAATATATGAGAAAGGGGGAGAATGTATATGACTGTGCATGATGACATGCAAATGTTTCAAAATTTTAAATCATACAAAAAAGGGGAGAAAACTTGTTGAACTGAATGGCTTTAGTTCAAAACTTGCAATTTGCTCTGATTGCTTCAAAAAATAAGCTCAAGAATTAGTTTTGATACACTGCAAACTTGATCTCTAATACTTTGTATTTGTGCTAGCCCTGATACTTTGAAACATACAAGCTCTGATACTTTGATATATATAAAAGCACTGACACTAATACTGGATAGTTTTTCTTACACAAAAGCTCTGATACTTGCAAATACAGTTAGCTCCGACACATGTCAATGCTCACTTTCAAATACAATTATACATGTAATTATAAATAATTTTTTATGCCCAGTATTTTGTCATCATCAAAAAGGGAGAGATTGTTGACCCCATAAGTGATTTTGATGATAACAAAACACTGGAACATGCATTTATTTTACTAACAACTCTTCAAGTGTGTTACAAATTTTTGTAGGATGATTCTAATGCTCAATTACAACTCCTACATCCTTAGTTTTTTAAATGAGTTGTGTTGTAAGTGATTCATGTAAAGAAGAACCCAAAGAAAAGGTTAAGTAAACATCATGAAAATGGGTCACTTCTGGGTTGTTTCAAGCTTAAAATCTCCTAGAGAAGATTGTTAGAAGAGTTGGAAAGACTCTTGAATGTTTGAAGTCTTGCTGGATGAATTCTGGAGAACTGAGATTTCAATGAAGAACTCATCCGAGCTGACTCAAAGCAAAGGAGCCGATTATGGCACATGGCATGCATGAAAATTTCTGGCATGCAGATATCCGAGCCGACTCTAAGGGACCTGAGCTGACTCATCCAGAACAAGATTTTCTGAATCAGACAATCGAGTCGACCCGAAGGAAGTTTGAGCCGACTACATTATTCTGTCAGACATCCGAGCCAACTCTTTAAAGATTCGAGCCGACTCCTCTAAAGTCCAGAAAGAAGAGTTCTGAGTGAACAGCAAACTGAGCCGACTCTAATGAATCCAAGCCAACTCTTCTAGACTGTAATTGTGAAGGCCTATGAATCCTAGGCAACTTGAAGTAAGGTGAGCCGACTCTTCCATAGTAAGGAATCAAGCTACTGAGAAACTGAGCCAACCCGATTGAAGAGAGGCGACTCGACCATAACTACTTTGTAGATCCGAGCCGACTCGAGTAGATCCAAGCCGACTTGAAGGTCGATTTCAAGCTTATAATGATGTGTTCCATAACTTGAAATTTGAATCCAAAAAGTGCTCCAACGGACAAACGTCACATCCCAATGATCTATGATGACTAAAACTACCTGAAAAGAGTACAAGACTATATATTTGAGGGATTGGGACCTCTTTTAAGTAAGAAGCAAGTAAGAAAATGCTAGATTGAATATCCAAGAAAGCTTGAGAGCAAGAGAGCACTAAAGAACATTCAAGATAGTCATCAAGTCTTCAATAACTCACATCTGAAGCTTGAAGCAATTATTAAGAAAGCTGAAGAAGCCATTAAAGTGCATTGAAGTACAATCAAGAAGGCTTCTCTTGAGCTGCATCGGCAACCATCCGACAAAATTTGTTTGTCATTCTATTGCTTTCTCTTTACAATTCCTTTTGAATTGTTGGGTTGTTGGTGAGCCCGATGTAAAAACCAAGTGGGTTGTTAGTGATCTCATTGAAAACTAACTATAAGGGTTCTTGGAGATCCTGGTAAACCAAGTTGGGCTCTTGGTAATCCTGTTCAAAATCAAGTTAGATTTCTTTGGTGAGCCCAGTTTAAAAACCAAAGGGAGTTAGGTTTGGATTGTGAGCCTGTTAAAACAATCTAACTGTTTTCCGGTGGGGGATATAGTAGAAATCCCAAGTGGTAATCTTAGGTAGTGGACGTAGGAGCTGGTTACTCCGAACCACTATAATTTCCGTGTATTTGTGTTATGCTTTTTCATCTACTTTTGCTTCTACTTTTAATTATCTATACCACAGCATTTAACACTTTAAAGTAGTTTTCAAAGAGCACTTAATTGCTTTAAATTTTTAAATTCCCAATTCACCCCCTCTTGGGAAAGCCACCTGGGCAACAACTAGGGAGCTCCTCAGCCTAATGTCCCTTGTCTTCATCCAGTCTGGTGCGGAGTCCATAGAGAATGGTTCGGTTGGTCACCTCGACCTTCCTATTAGTTTGTAGGTGAGCCATCAAAGTGAAGCGATGGCAGATGTTTAGGTCGGCACAGAGCTCTTTGAATGCCTGGTTGTCAAACTATCGTCCATTGTCGGTGATGATTGAATATGGAAGACCGAAATGGCAGATGACTAATTTCTAGAGAAAAGATCTGGCCCTATCTTCGGTGATTTGTGCTAGTAGTTCGGCCTCGACCCATTTAGTAAAATAGTCGATAGCCACAATCAAGTATTTTCATTGACCGGATGTGGGGGGAAAGGGACCTAAGATGTCCATTCTCCACTGAGCGAATGGCCACAGAGCAGAGAGTTGGGATAGCGGTGAAGTCGGCTGACATTGTATGTGAGCATGCTGTTGGTAGTGATTGTACTTCCTCACTAAGTCAGCTACATCTTCTCGCTTGGTTTTCCAGTAGTATCCCTGTCGGAGGGCCTTGTGTGCTAGCATCCTATCCCCCACGTGGTTCCCGTAGATGCCCTCATGTATCTCTTGAAGCACATAGATAGCTTTCGAGGGTCTCAAGCACTTCAGCAAGGGATAGGAGTGGGACCTCTGATAGAGCTGCTCGTCCATTAGCATGAAGCATACGACCTTCTTCCTGAGGAGACCGACCTCTGTGTGACTCTCGGACAAGGTGCCATCCATAATGTACTTGACATAGGGGTCCATCTAGCTTGCCTGGGGGCAACCTGTTAGACTTCGCCCAAAGCCTCGTAACTGGGGGTCTCCAAGTACTCGATGTAGGGGTGCCTTAGCGATAAGTTTGGTGAGGTTGCCAGTTTGGAGAGGGCATCAGCACGGGCATTCTCCCTATAAGGGATATGGAAAATGCTGAAATGCTGAAAGCTCGATGTGCTCGAATGCACCCATTCCAAGTATATTGCCATCTAGGGATCTCGGGCCTCAAATTATCCCAAAACTAGTTATGAGTTAGTGAAGATCCTCAAACTCGACATGCCCAACTCGTGAGATACTCTTAACCTCATAAGGAGTGCTTCGTACTCGGCCTGATTTTTTTATAGCTTTGAAGAGAGAGCGCAACGCGCATTCTGCTACAACCCCATCAAAATTGGTGAGGATGAGGCTAGTTCCACTTCCTCTCATGTTGGATATGCCATCTACGTGGAGGATCCATGCCGTCTCTTCTACCGGTGGATCTATTGGGTGCTTGGGGGAAGCCTCCTCCGGCTCCTCATTCATCTAGGCACACTCCACCAGGAAATCAGCCAGCACCTGAGCTTTCTGATATGGCCTTGGGTGGTTGGTGATATCGAATTCACTGAGCTTCACTGTCCACTTAGCTAGATGTCTGGATGTGTCTGGATAGCTAAAGATGGCTCTAAAGGTTGGTAAGTGAGGACCACAATCAGTGGGCTTGGAAGTATGGCTTGAGACATTGGGTAGATATAATAGGTATAAAAATAGTTTTTTCAGAGTGGGTGTACTTGGTTTCCGCATCTAGAAGCAGCTTACTGGTGTAATACACCGGTCTCTGAACTCCATCTCCATCCATATGGACCAGCACCGAGTTGACAACCCCCGAAAAATTTCCATATACAGGAGGAGTTTCTCCCCAACCTCTAGCTTAGAGAGTAGTGGGGAAGAGGCGAGGAACCTCTTCAGCTCCTCGAATGCTTCTCGATACTTTTCAGTCCAGGCAAAGTTATGCATTTTGTATAGTGCCTTAAAGAAGGGTAGGCAGTGCTCAACGGAGCACGAGATGAACCGGCTTAGAGCCGTGATTCGGCCGGTCAGGCGCAGAACCTACTTCTTCGAGGCAGGGTGCTCCATGTGGATGTAGACCTGTATATTGCAGCCTATCTGGTCTCTGAAGACTTTGCTGATCAGGCGCTGGTACATTGCTCCAATGTTCTTCGAGCAGAACGGTATCATCTTGTAGCAATAGGTCCTTCGATCCATCACAAAGGCTGTGTGCTTCTCATCTTCCAGGTGCATCTAGATCTGGTTGTACCCAGAGAATGCATCCATGAAAATAAGCAAACGGTGTCTCAAGGTGGTGTCCACCAGCTGATCAATCTTGAAGAGGAAGAAACTATTTTTCAAGCATGCCCGATTGAGGTCAGTATAATCTACACAGATCCTCCACTTCTTGTTGGTCTTCTTGACCATGACCACATTTGCTAGATAATTGGGATGCTGGACCTCTCGGATGAAGCCCATAGTGAAGAGCTTTTCAACTTCTTCATTGATCACCTTTTGCCTCTCCGGGATGAAGCTTCTTTTCTTCTACCGGACTGTATGGCACTTTGGGTCGACATTCAACCTATGGGTGATGACGTCGGATGGAATCCCAGGCATGTATACTGTAGACCAGGCAAAAATATCAACATTCACCCAGAGGAAGTTTAGGAGGCGAGCCATTTCATCCTTAGGCAGGAGAGCTCCCACTTGTACTATCCTCAAGGGATCCGCCCGAGGGGGAATGATAGCAGGTGCTTGATTGGCCCAACTTTGGCCTCCTGCATTCTTTGATTTAGCTAGTTGGGGGCCGAGTCCTCCTCGATGCTTTTGGCCTCAGGGATAGCCTACAGGTAGTGTTGAATCGGTTGTGGAGTCCCTTTCATCTCACCAACTCCATAAGGGATCAAGAACTGGACTAGGGTTGCTTGGTAGATATATATATATATATGTGTGTGTGTGTATGTATGTGATGCGGTGGAAGGCTGACATGTGACCCCCATCAGGTGCCATGTCAGAAAAACTGCCATGATGGACACCTCGTCTCGGGTTCCTTTGCCGAGCCGGGCTCTCCTGATCTGTCGAAGCCGAGCTCCATCCTCCGTCAGGTCAACGCCCGCGAGCTCGGGTCGCCTAGGCTGGAGCCAAGCGACCTCCTTCACCAGAGCAAGCCCCTTCGAGGTCAAGCCCTCTGGGCAGGGGTCACATGTTGACCTCCTCCACCAGAATGAGCCCCTCCGAGGTCGAGCTTCCTGAGCCGAAGTCGGGCTCGACCCTCCTCCACCAGGCTAAGCCCCTCTGAGGTCGCGCTCTCTGAGCAGGAGTCGAGCCCTCCTCCATCGGTCCAAGCTTCTCCGAAGTCGAGGTCAGGCCCCCTTTGGGCTGGAACCGAGTCCCAGCTCTCCAGCTCGGCAACCGCTTGGGACGGTGTCGCCGGCCTCCAAGAGAGCAGAGCCACCTCCCCGGGGCACCGGCAGGCGACCCAAAGGCCATGAAGAAGCACCCGTCAAATCATAATAACTGCCTGTGGGTGCCACTTACACTAGGAGAGGGAGGAGTTCCCCCTAATTAAGTCACTGCCAGGCTTCCTAGAATGGAACGACTGAAAGGAATGTCAGAATGCACAGCAGTTTCCTTACCACCAACCATGAAAGACGTTTCATCCATGGCACGGAATGCCGCCACGCGCTCCTGACAGTACGTATCAGGAGAGACGTCCCATCCGCAACATGGAACGCTGTCGCACGCACCTGACAGCACAGGAGAGATCCCGAGGTAGGCATCCAACGATCGCCCAGACTAAAGAGAACCTTCGACACGCTCGGGAAGAAGGTAACAAAAAAACAACAATCACAATGGCGACTAATCACTATCTCACCACAAAAAACTTAAGCAAGTAAAGGGAGAAGAAGGCTATGCAGAGAGTCCCTCTAGCTCACCCACCATCCTCCCAACACACTTGCACCCCATTTCGACACTACTCACTCCTCCTAGCATGGAGTCCATCAAGAGGGGCTCGACTAGGAGGATCTGTTCCCCTAGATCATTACTGACTTGACCGTCGGAGTGCCCCCACCGAAATCCCCAACCCAGGTCACTAACCCTGTTTTTGCAGGTTCAAATAATCAAGACATCCTAAGAGCTCAAGAGGGGCGATCCGACCTTGACAGCAGCTGCAGGACATGATGATCTTGGTGGCAATAGATTGGCGCACCAAGTAGGGGCACGGAGCGATCTTTAATCCAGCTTGAGCCCCCTTTACAAGCAGCTCAAAGGAAGGATGGTGACGACGTGGGCAAGAGAGGTCTCCACCAGTTGTGTAGGAGACTTCCCTTCCTGGTGGAACCCGCACAACCCAGAGGTGGAACCACCCGCTCCAGCTCAACCACCTCCGGTGGAATCTCAGCTTGCTATACTTATCCAGTAGGTGTAGATCCTCGCCATGGTAGTATGCCACTTCAGCACCAGCACCGGTCCCTGGCTACACATCAGCAGCCAGGGACTCCCGCGGCCCATGCCGCCGCACCCTGCGACAGCCTGCGTTCCTTCCAAGGAAGGCCTTCGCAGTCACGGGCCATCACTGACAACAGGGGTAGCTACCAAACTCCTACGAAAAGATAACGAGCCGGGTCTGCCGATTGGAAGAGCCGCTCACCAAACCTTGAGCGGGTAGTGTCCAAGCCCTACCGAGGAAGAAAGAGAAAGACCCCCCATCACGGGCGCCATGCACCCATGTCACCGTCTCCTTCGATGGAGGGGTCCACTGACGAAGCCATCAGGCACACGACGGAGAAGTGCCTGGAGGAGCATGACCGTAGGCTAGCAGAGCTTTTCCGTCGATTTGCCAATCTACCGTGCTCCACTAGCGAGCCAGCACTTGACAGGGCGGATCATAGTGCTGAGTCGGTTCATCTCGAGGTCGGTCGATCACTGCGTCCCTTTCTTCAAGGCGCTGCACAAGATGCATGGCTTCACCTGGACGGAGGAGTGTAGAATAGCCTTCGAAGAATTGAAGGAGTTCCTGGCCTCTCCTCCATTGCTCTCCAGACCGGAGGAAGGGGAGGAGCTCCTGCTCTATCTGGCTGTCACACCCAGAGTAATCAGCTCGGTCCTCATCCGTGTAGATGAGGACGGGTCCCAGAAGCCGGTGTATTACACTAGCAAAATTCTCAGCGATGCGGAGGTCAGGTATACTCACTCCGAAAAACTTGTTTTTGCACTAATAATGTTTGCTTAGCGACTCATGCCCTACTTCCAAGCACACCCCATCATGATCGTGATGGATCAGCTGCTGAGGACCATACTTAGCCACCCCGAGACCTTTGAGAGACTGGCCAAGTGATCCCTGCTGCTGAGCGAGTTCGATATAGCATATCGACCGAGGTCTTCGTAGAAAGTCCAAGTCTTAGCCAACTTCGTGGTCGAATGCACAGGGCTTACCAAGGAGCCAGAGCAGACAATGATGGAGTGCCAAGTGGAGCTCGGACCAGAGGAGGAGCCCTGGATCCTCCACATGGATGGTGCATCCAATTCCAGCGAAAGTGGAGCAGGCCTCATCCTTGCCAACAACGACGGGGTGGTGACAGAGTGTTCTCTCAGCGTCAAGTTCTCCATAATAAACAACCAGGCCCTCACGGGTTTGAAAGTCTCCCGCGAGCTAGGCGTGCAGAGCTTGAAAGTCTTCACCGACTCCCAACTGGTTGCCGGGCAAGTCTCTAGAGAATATGAGGCCAGAGATTTCCAGATGATGAAGTACCTAGGACGAGTTCGCTTAATCACGACAAGCTTTCGGCAATTCAGTATTTTCCACATCTCCTGAGGGGAGAATGCACGTGCAGATGCACTGTCAAGGCTCACAACCTTGCTGGACTCATCACTAGGGCACGCCTACATTGAGTACTTCGAGAATCCAAGCTATGAAGACCAAGAGGAGGTGCAACAAGTCACCCCGGAGCTGAGCTGGATGGACAAGCACGTCAGGTACATCACTGATGGTACTTTGCCAAAGGACCGCATGAAAGCCGGCCTCATCAAGAAGAAGGCCTCCCGGTTCATTTTGATGGAAGGCTAGCTCTACCGTCGATTTCATTCCTACCCGCTCCTAAAGTGTCTCAGGCCCACAGAGACAGCCTTCGTACTCCGGAAAATACATGAAGTCCTCTGTGGGAACCATGTGAGAGTGAGAACATTGGCTTACAAAGCTCTTCACTAGGGATACTTCTGGGAGACCATGAGGGAGGACGCCGCTGACCTCGTCAAGAGGTGTGACAAGTGCCAGTGCCATGCCCATGTACAGCGCCAGCTGGCGGTGCTGATCTCCTAACTCTCGTCCCCTTGGCGCTTTGCTCAATGGGGAATGGACATCCTTGGACAATTTCTCCCTGCACCAGGACTGTTGGGGTTTGGTGACTAGGGCAGAAGCGTGGATTTCAAAATTATATTGAAAACACTACCAAACCCTTAACCCAAGACCTCCTTACTAGGAATTAAAACATACAAATATGCATATAACATATAGATTAGAATTTAGGCACCAACCTAAATCGCTAATATCCAAACCGATGAAGAAACCTTGATTCAGTCTTCTCCTCCACCAGGCGCCCAAGTGTTCACCCTCCAACGGTGATCCACACGGTGCTTGACCAAGACACCAGCACCTTTTAAGAACTTGGTTCCACCAATTAGACTTTCAAACTAAAGCCTAATAGGATTTGGGCAAACTCCAATCCAATTGGACAAACTCTTCTTTAAATCAGCCTTTCTACTCCTTCCCTTCTTCTTCCTCTTCTTCTCTTCTTTGCTTTTCCCTAATCCCTCTCTTGATTTGAACACTCCTAGGCCTTCCAAAGACCTTGTCCTAAAAGGGCTAGAATGTTTAGGACAAGAGGATAGGATGTAATAAAAATAAGAAAGAAAGAAGTCTTCTGGATCAATTATTATTAACACCCCGAGAGGCTACGCTATTTATAGCGCACCAAGGGGCTTCTGAGATATCCATTCATACCAAAAAGATACGTTACTTGGTTTAAAATATGCGACTCTTTGATTTGAAATAAATCTGAGAAGAGTAAAACAGAAAGACACTTGAATCAAACATTACGATGTTTTAATCAAGTGTCGCTTCCTTTCATTCTTCCAAGCATCAAAATCAAATGGCCGGCCTCTCTGGTATTTAAAATTGAAACGCCACATCAAATGGGAGACCATCCAGAAGAGTCACATGCCATCCAGAAGAGTCACATGCCATCTAGACTCAAAAGTGTATAGAATAAACTCAAGTATCATGTTGCTTCATTTTTAGCGCCAAGAGTCCCATGGAGCGTGGACTCTTCTTCTTTTGGCATGAAGATGTATCCCAATGGATGTGGAAGACTCCAAGAGGCATGGAAGTGTTTTTGACTTGGTCCTCTGCTTATTGCAGAAAGACTCTTCATCCAAAGAAGGTGCCCCTTCTCATTTCTCACGATTTATTATCGTAGGAAACCTTTTGCGCCAAAAAAAAACTCTTCATGCTTTGACCATTCCACACACCACATAGACCCCGTGTCCAAGGAAGGCTATCTGGTACTCAAAACCAGATAAATACTAACCCAATTAAAGGTGATAAGATCCAACCTATTAGCCAAATTCAATTTAGCTTAATTAGGATCAATATTAACCCAAATTGGAACCTGATTCGAACCTGGTTTGAACCCTCGTGCAAGGGTTTGCAACACGTGCTAGCATGTTCACCTGCAAACATGGTTTAATTCAACTAAACCCTTGATCAGAACCCTTTGTATGTGACCCATTGGGTTCCACATCTGGCCAGCAGTAGGTCCGAGTGTTACTTGACCTGATTCGATTGGATCACATCCAAACCAATTTAGGTCAACTCAAGCTAGCCCGACTAGGTCAATTAGAATCCAATTCTAATTAACTGATCGAACTACCATAATTCAATCAAATCCCCATAATGCAAGATTGACGTCTAGCAGCATATCATGCCTACCTGGAAGATGTGGAATTTTGGTGGAATTACCAAAATACCCTTCAGTGGTGAGTTACCGAGCAATTCAGTCCTTCGATCAACTTGCACCCTGAATATGACTATGGATATGGATACTTGTCAAATCCAATTTCATATTCATTCCTTGCTCAATCTGCTAATGATGATTCATTAGAAACTATTTTTAATGTTCATACTTTGATCAAAGATCTCCCGAATCATTATTCGATCGAAATCAGCTGGATGCAATCCCCTCTTACTAGGGTTAATCGATTCCTTGTTGACCTACTCACAACCTCCATATACAATCCACCATACCCAGTATCACCCCGTACATGACTTAGTGTCATGATTGAGTGTGAACCAAAGTATGGGTTCATGCATACAAGGTACCATGGCAGTCTCAGGTCAAAGGACCACATGCACTACTCCCACTATGAGAACTTTCTATTGACAAACAGTTAAGGTTCCATTAGATGTTCTCAAGTCGGATCCATTCAGTGAACTCATTCTCTAATGAGCACCCACCTCCTAGTATTAGTATCAAGCACAAGTGACTGTAAGATCAGTCACCCTCTTCACCAAGCATACATAGGATGTGCTAGTCTTACCGGAAACATTGATCTCCTACTCAATATCCCATCGACCAGGAATATTTTAGATTAGGGTTTTAAGGCTTTAGGTCTTACTGGTATGATCTCATCATAACCCTAGAACCATAGCCCTAATCTATGGGGTTCATCATATCTTAATAAAATTAATAAGATAGCGTATGATGAAAATAAAATGCCTTTATTAATTGATAATGTCAATACACTGGTTTGGGATACAAAAGAAAATTCCATCGAAATACAACATTTCGATTGGCCTTTACAAAAGAAAAACCTAGCCGGCGGTGTCGATCTCCCAGCTCTCATCCCCTTGGCCCTTTGCTCAATGGGAAATGGACATTCTTGGACAATTTCTCCCTGCACCAAGACAATGAAAGTTCCTGCTTGTGGCAATCGACTACTTCACTAAGAGGGTCGAAGCAGAACCGCTAGCTCGGATCATCGAAGCCAACGTCTGCCAGTTCTTCTGGAAGTCAGTCATCTGCCACTTCGGACTCCCCCACTGCATCATCACCGACAACAGGGGACAATTCGACAATCGGGAGTTCGAAGGATTTTGCATTGAGCACGGCATCCAGCACTGCTTTACCTCGGTAGCCCACCCCCAAACAAATGGGAAGGCCGAGGTGACTAATCGGACTATCCTCCAAGGACTCAGAACTAGGCTGGACCTAGCCAAGGGCAGATGGGCAGAAGAACTCCTAAGTGTTCAGTGGGCCTACCACACCATGCCCAAAATGGCAACTGACGAGATGCCCTTCAACCTTGTCTTCGGCATCGAGGCAGTCATCCCGGTTGAGCTCGACGTGCCCACGCTATGCACAGCAGTATGACAAAGCACAGAACTTAGCACACCTTCTGCTCAACTTAGACCTTCTCGAAGAAACAAGGGACAAAGCTCGGCTCCGAATGGTGGTATACCGGCAACGAGTGGCCCAGTACTACAACGCGCAGGTAAGGCCAAAAGTCTTTAGACCCAGAGACCTGGTGCTGCACCGAGCTGAAGCATCTCAACCCTGGGAGTGCTGCAAGCTCTCGCCAAACTGGGATGGCCCCTACAAAGTGGCTGAAGCCCTCTCACATGGGGCCTACTACCTCGAGGATCTTGACGGCATCAGGTTTCCTCGAACATGGAATGCCTGCAATATGAGAAGATACTATCAATAGTGTAAGGCTTTCTTCTATTAATAATAAAATTTTTTTTTTGCACAAAAGGTTATTCGCCTTACAGGAATATCACCGCCCGGTCCAAGATCTGAGCCCAGCTCTTAAGCAATCAAGACCCGGAGCCCAGCTCTCCAGCCATCAAGACCTGAGCCCAGCTCTTAGGTAATCAAGACCCGGAGCCTAGCTCTCTGGCCAACAAGACCTGAGCCCAGCTCTTACGCGATCAAGACCCGGAGCCCAGCTCTCCGGCCATCAAGACTTGAGCCTAGCTCTCAGGCAATCAAGACCCGGAGCCCAGCTCTCCGGCCAACAAGACCTGAGCCCAGCTCTCAGGTGATCAAGACTCGGAGCCTAGCTCTCCGGCCAATAAGACCTAAGCCCAGCTCTCAAGCGATCAAGATCCGGAGCCCAGCTCTCCGGCCATCAAGACCTGAGCCCAGCTCTCAAGCGATCATGACCCGGAGCCCAGCTCTCCGGCCAACAAGACTTGAGCCCAGCTCTCATGTGATCAAGACTCGGAGCCCAGCTCTCTGGCCATCAAGACCTGGAGCCCAGCTCTCCGACCAACAAGACCTGGAGCCCAGCTCTCCGACCAACAAGACCTGAGCCCAGCTCTTAAGCCAACAAGACCCGGACCCCAGCTCTTCGGCCAACAAGACCTGAGCCCAGCTCTCAAGCGATCAAGACTCGAAGCCCAGCTCTCCGGCCAACAAGACCTGAGCCCAGCTCTTAGGAAATCAAGACCCGGAGCCCAGCTCTCCGGCCAACAAGACCTGAGCCCAGCTCTCAGGCAATCAAGACCCAGAGCTCAGCTCTTCGGCCAACAAGACCTGAGCCCAGCTCTCAGGCGATCAAGACCCGGAGCCCAGCTGTCCGGCTAACAAGACCTGAGCCCAGTCCTCAAGCAATCAAGTCCTGGAGCCCAACTCTCCGGCCAACAAGACCTAAGCCCAACTCTCAGGCAATCAAGACTCGGAGCCCAGCTCTCCGGACAATAAGTGATGCGGCAAGCATATGATTAATGTTTTGAATATGGTTTGTAGAGCAATGAAACCTAATTACACTAGCATTGTACTCATCATAATAAGACTTAAGGATTATAAGAAATGGGACTTTTACTTGATTAGACACAATCCTAAACTAAGAAGGAAGAAGATCTAGACAATAGGGGCTAATGATGGTGGACTTACCTTGATGAGCTTTCCAACCTTCTTTGATTCATACCTTGAAACTACCAACGCTCAAAACTGAAGAACCTGGATAACAGACATCAGAACCCTGGACTTGGGGCTTCAGCTTGTTGGTTCTTTGTCAAGGTGAACCCGGTTCACAACTCAAAGACTTCGAAGGACCCTGCAATGAAGATCAAAGTTAAGAAAGATGGATAAGAACATATAGAAGGGATGGGAGAATTTATGAACTAAGAATAGAAATTTGAGAAGATCTGGCTGACTCCAATGCCTTCACGTGAGCTTGGAAGATGCTTTGCTAGGGGAAAAGAATGGCTTTGGCATGGAGGAAGAGGATGGAAAACTTTCACATAAGAAAAAAAAAAAACACAAGACAACTTCTACTTCCAAAATTTAACTTCAATTTTCATTCATTCCCAAAATCAATCCCCTTTACAATGGACGTCCAAGGCCTTTAATAGCCTCACAAAGCTAGCTTTTGAAATTTAAAAACTTCCCAAATTGAGGAGGATTACAAGGGGGGTTGGAGGATTTGGTGGAGAGTTTGGAGGGATGGGGGGTTGGAGGATTTGGTGGAGGATTTGGAGGGGTGTGGCCAACCTCCTTGAATTTGAATCTTCCTTGTTGGCGCCAAAGAGTGATGAGGTGACTAGTGAGGTGGCGCCTGATGATGTGGCATGATGAGATGGTCTTCTACTTGGATAAGGAATGACATGTGGCGCCAAGTGGTCCTAGTTGATGGTCCTTTTCTCTTGCTTGGTTGATGTGTCTTCTCTTCTTCATGTGGTCAAATTCTGGGGCCCAGAATTTGAGTCTTGTAGCTGGCTTTCATTGCTTTTAGACTTGATTAACTGAAATAGACTTAACTCAACTGAACTGACTTGACTGACCTAAACTTGAAACGGACTTACAGGAAATGAATTTTTTTTTTAAAGTAATTACAGGACTCAATAAACACTCTTGATTAATTACAGGACTCTTGAAAAGGAAATGGCTCTTGAAAATAAAACATTTTGAACTAAAGGATACAAGGTAACCTAATTATCTTCGATCCAAATTGGGATAAGGCTAACCTTGTTAGAGTGAAGTTTCTTTCAATTTCTGGTGTCCACACCAATTCTCCTGGGGTGGGCAGAACTCGACCCAGTCGAGTATGGTTCAGTTTTGCCCTGGTAATGCTCGAACAAGTCTAGGTTAAGTCTTTGCAGGTCCTCTCGAGTAATCCAAGAGTTGTCGGACTCAGGTCGACCCTACCATTGAACCAGGTATCGCTGATACTCCTTATTCCTGGTAGTAATGGTCATGTCATCCAGGATTCTCTCAATCCTCTCTCTCCGCTCAGGTAGGGTTGGTGGTGGACACTCAGAAATATGTTCACTCTTAATGAAAGTTTCTGGTCCAAAAGGTTCACTAGGTATTAGTACTGGTTCTTTGTATTCTACTAGGTCTGAAACATTAAAGGTTGTACTGATACCCATATCAGGTGGAAGTTCCAAAATATATGCATTAGGCCCTATTTTCTTTAAGATCTTGAAAGGTCCCGCTCCACGGGCATGCAGCTTCTTTATGGTTGCAGAGGAGAACCATTTAGGGTTGAGCCTAATCATCGCATAATCCCTTTCACAGAATTCTTTAGCCCTCTTATGTGAGTCAGCTAAGTGTTTGTAAGTCTCATTGCTCAGTTTGATCTTATTACTGATTTCTTTATGCAAATTTGTGACATGTTGTGCGAAAGATTCAGCAGACTCGGAAATTTACACAAGCACTTACAAAATGCAGACTGAACTAGGCATCCTTATTGAGAGAGATTTTATTGGACTTTCTAGGACCTAAACCTAACAGATTAATGACTCTCTAGGTTTGACCCTGGTCTAGTATGCACATGAGAATTTACCATGGGTTTCTAGCGAATGACATAAGGTTTTCCAAAAGTAGGTAGCAAAAGGAATAGGCTTTAAAAGCTCATGCATCCTAGTAATCTCATCAAAATGAAACTTAATGGCTCTAAAATTATGATAAGACTCAGGGAAAGGCAGGAAATAGGAATCCGAGACTTGGGATAATTTAGGGGAATCTTGAAACAGACCTTGGTTACTCATGATGACCTTAAGATTAGAATTTTGATCTACAGGCGGGATGCTTCTAGGGAGTTGAAGGTCATCAGTAAAGTCTTCTAAAATAATGATTGGGTTCTTCTCAGGTACCTGAAGGAGTTCTTGTGTCGAAGCTAAAGTATAGGGTTCTTCCTGAGGGCATTGTCTTACGGGAACCAAGTCCTCACTAAATTTTGGTTGTTCTGATGTTTCAGGACTAGGCTCAATAATCTTTTCTTTACCAAAGGTTTCCTTAGGTAAGGTACTAAAGTTGTTATCTTCACATTCTTTCCCTTCATTTTCATCTATTAAACTTATGTCAGTCTCATACATATATTTACAAGTTCAAATTTGCCTTCTTCCTTCCCTAGCCCTCCAGTTTGAGGATACCCTAAGTCTTGAGTATTCATGAACTCAACTTGTACTTCAGGGTTCTTACTCCTATCATTCATATGAGCTAATGGGATAGTAGGAGTTGGTTGGTCTAAGGAAAATTGTTTAGCCAGCATTTGGTTCAATTGGGCCATTAGATCATTTAGGCCTCTCAGCATGGTTTCAAGATTCGGGTCCATGGCTACACTGAATTGGGTCTGGACTGGTGAATATGAGGCTCCTGATCTAGTTTTCATGCATTCAAGTAGACTCAAGCTCGAGCTAAGGTTTCCTAGACCTAGAGCACAAATTAGAGGTCTAATTAAGTGAACCAACTAGCTAGTAGTACTTATGGGACTTAGCCAGGTAGGTGGAGGGAGTGAAGGTCCCTGATTGCCAACCTTAGACACCAATCTGAGATTGGCCAGGTAGGTGGACCAAATCACAAGCCCTAATGCACCAATCCTAGACACCAAGCCAGTAAGCACACACTAATTAGCTGACACAGTTAACTTGATCCTAACCTGAACCCAACTTGTTGGTGTCCCTAACCTACTAGGACAATTAACATTCTACTCAATTTTAATTAACGGGCTGGGATCGATATGCTGGTTGGTGAATTTTGGGCTAGGGACAGGTGATGAAACCCTGACCCTATGTCAAATTGATGCCCTTAATTTGATTTCTCATGAGATGAATGAAATGCAAAGGTGCTGCAGAAGTGTGTTGTAGTTTGAAAGTGGTGTGGAAAATGTGATGAAAAAAATGTCCAAAAATTCTGAAAAATTCACAGAGAATTCCTAACTTATATGTTTTAATGTAGATGAAAGGAATTTTAAAACTAAAATCTGTACTACTCTAAGCAGATCCTACAAATGAAGATAAATAAAAAGGACATAACAGAACCCTAATGAGAGTGTCGAACAACAGAAATTTTCATTTTTTTTATAATTTTTTTCTGATGATAAAATTTAATATGGTGATAACTGACTTAAAAAAGAACAAGAAAAAAAATATTTCAACAAAAAATTAGCAACTTGCCTTTGGAGCTACAGACGGATTACAGTAAACAGATGCAAATTTTCAGAAAACAGAACCTAATCAAACAAGTGCAATGGCTTACCCAAACTTCAATCTAAAAAAATTCACGTCCGGCCAGGGGCTCATTATTTCCATGGATCGTGACAGTGTGCTGGAGTACACCCGCTCAGGAGGCGTGAATTTTAGATCTTGCTTGGATTTAAAGAAAACTATTCTACCCTAATGCAACCATGCTCTAATACCAAGTTGATGCGGCAAGAATATGATTAATGTTTTGAATATGGTTTGTAGAGCAATGAAACCTAATTACACTAGCATTGTACTCATCATAATAAGACTTAAGGATTATAAGAAATGAGACTTTTACTTGATTAGACACAATCCTAAACTAAGAAGGAAGAAGATCTAGACAATAGGGGCTAATGATTGTGGACTTACCTTGATGAGCTTTCCAACCTTCTTTGATTCATACCTTGAAACTACCAATGCTCAGAACTGAAGAACCTAGATAACGGAGATCAGAACCCTGGACTTGGGGCTTCAGCTTGTTGGTTCTTTGTCAAGGTGAACCCGGTTCACAACTCAAAGACTTCGAAGGACCCTGCAATGAAGATCAAAGTTAAGGAAGAAGGATAAGAACATATAGAAGGGATGGGAGAATTTATGAACTAAGAACAGAAATTTGAGAAGATCTGGTTGACTCCAATGCCTTCATGTGAGCTTGGAAGATGCTTTGCTAGGGGAAAACAATACCTTTGGCATGGAGGAAGAGGATGGGAAACTTTCACATAAGAAAAAAAAAATACAAGACAACTTCTACTTCCAAAATTCAACTTCAATTTTCATTCATTCCCAAAATCTTTTTCCTTTACAATGGGCGTCCAAGGCCTTTAATAGCCTCACAAAGCTAGCTTTTGAAATTTAAAAACTCCCCAAATTAAGGAGGATTACAAGGGGGGTTAGAGGATTTGGTGGAGAGTTTGGAGGGATGGGGGGTTCGGAGGATTTGGTGGAGGATTTGGAGGGGTGTGGCCAACCTCCTTGAATTTGAATCTTCCTTGTTAGTGCCAAAGAGTGATGAGGTGACTAGTGAGGTGGTGCCTAATGATGTGGCATGATGAGATGGTCTTCTACTTGGATAAGGAATGACATGTGGCACCAAGTGGTCCTAGTTGATGGTCCTTTTCTCTTGCTTGGTTGATGTATCTTCTCTTCTTCATGTGGTCAAATTCTGGGGTTCAGAATTTGAGTCTTGTTGCTGGCTTTCATTGCTTTAAGACTTGATTAACTTAAATAGACTTAACTCAACTGAACTGACTTGACTGATCTAAACTTGAAACGAACTTATAGGAAATGAATTTTTTTTTTTTAAAAAAAAAATAATAATTACAGGACTTAATAAACACTCTTGATTAATTACAAGACTCTTGAAAAGGAAATGGCTCTTGAAAATAAAACATTTAGAGGACTCTTGAAAAGGAAATGGCTTTTGAAAATAAAATATTTTTGAACTAAAGGATACAAGGTAACCTAATTATCTTCAGTTCCAAATTGGGATAAGGCTAACCTTGTTGGAGTGAAGTTTCTTTCGGTTTCTGGTGTCCATACCAATAAGTCTTCGATCCCAGCTCCAAGACACCAAGATCTGAGCCCAGCTCTCAAGCAACCTCGGACTGGGGCCCAGCTCTCCGGCCAAAAAGTCTTCGAGCCTAGCTCCAAGACACCAAGACCTGAGCCCAGCTCTTAGGCAATCAAGCCTGGGGCCTAGCTCTCCGACCAACAAGTCTTCGAGCCTAGCTCCAAGATACCAAGACCTGAGCCCAGTTCTCAGGCAATCAAGTCCCGGAGCCCAGCTCTCCGGACAACAAGTCTTCGAGCCCAGCTCCAAGACACCAAGATCTGAGCCCAGCTCTCAGGAAATCAAGACCTGGAGCCCAGCTCTTCGGCCAACAAGTCTTTGAGCCCAGCTTCAAGACACCAAGACCTGAGCCCAGCTCTCAGGTGATCAAGACCCGGAGCCCAGCTCTTCGGCCAACAAGACCTGAGCCCAGCTCTCAAGCAATCAAGACCCGAAGCCCAGCTCTCCGGACAACAAGTCTTCGAGCCCAGCTCCAAGACACCAAAACCTAAGCCTAGCTCTTAGGCAATCAAGACTCAAAGTCTAGCTCTCCAGATAACAAGTCTTCGAGCCCAGCTCCAAGACACCAAGATCTGAGCCTAGCTCTCAGACAATCAAGATCCGAAGCCCAGCTCTCTGGCCAACAAGTCTTTGAGCCCAGCTCCAAGACACCAAGATCTGAGCTCAGCCCTCCAGCAATCAAGCCCGGGGCCCAGCTCTCTGGCCAATGAGTCCCCGAGCCCGAAAGCTCAGCTTTTCGACCGTCAAGTCTTGGGCACCCAGAAATGAAAGAGGAGTCTTCCCTTTGATCTTGTCACATGCACAAAAAGAAAGAAAAAGGGGGAAGACAATTTGAAGAAATATGTTTTCATTGCTCAATAAAAAGAGTTACAATACTTCTGGGGCCCAACATGCCAAGCAACCCAGAGAAGAAAATAGCATAAGGCTACGACCGAAAAAGAGACCCTACTCTACTCTGCCAATGCCTTCCCAGGGCGGTGCGCCATCGAAGTTCCGCTGCCCTCGACCTTCGAAGCCAGGTCCCCTCCTTCGGCCACCACCATCGGTGGTGCTGGTTCGGCCGACGTAGTCGGTGGAGCCGGTTCGGCCGCCACCACCTACGGGGTCGGTTCCACTGCTGCTACCCGAGAAGCCGGCACGGCCATGGCAGGACGCTCCTCCATTATAACTAGTGCGGGTTCCGGGCCCTTTGCACCCTTGAAGCCTGGGAGTCGGAGGGCGGCCATCCGCTCTTCCAAGAGAATGTCGTGTAATTGGGATCGATAGTAAGTGAATCCCTTAAAAAAGGAGTCCATTGCTGCCTCCTTGAAGTCCAGCTTGAACTTCTCGAAAGCTTTATAGTCCTCAATCGCCTATGCCACCCTCCTGTCCGCATCCCCAGCTTTGCGGACGGCCTCGGTAGCCTCTTTCTTCGTGGCCTCGGCTAAACTGATGGCGGCGGAGGCCCTCCTCTCCGCCTCGATAGCCTTCTGGTCAGCGACCATTGCCTTCTTCTCAGAGGAGACGGCTCACCCTTTCACTGCCTCCAGCTCGGCCTGAAGCTCCTTCAACTGGGCACCCTTTGACTTGAGCTCTTCCTCGAGCTCCCTCGAGTGTCGCCCGATGCTGGCGACTTCATCCCAAAGGTTCTTGATCATCATGTTAGCCTCCCAGAGGTCGATGCTCTTTCACCCCAGTTCGGTCTTCGAAGACTCGAACTCCGCCTTGCACTCCTTATCCCTCCTGACCCAGTTATGGCAATTATCCTGGATCAGTAGGAGTTTGGCACCTTACTGCATTAAGAATGATGTCAGTTAAAAGAAAGGAGAGAGAGAGCAAGGCATGACAGAAATCGACTAATGACAGAGGTTGGAGAAGGATGCGTTGATGGTGTCGATCAGGTACTTCCCACTCTCCCGCCGATCATAGGACTGGACGGAGAAATCCATCATCCACTCGGCAAGCGCCGGGTCCTTCGCGAGGGAGATGTTGGGCCCCAGTCTGAAGGGGACCCGATAATAGTCCTTGTCTCTCTTACCCGTTGCCAATTCGGGACCACCTGCCTCGTCGGTGGTGGAAGCTGTTGGTGCGGGCTGAGAACTTGGCGCCACCTTAACGGAACCGTGGAGGTCGGCCCTGCACCCTCCGGCTCCCTATCCTCCTCGACCTCGATGATCTCCGGAGGAGCCGAAGCCATCGCGGTAGCAGCGGCGGCAGATCTTGCCCGAACTACCACCTCGAACTTCGACGCGGGGGCCGAACCGTGCCGCCTCGGAGGCTCGGGGGTGGATTCAGCAGCCCTCCTCCTCCTTGGCTCGAGAATGGGCTCGGCCGGTACTGTGCTCGCCCCGACATCTACCCAAACTCTCTTCAGAGTGGGCTCGTCGGTGCCCTCCGCCTGATTCCTCTCCTCGGAGAATGAGAGGAGTTCCTCTATGGAGAACTTCATGGCTGCACCAAGTTAGAAGATGTCAGTTAAAAAAAAAATGAAAGAAAGAGAAAAGAAAGGAAGAGAATAAAAAGACTTTTAAGCCAAACTCACCCAACTCTTGTGTTAGGCCGATCCTGGCCTTGTGGAGATTCTGCTCCGACAGCAGGACCTCGAGTGAAGGGACCTCGGCAGAGCGAAGCTGGTGTACACCTCCGAATCGGCTGCGTCGACCGCGGAGTCCCGGTTGGGGGACCGATCCGGGTCGCTCCAGACCCAGTCGACCCCCTCGACTGAGACGAAAAAGTATCTACTCTTCCATCCTTTGATGGAAGAGGGAAGTTCAAACTTAATCCCCCTAGGGTGGGAGGAAAGAGACCACCACCCCTCCTTGGTGGGGTGGCGTTTCAGGGTAAAGAAAGCCCTGAACAAGGAAAAACGGCTGACAATCCCGTGGAAGTGGTACAAGACAATGAAAGAAAAAATGGTCCTGATGGCATTCGGGACAAGCTGGATGGGGACAAGGTGGTAATGGCTCAAGACAGAGAGGAAAAAAGGGTGCAACGAGAATCGGAGGCTACCCGAGAAGGTTTCCTCGTAGAAGGCTATCCGACACGGGCCACTGGAGGTGACCCGCTCCTCCGGTCGAGGAATCAAAAGCCGGATGTCGTCTGGGATACCATAGGTGTCCTGGATGATCGCAAGGTCCACGACCGTGATCACCGAAGCGATCCCCCCGGGACCTGTTGATCGAGAAGGTTTGGGAGCAGGCATAGAAGGCAAAAGAAGAGGATGAGGTGGGAGAGAAGACGCGGGCTCCATAATCACTATTCCCCCAGGCGTGGGCCTGTGGCTAACCTCGAAGCGCGCCGCATCCTCCCCCTCATCGGAAGAAAAAGAAGGCGGCCTCGACCTCGAAGGCCCGGCCTCACCTTGGTCAGTGGTGGGATGGAAATTCGGTCCGAAACGGGACATGAAGGTCGAGAAATGGAAAGAAGAAAAAAAGGGAGAAGCTGGATGAAGATTTGAAAGGGTACCTAACCCTAAGAGAGTCCCTACCCGACCAGTGTGAGGAAGGAGACTGACCTGCTCAGGAATTAGGGAGGCAGAAGTGGCCGGGAGAACGAAGGAAAGACCTGGCACCAAGGCGGGCACGCAGAGTTTGAAAGAAGGTACGGTTCGGGAAAGGTCACTTTTCCTTTCAAAGTGACGGGCGTCCGACCACACCGTTACGGCTCCCCACCATTGGATCCGTGCCAGGTGTCGACCATCGATAGGGCTGGCATCTGATTTCGGCTGCGGCTGCCCGGGATTCTGCGCCCGCAATAACCGCTCCTCGGACGTGTCCACATGGCTCCGTCGGATAGGTCGAAGATACTGCTCCCTGAGCACCGGCGATCGTGGCCATCATTGTGCTGGATTCTTGCCTTTCCATGTCAGCACAGCATTTACTCCCTTCGTCCCGAGCGCTTTGCGCCAACGAGACTTGGGAGTGGGGGGCAAATGATACGGCAGAAGGCTGGCATGTAACAAACATGTCAGGTTTAGATTAAATTTTTTTTGAGCCGATCTATATTTGACCCGTCCTGATCCAATTACCACCTCTAATTGTCTGGCTATTGGTTTTGTTGACACATTTGAAACAAGATAACGTAGAATAAGAATAACTTGGGTATATATTTTTGCCCGACCCATGGATCCTGGCCTAGATTTTCTTAAAACTGGGCGAGTTTGGTATCGAAACAGAAGACCAAAATTTGTCACAAGCCACAAAACCATTGCCCAGCTCCTATCCTATCAAGTAGGGATGTCAACGGGTCGGGTTTGGATCGGGTCACCCAAAACTCATACCCGTCCTGCTAAAAAATTCTCCGTCCTATACCCGTCTTGGATTGGATCGGGTCAGATATAAAAAAAACTACGTTTTGATCATATCGGATCGGGTATACCCGGTTTCATAAAACCTAGCTTATTTAAAACCTAAATGGATCGGATCAGATATATCCGTCACATATCCAATTTACTTAAATAATTTATAAATATAACTTTTTTTATATATAAACGGGTCGGGTTTGGATCGGGACGTGTTATTATCCATACCCGACCCGAACCCGAGTCGGATTTTTTTTATATAACCCATATCTCTTTATAAATTAAATATATTGGGTTTTATCCTCCCATTAGGAACGGGTCAGGTATCCATCAATAAAAATTGCTATCCTTCCTATGGAGTTATAAAAAAATAAAAAAAACTCAAAACCACTGTTATCCGGGGGAGAGAGAGAGAGAATCCAACAACAAGAGTTTTAACGTTCGACCCCTCCTTGAACGGGAAGGATCGATCACCATCGCCGTCACTGACGTGTACTTCCACTCCCTTTGCATTTGATAACTCCTACTCAATCCACGGTGGGACTTGAGCTGCTATCAACTGATTAATTCCAGCTCATTGCAGACCCCAGGAACCGCTAGCACTCTGAGGTCATGGTGAGGGGCCAACAACACTTTCTTAGCGGCCGGCTTCCTTATTTGTTGATCCCTATCCATATCATGTTCTCCAACCATGCTCCATTCTGGCCCATTGAGTTGGCATGGTTACTTTAGCCAGGCTGAAACCTCGATCTCCATTGGCTGTTGGGATTCTTTGTTTTCATTAATAAACTTCACTACTTTAAGCAGGAGCTAGTGGACAATATTTTTGATTAATTAAAGCTTAAGGATCCTTCTGTTGTACGTGAAAACATCCCATCTGCATTAAAGAAAAAGGCTGTAACTGTCTTGCATATGACAGGAGCCAACGTGGCATGTATGCTGCTGAACCTTGAGAGGTAGGACGTACGGGAAGTGGAAGTGTAGAAGTTTGTTGAGAAAGGGTAGTTTCCATTAGGTCGAGGGCATGTAATGCAAGCCACTTTTTGTACCTTCCTCTATGCATGAGGGCTTGTAATACAAGCTTTCTTACCTTATTTCTTGCTTGGAAAGAGAGTTGAGAGTGATAACTTCTGATACTGGGTCACAACTTTATTTTTATGAGATGAAAGTTCGCTTCCTTTATATTAAATATAAGTATATGGCCCATGCTGGGCATATATATTACGGAAAAAAGGACCTCATGATGAAGTCGACTGTATCGAGGATTTAAAGCTTGTGGGTCATGGCTGTGGCTCGGAACGGGTCCGCCAAACTTCAGCTTTATGAGAAATTAAAGCGACCATTAAGAAATTAAGCTTAATGTCAGGAAAAACCCAACTGTAATCTTTCACAAGTGTAGTCAGTTTGAAGATTTTAGCTTAATAATAACACTCAATAATGAAACAATGGTTAAAAACAATATCAATTCAAGGTGGTTTCTTTCCATCTGATAGGGTGGAGAGATGTCAGTTTTGGATGGAATTTAAAGAAGATAAGGCAGGAGTGTGAAAAACAAATATGGTTGCATGAAAGAATGAGGTCATCTGGGGACAATTGCTTGTATGTACCAAAAAGAGAGGGTCCAGGGTAATTGAATAGAGTGGGCTTTGAGTGGATATCGATCACTTAATAGACTATTAAGCTTCTTATGTCTAATCAAACAATTTTATAGGGCCTGGATGATGGATGTAGAAATATCTTTGTATTTACCCGCATTCAGTCAAGAGTCAATGTTAAATAAGAGTGCTAGGACATTTTTACCCAAAAAAAGGGGGGCCCCTTTAAGTCTCATCATCAAGTGAACAAGTCCACGACAAGATATTGATCAATTGCATCTTTCCTATAAAAATGGAAATCGTAGTTGTATGTGTTAAAAAAACGACGCGATTCGGTTCAAAATATAAAGTCTAGATATTAGAAAATTTAAGAAAAGATCTAGCAAAGATACTCCAGGAGCAGATCAAGCATTGTAGTAGTGGGTCAAGACCGGCCCAAGCCCAAGCACGACCCAAGCATGCGAAGTGGGCTTGTGCGGTCTACATGATATCCATGGAAAGGCTCCACATGGTCCAAGAGTTTTTTTATTGTGGTCTATAGTACCGGGGCACGGTCTACGGGCATTTTTATATGATCTGATGGCCTGGCACAATCTCCGGGTGTGATTGGATGGTCTTAGACTTTGCCGATCGGATTTGGATGCTGTTTGAGGCTGATTTCATGCATTTGATGGTCCGAGAGGCTTAAGGGAGTCAAACACGAGTTGTACAAGGAGTAGAAGCCCAATTTTGATACGATTTGAATCTCTGAAGTTCTATTAAAGTGCTCTTCGATAGGGAGACTAGTACATGGTTTCGGAATCTTTAAAAAGGGGATAAATGATAGGTAGAGATATGTGGTAGTGGCAAAGAAAGCTTATAAAGGCTAAAGGGCTTCCAAGAGAGATTTGATAGCTTTTGTGAGAGAGATTTTTGGATTTCTTGTTGAATTATTTATACAGGATAAGAGTGTAAGATCTTTTTTATAATTTTTTTCATAATGAAACTTTGTATATCCTATTGATTGTATTTTTCTATTCTTTTTTCTCTTCTTCATTCTCTTGTGATATCAACAACAATATCATGATTCTTGATATGGAGATTCATATTCTATACGGAAAATTTCTCAATAAATAATATCAATGTAACTGATACCACAACAACTAATATCAGAGCTAGATTATCCGTATTGATCAAGATTAAAGAAGATATAGAAGACAGTCATAATCAAAATTGACATCAACTGATTTGATAAAAAGAGTAATTTCTTTCACTAGCAAGCGAAGATAAAAGACATGCTCATTCAGTAGGAGTTGATTGATGCTTTGATATGTGAGAAAAGGTTGGCCATCATAAATGACAATATTTGGAAGAGGCTCCAGATGCAGGCGATAAGTATGATCTGCTTGTATTTGACTGATGACATAGTGATCCATATACTAAGTGAGACTTCCCCAATGGTGATGTGGATGAAGCTCGAGAAATTATATATGACAAAGTCTCTTACCAACATGCTCTTTCTTTAAAAGTAGTACTATTAATTATGGATGAGTGAAGGGCAGAGCATGGAGAAATATCTAAGAAATTTCTAAAAGATCCTCATCGATATTCTCAGTGTAGGCGAGAAAGTTGAAGAAAAGATCACAGTGTTCATCTTGCTATCGTCACTTTCGCACTCCAAAACCTTGGTGACTGCTCTTCTAGTAGGGAAGAACACTATTAAGATAGAGGAGGTCACTTCAGTACATTTTCAGAATGAGGTTCTCAGGTGAAAGAACCAAGTTTCGAGTTTTGGTGAAAACTTAGCATTATTAATCTTTGGAGGGGCTGATCATAGAGGACAGTGGTAGAGGATCATATAGTGGGCGATCTAGGTCCAAATCAAAGGACACTAGCAAGATCAAGTACTATTGACATGACTAGTTGGGGCATCATGTCAAAAAATGCCAGTAGCTTAAGGATTGGATGAAGGTTATTATGGCAATGGTCGATGGTAGTGACAGTGATGGATATGGTGAGGTGCTCACAGTATCCGGTGATATAATTCTTTCTTCCCAGCAGTGGGTTCTAGATTCTGTATGTCCCCATTATGTATGTTACAGAGGAGCTATTCAACTCTCTAAATAGTAGAGAGGGTGACATCTACTTACCAGATAGAATAGCTATATGATCAAGGATAAAGGGATAGTTAGCTTAAAGTTTTACGATGGAATATCAAGAAAATTGGATGAGGTCTGATGCATATCCAACTTTAGCAAGAATATAATCTCTCCGAGTAAACTGGATTCAAACAGCTATACATGGAAAGTTGGTAATAGAATTCTGAAGGTTATTGATGGTAATAATAACATTATGAAGGGATAGAAGCATAGAGGATACTATATCCAAATAGGGAGTTCAGCATGAGATGGATTTCGTAGTATGAGCTCAATATGAAGTGGAGTTATAAATATAGGTGGATCAGGTACAAGATAAGAGACTCGAAAGGATGACAGGTGACATCATATGGCGAAGTTCCTATTATTACAGCAGGCTATCCCGAGCAAGTCTCAGGTCAAGGTGAACATACTACAAGATGAAGATGGGATCGAGTGGCTTGGCTCAACTTCCATATTTATCTATTCATAATCAATCAGGTATTTATTCCATGGCATGAGAGTGGTAGTTACAAGCTCTCAAAGTTAATTAGCTGGGGGTTAAATGTCGAGTTGAGATGAAAATTGTTAAGAAAACACCTTGATTCGGTCTAAAATGCAAAGTCCAAGTACAAGAAAATCTAAGAAAAGATCCAGTACTGGTCTAAGAGCAAATCAAGTTCGGCTGTAGTGGGTCCGGCCTAGGCCTAGCCTAAGCATGCATGGGCATACAACCCAGGCATGCACGGACATGCAACCCAAGCATATGGTCTACATGCAGTTCATCACCTAGCATGGTCCATGGAGGCTCCACATGGTCCACAAGTTTTTGTGTCATAGTTTATAGCATTGAGGCATGGTCTACATGTGATTTTGCACAATCTGACGGTCCAACATGATCGCCGAGCATGATCGGATGGCCACATACATTACTGGTCAGATCTATATGCTATTTAAGGCTGATTTTGTGTGCATAATAGTGATCGAATGACCAAGAGGTTTCAGAAAATCAAATAGAATTGTACAAAGAGTTGAAGCCTGATTTTGATGTAGCTTGAACCTTTGAAGTCTTGTCGAAGTGCTCTTCGACAAGAAGTCTAGTACATGGTCTCAAGGATTTTAAAAAGGAGACAAAGGCCAGGTAGAGATGCATGGTAGTGGCAAAGAAAGTCTATAAGGGCTAGAAGGCTTCTAGGAAATGTTTAAGAGCTTTTGTGAGAGAGATTTTTGGATTTCTTGTTAAGTATTTTTTGTATAAGATGAAAGTATAAGATTTTTTTTATAATTGTTCTTATAGTAAAACCTTACATGTCTTATTGATTATATTTTTATCATATTTTTTCTTCTTCCTTCTCTCATGGCATTAACAACAATATCGTGATCTTACACACGATGATCCATATTCTATATGAAAGATTTTCTAGTAATTGGTATCAGTGTAGATGGTACCATAATAGTATGAGTCCATTAAAAAAATGATCAATTTTATCTTTCATATATAGAATTGAAAATTCCAGTTTTACATTATATAAGAGAGATTTGGTGGAGCATTATATATGATATGGTTAAATGGAAAAGGCCTATGATTTATCATAGATAAGAGTTGGTAGGGAGGAGCAGCATGGGGGGTGGGGTGGGGTGTGAGGGAAGACAGATTTTGGATAAATATGACCTATATATAAGGAGAGAATATGAATGCATCTTGCTCAAATTTAAGAAAAAGAAAAGAATAGTGTCCGCATGACTTTATCTTCTTATGTAAAACTGGAGGTGAATACATAATACAACAATAATGGATATAAAGGATTAACAATCATCGCAAGAAATTCTATTATTACTAATGGCTAATTGCCATTGTTAATAATAGAATTGTCATTACTGATAATAAAATTATCATCATTAATACCATTAGCGACATAATACCATCGCTAAAAGTATGTCGGAACGTATAGACCTTATCGCTAATATCCATTATTGGTGATAGGACAAACGTTGTCGCTAATAATAGATATTAGTGATGGCTTGGGTAATGGCAAGGCTATCACTAATCTTTTTTTCTAGATATTTTCACAAAAATTAAAAAAATAATTTAGTAACAACATATTACCTCGCTAATAACTTATTATCAATGGTATTAGTGATGGCTAATGCTATTGGTAATAATTTTTTTCTTGTTTTTGGAAATTTTAAAAAATTAGTGACAACACATTGTTGTCTTTATTTGATGACTTTACCATCACTTATGGCATCGATAATAATTTTTAAATCTTTTGTAAAAAATATAACTATATTTTTTAAAACCTATTTTTAAATTATAATAATAAGTAATTATAGTAAATTAAAAATGAAATGCCTTAATCAAATGCTACAATCATAAATAAAAAAACTAATTATATTTATTAACAGTATAAATTAGATTATTTTATAAATCAACACTACTTTACAAATATCAAAAATAAATACATAATATCATATAAAATAAATCATGTGAGATCCTACTTGTTGTTATTGTCCTTCTCTTGCTGCTTCTATAATTCTCTTTAATAGCTAATGGATGAGAGTCAGATATCCCAGTATCGTGTAATGAATATAAATAAAATATTATTAAAAAACTTTGATATGGAAATGTATATAATCGATATAGAGGCATATATTTCGATATACTCCTTCGATTCTTAAATAGATTATTCTTACATATTCCATTCGATGATATAGAGCTATAGACATTCCCGATCCATCGATTGAATGGTTAAATTAAAATTTACCTTCTAGATTTCTTTCCATGTATCTAATCTAAATATGTGAAGTTTCTAACTATAAAAAATAAAAAAAGTAAAAAAAAATATTAATAAACTTATATGTTGTGATGACTATAATAATGAGGCCAGCTAATCACGTAGATGTGGATCTCAGGGAATCTTTACAACTGTATCATAGATGGTATCCCGGAAGCTTTGATATCACTAGGCAACAAGATAAATCATGATGTCCTCGACATGTGCATCACCCCATGTCTTGATTGTCAAAGCCTGTAAGGAGGATGCCGAAGACTAGTGAGCTGTTAGGGTTGAAGCTATTCTTGAATCTTATGATCCGACTCTTACTCACCGCTTCAGTGACCCTGAGTTATCCCTCGAGGTCAAGGAGGGGCTGAGAGGTCGATGGATCCTCACTGTGCCATGATGTTATGTACTCTGCATAATTAGCCTATACAATTCATCAATTAATTAGTCCAATTAACAATATCAGTATATATATAAAAACTAATAAATAATATTTGAAGTTGTTACCGTGATATGTCGAGATCTTGAATCTAAGTAATCACCATTTCTTCTAGACTAGTGTATGGCTAGACATGTTTATGTGGGCTGGCCCGGCCCGACCTGGCCCTAACCCATATAGGTTGACATTATATGGGCTGGGCCAGGCTAGGCCCACTTGCACAAATGGGACATGACAACTAGCCTGGCCTGGCCCTATATGGGCCGTGGGCTAGGGTCGGGCTAGCCCACTTGCACTTTTCTCTTCCCAAACCACCCTTCCAACCAAAAGTATCTTATTTCTTTTCTGCCATGGAGATTGACGAGCCTGAGTAGGCAATGAGATCCATCGCAGAGATGGTGGAACCACTGAGGATCTGGTGGTTGGATGAGTCGATGATAAATCAGGTCGCAGTAGGGGAGATGATCTAGCGGCCTGCATTGGCTATGAAGGAGCTAGTGGAGAATGAGAATAATCTTAGTGTCGGGGCCACCTCCATCTCCGTTATCGTCAAGGATGGCGGGCGGGTGGCGGCCTTAAGCTTATCCAGGTCTTAGACAATGGATGTGGCGGTAGAGAAGGAAGAGAACCTAGCCTGGCGAGATCGCCTGATAGGCCAGCACCCCCACTGACAGCTTAACCCCTGTCTTTGACCATCTAATGCTCCGTTGAGAAAAAATAAAAAAAGAAGATTGAGGATTCACTGCCAAATGCTGTGTTCATTGCTGCCAGCTTATCGCACGCCTCAGTACTTCTCTCCTCTGCCCCCTTGCCACCGCCAGCACTGGATATTCTTTTCTTCTTTAACAAATTGCCAAAGCCTCTCTAAGCCTCAGGTAAATCACTGAATCAAAACAAGAAAGTAAGATCATTGAAAAAATAAATAGGTAAGGGTTTTAATATTTAAATTTTTTTAAAATATTTTTTCTCTTGGTCCATGGGTTGACCTAGCCCTAGTCCTATTGAGCCCATGGGCTACAGGGGCTGGGCCAAAAAGCCCGATTACATAAATGGGCCAAACTTGTTCAGCCTGATCCATTCTATTTATAGGGCCAAATGGGCTGGCCTATGGGCACTAGTCCATTTTGATAGCTCTATGTGTGGCCTCCTATAATTGCAGCTATCCTAGTACACGACCTAGCTACCATATCTATAATAAATAAATAATAAAAATAAATTAATTAAAAATATGAATGATCAATTCAATATGAGATTAATATAAGCGTAGAATTTTTACTAATCTATCATCACCACATGTGTGGCAATGGAGTCGTTGGTGTGCTTGATTGGATTCTGTTGAGTAGTTTAGTTCTGTCATGCCCTCTATCACCTACTGGAGTACTTTTCAGTGCTCCACTAGTCATATAGGGCCTTTTATATATTCGTCCATATCTAGTAATCCTTGAAAGACTTTTAGTTCGATGATAACTCAGAACTAGAGTGCTCTATGATGGACTACCTGAAACCGTACAACCTATCTTGAAGACTACAAGTGGCCACCTCCTTAAAGGTTGAACGGCCAGCCTCCTCATCTTGAACTCTCGAATTGATGGTACTCCTGCAAGTAGAAGCAAACTTGTATTAAATGAATTTAAAAATTAAATATATTTGACTTATCAGGAATATCTTCTAGGCTGCATTACGAGCCTCTGATGGTTAATTAGAGAACTCATTCATCAGCCCGGACATCAATCGATAAATGATCTTGGTAACCATCTGAGAGACTTCAGGCTCTCTAAATGTACTGCAAAATTAAAATTTAATAACAAGTGTTAACTATAAAATAATTAAGTTTTAAACATATTAATTGAAGATATGGTACTTTGAGTAGCTTTAAATATGGATGAATTCTCTTTCCTCTGGTTGAGTCGGAGGTGCCGTGAGCATGGTAGGTCCTCAACCACCATACTGAGTTTGAGAGCTGGTCATTGCTGCATGTGACTGTAGGGTTACTGGTGACTCCAAATCCTCCAAACCTGATTACAAAATATATAATATAAAGAATATTATATTAAATAATAAAATATAAAATAATATAAAAAAGAATATCTAAAATTTTAAAGTTTTTTATATGATGTGAGTGGTGTAGAACCATGTGAGGTCACAATATGATTACTCTCTTCTCGAGAGCTCTATCCTCTAGAGCTCTCTCCTCAGTTGGCACGGCTTCAACCTCTAGAAAATATAATGTATAATCTTTAAAATAAAAATAAATAAATAAACTAAATTAATTATGGATGGCAATACAAGATTTATAATAATATAAGATAAGTATTTTAAATGATTCAAGGATTATATACTTTGCACTACTCTTCGGTCTCTTCAAATATTTGATACCCTTCTAGTTCTTCTTTTGATTCTTTCTTTCCCATTTCTTGTTCTTCCTCTTCTTCCATTTCTTCCTCTTCTTCCTTCTATTCTATTTTTTCATTTTTTTTCTTTTCTTTTCTTTGCAGGATAGGATTGTCCTTTACAATAAATTCGATATGATCTACCTCCTCATGTTAGTTATCATGAAGGAGAATTCTTAGAGCATCCAACTCTACATCCATGAAAAACTGATGAACTTCTAATGTTTCATTATTTTGGAAGCATTCCGGTAATTAGGGCTCTTCTTTTCCTTCGAGCATGTAATGGAAAGCTTAAGACTTAATTTTGCATATAGCTTACCAATATTTCCTTCCTCTCTTCCTTGATGAAAAAGAAGTATATATTCGAGTAGCTTGTTGAGCTAGTGCAAATAGTTCGTTGATATATGCTTTTGATCCATATTTTATTTCAATAAGTCCATGTCGTGGATCAATTATATATCACCTATTATAAGATTAACAACACATGCTTTTTTGTTTCTTCGTTGTTTGTTTATTGATTTACAAGCCATTAATTATTTGATAACTGATTACATTATAACTTCTCCACGTTTCTTGTATGTACTGTATTATGAGTGAATGCCCTTGCTGCTTGGCAAGCTTTTCTTTTCTTTTTCTATAATAGCATAATTTTCTAATGTTATATAAAGTATTCTAATTCAAGTTGATTAAGTAAAATTTGTTTGCACTGTCTCATTTCATAAGATAATTGCCCTCTTGACAAATTCTTCGTTCTTCCCTTTCTAACAACTACCCATTTTTCCATAGAGGTAGCACTCACCATACATATATGAATCGCATAAATAAATAAAAAATGCATTAGGAAAAAACTGCTACCAATTTTTTAATCCATATTTTATTTACATCCTAGGAAAAACTACAACATTACTTTAGTTGTGGAATTAATTGACTTTCATCTCACCATTAAAAGCTTTAACAAATTCCATATATACATCAAACAATGGAATGAGTTTACAAATCAATTCTCATAAACAAAAGGTATCTCATAACAACGACTTTTTCTAACTTTCATTTATTAGTGAAAGCATAGCCGTAGATCACATGCTTCTTTCTGTTAAATATGTCACCTGCATCTCTTGTGCATGCTAAGCACCACACGTGTAGATATAACTTAATTTTGTGAACATTTTTTTTTAATGTTTTGTTGTCATAGAACATTTTTTCTATTTTTGTTAGCCAATTAAATGTTGCCATTTTAGTGCATATAAATAAAACTACTTGAAAGATGTGCATCATGATGCACAGCTTTTAAGTAATATCAGCAATATAATATCTACCGTAGATGGGAAAAAAAGTAATATGTATCGTCTTTGATGTGCTAGTATTTGTGAACATTTGTTATCTAATTAGTAGAACACTTAATTGATTAAGTTTTTATTCTATATGACATGTCTTGAACTAAAAGCAGAAAATAAGAAGAAGAGAAGCATGTCATTTGGATCACAATTAGTACATAGGTTTACCATGGAAAGCATTCATATGGAAGCCTCTAAAAATTGCATTAGGCACAGTCATATTTGTTGCTACATTTTTTTAAGCTTGATAAGCTGGATATCCTGGAGTGGCTTTCAAGTTTTTCAAAATTTTCAAGAAACTAGCTAATAATTTTAGAAATAGACTCGATTAGCATCCAGACATGCAAAAGAGGTTCTCAATATTAGAAAAATTATTAGAATTTCTTCGATAGAGAATCCTTTGATGCTTAAGTCAGTTTAGAGAGAAAAAATATATTAGATATATACCCTAGAAGCTAATCTAGTTGACACTGATATGATTTTGTATTTAATTTCAAACTTTGGCTAATCCATGCATGTTGTGTCCATGTAGCATCTAAGAAGTTAATGGACAATGATACATATTCTAAAGAATTGAGAATTTGAGATGTATATCATTATAGGTTAACTCCTAAATGCTCCCGGTCATAGAATCATTATAGGATCGATGATTGATTTTAAGATTGGTGCACAAATTGCTTTTCTTTTGAGTAGATGAGTTCCAAGTCTATATTATAGGGATATCGGAATGAGAGTGCAAGTAGTTGTTAGATAATAACAGAACTGAGCATGACCAAGTATAAGAAGTTACATAGATATCTACTCACTTATCAATGACTTCTTAATGCTGTAATTATGTAAGTAATTTCTTAACCTATAGTGTTTCGGTTATTTACAACGGGATTCTTAATGCTATAATTATGTAAGTAATTTCTTAACCTGTAGTGTTTCGGTTATTTACAACGGGATTGCTATAGTTTGACAAGCATACAAACATGGTCCCTAGCAATATGGGGTCTTGTAGTATATATTGGCTGCCATAGGTTTGTTTTAGGAGTTGAGAGTGTGCTTATAAGGGATATATTGATCTCGATAGAAGAGTAGTCCTATACGATTTAAGAAGCTAAGTTCAAAAATTCATGGCCATGATACGTAAAGGATATAAAAGTGTTTCTATGAGTTTTACAATAGATTTAGGTTAATTAAATCAAGTATATGATGGATACTTAGGATTTGACGAGACTTCATGATCTACATCCTATCAGAATTTTCGATAGGGAAACTTGATCACACTGCAACTACACATAGGAATTCACCTATTCGATTTTGCTAGGTTGCCACTATATATTACTAGGTATTACTAATTGATGTGGCAGGATCGCTGACGTGGAACACCTGCTAGTTGCCAGGACGGAGTATGCCACCACGGTGGACACTGCCTCCGGGGCTCGCGCGCCGAGCCGAGCCCCCTCAGGTAGCCAAGACCACCCATCAAGATCGGGCACCGCCCTCTGCAGGTCGGATCCCGGGAGATCGGACCATCCAGGCCTGGGCTAAGCGATCTCCCAAGTCGACCCCCTCGAAGTCAAGCTCCACGATCCGAGGTCGAACTCAGCCCTCCGACGCGTGGGGCGCCCTTGAGGTCGAGCCCTCCAACCCGGGGCCGCATGCCATCCACTTCGAACAAGCCAGGCCTCCCAATGTCGAGTCCCGTGGACCGAAGTCGAGCCCGGCAAAGCCAAGTTCCACGGTCCAGCTCGACAACCACCTTGGCCAGGGTGCCAACTGCCAAGGAAGCAACGTTTCCCCTCCAAAAATGATGGTAGGCCTCTTGAGGGTCGCGAGGCAGTGCCCCCCATACCGCAATAACTCCCCGCTGCTGCCACTCACGCCGGAAGAGAAGAAAGCTCCCTGACCGGGGTGCCATGCCCTTTACCAACCGTCCGTATGGCCAGAAGCGAGGGGCCAGCCAAAAGGCACAAATCCCAAGGGCGGCGGCCCCCCGGTCGAGGCACTACCAAGTTTCTAGGAATGGGGTGACCAGAGAGAATGTCAAAATGCACGGAGGCTTCCCCCACCGAATGTCAGAAGAGACATTCTGTCCATGGCACGGTACCCTGCCGCACGCTCCGACCGGGGGGTAAGAGTATCTCGAAGTAGGTGCAGTTAAAAGAAACCATTGAGGGTAAGCAAAACAATGCAAAGATCACTGATAGAAAATGAGAAGAAAGGAAAGGCCACAGAGGAGGATCTCTCCACCTCGGCCACAAACTCTCCCAGCTCGTACTTATCTCCACTTACACCGCACTCACTCCTCCTAGCATGGATCCCATCGAGAGGGGCTCGACTAGGAGGTCCTATTCCCCTGGATCATCACTGACTTGACCGTCGGAGCATCCCCACCGGAATTCCCGGCCCGAGTCTCTAACGATTATTTCTTGCAGGTCTTAAGGAACGAGAAGCTCCCGAGAAGAGGGCAAGCAGTCCGACACCACCGAAAGCTACGGGCCATGACGATCTTGGTGGCAATAGATTGGCACGCCAGGAAGGGGTGAGGAGACCCGAAGGACTAACCGTCAGAAGGATCCCCTTGCTTCGAAGGGTCATCCCCGCCGTGAACAAACCTACCCGGAGAATGGTGACCACATGACCGAGAGAAGCCTCCACTAGTCACGCGGGGGATTCCCCCTCCCAAGGGGACCCGCACGATCCGGAAGTGGTGTCGCCCGCTCCAATTCAACCACCTTCGGTGGAAGTCCAGCTGGCCACGCTTGCCCAGCAAATGCAAGTTCTCGCTACGGCAGTGCGCTAGCTCTAGCACCAGCAACAGTCCTTGGCTACTCACCAACAGCCAGGGACTCTCACGGCACACGTCGCAGCACCCCACGATAGTCTGCGCTCCTTCCTTGCCGTTGCAGCCACGGGCCACCATTGATCACCGGGGTAGCTATCAAACCCCGGCGAAGAGATAACGAGTCAGGTCCGCCGATAGGGAGAGCCATTCGTCGAACCTGGAGCGGGGGGCACCAAAACCCCGCCAGGACAGGAAAAGCAAGACCCCCCATCGCGGACATCGCACACTCGTGTCACACCCTCCGTCTCCTTCGACGGAGGGGTCTACTGATGAAGCTGTCAGGCGCATGGCAGAGAGGCGCCTGGAGGAGCACGAGCGCAAGTTGGCGGAATTCTCCTGTCGGTTTGCCAACATGCAGAGCCCCACTGGCGAGCCGGTGGGCTATGACTCCCGCCCCGCATTTTCCCAAGAAGTCCAAGAGGAGCCGATTCCGGACCGGCTCCGCATACCGCATGTGGACCCCTACGACGGGACCTCTGATCCCCTAGACCACCTCGAGAGCTACAAAGCCCTAATGAGGGTCCAGGGGACAACCGACGCCCTCCTTTGCATCGTGTTTCCCGCTACTCTCCGGAAGGTAGCCCGGGTATGGTTTACCCACCTCGAGTTCGAGAGCATCGGGAGCTTGCCCAGCTGGAGAAGAAGTTCATGGTCCACTTCGACGCCTGCTAGAAGGTACCCCGAGAGGTAGATAGCCTTTTCTCCATCAGGCAGCAGGACCGCGAGCCCCTGCGGGATTACGTGGCCCGCTTCAAAGACACCGCACTAGAGATTTACAGCCTTGATGAGCCAGTCTGTTGGATTCGTGAACCAGTGCGAAAGCGTGGATTTCAAAACTTTATGAAACCAGGTCCGAACCCTAATCCCAAATCTCCTTATTAGCAATTAAAAACTATGACTACATGCATGTCCAAATTTAAACATTGTTTAAATACTAACCTCAGATCGCTATTACCAATCTGATGCAGAAATGAACTCCAAATTGAGTAGCCTCTTGAACACACCAGGCGTCCACTTGTCCGCCCTCCGATGGTGATCCACACGGGCAGATGATCAAGACACTGACTCCTTAATTGGGTTCCTTCCAATCAAGTTCTACCCCAAGAACTTGATATATGGGCTATTGGCTAGGACTCCTCTAGCCAAACTGGGACTAAACCTTCTCTCTTACCCTTCTCCTTGTCTTCTAGCAACTTTGGCCCCTTAAGACACTCTTGTCTTAAGAATAAGCCCTTGTCCTAAAATGAGACAAGGCTTGTCTTGGAGGGAGAAGAAAATTAAGACAAGATTGTCTTAATGTAAGAAAGAAAGGAGAGGCGCCTTCTTCCTTTACCGTCGGAGAGTTTCTCTCTGACTTTCCTTCTGTTCTGAGATTCGACAGAGCCAAGGCTCTGTAAAGGAATCAAAGAGGAAAGAGAGGAGGGGGAAACAATCTTCTGGAGAGGGAGAGGGAAAATAGAAGCAAGGCTTCGCTGTAGAAAATCTGGAATTATTTTTTTTATTATTTTTTTTTTTTTACGGTGAAGTCTTCTCCTTAAATAGGCGACAGAGAGGTGCCTACCCATCTGTAATCACCCTCTCACGCCCCTCTCTCCCTTCTCACATCCTTTCCCTTCATCTCACGGCCCTTGAATTAATCTCACGGCCTTTGGGATGGGAAGACGCAAGAAAGAGTCGCGAAAAACACAGAAGGGCGCGCGCAGAAGAGAAGAGTCGCGCCCCTTCGGTGTTTCTTTTTTTTTTTTTTCTTTCACGGTAATCCCATTTTTTGAAGAGTCCACACCTAGGTGGACTCTCTTCCACGCCCCTTCAGCCAAAACACCGATCCCCTTTTCTTTTCTCATGCAAAAATGCCCCTTGGAGAGAGTCCACGCGCGCGTGGACTCTTCTCCTTGCACGCGCGCGTGGGAAGAGAGGGGAAGGGGCTTAGGCGATGTGGGAAAGGGGTTTAGCCTCTTAGGTTAGCCCAATTTCTAGCCTACTATTAGCCCAATGTCTTGAATCTTCAATTAGATTCAAACCGGAATGAATTTGGATCTAAAAAAGACCAAATCGGAACCCTAACTCGAATCCGATTCAAGTAGAAGCCATGGTTTGCAACACATGCTAGTGTGTTCATCTGCAAACGAGATTTAATTCCAAATTAAATCCTTGATTATCTGTCCTAAGTGTGTGACCCATTGGGTTCCATACCTAGCCAGCAGTGGGTCCGAGTGCAAGTTGACCTAATTTGATCAGAACTAATTCTAATCGATTTAGGTCAAATCGAGCTAACTCGAGTTAGTCAATTAGGACTCCTCCTAATTAGTGATCCAATTAAGCCATTTAATTTGATCAACCCACAAGACAAGATTGACGTCTAGCAACATGTCATGTCTACCCGGAAGATATGGAAATTCTGGTGAAATTCCAAAACTACCCTTCAGTGGAAAGTTCCCGTACAATTTGATCCTTCAATCATCTTGCATCCCGAATATAACTATGGATATGGAAACATGTCAAAACCAACTTATACTCATTCCCAGCTCAGTCATACACTAATGATTCAATTAATTCGATATTAGAAATCATTTCTAATATCTATACTTTGATCAAAGATTTCCTGAATCATCATCTGACCTAATTTGGCTGGATGCAATCTCCTCCTACTAGGAGTGATCAATTCCTTGTTGACCTACTCATTACCTTCATATACAATTCACCATACCTAGCATCAACCTCGTGCATGACCCAGTGTCATGATTGAGATTGAACCAAAGCATGGGTTCATGTACATAAGGTATTATGGCAGTCTCAGGTCATAGGACTACTTGTACAACTCCCACTATAACAAACATCTATTGACATGCAGCTAAGGCTCCATTAGATGTTCTCAAACTGGATCTATTCAGTGAACTCATTCGCTAATGAGCACCCACATCCTTGTATTAGTGTCCCACACAAGTGACTGTGAGAGCAGTCACCCTTTTCAGCATACATAGGATGTGCCAGTCTAACCGGAAACCCTGATCCCCAACTCAGGGTTCCTATGACTAGGAATATTCTAGATTAGGGTTTTAAGGCCTTAGATCTCACTGGTATGATCTCATCATAGCCCTAGGACCATAGCCCTAATCTATGGGGTTCATCATATAATGACATAGCGAATGATGAAAAAATATTGCCTTTATTAACTTGTCAATTTACAATGGTCTGGGAGATACAAATATTGGCTTATAGGGCATAATCCTTTCAATCTCTCACTTGCACTAAAGCCAATCGCTCTTATTCTTTAACCCCATACAATCGAGGTGGCGATCAAACTCTCGCTGTGGTAGAGCCTTAGTGAACGGGTCTGCTATATTGTTCTTTGTATCCACTCTATTGATGCAGACTTCTTGTCTCTCGATTATCTCTCGGACAAGATAGAAGCGTCTCAGAATGTGCTTGGACTTGTGATGGGCTCTCGGTTCCTTAGCTTGAGCAACTGCTCCAGTGTTATCACAATAGAGTGGCACCGGGCTCTCAATCTCAGGAACTACTCCTGTTGCCGCTCTCGCCGCCGCGCCCGTGCCACGGATCGCCCGATCCTTCCTGACCGCCTGGCGAGGGTGCCTCCCTTCCCGCGGAAAACCTGCAACAAAGGGGTTAGAGGGCCCTGGCCGGGGATCCCGGCGAGGGAGCTCCGACGGTCAAGTCAGTAGACGACGAGATGGAACAGACTCTCCAGCCGGACCCTCTAAAGGGTTCCAGACTTAGAGAGTTAACTGGTGAAGGAGACGCTCTGGGGACCAGGATCTCGGCTGGGCCTCCTTGCCGAGCTCGCGCCCAGTCTTCCCCCCTAGGGATTTCTGGCTTTTCTCTCGATGCAAGGCCTTGTGCCGGTGCTTCCCCCTTGTCCCCAGGCTAATTTTTGCTTACCTTCTCATCCCCAGATTCTTCCTTCTTTATCTCCTTCCGTCGCGCGTTTGTCTTTTTCCGCCTTGGGGACCCCCCCCCCCGTCCTCTTCTCTTTTCCCTTTTGGTGAAGGGTGCCAGGCGGCTTTCCGACCTAGTCCACCGGGCCCAGCATGGGAAAGGCAAGGACAGAAGAGGAAGAGGGGAGGACGGCGCTGACAGGGCGGCCGGTCAGGCCTCGGGCCTGGTGAGAGCGCCCTCTTCCCCAAGCGCGGGCGCCATCTATCTATGGGGCCTGTGTCGTCGGGGTTGCGTCCCTCGGCTGCGGGGCCTGTCGAGCCGATGCTAGCGATGTTCTGTGTGCCGCCGCCCTCCGTACAGGACACCGTCTAGGATTCGTACGGCCCGAGGGATGGCCTCGGGGCCCGTCTCTCTCTCCCCAGGGCCCTCGCCGTACGACCGGTCTGACCTCGGCTGAGTTGGGCCCATCTCTGGGGGCCACCTGGCGAAGGGCGAAGGATCAGCCGACCTCGGCTTAGGTGGACCCCTCCCGGGTGGACACCTGGCGAGGTGGCAGGAGGTCGCCCGGCTTCGGTCGAGGTGGGCCCGTCTCCGGGTGGCCACCTGGCGAAGGACGAAGGATCAGCCGACCTCGACTTAGGTGGACCCCTCCCGGGTGGACACCTGGCGAGGTGGCAGGAGGTCGCCTGGCTTCGGCCGAGGTGGGCCCGTCTCCGGGTGGCCACCTGGCGAAGGGCGAAGGATCAGCCGACCTCGGCTTAGGTGGACCCCTCCCGGGTGGACACCTGGCGAGGTGGCAGGAGGTCGCCCGGCTTCGGCCGAGGTGGGCCCGTCTCCGGGTGGCCACCTGGCGAAGGACGAAGGATCAGCCGACCTCGGCTTAGGTGGACCCCTCCCGGGGGACACCTGGCGAGGTGGCAGGAGGTCGCCCGGCTTCGGCCGAGGTGGGCCCGTCTCCGGGTGGCCACCTGGCGAGGGACGAAGGATCAGCCGACCTCGGCTTCGGTGGACCCCTCCTGGGTGGACACTTGGCGAGGCGGCAAGAGGTCGCCCGACCTTGGCCGACCTCACTTAAGCGGACCCCTCCGGTCCCGGGCACCAATGAGATGGTAGAGGAACTCCGAGCCGAGCTCGACCTCGGCGAGGGCGGTTTGCCTTAGGCAGTCATCGTGTAGTGTAGTCTTGCCGACCCTAACTTTGAGGATGTGGCGCTGACTAGGCCGGGGAAACTTACACGTGGCTTGCTTGTATTTGACGATACTTGAGCCTGGCCACGTCACTGTCACGGCTGTAACAGTTGCCCCCCAGCCCGCCGTTCCGTTGGGGCATCGTAGAACGGAACGTCGGGATTAAATGCGGACATGACGTGGAGAGGCGAAGATCTTGTATCATAATTGCCACGATCCTCGTCGTCGTGGCTCGATGCAGCTGAAGACCTATGGGGAGCCGCCACGCGTCGCCCACTTGCCCATAATCAATGCGTCGCTTCGAGGCAGAGGTCGTTACTCTGCTAACGAGGCGTCGGTGTCGGGCGTGCGCCCACGTGGCGACCATCCAGTGGCCTGAGGCGGAATGACGGGTACGGCCGCTGTCAGTTGAGTTTGAAATGGAGGGGACTTTCCAGAACGAGGCCTTTTCCCTTGCTTCGTGGGTGGTTTGCTGCAGGCTAACAACTCCTGTTGCTCGCGCTCGTCTGTGCATTTTCGGTGAGTGCCTCCTTCTTCTCTAGCCTCCCCTCCTTCCTTCTCATTTCCTTTCCGATCTTTCTGTCCTTTTCTTTTCTATGGTGCGCTGTCGCCATGTCTCTTCCAACCCGGACGAGGCCGGTCCATCCCGGCCGAGGACTCCATCTTCTTCCTCCTCAGATGAGGAGGTGATTCCGGAGGAGGTCCGCCGGCGTTTGCAACCCGGGGGGATCACTATTGGCATCCCCAGGGGGATCCGGTCCCCTCCGGTTGCACCTGCCGTGCCCCTCCGTTCCCTTCCTGCTCTGCCATCTCTTCCTGCTCCGCCATCTCTTCCTGCTCCGCCATCTCTTCCTGCCGGTCCCTCCGGTCATGCCTCCACCATGACCGAAGGCGATCTTTCTCTACTTCGGGATGCCTACGGTATCCCGGGGTCTATCCGTCTGTTTGCCCCGCGGTCCGGGGAGCGCGTCACCATGAGTGGCCCCCGCCGCATAGCTTTCTACGAAGACTTCCTCCTTGGGGGTCTTCGGTTTCCTCTGCACCCTTTCTTTCTTTCCTTCCTCAGCCACTTTCGGCTCGTCCCGGCCCAGCTGGCTCCTAATGCCATCCGGGTCATCTTCTCCTTCATCGTTTTCTGCCACTTCCACGGGTTCGTTGCCCATTTTTCTCTTTTCAGGGCCCTGTTCATCCTGAAGAAGTGCTCCACCGATGACGGCTGGTGGTACATTTCACCCCGGCCTAGGTGTCTCCGGTTCGACCTCCCTTCCTCAGTCAAGGGATGGAAGAGCCGGTTTTTCTTCGCCTCGGTCGACGATGTCGACTGGGCCTGGAGTGAGCCGGACCGGTCCCCGAACCGGAATTCCCGAGTCGAGTCGGCGGACCAGGAGTCCTATACCCAGCTCCTGAGTGACGAGGTCCCGGCGCTCGAGGTTCTGCTCTCTGAGCAGAATCTTTTCGAGGCCGGTATCAGTCCCATCCGCGAGACCAGTGAGATTCGGGCCTTCATTGACCTCTACCCCCCCCCCCCTTTTCTTCATAACTGAGCCGGCTGACCTTCTGTCTCTTTTGTCTTGCAGGGATGAAGTTTTCTTTGGAGAACCTCTTGGAGGGGGCGGCCCAGCGGGACGTCGTAGAGATAGACGAGCCCGCAGCGAAGAGGGCTCGCACAGAGACGAGCCGGGAAGTCGCGGCGGCGACCGTGCCCGGCCCGGTTGCCGTCATTTCCCCGCCCAGACCACCTCAGGGCGGGGTCACTGATACTTCGGCCGCGCGAACTGGCGGCGCCGTAGAGAGAGCTCCAGAGTCCGCCGCTCCGCCCGTCGCCGTGCCCGTCGTTGCTGTCAGCTCGGCAGCACCGCCCGTGGCGATCGCCGGCCCTCGGCTGCGGCTTCGGCTGAGGGGGCAGCTGCTGCAGGGGCCGGCCCGAAGGCTCCGGCGCCGGTGATCACCCACTGGGACTCGGTCATCCTCGACAGGGGGCTGGCCGAGAAGATGATGGAGTACGCTTCCACCGCCCGGGACCGCCGAGCTCGGGGTGGTCGGGATTACGCGGACGCGCTGCTCGGCATCCTTCCGCAGCTCTTCACGGTAAACCCGAGCTTCTCCCTTTTCCTTTTTTCATATCTCAAGACTTACCTGCCTTTGCTCTGACCTGTGTCATTTTTGCCACTGCAGATCGGGAACGACGTCCTCCTACTGAGGAATTTCCTCGTAGGGAATGCCAAGAGGGACTCCGAGCGGGAGCAGAAGCTCGGCAAGCTTGCGGCTGACGTCAAGGACCTAATGGAGAAGGGCGCTGAGCTGCGAGCCGACAAGCAAGCCCTCCAGTCCGACCTGGCTCGTTCCGAGGAGCGGAACAAGGAGTTGGAGGCCTCCTTGTCGGAGGAGCGGACCTCCAACCAGCACCGAACTGAAGAGGAGGCGGCGGAGAAGGCCCGCCTGCAGGCCCACTCCCAATGGCTGGAGCGCCAGCTGGAGGAGGCCCGGCGAGACGCGGCCGCGGTGAAGGACCGGAGCGCCTACGTCAACGGGCTCCTGGAGGCGGCCAAGCGGGAAGCGCAAGAGGCCGTCCCCAAATTCCGGGCTTCCGACGAGTATACGTCGGAGGTCCGGGAGGCTGCCGTGGACTCCTTCCTGAAGGGGTTTCGGATGTGCCGGGAGAAGGTGGGGGCCTTCTTCCCCCAGCTGGACCTGAGCGGAGTCGTAATCGGTGGCAGGAGGCCAGGAGGTGAGAGCAGGGCTTCCGGCACAGCCGAAGCGACACCTGCGGCGCCGCCGTCCAGCGATGCCATGGCCCCGGAGCAGCCCCAGGAGCCGGCCGCGGTAGAAGTCGAAGTCGCAGCACCCGCGCCTCCGGCAGATGGCTCCGAACCCGCGCCCAGTGATCCCGGCACTATCTTTTTGCTTTATTTCTGCTGTTTTTGTTTTTCTTCTTTGGGGAGTCCCGGCCTGTCGGGGCTCCCAGCTTGTACTGACTGCTTATGCTAATGAAGATCTGAGCTTTTACCGAAACCTTGTTCGTTGTTTCATCTTACTTTCCTCTTCTTTTCTTTCTGAGATGTCGATCTGGAATACTTGAAATAACTGCAGGCCTGGTCCTCCCATTGCTCAAATCGAAGGATGGGGCCTGCTGAGTCGCGTCGCAGCAGGGCAAGCCTTAGGCGGGCCCGACTTTGGGTCGCCTTTGTGCTTGCGCAGACAACACGGTTTCTGCACCGTCTTCCAGGCCGAAGCCCGGGACCTCCGGACGGAGCTCAGTGCCGCAAGCTTTCTCAAGCCTTGCGCGGCTCTCTGAGCTGTACTCCAGGCTTGCGCGGGCGAACTGGGAACGGCGCCACCTTCCAGGCCGAGGCCCAGGATCTCCCGGACTGAGCTCGATGCCGTAGGCTTTCTCAAGCCTTGCGCGATTGCTGAGCTGTGTTCCGAGCTTGTGTGGGCGAACTGGGTTCGGCGCCACCTTCCAGGCCGAAGCCCAGGATCTTCCGGACTGAGCTCGATGCCGCAGGCTTTCTCAAGCCTTGCACGGCTTGTTAGCTGTGCTCCGGGCTTGTGTGGGCGAACTGGGTTCGGCGCCACCTTCCAGGCCGAAGCCCAGGATCTTCCAGACTGAGCTCGATGCCGCAGGCTTTCTCAAGCCTTGCACGGTTTGCTGAGCTGTGCTCCGGGCTTGTATGGGCGAACTGGGTTCGGCGCCACCTTCCAGGCCGAAGCCCAGGATCTTCCGGACTGAGCTCGATGCCGCAGGCTTTCTCAAGCCTTGCGCGGCTTGCTGAGCTGTGCTCTGGGCTTGTGTGGGCGAACTGGGTTCGGCGCCACCTTCCAGGCCGAAGCACAGGATCTTTCGGACTGAGCTCGATGCCGCAAGCTTTCTCAAGCCTTGCGCGGTTTGCTGAGCTGTGCTCCGGGCTTGTGTGGGCGAACTGGGTTCGGCGCCACCTTCCAGGCCGAAGCCCAGGATCTTCCGGACTGAGCTAGATGCCGCAGGCCTTCTTGTTGAAGTTAGAAGGGAGTGTTTGAAGTGGGGAAGCTTTGTTACAGAAACTGGGAGCCTTACATCACTGGTAGTACATTCTCAGGTTCGAGGAGTTCCATGTCCGGGGGAACCTGGCACCTCCCAATTCTTCCAAGTAATATGCCCCATGAGGGAGGGCTTCCGCCACCCGATACGGGCCTTCCCAGTTGGGCGATAGCTTGCCGCATTCCCGGGGTTGGGATGCTTCGGCGCGCCGGAGGACCAAGTCTCCGGGACGAAAAGCCTTAGGCCGCACCCGGGAGTTGTAATATCTGGCTACACGTTGCCGGTACGCTGCCATTCGGACTCGGGCCCTGTCCCTTGTTTCCTCGAGAAGGTCTAGGTTGAGCATCATCCTGGCCGGGTTTTCTGTCTCGTCGTATTGCTCCACGCGCAGCGTGGGTAGGCTGAGCTCGATCGGGATGACTGCCTCGGCTCCGAAGACGAGGTTGAATGGAGTTTCGTCGGTAGCCGTCCTTGGGGTGGTGTGGTATGCCCAAAGGATGCTGGGAAGCTCATCGACCCACCTGCCCTTGGCCTGGTCCAGCCGCGTGCGGAGGCCCTGAAGAATAGTCCTGTTCGTGACTTCGGCCTCCCCGTTGGTCTGAGGGTGCGCCACCGAGGTAAAGCGATGCCTGATGCCGAGGTCGCTGCAGAATTCTTCGAATTCCCGGCAGTCGAACTGGCGTCCGTTGTCGGTGACCACAGTGTGGGGGATGCCGAAGCGGCAGACGATGGGTTTCCAGAAGAACTTGGCGACGTTTGCTTCGGTGATCCTTGCCAAGGGTTCGGCCTCGACCCACTTCGTGAAGTAGTCGATAGCCACTATCAAGAACTTCCGCTGGCCCGACGCCGGCGGGAACGGGCCCAGGAGGTCCATCCCCCACTGGGCGAACGGCCAGGGGGCTGAGAGCTGAGAGATTGGGTTGGAGGGTTGCCGCTGCACCATGGCGTGACGCTGGCACCGGTCGCATTTTTTCACGAAGTCGGCGGCGTCTTCCTTCATTGTTTCCCAGAAGTAGCCCTGACGGAGGGCCTTGTACGCCAATGCCCTGCCCCCCACGTGGTTCCCGCAGATGCCTTCGTGAATCTCCTGGAGTACAAGCTTGGCTTCTGCGGGTCCTACGCACTTGAGGAGGGGGTAGGAGTAGGATCTTCGATACAATTGTCTGTCCATCAGGACAAACCGCACGGCTTTTTTCCTGATGAGGCGAGCCGCTTGTCGGTCCTCCGGCAGGGTGCCGCTGACGATGTACGCAGCGTACTTGTCCATCCAGCTGGGCTCCTGGCTGAACTGATGGACCTCCACCGGTGCTTCGAGGCTTGGGACCTCAAGGCGCTCCACATGAGCGCGTCCCAGCATCGCGTCCGGCAGGGTCGCCAGCCGGGAGAGGACGTCCGCACGGGCGTTCTCCCCGCGAGGGATGTGGAAGATGTTGAAGCGGCGAATTTGGACGCGCCTGCCTTGACGAGCTCCAAATACTTTGCCATTGGGGTCGTGCGCGACGTACTCTCCGGACACCTGCCCCGCTACGAGCTGGGAGTCAGTGAAAGCTCTGAGGTTGGTCACGCCCAGCTCGCGGGAGACTCTCAGTCCGGTAAGAAGTGCCTCGTACTCCGCTGGTTATTTGTTGCGGGAAATTGGAAACGGAGTGCGCACTCGGCGACGACCCCGTCGCCGTTGGCAAGGATGAGCCGGCTCCGCTCCCGCCGGAGTTCGAGGCTCCGTCCACATGGAGGATCCAGGCATCCTCTCCGGGCTCATCGGCGCCAACCTCCATCGACTGGGCCGGGGGATCTTCCTCGGGCTCCTTGCCCAAGCCTGCACACTCGACCAGAAAATCGGCCAGCACCTGCGCCTTCATGGCCGACCTTGGCCTGTATGCAATGTCGAACTCGCTGAGCTTCAGTTCCCACTTGGCCAACCGTCCCGAAGTATCAGGTCGGCTTAGCACCGCTTTCAGCGGTTGGTCCGTCAAGACGGCGATGGGGTGCGCTTGGAAATAGGGCTTGAGATGCTGGGCAGACACTATTAGCGCAAAAACAAGTTTCTCGGGCCGGGAATACCTGAGCTCCGCATCTCGGAGGAGTTTGCTGGTATAGTACACTGGCCGCTGGAGCCCCTGGTCATCGGTTCGGACCAAGACAGAGCTGACGGCCTCCGGGGTAACCGCCAAGTAGAGGGTAAGCTCCTCCCCCTCCTCGGGTCTGGACAGTAAAGGTGGCGATGCGAGCGTCTTCTTTAGCTCCTCGAAGGCCTGCTGACACTCCTCGGTCCAAGCAAAGCCATTCATCTTCCTCAGCACCTTGAAGAAGGGACGGCAACGGTCCGCCGACCTGGAAATAAAATGGCTGAGGGCCGCGACTCGGCCGGTCAGTCGTTGCACCTGCTTCTTGGAGGCGGGCTGCTCCATGTCCAAGATGGCCTGGACCTTCTCCGGGTTGGCCTCAATCCCTCTTTGAGTCACCATAAACCCTAGGAACTTACCGGCGGAGACGCCGAAAGCGCACTTCGCCGGGTTCAGCTTCATCTGATGGCACCGGAGGTTGCCGAACGTCTCCGTCAAGTCGGCCACGTGGTCCGAATCAAGTTTGCTCATCACCAGCATGTCGTCCATGTACACCTGCATGTTGCGGCCTATCTGGTCTTTGAAGATTTTACTGACCAGATGTTGATACGTCGCGCCTGCGTTCTTGAGGCCGAAAGGCATCATCCTGTAGCAAAAAGTCCCGCGGTCAGTTATGAAGGCGGTGTGCTCTTCGTCCTCCGGGTTCATCCGGATCTGGTTGTATCCGGAGAAGGCGTCCATGAACGACAAAAGGCGATGCCCCGAGGTGGTGTCGACCAGCTGGTCGATCTTTGGAAGAGGGAAACTGTCCTTTGGGCAAGCTCGGTTGAGGTCGGTGTAGTCCACACAGACCCTCCACTTACCGCTACTCTTCTTCACCATGACCACGTTCGCCAGCCAGCTAGGGTACTGGACCTCTCGGACGAAACCGGCGGCGAGGAGCTTCTCTACTTCCTCGTTGATCGCCTTCTGCCTCTCCATGGCGAAGATTCTCTTCTTCTGGCGGACCGGGCGGCAACTTGGGTCCACGTTCAGCCTGTGCATAATAACCTCGGGCGGGATGCCCGGCATGTCGGCTGCTGACCAGCGAACACGTCAGCGTTAGCGCGGAGGAACTCCAGCAAGCGGGTTCGCTCTTCCTCGGGGAGCCGGGCTCCGACTTGTACCATCTTCAGGGGATCTGAACCGAGGGGAAGAGTCAGTAGGCGCTCCACGGGCCCTCCCCTGGGTTCCTTCTCTCTCAGATCGAGGTCATCGATATCATGAGCGAGCTCCGCGCCCCTGGCGCCCGGGACCGTCTGGAGGCAGAGCGGGATTGGCTGGAGCGTCCCCCTCATCTCTCCGAGCCCGGAAGGCATGGGGAACTGTACCAACAGCCTCCTCGTGAAGATGGTGGCGTCCAGTTGGTTGAGCCCGGGACGCCCGAGGATGGTGTTGTAAGGCGAAGGGAGCCTGACGATGGTGAATGTTATTAGAACGGTCGCTTGCCGGGGTAGGGATCCGGTAGTGACCGGGAGAGTGATTTCCCCCTCGACCCCCACTGAGTCCCCTGTAAAACCTACCAGGGGGGTGTGCACTGGCTTCAGCTGTTCGGGGGACAAGTTCATCCAAGAGAATGCATCGTAAAAAAGTACGTCAGCCGAGCTTCCACTATCTACCATGATTCGATGTACAGGATGCTTCGCGATGGTCATCTCGACCACCACGGCATCGTTGTTTACATTATCATTAATTTCCCTCCCTTTGGGAGGGATTACATTCTCCGGGACTTCCCGCGATCTCTTCGTTGCTCGGTCGGGCCCGCGCGAGATCATGCCCACGGGCTTCTCCGTTGGGCAGTTGTCGATCGCAGGGATAGGCAGTAGGGCCGCGAGTGGTCGCCCTTCAGAGGGGGCCTCGCTCTTGACGAACTTCCTGAGGTAACCCCTGCTGATCAGCTCCTCAATCTCCCGCTTCAGATGGCGACACTCCTTCGTGTCATGCCCGTGTTCGCGATGGAACTGGCAGTACTTTGATCTGTCTCGGACGGCTCTCGGGTTCTGAGGAGGAGGTCGGCGGAGGTAGCGCTCGCCCTCGATTTCCATGAGGATCTTCGTTCGAGGTGCGAGGAGAGGGGTGTACCTCCGCTCGGGAGTGGCTTCGCCCCTCGGCTTTGGATTTGGGCGGAGGTCGGTAGATGGCGCGTGCCTCCGAGCTCCCGGGGTGTCCCTCGGGAGCGGCTTCTTTGGAGTCTTCCCGTCCAGCTCTCGATGGGTGCGGTCGGCCTCCTCCGCTCGGATGTACTTGTGGACGCGGAGGAGGAGCTCGGAATACGTCCTGGGCGGCTTCTTGTCCAGGGAATAGGTAAGGCGGGACGTCTTGAGTCCGCGCTTCAAGGCCAGCATGGCGACGGGCTCGTCCAAGCTGTAGATTTCCAGGGCTGCGGTCTTGAACCGGGTGATGTAGTCCCGGAGCAGCTCTTGGTCCTGCTGGCGGATGGAAAAGAGGCTGTCCACCTCTCTAGGCATCTTTCGACAAGCATCGAAGTGCGCCACAAACCTTCCTTCCAACTGATGGAAGGAGCAAATGGATCCGGGCTCGAGGTGGGTGAACCAGACTCGAGCGGCCTTCCGAAGGGTTGCCGGGAAGGCGATGCACAGAAGGGCGTCGGTGGCCCCGTGGACCCTCATGAGAGCCTTATAGCTCTCCAAATGATCTAGGGGGTCGGTGGTTCCGTCATAGGGATCCACCGGTGGCATGCGGAACCGTTTCGGGATCGGTTCTGCCTGGATTTCTTCAGAGAAAGGGGGGCGGGAGTCGTAGCCCGTCGGGTCTGCCGACGAGTTCTGCAGGTCAGCGAATCGGCGGGCGAACTCCGCTAGCTTGCGCTCATGCTCTTCCAGGCGCCTTTCGGCTTGGCGCCTGATGGCTTCATCGGTGGAGTCTTCCACCGAGGCTGCGGGTGAAGGGGGCGTCGATCGGTCTCGGCGCGAGGTCTGGCCTCGGCGTCGTTTGTTGCGATACGCCGTTTCGGCCCCATCGGCCGGGGATCGACTCTCGTGATCCTCCGAACTGGAATAGTTTCTCTTTGCTGGAGCTTGGTGGTTCCCCCGGGGATTGGAGATGGCCCTCGGGTGGGATGGCCTGCCCTGGATTGAGCGCAGGCTCCCACGCTGCCCCGCGGCTCGGGTCGCGGGGGTCCCCGGCTGTGGCTGAGTGGCTAGGGACCGTTGCTGATGCTGAAGCTGTCGGACCGCTGAGGTCAAGGTCTGCAGCTGCTGGACGATGGCCGCAAAGGATCCGTCCACCTGGGCAGGCTGCTGTGGAAGAGGAGGGGGAGCCGGAAGCTCCCTTTCGGGGCTGTGGCCCCCTGGAGGGGAGTGGACATCCCCCACGCGGCTGGTGGATGCCTCACGACCACGAGTGACCACCATTGCCGGAGAGCGTGACACCTGCAGAAAGCTGGTTCCCGCTAGGGGTTAGTGTCCTGTCCCCCTACCTGGCGCGCCAATCTATTGCCGCTCTCGCCGCCGCGCCCGTGCCATGGATCGCCCGATCCTTCCTGACCGCCTGGCGAGGGTGCCTCCCTTCCCATGGAAAACCTGCAACAAAGGGGTTAGAGGGCCCTGGCCGGGGATCCCGGCGAGGGAGCTCCGACGGTCAAGTCAGTAGACGACGAGATGGAACAGACTCTCCAGCCGGACCCTCTAAAGGGTTCCAGACTTAGAGAGTTAACTGGTGAAGGAGACGCTCTGGGGACCAGGATCTCGGCTGGGCCTCCTTGCCGAGCTCGCGCCCAGTCTTCCCCCCTAGGGATTTCTGGCTTTTCTCTCGACGCAAGGCCTTGTGCCGGTGCTTCCCCCTTGTCCCCAGGCTAATTTTTGCTTACCTTCTCGTCCCCAGATTCTTCCTTCTTTATCTCCTTCCGTCGCGCGTTTGTCTTTTTCCGCCTTGGGGACCCCCCTCCCCCGTCCTCTTCTCTTTTCCCTTTTTGGTGAAGGGTGCCAGGCGGCTTTCCGACCTCGTCCGCCGGGCCCAGCATGGGAAAGGCAAGGACAGAAGAGGAAGAGGGGAGGGCGGCGCTGTCAGGGCGGCCGGTCAGGCCTCGGGCCTGGTGAGAGCGCCCTCTTCCCCAAGCGCGGGCGCCATCTATCTATGGGGCCTGTGTCGTCGGGGTTGCGTCCCTCGGCTGCGGGCCTATCGGGCCGATGCTAGCGATGTTCTGCGTGCCGCCGCCCTCCGTACAGGACACCGTCTGGGATTCGTACGGCCGAGGGATGGCCTCGGGGCCCGTCTCTCTCTCCCCAGGGCCCTCGCCGTACGACCGGTCTGACCTCGGCTGAGTTGGGCCCGTCTCTGGGGGCCACCTGGCGAAGGGCGAAGGATCAGCCGACCTCGGCTTAGGTGGACCCCTCCCGGGTGGACACCTGGCGAGGTGGAAGGAGGTCGCCCGGCTTCGACCGAGGTGGGCCCGTCTCCAGGTGGCCACCTGGCGAAGGACGAAGGATCAGCCGACCTCGGCATAGGTGGACCCCTCCCGGGTGGACACCTGGCGAGGTGGCAGGAGGTCGCCTGGCTTCGGCCGAGGTGGGCCCATCTCCGGGTGGCCACCTGGCGAAGGGCGAAGGATCAGCCGACCTCGGCTTAGGTGGACCCCTCCCGGGTGGACACCTGGCGAGGTGGCAGGAGGTCGCCCGGCTTCGGCCGAGGTGGGCCCGTCTCCGGGTGGCCACCTGGCGAAGGACGAAGGATCAGCCGACCTCGACTTAGGTGGACCCCTCCCGGGTGGACACCTGGCGAGGTGGCAGGAGGTCGCCCGGCTTCGGCCGAGGTGGGCCCGTCTCCGGGTGGCCACCTGGCGAGGGACGAAGGATCAGCCGACCTCGGCTTCGGTGGACCCCTCCTGGGTGGACACCTGGCGAGGCGGCAAGAGGTCGCCCGACCTTGGCCGACCTCACTTAAGCGGACCCCTCCGGTCCCGGGCACCAATGAGATGGTAGAGGAACTCCGAGCCGAGCTCGACCTCGGCGAGGGCGGTTTGCCTTAGGCAGTCGTCGTGTAGTGTAGTCTTGCTGACCCTAACTTTGAGGATGTGGCGCTGACTAGGCCGGGGAAACTTACACGTGGCTCGCTCGTATTTGACGATACCTGAGCCTGGCCACGTCACTGTCACGGCTGTAACAACTCCCAACTCTGTGATGAATTTCTTCATCCAGACAGCTTCCTTGGCTGCTTCACTGACAGCTATGTACTCTGCCTCGGTAGTTGAGTCAGCTACAGTCAGCTATTTAGTGCTCTTCCAACTTACTGCTCCACCATTCAAGGTAAAGACATACCCTGAAATGGATTTAATATCATCTGGGTCTGATTGAAAACTAGAGTCTGAATAGGCTTCTAGTTTAAGATCAGACCCTCCGTATATAAGAAAAATATCCTTAGTCCTTCTCAGGTACTTAAGAATATTTTTCACAGCCTTCCAGTGATCCTCTCCTGGATCAGCCTGAAATCTACTGGCTACACCCAAGGCATATGCCACATCAGGCCTGGTACATAACATAGCATACATAATCGACCCTATAGCCGAAGCATAAGGTATAGAACTCATTCTATTTCTTTCTTCAGGTGTCTTAGGAGACATCCTCTTAGAAAAACGTATGCCATGACCAATAGGTAAGTAACCTCTTTTACTTTCCTCCATGCTAAATCTCTTTAGCACCTGGTAAATGTACCTAGACTGGGATAAGCCTAGCATCCTTCTTGATCTTTCTCTATAGATCTTTATACCCAGTATATAGGATGCTTCTCCCAAGTCTTTCATGGAAAACTGTTTCGATAACCACACTTTGACTGATTGTAACATTGGGATATCATTCCCAATAAGAAGTATATCATCAACATATAGAACTAAGAAAACTATGGCACTCCCACTAGTCTTCTTGTACACACAAGGTTCATCCTCATTTTTGAAAAAATCAAATTCTTTGATCGGATGTTCCAACTCCTTGATGCTTCCTTTAATCTATAAATGGATTTCTTTAGCCTACATACCTGATTAGGTTTAGTCTCCAAGACAAAACCTTTTGGCTGTGACATATAAACCTCTTCCTCAAGGAAACCATTGAGGAATGTAGTTTTTACATCCATTTGCCAGATCTCATAATCATGATATGCTGCTATAGCAAGTATAATCCGAATAGATTTGAGCATGGCAACAGGGAAAAATGTTTCATCATAATCTATTCCCTGTTTTTGTCTGAAACCCTTAGCCACCAATCTGGCTTTATAAGTTTCAACTTGGCCATCTGCCCCAATCTTCTTTTTATAGACCCATTTACACCCAATAGGGTTAATACCCTCTGGTGCATCAACCAAAGACCATACTTGGTTGACATACATGGAGTCCATCTCGGATCTCATGGCTTCCAACCATCTGTCTGAGTCTCTACTCATGACTGCTTCCGTATAGGTTAGAGGCTCATCATTTTGAATGATTTGGGCTTCATTATTTTCAATTATGAACCCATACCTCTCAGGTGCCTGTCGCACCCTATCAGACCTATGGATAGGAGTGTGTTCAGGTTCTATATTAACTATGTTGTTACTTGACTGAGAAGTGTCTATTTGTTGAATTTCATTAAGTTCGATATTTCTACCAGTGCCCTTTTGTAGGATGAATTCTTTTTCCATAAAAGTGGCATGCCTACTGACCAAAACCTTTTGTTCAGTAGGGTGGTAGAACAGATATCCTATACTATCTCTAGGATATCCCATAAATAGACATTTGTCTGCTCTAGCATCTAGTTTATGTCCAAAATTTCTTTTTACATAGACTGGACATCCCCATATCTTAATATACTTAAGATTGGACTTCTTACCTCTCTATAATTCATATGGAGTGCTAGAGACAGTTTTAGATGGTACTCTATTCAAGATATAAGTTGCTGTTTCCAAAGCATATCCCCAGAAAGAAAAAGGTAACTCCGTGAAGCACATCATGGACCGTACCATATCCAATAAAGTACGATTCCTCCTTTCAGCAACACCATTTAATTGTGGTGTGTAAGGAGGAGTCCATTCAGAGATGATCCCCTTATCTTTAAGGTGATCAAGAAACTCAGTGGATAAGTACTCACCTCCTCTATCTGATCGGAGGATCTTTATACTTTTTCCTGTCTGTTTCTCTACCATACTTTGATACTCTAAAAATTTTTCAAAAGCCTCGGACTTATGTTTCATTAGATACACAAATCCATACCTTGAAAAATCATCAGTAAATGTGATGAAGTATGAGTATCCACCATAGGCTTGAGTTGTCATAGGCCCACATACATCTGTGTGTATGAGTCCCAATAACTCTTTTGTCCTTTCTCCATGTCCACTAAATGGAGTCTTGGTCATCTTACCCATGAGACATGATTCACAAGTTCCTAATGACTCATAGTCATAAGGATCAAAGAAATTTTCTTTGTATAACTTGTTAATCCTAATCTCACTAATATGTCCAAGTCGACAATGCCAAAGTAAGGTATTGTTTACATCATCTCTTTTCCGTTTGTTAGAAACATGAAAAATATTGTCATTAGTGGAAAGAGTAAATAGACCATTGCAGAATATGCCATAACATATAATTTCATTAGATAAAGAAATTGAGCAGCCACTGCTCATTACATTCATAGTATATCCTTGTTTAAGTAACAAGGGTACAGATATGATATTTCTAATAATTTTTGGCATATAGTAACAATTCCTTAGCTCCAAGATCTTCCCTGAAGGTAACTTCAAAATATAAGTCTCTACAGCTTCTGCTTGGATGGGGTCCCCTCCAGCACCGTAGAGCTCAAAGTTACCTTCCTTCAATACTTTAAGCCCCTGAAGTTCCTGCAATGATTTGCAGATGTTATGACCACAGGCGGTATCCAACACCCAAGTATTTGAAATGGAAGAATCCAATGACAAAATAGTATGAACTTCTTTCATACCTTTTGGTGCCTCTGATGCACCAGGCTTCACACTTGCAAGGTAAACCTTGCAGTTCCTTTTCCAATGACCCGGCTTGCCACAATGAAAGCAGGTCATCTGTCCGGAGGCCTTCTTTCCTTTCTTCTTCTTAATGCCCCCTTTGGGATTCATCCTCTTACTGGAACCCTTTTTGCCTGTCTTCTTCTTATCCACAAGAAGAACTGGAGCCTTATTTTTCTTTACATGGCTCTCTGCTGTCTTCAACATATTCAAAAGCTCAGGCAAGGAAGAATTAAGTTTGTTCATATGGTAATTAAGAACAAACTGTGAAAATGACTCTGGGAGTGATTGCAAGATCAAGTCTTGATTCAACTCCCCATCCATTACAAAACCTAATTGACCTAATCGAGTGATTAGATCAATTATCTTTAATACATGGTCTTGTACTGATGTACCTTCTGTCATCCTTGCACGGAACAACTGCTTAGATATTTCATATCTAGCAGTTCTACTGTGTTCTCCATAAAGCTCTTTTAAATTGAGCAGTATGGAGTTAGTATCCATGCTATCATGCTGCCTCTGCAACTCATTAGTCATAGAGGCAAGCATAACACACTTGACAGTAAGTGAGTCATTTTGCCACATATTATATGTGGTCTTCTCCTCTTGCGAGGCTCTTCCCTTGGTGGTTCCAAAATTGAGGTATCAAGAATATAGGAAATTCTTTCTTGACTGAGTACTATTTTTAAATTTCTCAGCCAATCAACATAATTAGGCCCAGTCAATTTGTTGGCATCTAAAATACTACGGAGTGAGAGTGAAGAGGCCATTTATCTACATTTAAACAAAGAACAATACATAAGCAAACAACCATGAAATGACAATACATAATTAAATTAGGACTTTAATTTAATTATGTCTCCCACTATTTTATCGAGCATCATAACCCTCTATACGATGATCGAGAAAACCCTAATTAGTTTTTCTTAGTGGGGTTGAGATCCCAATCCCTTATAAAAGACCTTGTATGTACACAACAAATCTTATATAAGTTCATAGGTAGGAAAACTCTCTCCAATTGTAACCCGTACAATTCTCAACTTATCCCGGCCTCTAAAATATTAATAGCCTTGTGTATACACAACAAACTATAATATTTCAGTTAAGTAAGACCCTCCATAGCCATATAGTCATGACTTTAATAGTAATACCCTTGTGTGTACACAACAAAATATTACATTAAATCATGCCATAAACAAATAATTGTATTAGGCCAAAAATTGTGTTAGTCACCATATTAGGTCTTGTGTGTACACAACAAACCTAGTATAGATCGTAACACAATAATGACCTATCATGAAGGAAGGCCAATAATAGTATTTTAACACCAAGCATGTTAGTCAAGAATTAAATCAATCATATCGGCCAGGCTAGTGGAAGAGATGTGGGGGTCCCCCCGTTGCTTTCCTAGACACCAATTTAAAATTGGCCAGGTCAGACAACGGAACCAATTAAAAAACCACGATTCCCTTTACCTTCCCAGAACCACCTTTCTAGACACCGAAATGACTAATTATCCATCATGACTAATAATGCTTATCGGTTAACTATACTACCACTTAATATAATTTTAAGAGGGATTTATGCAATGCCAGCACATTCAATTAAAAGCTATCACATATATTAATACATGCTTTAAACTAAGCAAATATATGAAATGTGTGCCATCATACTAGGACAACCATTTACCACATAATGGATATACCATTATGCCAGGGCAACCTTATTTCAGTATGATGGCTCCAGGGCTAATCATATCTCTAAGACAATTAGGGTTTCAGTGGAAAACCCTAACTGGTGGCAATCATCAAACTCATGTTCAATCAAAGACATGCATTGTGCATCAATATAAAAACTTTAACATGATACTACATCATTTAATAAAACATGAATTGAACTGCATAAGTTTTAATCCTAATAAGGAGGCTCTGATACCACTGTTAGGTTCGTGAACCAGTGCGGAAGCGTGGATTTCAAAAATTTATGAAACCAGGTCCGAACCCTAATCCCAAATCTCCTTATTAGCAATTAAAAACTATGACTACATGCATGTCCAAATTTAAACATTGTTTAAATACTAACCTCAGATCGCTATTACCAGTCTGATGCAGAAATGAACTCCAAATTGAGTAGCCTCTTGAACACACCAGGCGTCCACTTGTCCGCCCTCCGATGGTGATCCACATGGGCAGATGATCAAGACACTGACTCCTTAATTGGGTTCCTTCCAATCAAGTTCTACCCCAAGAACTTGATATATGGGCTATTGGCTAGGACTCCTCTAGCCAAACTGGGACTAAACCTTCTCTCTTATCCTTCTCCTTGTCTTCTAGCAACTTTGGCCCCTTAAGACACTCTTGTCTTAAGAATAAGCCCTTGTCCTAAAATGAGACAAGGCTTGTCTTGGAGGGAGAAGAAAATTAAGACAAGATTGTCTTAATGTAAGAAAGAAAGGAGAGGCGCCTTCTTCCTTTACCGTCGGAGAGTTTCTCTCTGACTCTCCTTCTGTTCTGAGATTCGACAGAGCCAAGGCTCTGTAAAGGAATCAAAGAGGAAAGAGAGGAGGGGGAAATAATCTTCTGGAGAGGGAGAGGGAAAATAGAAGCAAGGCTTCGCTGTAGAAAATCTGGAATTGTTTTTTTTTTTTTTTTTTACGGTGAAGTCTTCTCCTTAAATAGGCGACAGAGAGGCGCCTACCCATCTGTAATCACCCTCTCACGCCCCTCTCTCCCTTCTCACGTCCTTTCCCTTCATCTCACGGCCCTTGAATTAATCTCACGGCCTTTGGGATGGGAAGATGAAAGAAAGAGTCGCGAAAAACACAGAAGGGCGCGCGCAGAAGAGAAGAGTCGCGCCCCTTCGGTGTTTCTTTTTTTTTTTTTTTTTCACGGTAATCCCATTTTTTGAAGAGTCCACGCCTAGGTGGACTCTCTTCCATGCCCCTTCAGCCAAAATGCCGATCCCCTTTTCTTTTCTCACGCAAAAACGCCCCTTGGAGAGAGTCCACGCGCGCGTGGACTCTTCTCCTTGCGCGCGTGCATGGGAAGAGAGGGGAAGGGGCTTAGGCGATGTGGGAAAGGGGTTTAGCCTCTTAGGTTAGCCCAATTGCTAGCCTACTATTAGCCCAATGTCTTGAATCTTCAATTAGATTCAAACCGGAATAAATTTGGATCTAAAAAAGACCAAATCGGAACCCTAACTCGAATCCGATTCAAGTAGAAGCCATGGTTTGCAACACATGCTAGTGTGTTCATCTGCAAACGAGATTTAATTCCAAATTAAATCCTTGATTATCTGTCCTAAGTGTGTGACCCATTAGGTTCCATACCTAGCCAGCAGTGGGTCCGAGTGCAAGTTGACCTAATTTGATCAGAACTCATTCTAATCGATTTAGGTCAAATCGAGCTAACTCGAGTTAGTCAATTAGGACTCCTCCTAATTAGTGATCCAATTAAACCATTTAATTTGATCAACCCATAAGACAAGATTGATGTCTAGCAACGTGTCATGTCTACCTGGAAGATATGGAAATTCTGGTGAAATTCCAAAACTACCATTCAGTGGAAAGTTCCCGTACAATTCGATCCTTCAATCATCTTGCATCCCGAATATAACTATGGATATGGAAACATGTCAAAACCAGCTTATACTCATTCCCAGCTCAGTCATACACTAATGATTCAATTAATTCGATATTAGAAATCATTTCTAATATCTGTACTTTGATCAAAGATTTCCTGAATCATCATCTGACCTAATTTGGCTGGATGCAATCTCCTCCTACTAGGAGTGATCAATTCCTTGTTGACCTACTCATTACCTTCATATACAATTCACCATACCCAGCATCAACCTCGTGCATGACCCAGTGTCATGATTGAGATTGAACCAAAGCATGGGTTCATGTACATAAGGTATTATGGCAGTCTCAGGTCATAGGACTACTTGTACAACTCCCACTATGACAAACATCTATTGACATGCAGCTAAGGCTCCATTAGATGTTCTCAAACTAGATCTATTCAGTGAACTCATTCGCTAATGAGTACCCACATCCTTGTATTAGTGTCCCACACAAGTGACTGTGAGAGCAGTCACCCTTTTCAGCATACATAGGATGTGCCAGTCTAACCGGAAACCCTGATCCCCAACTCAGGGTTCCTATGACTAGGAATATTCTAGATTAGGGTTTTAAGGCCTTAGATCTCACTGGTATGATCTCATCATAGCCCTAGGACCATAGCCCTAATCTATGGGGTTCATCATATAATGACACAGCGAATGATGAAAAAATATTGCCTTTATTAACTTGTCAATTTACAATGGTCTGGGAGATACAAATATTGGCTTATAGGGCATAATCCTTTCACAGTCGCCATGCCGGCACTGAAGAGAGGGCTCAGGACCTCTCGCCTGACCTACTCCCTTGATAAAAAGCCTCCCAAGACTTACGCCGAGCTCCTTTTTCGAGCTCAGAAGTACATCTGCGCCGAGGAGGCGGATCATATGAGACGGGAACTCGATGGGCGCCCACCGAAGAAGCCGGCCCCCGCCGAGATGTCCGGGATGCGGAAACCAGCACCTCCAGCTCAGAACTTCTAGCAGGGGCCGAGACCAAGGAGCACCCCCGCCACTGAAGAGAGCTACACGCCTCTCCTCGCCCCTAAGGCGAAGATTCTCATGGAGATCGAGGGCGAGCCCTACCTGAAGCACCCACCTCCGATGCGGCATTCCACTGGCCGTGATATATCCTAATATTACCGCTATTACCGTGACCACGGCCACGACACCGAGGAATGCCACAACCTCAAGAAGGAAAATGAAGAACTCATCAAGAGGGGCTACCTCGGAAGGTTCGTGAGGGGAAGATCCCAGGCGGAACCTCAGGCGCTCGTCGCTCTCCCACCAGCGCCAGTAGTCGACAACCGACCCACCAAGAAGCTAGTGGGGATGATATGCTGAGAAATCGAGCGCGCATCCAAAAAGGCCCGGGGGGCATACTGTTCTGAAAATATACTCCCCTTTATGAGGAAGGGGGAAGACGGGAAAAAAAAATATAAATAATGATGCCATGGTCGTCGAGATGATGATCGCGATGCATCCTGTAAAACACATCATGGTTGATAGTGGGAGTTCCACCGATGTGCTTTTTTACGACGCCTTCTCCAGGATGAATCTTTCCCCTACTCAAATCCAACATGTCTACACGCCTCTTGTCAAATTCACTGGAGATTCTATAAGGGTTGAAGGGGAGATCACTCTTCCCGTCACCGCTGGAACTCTACCTCGGCAAAGCACCGTGATGATAACCTTTACCATTGTCAAGCTCCCCTCGACCTACAACGTTATCCTTGGGCGGCCCAGGCTCAATCTGCTCGATGCCATCGTCTCCACCCGGAGGCTACTTGTACAGTTCCCAACTCCCTATAGTGTCGGGGAGATAAGGGAGGCGATCCAGCCAGTGCAGCATTGCTTCCAAGCCGTTCCAGGGGCCAGGATCCCCGAGGATGACCCCAGGGTGGATGACCTCGACCAAAGGTCTCAGGATCCTAGGGGTGATCCTGTCGAATGCCTGCTGTCTTACCCTCTCGGAGCCGACCAGGCGAAGACGGTGCAGATCAGGGCCCAGCTGCCCGACGAGGAGAGGGCCCACCTGCTGGAATTCCTACGAGCGAACGCAGATGTGTTTGCCTGGATGGCAACAGATATGCCGGGCATCCCCCTAGACATCATCACCCACAAACTGAGCATCGACCCGAAGTACCGGCCAGTTCAGCAGAAAAGGAGGAGTTTCACCCCGGAGAGGCAGGCGGCCATCAACGAGGAGGTAGATAAGCTCCTCGCTGCTGGTTTCATTCATGAGGTGCAGTATCCGAGCTGGCTGGCGAACATGATGATGGTCAAGAAAAGCAATGGCAAGTGGAGGATCTGTGTTGACTACACCGACCTCAACAGGGCGTGCCCGAAAGATAGCTTCCCCCTGCCAAAAATTGACCAGCTGGTGGACGCCACCTTGGGGCACCACCTGCTCTCATTCATGGATGCATTTTCTAGGTACAACCAAATACGGATGCACCCGGAGGATGAGGAACACACCATCTTCATTACCGACCAAGGAACATACTACTACAGAATGATGCCCTTCGGTCTAAAGAATGCTGGGGCCACATACCACCATTTGGTCAACAGGGTCTTTAAAGACCAAATTGGAAGAAACATACAGGTGTACGTAGACGACATGCTGGTCATGAGCAAGCTGGGCTTCGACCATGTTGCCAACCTCGTCGAAGCATTTCGTAACCTCTGAGAGCACCAGATGAAGCTCAACCCGGTGAAGTGCGCCTTTGGGGTGGCGATCAGGAGGTTCCTCGGCTTTATGGTCACTTAGAGAGGCATCAAAGCTAACCTGAAAAAGGTCCAGGCGATCATCGACATGGAGCACCCTACATCTAAGAAGCAGGTCCAGCGCCAGATGGGGTGGGTTGCAGCCTTGAGCCGGTTCATTTTGAGATCGACCGATCGCTGTCTCCCCTTCTTCAAGGTGCTATGCAAGATGCACGACTTCACCTGGACGGAGGAGTGCAAGACAGCCTTCGAAGAGCTGAAGGAACTCCTGACTTCTCCCCCTCTACTCTCCTGACCGGAAGGAGGGGAAGAACTCCTGCTCTATCTAGCGATCACCCCTAGAGCCGTCAGCTAGGTCCTTGTCCGCACAGATACGGACAGATCCCAAAAGCCGGTGTACTATACCAGCAAAATCCTCCACGATGCAGAGTTCAGGTATACTCGCTCTGAGAAACTCATTTTTGCTCTAATAATGTCTGCTAAGCATCTCAAGCCCTACTTCTAAGCGCATCCTATTACGGTTGTGATCGATCAGCCATTGAGGACCATATTGAGTCACCCCGAGACTTCCGAGAGGCTGGCCAAATGGGCGCTGACACTAAGCGAGTTCGATATCACTTACCGATCGAGGTCATCGCAAAAGGCCCAAGTCCTGGCCGACTTCATGGTCAAATGCACAGGACCCGCCGAGGAGCCGGAGCAGATGACTCCGGAAGGCCAAATCGAGCTTGGACCATGGGAGGACCCCTGGATCCTCCACATGGATGGCACCTCCAATTCTGGAGGGAGTGAAGCGGGCCTTATCTTCGCCAATTCTGACAGAGTTATGGCAGAGTGTGCCCACCGATTCAAGTTCGCCATAACGAACAATCAAGCAGTATATGAGGCACTCCTCACAGGCCTAAGAGTATCCCGCGAGCTGGGTGTGCAGAGCCTGAAAGTCTTTACTGACTCCCAGTTGGTTGCCGGGCAAGTCTCAGGAGAATATGAGGCCAGAGATCCCCAAATGATGAGGTACCTGGGGAAGGTCGCACAAATATCGTAGGCTTCCGCCGCTTCCATATCTTCCACATCCCTCGTGGAGAGAACGCTCGTGCTGATGCACTGTCGAGGCTCGCGACCCTGCCAGACTCGTCGCTAGGTCACACCTACATCAAGTACCTCGAGAATCCTAGCTATGAAAACCCGAAGGAGGTCAGCAAGTAACCTCCGAGCCGAGCTGGATGGACAAATACGTCAAGTTCATCATGGATGGCACCTTACCAAAGGACCGCAAGGAGGCCGGCCTCGTGAAGAAGAAGGCCTCCCGGTTCGTTCTAATGGAAGGTCAGCTCTACCACCGATCTCACTCGTACCCACTCCTGAAGTATCTCAAACCGCAGAGGCGGCCTTCATGCTCCAGGAAATACACGAAGGCCTTTGTGGGAATCATATGGGGGGAAGGACTCTGGCATACAAAGCCCTTCATCAGGGCTACTTCAGGGAGACTATGAGGGAGGACGCGACCGTCTTTGTCAGGAAGTGTGACAAATGTCAACGCTATTCCCATATACAGCGCCAGTCGGCGACGTCGATCTCTCAGCTTTCGTCCCCCTGGCCTTTTGCCCAGTGGGGGATGGACATCCTGGAGCCATTCCCCACCGCATCGGGGCAGCAAAAATTCCTGTTAGTGACAATCGACTACTTCACCAAGTGGGTCAAAGTCGAGCCGCTGGCACGAATCACCGAGGCTAGCTGTTGCCCTGGTGGCTTTTTCCAAGAGGGGGGTGAATTGGAAATTATAAAATTTTTGCAAATATATGCACAAGTGATTCATTTTAGTGGTGCAGTGTTGTATTAATCAGAATTAGATGCGGAAGCTGAAAAGTAAATAAAGCACAACACAAACAAGGGAAGTTTATAGTGGTTCGGAGCAACCCAGCTCCTACGTCTACTACCCAAGTTCACCACTCGGGATTTCCACTATATCCCCCAAACCGGAATACAGTCGGATTGTTTTAAAGGCTCACAATCCCAACCTCTACACTTTGGTTTTTAAATCGAGCTCATCAAAGAAATCCACACTAGGTTTTCACAGGCTCACCTAGAACCTCTACATTTTGGTTTTAAGAAGGCTCACCAAAGAAACCTATTTGGTTTTTACAATCGGGCTCACCAATAAGCCAAATATTCTAAGAGTAGAATAAAAAAGCAACAAAAATGACAAACTCAATTGTCTGATGGTTGCCGATGCAGCTCGAGTGAAGCTCAATTGAATGCTCTTCATTGCACTTCAATGGCATCCTTGCTTTCCTCAAAATATGCTTCAAGCTTCTGATAAGAGTTGGTGAAGGCTTGAAGACTGACTTCAAAGCTCAAGTACTCTCTCTTCTTACTTCAATAAATATTCAATAAATGTTTAATAACTAATTAGTCTCTCCAAGGATGTTCTCATACCTCATTTATAGAGACTTCAACTGCCTTCCCTTGATTTTGAACGTTGTAGACCATTGGGAAGTGACAGGTTACCGTTGGAGCACTTTTGGATTTAAAATCAGAAAACTGGAACTAGCCGTTGGAAGTGACCCCGTCATTCCAATCAGCTCGGTCATTCTTCGAGTCGGCTCGGATCAAGTTCGGGTCGGCTGGGTTGAACACCAGTCGACTAGATTCCATAGTTGAGAAAATGGTTCTCTGGACGAGTCGGCTAGGCTGAAATCCAGTCGGCTCGGATCCCTGAGATTCTCAGAATGTTCTCAACCAAGTTCTGGACGAGTCGGCTGGGCCTTAGTGCCATTCGGCTGGATCTGTATACCAGAGAACTTCTTTCTTGTGCCAGTACCAGAGTCGGCTGGTTCCTCCATCCAGTCGGCTCGAAATTGGTTCTTCAGCCAGACCAAATTCAACTCTCCAGAACTCTTATGCCAAGCTTTGAAAACTTCCTCAAGGTCTTCTTACAATGAAATCAAGAAAAATTGAAGCTTGAAAACCATTAGAAGTAACCCTTTATCTTGATTTAAGTAGAAAATCTTTGTTGGGTTCTTCTTTACAAGATTCTAATCACTTACAACTCAACACAAAGCAATAAAGATTGTAGGGTTTAGAAAGTATGTCAATGTAGTCGTCTTACAAAAACTTGTCAACTATTTGAAGAGTTGTTAGATAACCAAATGTATACTCAAATATTTTGTTATCATCAAAATCACTTCAGGGTTCAACACCAACGTTCGCCAGTTCTTCTGGAAGTCAGTCATCTGCCGCTTTGGGCTCCCCAACTGCATCATCACCGATAATGGATGGCAGTTTGATAATCAGAAATTCGAAGGGTTTTGTGCCGAGCACGGCATCCAGCATCGGTTCACCTCGGTGGCTCACCCCCAAATGAATAGGGAGGCGGAAGTGACCAACCGGACCATCCTTCAGGGGCTCCGGACCAGGCTGGACCAAGCAAAAGGCAAATAGGCAGAGGAGCTTCTAAGTGTCCTATAGGCCTACCATACAACGCCTAAAACGGTGATGGGCGAAACACCTTTCAACCTCGTCTTCGGCATCGAAGCGATCGTCTCGGTCGAGCTCAGCGTACCAACATTGTGGGTGCAGCAGTACGACGAGACACAGAACTCGGTGCATCTTCTACTCAATTTAGACCTTTTGGAAGAGACGAGGGATAAAGCCCGACTCCGGATGGCGGCATATCGGCAGCGAGTGGCCCGGTACTACACCGCGTGGGTGAGGCCAAAGAACTTTTGACCTGGTGACCTGGTGCTACGCCGAGCCGAGGCATCTCAACCCCGAGAATGCAGTAAACTCTCATCAAATTGGGAGGGTCCCTACAAGGTGATCGAGGCACTCCCGCACGGTGCCTACTACCTCCAGGACTCGGACGGTGCCAAATTCCCTCAGACATGGAACGCTTGTAACCTAAGGAAATACTACCAATGATGTAGGACCCCTTTGCAAGAGTAATAAAGGCTTTCTTCCATGCAAGTGACTCTCTAAGCCCTGAGCCGAGCTCTTAGGCCATCAAGCCCGGAGCCAAGTCCTCCGGCCACCAGGTCTTCGAGCCCAGCTCCAAGACATCCAAGCCCTGAGCCAAGCTCTCAGGCCATCAAGCCCGGAGCCAAGTCCTCCGGCCACCGGGTCTTCGAGCCCAGCTCCAAGACATCCAAGCCCTGAGCCAAGCTCTCAGGCCATCAAGCCCGGAGCCAAGTCCTCCGGCCACCGAGTCTTCGAGCCCAGCTCCAAGACATCCAAGCCCTGAGCCAAGCTCTCAGGCCATCAAGCCCGGAGCCAAGTCCTCCGGCCACCGGGTCTTCGAGCCTAGCTCCAAGACATCCAAGCCCTGAGCCAAGCTCTCAGGCCATCAAGCCCGGAGCCAAGTCCTCCAGCCGCTGGGTCATCGAGCCCAGCTCCAAGACATCCAAGCCCTGAGCCAAGCTCTCAGGCCATCAAGCCCAGAGCCAAGTCCTCCGGCCGTCGGGTCTTCGAGCCCAGCTCCAAGACATCCAAGCCCTGAGTCAAGCTCTCAGGCCATCAAGCTCGGAGCCAAGTCCTCCAGCCACCAGGTCTTTGAGCCCAGCTCCAAGACATCCAAGCCCTGAGCCAAGCTCTCAAGCCATTAGCTCGGAGCCAAGTCCTCCGACCGCTGGGTCTTCGAGCCCAGCTCCAAGACATCCAAGCCCTGAGCCAAGCTCTCAGGCCATCAAGCTCGGAGCCTAGTCTTCCGGCCGCCGGGTCTTCGAGCCCAGCTCCAAGACATCCAAGCCTTGAGCCAAGCTGTCAGGCCATCAAGCCCGGAGCCAAGTCCTCCGGCCACCAGGTATTCGAGCCCAGCTCCAAGACATCTAAGCCCTGAGCCAAGCTCTCAGGCCATCAAGCCCGGAGCCAAGTCCTCCGGCCGCTGGGTCTTCGAGCCCAGCTCCAAGATATCCAAGCCCTGAGCCGAGCTCTCAGGCCATCAAGCCCAGAGCCAAGTCCTCCGGCCGCCGGGTCTTCGAGCCCAGCTCCAAGACATCCAAGCCCTGAGCCGAGCTCTCAGGCCATCAAGTCCGGAGCCAAGTCCTCCGGCCACCATGTCTTCGAGCCCAGCTCCGAGACATCAAATCCCTGGGCCGAGCTCTCAGGCCATCAAGCTCGGAGCCAAGCCCTCCTGCCGCCAATGCCTCCGAACCAACAAAGACTTCCATACTTGAGCTTGAAGCTCGATTCGCAAGCAAAAAGGAGTCCTCACTCTCTAACTCCTCCACATGCAAAACACAGAAGAGAAGAATAAGGTAAAAAGTGGAGAAGGGGGAGGGGAGAAGCACACTCAAGCATTGACAAATGAAGAACTCCATTCCATTTCATTTAAAAAGGTATGTTCATCTACAAGTGTGCTCGAGCCCCCAACATGCCAGTCGGCCCGAGCCAACAATAAAAAAGAGAGAAAAGTACAAAACTCCTACCCTACTCCACCGGCACCTTCCCTTGATGATGACCAGCTGGCGCCCTACTCTCCTACGTCTCCGTGCCCGGAGCCTGCTCCACGATCGCCGCCGCGAACGGAGTTGATTCGGATCCTACCACTGCCACCTGCTGAGCTGGCTCGACCACCGCGGTCAGTGGGGCCGGCTCAGCTGACGATGCTTGCACGACCGGCTCCACGACAGTCGCCTTCTCCCTCGCCGCCATCTGTGTCGGAGTCGAGGCCTTGGAACTCTTGGAGCCCGAAAGTCGGAGGGCGGCCAATCGCTCCTCTGAGAGAATGCCACGTAACTGGGTGTGGTAATACGCGAACCCCTTGTAGAAGGAGACCATCACCGCCTCCTTGAAGTCGCGCAGGTACTCCAGGGAGGCCCTAAACACGGCCACCGCATCAGCCGCTCCCTTTTTGAGGGCCTCGGCTCTGCGAGTTGCCTCCAGGGCCCTCTGCTCCACGTCCGCAACCCGTCGTGTGGCCTCGACTGCCTCCTTCCTTGCGGCTTCCGCCCGATGGGAAGCCTCAGCCGTCCCCCTCTCGGCTGCCTCAGTCGAGCTTGTGGCGGCGGAAGCTTTCGCCTCTGCATCTGAGCCCTCTGCTCAGCGGCCACGATCTTCCTCTCGGCAGATGCAGCCTGCTCCCTGGCTGCCTCCGACTCAGCACGGAGCTCCTTCAGCCGAGTCCTCTTCAAGTCGAGCTCATCCTGGAGCTCCCTCCTGGCCTGCTCGGCATTGGCGACCTCGCCTGTGAGGCTCTTGACCTTCAGATTGGCCTCCCAAGCCTCGTCGTTCTTCCGCCTAAGCTCGGTCATCTGGGACTCGAACTCCGCCTTCCGCTCTCTGTCCCTCCTAGCCTAGTTGCAGAAAAAACCCCGAATCAAGATGAGCTCCTTACCTTGCTGCGATGGAAGACATGTTAGCCACACCGATCACAGATGTAAAAAGAGAGATTGGGACAAAGCGAAGGAAGACTTACAGCGTACAGGTTTGAGAAGGACGCGCTGATAACATCGTCGATGAGCCTGCCGCTCCCCTCCTGCCAGTCGTAGGACTGAACGGAGAAGTCCATCATCTTCTCAGCGAGGGGCAAGTCCTTCATCAGCGAGATGTTGGGCCCCAATTTGAAAGGAACCCGGTGGTAGTCCCTGTCTTTCTTCCCCACGACTGACACGGACTCATCCTCGACAGGGGAAGTTCCCAGGTCGGGCTGTGGGCTCGATGCCACCTCGTACCGTGTCGCTGCTACTAGCCTCGCGCCTCCTGGCTCCTCATCCTCCTCGACCTCAACGACCTCCAGAGGGGTTGTCACCACAGCCGTGGCAGCAGCCGACCTGGCCCGAGCCACCACCTCGGGCTCGGGAGTCAGGACCGGGTCATGCCGCCTCGAAGGCTCCACGATGGCCTCCATGGCCCTCTTCCGCCTCTGCTCGGCAACTGGCACCGCTGGCTCGCTCGGCACCGACCTTGCACCGTCATCTGTGTGGGCCCTTTTTGGGGCGGGCTCGCTAGCCTCCGCCGCCTAGTCATGTTCCTCGGTAAAGGAAAGTAGCTCATCTATTGATAACTTCATGTCTGCACCAGATAAGACATCGTCAGTCACCTACCTCAAAAAAAAAAAAGAAAGAGAAAAAGGGAAATCGACCCGAACTCACCCGACTCCCGTGTTGAGCTGACCCCGGCCTCGCAAACATTCTGCTCCGATAGCAATACCTCCAGTGAAGGGATTTCGGTGGAGAGAAGCTGCTCATACAGCTCGAGGTTAGCTGCCTTGACCGAGGAGTTCTGGTTAGGGGATCGATCCAGGTCACTCCAGACCCAGTTGACCCCCTCAACCGAGACAAAAATGTACCTGCTCTTCCACCCCTTGATGGAAGAGGGTAGCTTGAACTTCATACCCCTCGGACGGGAGGATAGAGACCACCGCCCCTCCTCAGCGGGGTGGCGCTTCAGGGTAAAAAAGGTCTTGAACAAGGAAAAACGGGCAACAATCCCGTGGAAGTGACACAGGATGATGAAGCAAAAAATCATCATGATGGCATTTGGGACAAGCTGGGCAGGAACAAGATGATAGTTTGTCAAGACAGAAAGGAAAAACAGGTGGAGAGGAAATCGGAGACCCCCAGCAAAGGTCTCCTCATAGAAAGCTATCCTATTGGGGCTGCTAGAGGTGACTCATTCCCCTGGACGAGGGACCGAGAGTCGGATGGAGTCCGGGATGTCATAATCATCCCGGATGGTTGCGAGCTCCGCGACAGTGATCACCGAGGTGATCCCCCCGGGACCCGACAACCGAGAGGGTTCAGGCACAAAAGCAGGGGGGAGAGACAATAGCGGTGGAGGAACGGACTCGGGTTCCCTAATCGCTACGGGACTTGGAACAGGGCACCTCCGGCTGAACTCATACCGTGCCGCCTCCCTTTCCTCATCAGAAGAAGGAGTTTTCGGCCTGGAAGGCCCGGCCTCGGCTTGGCAAGAAGGACGGAAATCTGGACCGAAATGAGACATGGTGAAGGAAAGGGAAGGAGGTGGGGGAAGACCTAGGAGGATCCCTACTTGACCGATAGGAGGAGAAAGGAGACTAACCTGCTAAAGGACTGGAGAAACAGAAACTGCCGGGGGAAGAAGATGGGAGGAAAGCTTCGGCACGGCTGCGAGCACGAGAGATTTAAAAAAAGATAAGTTTTGAAAAAGGCTACCTTTCTCTTTGAACTAACAGGCTCCTAACCATACCGTTACGGGTCCCCCATCATTGGACATCCGCTGCATGTCATCGATCAACGGGGCAGGTGCTTGATTTCGACTGCGACCGCTCAGAATTCCGTGCCCGTAATAATTGCTCCTTAGACATGGCCACGTGGCACCTCCGTACTGGCTTCGAGGACCGCCTCTCGAAGCATCGCCGATCACGGGCATCATTGCACCGGATCCTCACCTTTCCATGTCAGCACCGTAATTACTCCCTTCGTCCCGAACGCCACGTGCTAGCTGGCCTCGGGAGTGGGGGCCAAATGATGTGGCAGGATCGCTGACGTGGAACACCTGCCAGTTGCTAGGATGGAGTATGCCACCACGGTGGACATTGCCTCCCAGGCTCGCGCATCGGGCCGAGCCCCATCAGGTAGCCGAGACCGCCCGCTTAGATCGGGCGCCGCCCTCCGCAGGTCGGGTCCCGGGAGATCGGACCGCCCAGGCCTGGGCCGAGCGATCTCCCAGGTCGACCCCCTCGAAGTCAAGCTCCACGGTCTGAGGTCGAACTCAGCCCTCCAACACATGGGGCGCCCCTAAGGTCGAGCCCTCCAGCCCGGGGCCACGTGCCGTCCACTTCGGCCAAGCCAGGCCTCCCGACATCGAGTCCCGTGGATCAAAGTCGAGCCCGGCAAAGCCAAGTTCCGCGGTCCAGCTCGGCAACCACCTCGGCCAGGGTGCCAACCGCCAAGGAAGAAGCGTTTCCCCTCCAAAAATGATGGCGGGCCTCCCGAGGGCCGTGAGGCAGTGCCCCCATACCGCAATAACTCCCCGCCGCTGCCACTCGCGCTGGAAGAGAAGAAAGCTCCCTGACCGGGGCGCCATGCCCTCCATCGACCGTCCGTACGGCCACAAGCGAGGGACCATCCAGAAGGCACAAATCCTAAGGGCGGCGGCCCTTCGATCGAGGCACTGCCAAGTTTCCAAGAATGGAACGACCAGAGAGAATGTCAGAACGCACAGAGGCTTCCCCCACCGAATGTCAGAAGAGACGTTCCGTCCACAGCACGGTACCTCGCTGCATGCTCCAGTGCAAGGGGGGAGAGTATCCCGAAGCAGGTGCAGTTAAAAAGAAACCATCAAGGGTAAGCAAAACAACGCAAAGATCACTGATAGAAAACGAGAAGAGATGGAAGGCCATAGAGGAGGATCTCTCCACCTCGGCCACAAACTCTCCCAGCTCGTACTCATCTCCACTTACACCGCACTCACTCCTCCTATCATGGAGCCCATCAAGAGGGGCTCGACCAGGAGATCCTGTTCCCCTGGATTGTCACTGACTTGATTGTCAGAGCGCCCCCGTCGGAATCCCCGGCTTGGGTCTCTAACAATTGTTTCTTGCAGGTCCTAAGGAACGAAAAGCTCCCGGGAAGAGGGCAAGCGGTCCGACACCACCGGAAACTATGGGCCATGACGATCTTAGCGGCAACACTAATAAATTATGAAAATTTACTTGGATAATTTTGGATCAATGATCCTTGTTAGGGTTGAGTTGAAATTATTTCAAATCATTGCAAAGAGTTTCGATGATATTGTAATAGAGATCATAATATATCTCATCACCAGACATAACGGAACTTGTGGGATCACACATAATAGAGGTTTGACTTGATCAAAAGCTTCGTTCAATTTCAGAAACTCTAAATTTATAAAAGTTATAAATTTAGTACCGATTAATTTTGGCACATATTATTTTTGACACTTACTAATTTTGGCACTTATTATTTTGACACTTGCTAATTTTGGTACCAGGAATATAATTGCAAAAGTTAAAATTTAATTGGACTAATTGATAACCAGGTACCTTGAATCTTGAATAAGTAATTAGTTCTTGTCGATTGGGCATCCTATACTTCAAATAAGTAATCAATTCCTCACTGAATATTTTTTTATATACTAGCAATTATTTATAATAGGTTACCTACCTTGTAACAATATTCACAAATACATTTATAAGCATCGTATCCAAACAGCACACTAACGCCTCGACCTTGTAATTAAGGAAGTTTACAAGCTTTAAGATTTAAATACAAGGAAGAAAAGCAGAAGGCAAAACTACCCACCGATGTACCCTCCCCACCATTATACACCCAGTCCAGCACCATGTATAGCTGGTCCTCTCCACCCATCTCCAGCACAAACAATGCACGGGCCTGTAGATTAAAAGCCAAGAAGAAACATAATTAGAGATCTCCAAACGCCGGCACATACTTTTCTTAAAAACTCATGCTCCAATAATCTCAGCGCAAATGACTATATTTAAAACATACTTGAAATTAAGAGAAGAAAGTAAGAGGACCGCACTTCCCATTTACTTGGATCACCGCCGACCAAAGCAATCGAAACCTTCATAGTTTCCCAGGAAACAACAAAAAACCAACAGCAACGCAGATGACACAACCAGGATCCAATTTGTTCCAAAGTCCCCGACAACCAAGAGAAGAGAAATAGTTCTCTTAGCCCAAAGTTTGACCATAAAAATTACTTTATGATCAAGATTTTGTTACTCTCTAATTGAAATTTACTAGCAGTTACATTAGAAAATATGTACGTAGCAATCGATATATACCACAAAGTTTTATTATTATGATTATTTATTTTGGATATTTTGATAGAGGTGAGAATTAGGAGGAAAGGAGGAGATTATTCGAATTTACTAATAGCCATGGCGAAGCCTCTCCATGAATCGGCGCTGCTCCGACTCCTGCCGCTGGAGCCGGAGATGTTCGTGGTGCTTCTTGATGAGCGCCTCGACGCGCAGGAACAGCTCGTCTTGTACCACCACAAGCACATCCCTCCTCCTCCACCCCTCCGCCTTCTCCTTGAACGTCTTCGACTTGCTCATTTCCCGCCTCGACACCGCTTCCTCTGCCACGATCTCCACGTTCTGCCGCCGCCTTTCCGACCTGCCGCTCTTCCCCAACGCCAGTTTTGCCGGGGACCCACCGCCCTCAATGACTGCCCTCCATATCGTGTCCATCGAACCGTTGTTTCCATCATCAGGGCTCGACGCCGCCTCCTGATCCGTCACGGAGGTCTCCGGTGAAGCGACGCGTTCCGGCTGCGGCGAGGACTTGAATTCTGGTGAACCGGCGGTGGAGGTGGTTGGGGAGGAAGGGACGTCGTACCACGTCTCCGGCGAGTCGGGAAGAGTGGCGACGGGGACCTCGGGGTGGTGGAGCTGGTCGCCATGGGGCTCGACGTCGGAGAGTTTCCAGATGGCGACGATGATGAGCTGGACGGCGATCCAGAGGCTGCGTTGGGAGGAGAGTAGGAGGCCGAGGGAGGGGACAACGGCGAGGCTGGCGAAGACGATAGTGGAAGCGAAGGCTACCAGGAGGAAGGCGGTTTTGGCCGACCATATGCCCATCTCCAGCCCACTCTTCTTCTTCATGTTCCAGAACATACCAGCCATGGATAATGGCCTCAACAAATTCTATAGAAAAAAAGGAGCGCAATCAGTAGAGGGGAAGAAGTGGATGGGGATTTGGATGGAAGGGGCCGGAGAGAAGAACAAATTAAGAGAGGAACGGGTAGAAGGGAGATGAAAGAGAAGGTGTCAGATCATTGTTGGCGATTGAGAAGCTTTTTTTTTATTTATTTATTTATTTATTTTTATGAATCAAAAGGGAGGAGTAGGGGAGGCAGGATGAGAGAGGAAAGTTAGATCCGGACTAGAAAATATTCGATACACGATGCATATTAATTTTTTCGTAGTTATTTCCTATTTAAATTTGAGTATATCAAATGATTATCATTGATGTCAGCCGAGTGAATAAAATTTATTATATATAGTGAACGGTATTTATCATATATATCCCTAATTTTTTTTACGATCAACAAAAATTTTAATATTATTTTATTAATTTTTATTTTTAAATTTTTTTTATTTTTTATTTTATTTTTAAATTTTTTATCAAAATATATCTAAATCAAAATATTATAATTGATTGTGATAAAAAATTCACGATCAACTGCACTGCTCATCAGTGGCACAAGCTTTTTCTTTCCCATTGGTTAGGATCCATCGGTAACAGGAGGGGAGGAGCGAGGAGACCGTGTATATATATATATATATACATACGAGAGAGAGGAGGTTGGTAAACGAGTCGTGGAGGTGATGATTAAGTCCTTATGCGTTTCGAGCGTCCGCAGATCGCAGTCAACTCTAATTCGCCATTCATCCGCCTACGCGGGTCATAAAGTGAAAAAAAAAAAAAAACAGTGGATGAACCAACGGTGGATTCGCAGGGTAAGTAGAATCCGTCACGGGGATCTAGGAAGATAAATTCTTCTATCTCGCAAAAGATTCGTTTCCGTCCTTTATCCTTTGTACAAAAGGAGATTCTCCTTCCTCGGCGTCCGCCGTTGGATCATCCACTGATCGCTTTGAAAGTTGTGCAGGAAGGGGACATTAGATTTTAGTGTGCTCTTGGGCGTTGTCCAACGGTGGGGGCGCGAAGGAAGGTGAATCTTTCTTTCGCTCGCAGGATATAAGCACATGCCAGTAGGTGAAGGGCGACACTGCAACCGTACAAATGGCAGCATATGGAACACTAATTCTCTCTTACCGTGTCACGCGAGCTATTGCACATGCAATGCAACGTAGAACAAAAATAATGCGGAGGCCCTCCGCGCCACCACCCCGACCCCCTCTTTTCAAAATAATAATAATAATAAAATATATATATAGCTTAATTAAACATTCTAATTTATCCTCTTTTTTCTAATATTAATTTTAAATAATTAAAAATTATTTTTTTATTAATAAAATTATTAATTTATGAATAAAAATATATTTTTTATTTTTATAATATTTTTTGTATTGATATATACTTCATGGTCAAGTAGTATGGACTAAGTAAATTAAATATCAAGCAAGTCAATATACAAACAAATTTATATATTATTTTCATAGAGTTCACCTATATATAATATACAGCCAGATAATATATACTTAGTAAATTAGTTATTTAGCAACCTAATACATACTTTAAAATAAATTCATACATATTTTTCAGAATATTGTATTTATCAGTACATGTTGTTGCCGCCCGACCGCCATGGCCTGTAGCTGAAGACGACCTCGGACCCCATCCTCGTCGCTCGGGAACCAACTCGCGTGTTGGACCTGCAAAATATAGGAGACCCGGACCGGGAATCTCGGTGGGGACACTTCGACGCTCAAGTCAGTGACGATCCAAGAGAACAGATCCTCCTGGTCGAGCCCTGTAGATGGACTCCACTCTATGAGGAAAAAATTATGTACTTGGAGAGTGTGAATGGATTGAGAGTAGAGCGAGCGAAGTGGTAGTGGAAGAGTATTTAAGCTAGATGGTTGTATCCGTCGAGACCCTTCCGATGAGTTTCCGGTAGCCTAGAGCACTTGGCCTCTCAGTTGCTCTCCTATATGCCGCCCCTTTCGCCTGTTTGTTACTTACTTTCCTCTTGGAACCTTGGAGAACTCTTTTTAAGCCAGGATGGCTGCACGTCGCCTACCTTGGGATCCTCCCCTCACTTGCAGGCGCGTGCGGTGACGCTCCGTGCCATGAATGAGGTGCCTTTTCCCATTTGTGATAGGAAACTACACCGTATGCTTTGACCCTCCCTCTGGTCGCTCCACTTTGGAAAACCTGGTAGAGCCACAATCGGGGGGCAGCCGCCCCATGGATTTGAATCTCCTGGGTTGACTTCCTCTTTTGAGAGTCACAGACGGTCGGTCGGGAGCGCAGCGCCTCGATCGGGAGACCCCTTCCCCTTCGGTGTAAGTGGTAGCAGGGATAATTATTGCGGTCTGGTGGGTGCCCCTCCGTGGTCCTTGGATGGCTTACCGTCGTTCAAGGAAGGCGGCGACGTCCCTCAGCCACCGGTCCCCTCGCCCAAAGTGGGGTCGGTCCAGGGAGGAGAAACTCGACTTCGGCTAGGGCGTCTCGACCTCAAGGGAGCCACCTGGCGAAGGAGTCCGAAGAGAGCTGGAGCTCGACTTCGGCCAGGGCATCTCGACCTCGAGGGAGCTATCTGGCGAAGGAGTCTGGAGAGAGCCAGAGCTCGACTTCGGCCAGGGCGTCTCGAACTCGAGGGAGCCACCTGGCGAAGGAGTCCGAAGAGAGCCGGAGCTCGACTTCGGCTAGGGCGTCTCGACCTCGAGGGAGCCACCTGGTGAAGGAATTCGAAGAGAGCCGGAGCTCGACTTCGGCTAGGGCATCTCGACCTCAAGGGAGCCACCTGGTGAAGGAGTCCGAAGAGGGATGTCCGACGGGCAGCTTCCTCCGACATGGCATCTGACAGGGTCTAACATTGGTTCCACGTCAGCGATCCCGTCACATCATTTGCCCCCCATTCCCAAGTCCCGTTGGTGCACGGTGCTCGAGGTGAAGTAAGTAAATGCGATGTTGACATGGAAAGGCCAAAATCTGGTGCCATAATTGCCATAAGCGCCGATGCCTCGCAAGGCGGACCTCCAAGCCAATGCGGGGGTCACACGTGGATTCGTTCGAGGAGGCTTTATGGCCGATGCACAGTTCGAAACGGTCGCGAGCGAATCGAAGCATTGCCCTCTGCCGATTGCTGACACGTGGTGTAGATCTAACAGCGGCGACTTTGGGACGGTACGATTGTGGTTTGGTCATTTCGAAGGGAAGGACAGTTCTTTGAAAACACTTCTTCTTTCAAACTTCTCGTGCCCGCCTACAAACTAGAGCCTTTTCTCTTCTCCCGGCCATCCTTTTCCTTCAAGGCTAGCCAGGTTCGTCCTTTTTATTCTTCTTTTTTCTTTGGTTGGGTAGAGCTCATCTTCAAGGTTATGATCTTCTCGGACTTCGTCCATCTCCTTTTTCTTCCTTCTCTGTTCTTTCTTCTTCATCTTCTTCCTTGAGATGTCTCGTTGGGGTCGCAACTTTCGTCCCTCGACCAATCCTGATGAGGCTGGGCCTTCTCGATCGAGGACTCCTTCCTTCGATGAGGATGAAGAAGTCCACTTCGAGATCTGTAGAAGGCCTCGCCCCACAGGGATTGTTATAGGGGAGCCTAGGGCCCGCCTTCCTCCTCCTCCTGAAGCTTCTTCTGAACTTTCTCAGTCGACTGGTCCTGGTGGTATTGCTTCAGTGATAACCGGCGAGGAGCTCTCGATCATCCGGGAGACCTTCGATGTCCCGGATTCTGTCTGGCTCTTGATCCCATGATCGGAGGAATGGATTACCTCCAGTGGCCTGGGTCGAATTGCCCTTTACGACGAAACCCTCTCAGGGGGCCTTCGATTCTCGCTTCATCCCTTCTTTCTTTCTATGCTGAGCCATTATCTTTTGGTTCTGGCTCAGTTAGTTCCGAACACAATCAAAACAATCTTTTGCTTTATCGTCCTCTGCCACTTTCACGGGATGCCACTTTCACGGGATCATAGCCCATTTTTTCTTGTTCAGGATTTTCTTTATCCTAAAATGCCACCCGACCAAGGAGGGGTGGTGGTTTATTTCTCCATGCCCAAAGGGCATTAAGTTTGAGCTCCCCTCTTCCATCAAAGGATGGAAGAGCAAATCTTTTTTGCTTCCATCAAGGGGGTCGATTGGGTTTGGAGCGACCCAGACCGGACCCCGAATCGGAACTCTGCTGTCAAGGCAGCTGATCAGGAAATTTATGACCAGCTCCGTGCCGACCAAATCCCTTCCCTCGAGGTTTTGCTATTGGAGTAGAATCTATTCGAAGTCGGGGTCATCCCAATATGGGAGTTGGGTGAGTTCGGCGCAAGCTCTACTTGTTTTTGTTTTATGCTTGTCCCTTCAAGCTCGGAACTAACCTCATTCTCCTTTGTGCAGGCATGAAGTACTCCATGGAAGAACTCCTCACACTCTCCAGGAAGAGGGGTGCACCGGCGGGGGCCAGAGAGTCCCTGTCGAAGAGGCCTCGAAATGAGGATGGTGTAAGGGCCACACTCGCCGCGCCATCCAAGCCGAGCAGGAGGATGGCCGGACCTACTCCTGAACTACAGAGGTAGTAGGACTTGCCTCTGGTTTGGGAGCCTGATGTGGTTACTCGGGCCAGGTTCGCTGTCGCCGTTGTGGCACCCCCACCTCCTGAAGTTGTTGAGGTGGAAGCAAAAGAAGAGGAGGAGAGGAGAGAGCCACCAGCAGCGGCGCCGTTTGGCATGGTGGCGAGCCCCCACAGAGATTACGAGATGTCCTTGGCCAGTCACGAGGGCGATGCCATGGTAGCAACGAAGAAGAAGAAGAAGAAGAGCAACTCTTGCAAGTTGCCCTTCGAGGTGGCACCGGACGCCTCGTTGGTTTGGGATCGGGCCCTCGTCGAGTGCATGATGGACTTCACCGTCTAACCACGTGATCGACAGGAAAAAGAGGGACGGCTTCTGGCCGACGCCATCCTTGGCACCTTTCCGTAGCTCTTCTCGGTGGGTTTTCTTGTCTTTTCCTCTTTTCCTTTCTTCTTCTTCTTCTTTTTTTTGGCTGATGTCTTCCTTGTGCAGCTTAGGACGGACCTCTTGCTTATACGAGATTACTACAAGAACTGGACCAAAATGGACAAGCAGCGGGCGCAATAGCTTGAGGCGACCGAGGTCAGGTTGAAGACGAATGCGGCCTGAGAGGTTGAATAGAAGAATATAGAGCTGAGGGTCGAGGTGGCAGGCGCCGAGAGGCACTTCAAGGGCCTGGAGAAGTCCTGGGCCCAGGAGAGGAATCGGGCCAAATGCCAGGCCGAGGAGCTCAAGGTCGGGGAGGCCAGAGTGGAAGAGCTCAATGCCGAAGTCGCCTGAGAGAGGGAGCAGGTCAAACCCTCCAGGCCTAGCTGGAGGCGGCATAGGAGCGGGCTATTGCCGCCAAGAGGAAGGCCGATGCCGCTGAGGAGAGGCTACGGGGGCGATAGACTTGATGGAGGCTGAGAAGAAGGAGACCGTCGAGGTGGTGCCAAATTGCAAAGCCTCGAAGGAACTCGATGCTGAGTTCCATGAACTGGCCACAGACTCATTCTACCGGTCCAAGGTGGCGGAGCTTATTCCGGACATGAGCTTGGATGGGCTCGCCTTCCTGGCAGCTCTGTCCGGGGAACCAATCCTAGCTGTGGCCGAATCGGAGGAACCTACGACTGCCATCAACATAGCCCCACCGTCGGAGGTCCTAGATGTAGCCCCACTGTCGGAGGTCCTAGAAGACGTCACCCATCTTGAGCACCACCGCAGGAAGGAGCTAGCGGAGTAGCATATGAGCCTCCCATCTTCTTGTACCTTTTCTTTTATTGCCTCTATCTGGGCTGCCCTGCCTGTTGGGGCCCAGAGATAATGTAATACCTTGAAAATTCTTAATAAGATTTTATTTTATTATGTTTTATTTGTTTTCTTCTGAATTCTCAATACTAGTAACTTTCCTTCCTTTTCTCCTAGACTACCCACACACATGTCTTTGCTGAGGTGTCTTGCCTTGAGGCTCTAAGTCCTTGGACACTTTCCTGCCGAGCTTCGATACGCGGGGCTATTAGGAAGGAAGTCCTTGACTTGCTGAGTTATTCCCACCTCCTGAGTAGCATGGCGGTAGGGCTTTGTATGCTTCCTCGAAAGAGGTTTGGGCGACCTCGGGTGGAACCATCTCCAAGCGCCGATGGCGCGACCAAGCCAGGATGCTGCACTTGATGGGCCCACTAGGTGATTGGGTGTTTCTGAGCCTGAGATGCTGGGCTTTAGGATTTTCTGGGCTTGAGAGTGCTGGGCTTCAGGAGTTTCTGAGCTTAGAGAGTGTTAGTCTTCAAGAGTTTCCGAGCTTAGAGATGCTAGGCTTCAGGAGTTTCCGGGCTTAGAGTGCCAGGCTTTAAGAGTTTCCAGGCTTAGAGTGCCGAGCTTCAGGAGTTTTCGGGCTTAGAGAGTACCGAGCTTCAGGAGTTTCTGGGCTTAGAGAGTACCGGGCTTCAGGAGTTTTCGGGCTTAGAGTGCCGGGCTTTAGGAGTTTCCATGCTTGAGATGCCGAGCTTTAGGAGTTTCTGAGCTTAGCTTGCCAGACCTGGGATTGAGCAGCGACATTCCTGCAATGTAAAAGTGATTCGCACAAAGAGGAACTTTATCATTAATGGAGGAAGGCCTTCGTGTATTTCTTGGAGCACAAAGGTTACCTCTGTGGGTCTCAAGCACTTCAAGAGCGGATAGGAGTAGGACCTACGGTAGAGCTGCCCGTCCATCAGGATGAATCGCGTGGCCTTCTTCTTGATGAGGCCAGCCTTCGTTCGATCTGCTGGTAGGGTGCCATCAGTGATGTATTTGATGTACTGGTCCATCCAGCTGGGCTCTGGGGTGACCTGCTGGACTTCTCCGGCAGCTTCGTAGCTTGGATTTTCTAGGTACTCAATGTGGGCACGCCCCAGTGACAAGTATGGCAAGGTCGTGAGCCTTGACAAAGCATCGGCGCGGGCATTCTCTCCACGAGGGATGTGGGAAATGCTGAACTGCTGAAAGCCTGTTGTGCTCGAGTGGACCCATTCCAAGTACTTCATCATCTGGGGATCTCGGGCCTCATATTCTCCTGAGACCTACCCAGCCACTAGCTAGGAATCGATGAAAACCTTCAGGTTGGGTACACCCAGCTCGCGGGAGATTCTCAGCCATGCGAGGAGTGCCTCGTACTCCGCTTGGTTGTTGGTCACCATGATTCAGAAGCAGAGCACACACTTGGCTACAATCCCATCGCTGTTAGTGAGGATGAGGCCTGCTTCACTCCCACCCACATTAGATGCGCCATCCACGTGGAGGACCCAAGACTCCTCCTCGGCTTTAGGCTCCACTTGATGCTCCGGGATGGTCTGCTCCGACTCTTCGGCAAGTCCCGCGCACTCGATCAGGAAGTCGGCCAATACCTGGGCCTTCTGAGATGGCCTTGGCCGGTATACAATGTCAAATTCACTAAACTTCAATGCCCACTTGGTCAAGCATCTAGATGTGTCGGGGTGACTAAGCATGGCCCTCAGTGGTTGGTCCATCAAGACCATAATCAGATGTGCTTAGAAGTATGGCTTGAGATGTTGGACAAACATTATAAGAGCAAAAATTAACTTTTCTGAGCGGGTGTACCTGATCTCCACATCTCGAAGAATTTTGCTTCCGTAGTACACTGGTTTCGAGGATCCGTCCTCATTTGTGCAGACAAGAACTGAGATGACGGCCCCCAGGGTGACCGCCAGATACAGCAGGAGTTCCTCTCCTTCCTCCAGCCTAGAGTGCAGTGGCGGTGATGCCAAGAACTTTTTCAACTCCTCAATGGCTGCTTTGCATTCTTCGGTCCAAGTGAAGTCATGTACTTTGTGCAGCACCTTAAAGAAAGGTAAGCAGTGGTCAGCCGACCTCAAGATGAACCGGCTCAAGATGGTAATTCGGCCCGTTAAGCGCTGGACCTGCTTCTTCGAGGTGGGATGCTTTATGTCGACAATTGCTTGGACCTTCTCAGGGTTCACTTCGATTTCCCTCTGGGTGACCATGAAGCCAAGGAACTTTCCTGCTGCTACGCCGAAGGCATACTTTGTCGGATTCAGCTTCATTTGGTATATCCGGAGGTTGTGGAAGGCCTCCGCCAGGTCGGCGATGTGGTCTAACTTCGGCTTGCTTATAACGAGCATGTCGTCCATATATACTTGCATGTTTCGACCAATCTTGTCCTTGAAGACCCGATTGACCAGCCGCTGGTATGTGGCACCAGCATTCTTCAAGCTGAAAGGCATCATCCGGTAGTAGTATATCCCTCAATCGGTGATGAAGGCAGTGTGCTCCTCGTCCTCTGGATGCATCCGGATTTGATTGTATCCAGAGAATGCATCCATAAAGGAGAGCAAGCGATGCCCCGAGGTGGCGTCCACCAATTGGTCGATCTTCGACAAAGGAAGCTGTCATTTGGATAGGCTCGATTGAGGTCAGTGTAGTCCATACAGATCCTCCACTTTCTATTGTTCTTCTTGACCATGACTATATTTGCCAGCCAGCTAGGATATTGTACCTCACGAACAAAGCCGGCTGCGAGGAGCTTATCCACCTCTTCATTGATTGTCCGTTGCCTCTCCGGGATGAAGCTTCTCTTCTTCTATCGAACAGGAAGGTACCTCGGGTTGATGCTCAACTTATGGGTGATGATGTCAGGGAGAATCCCGGGCATATTGACCGCCATCTAGGTGAACATATCTGCATTTGCTCGAAGGAATTCCAACAGGGTGGGCCCGCTCCTCTTGTAGCTGGGCCCCAATTTGCATCATCTTTGTACGGTTGGCTTCGAGTGGATACAATAATAGGTGCTCGACCAGGCCACCTCGGGGATCCTGCACACTTTGGTCGAGGCCGTTGGCATTGGGGTCTTCCTCAAAAGTTCCAACCCCAGGAACGGCTTGGAGACAGTGTTGGATCGGCTGAGGTGCCCCCTCATTTCTCCAACACCATAAGGAGTGGGAAATGACCATGTCAAGCAGATTGAGCCCGGGGCGACCAAGAATCATGTTGTAGGTCGAGAGAAGCCTAACAACTGTGAAGGTCATCATGATGGTGGTCTACCGTGGTGGTTCCCCGGAGTGACAGGGAGAGTGATTTCTCCCTCGACACTCTTGGAGTTCCTTGTAAAGCCAATGAGGGGAGTGTGCACATGCCTCAATTGAGCAGAGGACAGATTCATCCTGGAGAAAGAATCGTAAAAAAGGATATCAGTCGAACTTCCACTATCGACCACAGTCCATTTTACAGGATGCTTGGCGATCATCATCTCGATGACCATGGCAACATTGTTTACATTTTCATTTCCAAATTCTCTCTCCCTCACAAAGGGGAGTACATTTTCCAAACTTTCTCCTCCTCGGGTCCTCTTGGGGGCGCGCTCGATTCCCAACTATCATCTTCACAGGCTTCTCGGTGGGCGGTTAGTCGCGATCAGGGATCGGAGGGAGAGTAGCAAGCACCTGAGGTTCCATCAGGATCTTGCCCCCCACAAACCTTTCGAGGTAGCCCCTCCTTATGAGATCTTTAATTTCTCTCTTGAGGTAGTGGCACTCGGTGTCGTGGCCATGGTCATGGTGAAATTGGTAGTACTTCATCTTGTCATGACCGTTAGACGACCTCAATGGGGGTGGGCGTTGCAGGTAGCACTCATCCTCAATCTTCATGTGGATCTTTGTTCTCTGGGGGCCAGGAGGTGTGTATCTTTCTTCTGGGACTGGGCCGCTCTTCGGCTTCGACCCTTGGCAAAACTTTGGGATGGCCGGTCTGGGCTTCCGCATGCCGGACATCTCCCAGGAGATGGCTTCTTCAGTGGCTTCCCGTCCAGCTCCCTCCTTGTACGGTCCACCTCCTTGGTGCAGATGTACTTGTGAACACGAAGGAGGAGCTTGGAGTATGTGCTTCTTGTCTAGTGAGTAGGTCAGGCGGGAAGTCCTGAGCCCTCTCTTCAGTGCCATAATGGTAACTAGATCATCCAGATTGTAAATCTCTAGTGCGGCAAACTTGAAGTGGGCCACATAGTCCCGTAGGAGTTCGTGGTGTCTTGCTGCCTGATGGAGAAAAGGCTGTATGTCTCCCGTGGTACCTTCTGATAGGCATCAAAGTGGGCCACGAACTTTCTCTCCAGTTGAGCAAATGAGCCGATGCTTTCAGGCTCGAGGCGGGTAAACCAGACTCGAGCCGCATTCTAGAGGGTGGTTGGAAAAGTGATTCAGAGGAGAGCATCGGTCACCCGTGGACTCTCATGAGGACCTTGTAGCTCTCAAGGTAGTTCAGGGGGTCGGTGGTCCCGTCATAGGGATCCACCTGTGGCATGCAGAACCAGCTCAGGATCGGTTCCTCTTGGATCTCTTGAGAGAAAGGGGGATGGGCATCATAGCCCACAGGCTGCGGGGGAAGCCCTGCAAATTTGCAAACTGGTGGGATAGCTCTGCTAGCTTGCACTCCGTTCCTCCAGGCACCTTTTTGCCATGCGCCTGATGGCCTCATCGTTGAGCCCTCCACTGAGGCCGACAGAGGAGGTGAAGGTGGCAGCAGAGGGGGGTCCTGATGGGGGCCTTGCCTTTGCGACCTTGGCGGTGCTTGACAGTAGCCTGCTCGAAGGTCGGGGACCAGCTCCCGGTTGGCTGATCCAGTCTACTGCCTCTTCATCGGGGTCCTGTGGCTTCCTCGACGATCTGTTATGGCCCATGGCAGTGAAGGTCTTCCTTGGAAGGACCGCAAGCTGTCGCGCGGTGCAGCGGCTTGGGCCACTAGAGTCCCTGGCTATTGGTGGGTGGTCAGGGATTGGTGCTGATGCTGCAACTGGCGCACCGCTACAGTCAGAAGCTGCATTTGCTAGATGAGTATGACCAGCTGAACATCCGTTGGAGGCGGTTACAATGGAGCGGGGAGTTCCCTCTCTGGACAGTGTGGATCCCCACGGGAAGGGGGATCCCCCGCACGACTAGTGGAGACCTCCCTTACACGGTCATCACCATGCTCCTGGTGGGGTTGCTTGCAAGGGGATTGGCTTGGATCAAATGCATCCTGCCCTCCCTACCTGGCATGCCAATCTATTGCCGCTCGACCGTCATGGCCTGTAACTGGAGATGACCTCGGACCTTGCCCTCATTGCTCGAGAACCGCTCACGTGCCCGGACCTGCAAAATAGAGGAGACCCGGGCCAGGATCCCAGTGGGGGCACTCCAATGCTTAAGTCAGTGGCGATCCAGGGGAACAAATCCTCTTGGTCGAGCCCATAGATGGACTCCACTCTAGGAGGAGAAAATTATGTACTTGGAGAGTATGAATGGATTGAGAGTAAAGCGGGGGAAGTGGCAACGGAGGAGTGTTTAAGCTAGATGGCTATGTCGTCGAGACCCTTCCGGTGAGTCTCGGTAGCCTAGAGCACTTGGCCTTTCAGTTGCTCTCCTGTATGCCACCCCTTTCGTCCGTTTGTTACTAACCTTCCTCTTGGAACCTTGGAGAACTTTTTTTAAGCCAGGATGGCTGCACGTCGCCTACCTTGGGATCCTCCCCATGCTTGTAGGTGCGTGCGGTGATGCTCCGTGCCATGCATGAGGTGCCTTTCCCCATTCGTGATAGGGAACTACACCATGCGCTCTGACCTTCTCTCTAGTCGCTCCACTTTGGAAAACCTGGCAAAGCCTCGATCGGGGGGTAGCCATCCCCTGGATTCGAATTTCTTGGGTTGACTTCCTCTTTTGGGTGGCACAGACGGTCAGTCGGGAGAGTGGTGCCTCGATCGGGGGACCCCTTCCCTTCGGTGTAAGTGGTAGCAGGGATAATTATTGTGGCCTGGTGAGCACTCCTCCGTGGTCCTTGGGCGGCTTACCACCGTTCAAGGGAGGCGGTGACATCCCTCAGCCGCCGATCCCCTCGCCCGAAGTCGGGTCAGTCCAAGGTGAAAAAGCTCGACTTCGGCTAGGATGTCTCGACCTCGAGAGAGCCACCTGGTGAAGGAGTTCGAAGAGAGCCGGAGCTCGACTTCAGCCAGGGCTTCTCGACTTTGAGGGAGCCACTTGGCGAAGGAGTCCGAAAAGAGCTGGAGCTCGACTTCGACCAGGCGTCTCAACCTCGAGGGAGCCACCTAGTGAAGGAGTCTGAAGAGAGCTAGAGCTTGACTTGGCCAGGGCATCTCGATCTCAAGGGAGCCACCTGGCGAAGGTGTCCGAAGAGAGCCGGAGCTTGACTTTGGCCAGGGCTTCTCGATCTCGAGAGAGCCACCTGGTGAAGGAGTCCGAAGAGAGCCAGAGCTCAACTTCGGCTAGGTCATCTCGACCTCGTGGAAGCCACCTGACGAAGGAGTCCGAAGAGAGCTAGAGCTCGATTTTCAGCCAGGGCATCTCGATCTCGAGGAAGCCACCTGGCGAAGGGGTCCGAAGAGAACCGGAGTTGACTTCAGCCAGGGCATCTTGACCTCGAGGGAGCCACCTGGCGAAGTGGTCCGGAGAGAGCTAGAGCTCGACTTTGGCCAAGGCATCTCGACCTCGAGGGAGCCACATGGTGAAGGAGTCCGAAGAGGGACATCCGATGTGGCAGCTTTCTCCGACATGGCATCTGACTGGGTCTAACATGGGTTCCGCATCAGCGATCCCGCCACATCACATGCTATATAATATAGTGATATGCATTCATCGACTTTGTGATACAGATTACAAGCTTATTTGATACATATTCAATTATACGTGTAGATAAATTGTTCCAAATTTTCTAGAACATTGAGTTCATTAATACATAGTACACAACAAGATAATACACACAAAATAAATTAGTTATAATAACCTGATATATACTCCAAGTAAATTGATACATGATTTTCAAAATATTATATTTACCACATATAGTGACATGATATGGTGATAAGTATTCATCGGCTTTTGATACATACTACAAGTTTTTTGATACACACGAATAATTATGTAATACACTCCTCTTGGTAAATTGATAAATAGTTTCCAAAATATACTTTTATTTGGATATATATTGGATCACTATTACATGTGCATCAAAGAAGCTTGCAATATGTATTAGGAATTCAATAAGTGTGTATCACATGAATATATAGATACATGAGTAAATATAATATTTTGAAAACTATGTATTAATTTACTTGGAGATGTGCATTAGATTGTTAGGTGACTATTTACTTAGTGTATACCACCTAGTTGTACATTATATATCAACGAACTCCATATTTTGAAAGCTGTATATCGATTTATTTAGAGATGTGTATTTACTATTTGATGATTAATTTGTTTAGTATGTATCGTATGAGTATGTAGCATATATTGGTAAAAAATATATCTAAAAATGAGGAAGAAAAAGAATGCCATATTCTTTTAATCACAGGATTAGCAACTCCATTAGTAGAACAAGTTTTTAACTTTTAGATTATTCATTAAATCAGTGTTAAAAATAATGTGGCAAACTATGAAATCCATTCTATATTTTTTTCTCTAGTATCTGCCTCATATAATTTTTATTCTATAATACATGTGAGTGGACAAAGAGGAAAGGTTTTCATGCAAAGTGGTAAAAATTATGGTTGACCTGGTTCACAATAGACCAGGGATAATTATTGTCTTTTTCCTTCTTAATAACATGTGTTAATATATATTTAATAATTTTTCCCTCTTTATAACATATGTTATTGTTGCTTCCTGCTCGGACACTAAGGTCGCTGGAGGGGTGGCGCTCATAAGATATACTTGCAAGAAAGTTCTGATTAGAGATGGGTTCGACGAGGACCCTCTAATGCTCAAGTCAAGTGGTAAGCAACAGAAAGGAAGAAAGTAAAGTAGAGGCAGGAGAGAGATATTGCATAATGAAGATGTACCTTGGAGGTTCTTAGAGAACCCTTTTATATGTTAGAGATAAAAGTATTTTTGGAAATAAAAACCTTTTGTGGATCTGGTATGAAGTGATAGGTTTGAAGATTTCACCCTATATAAGGTGTCAGAGGATCATTCCATCCATCTAGAATGTCCACTTTCCATTAATTAGAACTTTATCTCTTGTATGTTGCTGGCCACGTTTTTAATGGTGACGTGGACCATTGTGGGGCTAGTCATGCTCTCCTTAATTATAAGGATTTGCTGTGGATTATGGGATTATCCTTTTGATTGCATAAATAGGATACATAGAGATAAGCATTAGTTGATTTCATTAGCAAATGTGTCCTGAAGCTAATTATCTACGTTGTAGATGATTGAGCTCTTTATAATATGTATATGAATTATCAATTATAAAAAATTATTTTGGCATCCAACACATCTTGTACATCTTCCTTTATATGACTCTTTTGTGATGAAGTCATTAGAACTACTTTCATTTGATAAAGGAGATTTATCATGTAGTTCTTAAACTTGTTCATGACCAATGAGATGTTATCTAGGTGATAACTTTATCGAGTATAGGTCATTGCATGCTATATGGGTTGGTAGTCCTCGTACTAAGATAAGTGGGACATGGTATGCAGGTGAGTGTAGGTATACATTTTACTGAATATAACCAACTATGTATAATACTCTATTGTCAAGAGTATCTCGTAGAATGATATGAGTATAAGTATCCCTCCAACCTGAGATCACCATGCTGACTTACAAGCAACTCACTATATTTGGTGGGGACACCAGGATCAGACACAGATCCCTGTATCCCATATGGTTTACTTAGTCATGTATCAAGGTTTTGAAAATTTTGTAATCAATTAAGATTGAGTCCTGTAATAAGTTGAGGTTAGTTGATTTGTCTCAACCATCAACCTAGTTAGTATTTTGAGTCATGTATATCAATTATGAGTCTAGTATGAGCCAAATTTTTATACAAAAGAGGAGGTCACCCTATTTGGAGTTCCACTAGGCCACATCCAGGAGTCAGAGGCTGCTACATCAGTCCATTGGATCTTGTGTAGCAACCCAGGATCCAAGATTCTTCCAGAAACCCTGATTCTTTCAAGATGTCCTCCAGATACTTAGATTCCAGTCCAGATGCCAGAGCATATTCCCAAACTAGGGCATCCATGATTCCAAAGGTCCCTCTACATCCTAGCCCAAAGAAATCAAGTCCAAGTGCCATGCCCAAGCCATAAAGAAGCAGATTCTATAGAATATTCCTGCTACCAGGCTACCAGGCCACCCCAGCTTCCAGAGGCCCAAACGCATGCACCCAAGCACCTTTGGCCGGCCCCTTGCTGCCCCTAGAAGACCAACATGCCCTCCTAGGCATCCTTGAAGTGTTGACCAAGTCCAAGAGGTGTCCATGAGTGGAATAGTCAAAGCATGAAGGAAAAAGGAGAAGACTAGGTCAATTCCTAACCTAATGGGGATTTGTTTTTCTAACCTAGCTAGGAAAGAACTTGTATTCCAATTTGGAAGAGGACTTGTAACCCAAGTGTAACCATGGTTAGTGAGGGCATGGAAACTCTATAAATACCCCATCCCTCCCTCTCTTGTAATCAACTTTTATTCATGATATCAAAACCCTGGTGAATTTATTTTGAGTTGCGAGCTTGTGTTACTTGGTTTCTTTTGGTTCTTTGGTTTGTGTTTGTATTTCCTTGCTGCCCTAGCATCCTTCCACCCCTAACTCACTGCCATCCAAGCCTTCACATGTTCAAGAAGGAGTGCCCTAGGCCACCAAGCAAGGAGATCTTCATCAAGCTTCAAGCCGCCCCGCTTCTAAACCCTAACCTGATTCCTTCTAAACCTAATCCCCTTTCTTTTTCTTACTTGCTATTTTGATTGACCCTTGACATTTTGCAAGATCCCCGAGGTGTTTCACCTCCATAGAGGAGGCTTTCCTTGCATCCGGAACCATCCAAATTAGCCATCTAATCAAGGAAACCGAACTTCATCATCTACACTCTAATCAGAGTGCTATGTGATCTCTTCATCGAACGTTCTTTAAATCACTGATTGGTAACATCCTTCCCTTCTTTTAATTTCTGATTTAATAAAGATAAGCTATCCTAATCCGGGAGTTTCTCAATTCTTGGGTCCTGGAATTTATTATTTTGCATGAGTTTGCCTGCGATACGATGATTCTATGCATTGCTCTTCTTCTTGCTAGTTCTTACTTTTATTTGGTAATTTAGCTTACAAACTAAATTATAAAAATTACAAAAAAAATATTTTACTATTTTCCTGTATGTTTAGCAATCTTAGAGTCATCTTGCATCAATTTGATATCAGAGCAAGTTTAGGATAGTTTTTATTTGCTTTTCACTCACAAACCCTAATTTCTGCATTCTGTCCACTACATTAGGTGTCTAGGTTTCAGTTGATTTTGGCATCCTAAACATTTTATTTTTCTGTGAACTTTTAACTGCATGTCCTTTGTTCTGTCCTATTAATTATCATGATTTTTAATTATTTTTACAGAACCCTAAGGTCCTAAATGTCAGCATCATAGGAACCCTAATAGAATCCTAAAAACCTCTATAGCAGTCCAAAACCCCTAATATTTGCATCATAATTTGATTTTTTTTATGCATAAAATTTGGTAGGTAGAATAACCACTGTCCATTATATGTTCAAGAATTTTTTTTTTTTTTTTTTGCCTCAAAATCTATGTCAAATTCTGCATCAATTGAAATCCTAATATCCTGAATTCTGCTATTTCTGCATTTTGACTCAACATAACCTAATCAACTTCCAAACCCCCCAATCCCAAGCCAAATTTTGTTTGCTAACCCTAGTAAACTTAAACTTAACTTGACATCTCATAAATTAGTTAAAAATTATTTTATTTTCTGATTGTTTTAGATTGTATCAGACCATTGAATGTTCATCATCTTTTAATCTAATATTAAGGGCAATCAATATAACATCAGGGCAGGAGGTCATAACCTGTCCTGGGTCCAAAACAACCATCCAGCATTTCCACCCAAGACTTAATTAAAATTAATTAGATTTAATTGGTCCTAGTGGGCTAGGTGACACCCAATAGGTTGGGTCCGAACCGTGTAGGCCAACTAGTGCATTAATCCTTTAGCTATTACTGAAAGCTGGTGTCTAAGGCTGGGGGTCCAGAGTCAAACGACCTAAGTAGACTAGTGGTTTATAATTAGGACCCTGTGACAAGTAGGGGGAGCCTCCCACCATCCCCCCCCTACCTGGCCAGTGGAAGGATTAGCTACTGGGTTATGTGTAAGTTGAGCTGATCCATTCAGTTTTGACTCTAGGTCTAACAAGCCCTAGATTGTACTAACTTTTTTCTTTTGCATGCTTGGCTGCATCATTCTACTTTGATTGTTTGATTTATTGCATGACCACTAGATTAGGAACCCAATACCATAAGTTTACACCCTAACCAAATCCAACTATGGATCCCAATTTTGAGGCTTTCATAAAAGCCATGAATGAACAGATGGTTACCCACCTAACTGCCCAAATAAACCAATCCAACACCCAGATCCAAAATCAGTTAGCCCAAATGAATGCCCAATTGGCTACCCAAATAAACCAGATGACCCAAATGAACAATATGTTTGATCAGACAATTCATGGGTCTGACCAGATAGGAGACCAAGTGGGAACCCTAGGCAAGACCCATAGAGTTGAACCCTTGCCTTATGAGCCCCAGGAACCCATAGTCCCTAGATATGAACCCAGTAGTAACCCACTATCCCTCAGTCAACCTGAACCCTATAGGATTAGTACCCCTAGCTGTGAGCCTAGTATTGGTCCATTTTTCTTTAGTCAACCCCATTGGTTCACCAGGATGACATTGAAGAGGAAATATATGAAGCTGATGAGAGCCTAGTGAACGAGTATGAGGAAGAAGAGGAGTTTCCAATAGAAGACTTAGAGTTAGTTGAATCAATAGATACCCAGGTAGAAGATCACCCAACAATAGTTGACCCTGACCTTACCCAAGTAGGAGCCGACCTAGATTTAGCTAACCCTAGCTGTACCCAAACAGTAACAGACATAGAGTTAGCTGACCAAGTAGTGGAAGAGTTGTTAGAGGAAGAGAGCCCTGATACTATTACTAGAGTTTTACCTGAGGAGACACTAACAGAAAGTCCAACTGTAGAGCCCAGTCCTTTGATTTATGAGCCAGAAGAATTCATTAAGGACCTGATCTCTTTGAATAAGTACCCTCAGGATGAAGTCACATTTTTAACTCCACTTGATCTCTTCCCTGAAATTAACGACCTTTTCTTCCATAATGCAGACCCTTTAGATAGACATCAACCCCATAAGGTTAACCTTATTAGCCTAGGATTAATCCCTGATATCCTTCTTATATCCTACTCTTTCTAAATAACCCTGAACCCTTTTCATACTTTCTGCCTTTCCAAACCAACCTTGAATCCACCTTATATTTTTTATCTTTTCATGAATTTTCTTATGTTTCTTTAACCATTCATTGGCATTTTATAGAAGTAAGCATACTACATTCATACATTATGCATGTTAGGTTTGCATCTTACTTCTTGCATACCCTTTGGCATTTAGTAGGCAAACATAGTAAATTTTCATGTGCATGCCATGCTAGGGCCAAACATAGAAAGTCTATAGTGTATTAGGTTAGACCCTAGAAAGTTCAATAAAATTTTCTTCGATAGGAAAGTTTAGTCGAGTCTAATAGGTATTAGTTGAGTCCAATAAATCCTCAACCTTGAATCATCTGTTTGCACCTGCACTAGCCTCTGCACAGCATATGCATCATGAAATTAGTCAAGAGCTGAACATAATTAATGAACTAAATAACAACTTGGCTAATTTTCAAAAGAAAGATGAAGAATTTTTTGCAGAGGAATATGTGACTGTCAAAGAATGTTCTGCTCGCGAAGCTGGCCCATCCAAAATAATGAATAGTAGTAGACCCAATGCCTATGTGCCTGAGATATCACCTGATTTAGGTATTAGCTCCACCTTCATCATCTCAGACTTTGTAAAGTCTAGGGAGCCAGTAGTGATACCCAGCGAGCCCCTTGAGCCACTCCCGTTCTTTGAGGAGAACCCATCCCAGAGCGATCACATATAATTTGGCCTTATGGTAAGGAAACGATTGAGAGAGCTCTGGATGATCAAGCTATCGGTATCTAGGATAGAGACTGTTTGCGATATTTGGTCCAGTGGCAAGGTCAGCCAGAATCTGAGGACTTGTGGAATGCTGGTATGGATCTACAGTGCCTTAACCCAGACCCTTCTTGAGCCAAATTGACCCATACTCGACGGGGTCGAGTTCCTCTCGTCTCGGGAGAATTGGTGGGGACACCAGGATTAGACACAGATCCCTGGATCCTATATGGTTTACTTAGTATGTGTCAAAAGATTGAGTTATACTAAGTTGAGGTTAGTTAATTTGTCTCAACCCTCAACCTAGTCAGTATTTTGAGTCATGTACATCAATTATGAATCTAGTATGAGCCCAATTTTTGTACAAGAGAGGAGGTCACCCTATTTTGGAGTTCCACTAGGCCACATCCAGGAGTCAGAGGCTGCTACATCAGTCCATTGGATCTTGTGTGGCAACCTAGGATCCAAGATGCTTCCAGAAATCCTGATTCTTTCTAGATATCCTCCAGATATCCAGATTCCAGTCCAGATGCCAGAGCATATTCCCAAACTAGGGCATCCATGATTCCAAAGGTCCCTCTACAACCTAGCCCAAAGAAATCAAGTCCAAGTACCAAGCCCAAGCCATAAAAAAGCAAGATTCTATGGAATATTCCTGCTACCAGGCTACCAGGCCACCCAACTTCCAGAGGCCCAAACCCATGCACCCAATCCCCTTTGGACCGGCCCCTTGCTGCCCCTAAAAGCCCAACACCCTCCCAGGCATCCTTGAAGTGTTGACCAAGTCTAAGAGGTGTCCATGAGTGGAATAGTCAAAGCATGAAGGAAAAAGGAGAAGACTAGGTCAATTCCTAACCTAATAGGGATTTGTTTTTCTAACCTAGCTAGGAAAGGACTTGTATTCTAATTTGAAAGAGGACTTGTAACCCAAGTATAACCATAGTTAGTGAGGGCATAGGAACTCTATAATACCCCATCCCTCCCCCTCTTGTAATCAACTTTTATTCATGATATCAAAACCCTGATGAATTTATTTTGAGCTTGCAAGCTTGTGTTACTTTATTTTTTTGGTTCTTTGGTTTGTGTTTGTGTTTCCTTGCTACCCTAGAATCCTTCCACGCCCTAAATCACTGCCATCCAAGCCTTCACACATCCAAGAATGAGTGCCCTAGGCCACTAAGCAAGGAGATCTTCATCAAGCTTCAAGCCGCCCCGTTTCTAAATCCTAACCTGATTCCTTCTAAACCTAATCCCCTTTCTTTTCTTACTTGCTATTTTGATTGATCCTTGACATTTTGTAGGATCCCCGAGGTGTTTCACCTCCCCAGAGGAGGCTTTCCTTGTATTCAGAACCATCCAAATCAGCCATCTAATCAAGGGAACAGAACTTCATCATCCAGACTCCAATCAAAGTGCTGTGTGATCTCTTAATCGGACGTTCTTCAAATCACTGATTGGTAACATCCTTCACTTCTTTTAATTTCTAATTTTATGAAGATAAGCTATCCTAATCCGGGAGTTTCTCAATTATCGAATCCTGGAATTTATTATTTTGCATGAGTTTGCCTGCGATACGATGATTTTATGCATTGCTCTTCTTCTTGCTAGTTCTTATTTTATTTGGGAATTTAACTTACAAACTAAATTATAAAAATCACAAAAAAATTATTTTACTATTTTTTCTGCATGTTTAGCAATCTTAGAGTCGTTCTGCATCATATTTTGGTACCATATTACTTATATTTTTAATACAGTGATGGAAGGTTCTTGGATGCTGTCAAGTACTTGCAAGATCAGTGTATGAGTTAAGATGGATTGACCACTCAAAGGTGTTGGAGATAATGCTTTGCTATATTTTATTTAGTAAAACCTTGATCAAGATAATCCTTGTGAGGAGTCATAGGATTTATTAGGTTGAGATACCTCTGGATGCACTATTTAAGAGATGGCAGTTGACTCTGAAATCATCTTGAGCATTGGATCAAAGAGATGAATTATATGGTAACCATATACCTGGGTTCTTGAATATTACTTTGCAATCATTCGACCTATCCGAATGTCAGGTAGCATTACTAAATAGTCACATCGATTAGTTTAAGAATTTATTCCTATACTACTGGCTTAGTGTTCAAACCTATGGGATCATACATAATGGAAGCTTCTGACTGATCGTAATAGCTAATTAAGAATCATTCAAGGATACAATTATCAATATGATTGATAATTAATCTTATACAAGTATTGTAAAGAAATAATTTATTAAGTGTTAATGAACTATAGGAGGATTAATTAGCAATTAGATTGCTAATTGGCTCATTTTGATTGAGCAAATAGATAAAGGTCTTAAATTGGATTCAATTAGGTCTATCACTTAGGAGTTTTAATTTTGGCTTGATCAAGATTTGGACTTGATTAATTTCTAATTTGATTAGAATTTAATTAAGCTAATTCAGATCTAATTAGATTAGGTTGAATTAATTAATCGGGTCTAACCAAATTTGGTTTGGTAGACCAAATTGGTTTGGTTACTAATTAATTTTAGTCAAATCAAATTCAAACTTCATTCCTAGCAGTAGCTAAATTTTTTCCTTACTTTTCTCCATGCCAATTCAAAATTACCATGAATTTTTTCCATGCCAAAAGTGTTTTGTCACCCTCCCATTTTGTCATTTAGATGAGGATTAAATCCATTTTAAATTCTTAGTTGGCTTTGAATTTAATTTGATAGAGTTTGAATGGAATTTAAACTCCTATCCTTATCCATATCTTAATCTCATCTTATCCCATTTTTTCCATCACCAATTTTATGGATGCTACCTGATGGGTGTAGGCTATGATGAGAGCTCTTAATCATGGGTTTTGTGTAGAAAATCATCAAAAAAAATCTAAGATAGGGAGAGTTGGCATGAAAAAGAATTAGGGTGTGAGTTGTTTTTGGTGCTAGGTCTTTGGGAGAGAGAGAAAAACAAAGAAAGGTCCCATCTTGTTTTTATTTTTCCACCTCATTATCCTCCTAGATCTCCATCTCTTCTTCTCAAAAGGTCCAAGAAGTTTCAAAGAAGGAGACGAATCAGCCATTCAGTGGCCTTCGTTAGGAGCTAGCAATCCTTGAAGGCTAATCTTCTTTAGGGCTTCGTGTGAACATGCTGTAGAGGCTAGATACCCTGTGCAGTTGTGAGGTGACTTGAAGAACTCATTATAATATTCGTCAGCAATAGAGATTAGCATCCCACACTAAGGTATGGATATGATCTCATAAGTTTTGTAGATTTGATCTATAGCATGCACCATGAGATTGATGTATGCTAATTTTTAAATTTCAGTATTTACTTCCTATACATATCATATCTAGATCCTTGGTAGATATTTTTAGATAAAATCTAATAAATATTTTTTTGATTAAAATGGATTTTAATCTGATATGCTTTCATTGAAATAATTTTTTTTATATACATGAAACCCTAACTCGATTTCCAATAATAGTATTGATGTGGCTAGATCGCTGACGCGGGGTAGGCAAACTGACGTGGAGTCCCTATCAGATGCCACGCTGGGTTTCAACATGGGCCCCTTCACCGGGCTGAGCTCCCCCGGAGCAACGAGGTCGCCCGCCGAAGTCGAGCTCCGTCCTCCGCTAGGTCGGTCCCCGCCGGATCGGGATGCCTAGGCCGGAGTCGAGTATAAGTCCCCACCCAAGGCGGACCATTTAGGATTGGGCCCCATGGTCAGGAGTCGAGCTCAAGTCTCCTCCACCACGAGGAGCCCCTCCGAGGTCAGACCCCTTGGGCTGGGCGGTGCCCTACCCACCTCCGTCAAGTCGAGCTCGCCCGAAGCTGAGTTCCGCTGCTCCAGAGTCGAGCTCAGCCCTCCTCCGCCCAGCTGAGCCACCTTGAGGCGAGCCCCTTGGAGGTGGGCCCCACCTTTCCAGCTCGGTCCCCAGCTCAGGCAGAGGCACCAACTGTCAAGGAAGCGGTGCCTCCTCTCCAAGGACGACGGCGGGCCTCCCGAGGGTCGTACAGCAGTGCCCGCCATGCCGCAATTAATACCCACAGCCTCACTCACACCAGAAGGGAAGGAAACTCACATCAAGGTGCCATACTCTCCACCAACTTGCCGTACCGCCAGGGAAAAGATCCAGCCAGAGAGCGCGAGTCCCGAAGGTGGTGGCCCGCCGATCGAGGTCCTTCCAAGCTTCTAGAAAAGGGGCAAGCAGAGGGAATGTCAGAGCGCATGGAAGCTTCCCCGGCTATCTGACAGGAGAGGCATCCCGTCTACGGCATGATACCTTGTCGCACACGTCGGATGACACCGGGAGATCTCGAGGCAAGCCAGGGTAAAAACTCAGCCAGAGTAATCCAAAAGTTGGCAACAAAAGCAAGCAAAGAAAGAAGGGAGAAGGGCCACACAGGAGGATTATTCCACCTCGGCCATCACCTCTCCCAGCCCACTCTCACTTCCATTCACACTACACTCACTCCTCCTAGCATGGAGCTCATCTCGAGGGGCTCGACCAGGAGGATCTATTTTCCTGGATCGTCATTGACTTGACCGTCAGAGCGCCCCCGTTGGAATCCCCGGCCCAGGTCACTGACGTTGTTTCTTGCAGGTCCCGAGGCACCGGAGGCATCCCGAGTAGGCGAACGAGCGACCATCAATGCCACCAGTAGCTACGGGTCACGACGATCCAGGTAGCAACAGATTGGCATGCCAGGTAGGGGGCAGGGCTGCGAAGCAGAATAATTTCTGGTCCAATTTAAGCCCACACGAATAAACCAGCAGGAGGATGGTGACCACTCGAGCGAGGGGAGCCTCTCCCAGCCGTGCAGAAGAATCCCCTTCCCACGAGAACCCACACAGTCCGGGAATGGAACCACCCACTCCAGTTCAACCGCCTTCGCTAGAAGTCCAGCTGACCGCGCTCGCCCAGCAGATGCACACTCTCACTGCAGCCAGTTCCAGCACCAACATTGGTCCTTGGCTACTCACCAACAGCCAGAGACCCCTGCAGCCCATGCCGCAGCACCCCGCGATAGCTTGCATTCTTTCCACGGGAGGCCTTCGCAGTCGCGGGCCGTTAATGACCCCAAGGGTAGTCGTCAAACTCCGGTGAAGTGACAGCGGGCTGGGTCCGCCGACGAAGAGAGATGCTCACCACACCTTGACCGGGGGACATCTAAACCCTGCCAAGGCAGAAAGGGCAAAGCCCCTCGTCATGGGCACCGCGCACCCGCGTCACCTTCCCTGCCTCTCTCAGCAGAGGGGTCGATAGATGAAGCCATCAGGCACGTGGCGGAGAAGCGCCTGGAGGAGCATGACCGCAAACTGATGGAGTTGTTCCACCGGTTTGCTAACTTGCCCGGCTCTGCTAGTGAGCCAGTGGGCTACACGTCTGCCCTCCGTTCTCCCAAGAGATCTAAGCAGAGCCAATTCCCTGCCGGTTCCACATGCCATAGGTGGATCCTTATGATGGGACCATCGACCTCCTGGACCACCTGGAAAGTTACTGGGCCCTTATGAGGGTCCAGGGTGCAACTGACACTCTCCTGTGCGTCGCCTTTCCTGCTACTCTCTGAAAGGCGGCTCGGGTATGGTTCGCCCACCTTGAGCCTGAAAGCATCAACTCCTTTGTCCAGCTGGGGCAGAGATTCATGGCTCACTTCGATGCCTGTCAGAAGATGCCACGAGAGGCAGACAACCTCTTCTCCATCAGGCAACAGGATCGCGAGCCACTGCAAGACTATGTGGCTCACTTCAAGGCTACCGCACTGGAAATCTACAACCTGGAGGAGCCGGTCGCAATGCTGGCTCTGAAGCGATGTCTCAGGACTTCTCGCCTAACCTACATGCTTGACAAGAAGCCCTCGAAGACTTACTACGAGCTCCTCTCCCGAGCTTAGAAGTACATTCGCGCTGAGGAGGTGGATCGTACGAGGCGGGAGCTCGATAGGAAGCTGCCAAAGAAGCCGACACCAACCGAGGTGCCTGGGACATGGAGGCTGGGACCACCAGCTTAGAGCTCCCGACCGGGACCAAGGTCAAGAAGTGCTCCCATCTCTGAGAGGATTTTCACCCCCCTTCTCACCCCGAGAATAATGATCCTCATGGAGATCGAAGGCGAGACCTATCTGAGGCGCCCACCGCCATTGAAACCATCTTCTAGCTGTGACAAGACGAAGTACTGCCGTTTCCACTACGACCATGACATTGAGGAATGCTGCAATCTCAAGTGGGAGATCGAAAAGCTCATCAAGAGGGGCTGCCTCGGAAGATATGTGAGGGGCAGACCTCAAGCAGAATCTCAGGCGCTCTCACCCTCCCACCAGTCCCGACGGTCGACAATCGCCCTACTGAGAAGCCGGTGGGGATGATACGCTGGAGAGCCAAGCGCACGCCCAAGAGGGCTCGGGGGGCAGAGCATCCCGAGGTTGTACTCCCCTTTATGAGGGAAGGGAAAGATGGAAAGAAAAATGTAAATAATGATGCTGTGGTCATCGAGATGACGATCGCAAAGCATCCTATAAAATGCATCATGGTAGATAGTGGAAGCTCCACGTATGTGCTTTTCTATGATGCTTTCTCCAGGATGAATCTTTCTTCTGTTCAGCTCAAGCCTGTGCATGTCCCCCTTGTTGGTTTCACAGGAGACTCCGTAAGGGTGGAGGGAGAAATCACTCTCCAAGTCACTGCCGGGACCCCACCTCGACAGAGTACCATCATGATGATATTCATGGTTGTCATGCTTCCTTCGGTCCACAACGCGATTTTGTGCCGACCTGGGCTCAACCTCCTCAACATTGTTGTCTCCACAAAGAGATTACTTGTGCAATTCCCAACCCCTTATGGTATTGGGGAGATGAGGGGCGCACCCCAGCTGGTGCATCAATGCTTTCAAACTCTCCCCGGGGCTCGAGCACACGAGGACTCCAAGGCGGACGAGCTCGACCAGAGGATTCAAGACCCCAGAGGAGGCCCGGTCGAGTGCCTACTTCTTTACCAGCTCGGGGCTGACCAGACAAAGACAGTGCAAATCAGAGCCCAGCTATCGAGAAGGAGAAGGCTTTACTGTTAGAGTTCCTGTGGGCGAATGCAGATGTGTTCACCTGGACAGCGGCGGACATACTAGGCATTCCTCCTGAAGTCATCACCCATAAGCTCAGCATCGATATGAAGCATAGGCTGGTTCGACAGAAGAAGAGAACCTTTGCTCCGGATAGGCAGGCGGCCATCAACGAAGAGGTCGAGAAACTCTTGGCCATCAATTTTGTCCGAGAGGTACAATACCCGAGCTGGCTGGCGAATGTGATGATGATGAAGAAGAACAATGACAAGTGGAGGATCTATGTAGACTACACCGACCTCAACAAGGCTTGCCCAAAGGACAGCTTTCCTCTACCAAAGATAGACCAGTTGGTGGATGCCACCTCAGGGCACAGGCTGCTCTCCTTTATGGATGCGTTCTCTGGGTACAATCAGATCCGGATGCACCCGGGGGACGAAGAGCACACCACCTTCATTACTGACCGAGGGACATACTGCTACTAGATGATGCCCTTTGGCCTGAAGAATGCTGGGGCCACGTACCAACGTCTGGTCAACAAGGTCTTCAAGGACCAGATTGGCCGAAACATGCAAGTGTACATGGACGACATGCTCGTCATGAGCAAGCCAAGCTCGGACCATGTTGCCGACCTCGCCGAAGCCTTTCACAATCTCCGGAAGCACCAAATGAAGCTCAATCCAGCAAAATGTGCTTTCGGGGTGGTGACCGGAAAGTTTCTCGGCTTCATGGTCACCCAGAGAGGCATCGAAGCGAACCTGGAGAAGGTCCAGGTCCAGGCGATCCTTGATATGGAGCATCTGACATCCAAGAAGCAAGTTCAACACCTGACGGGGAGGGTCACAGCCTTAAGCCGGTTCATCTCAAGGTCGGCCGATCGCTGCCTCCCCTTCTTCAAGGCGTTGTGCAAAATGCATGACTTCACCTGGACTGAAGAGTGCAAGACTGCCTTTGAAGAGCTGAAGGAGTTCCTGGCCTCTCCACCTCTGCTATCCAGACCGGAAGAAGGGGAAGAGCTTCTACTCTACTTGACGATCACACCTAGGGTCGTCAGCTCGGTTCTCGTCCACACGGATCAGGACGGATCCCAAAAGCCGATGTACTACACCAGCAAAATCCTCCGCAATGCGAAGATCAGGTATACTCTCTACGAGAAACTCGTTTTTGCGCTAATCATGTCTGCTAAGCACCTCAGGCCCTATTTCCAAGCGCATCCCATCGCGATTGTGACCGATCAGCCGTTGAGGACCATACTAGGCCACCCAAAACTTCTGGGAGACTGGCTAAATGGTCCTTGACACTGAGCGAGTTCAACATCACGTACCGACCGAGGTCATCGCAGAAGGTCCAAGTCCTAGCCAACTTTATGGTCGAATGTATAGGGCCCCCCGAGGAGCCAGAGCGGATGGCCCCGGAGAGCCAAGCTGAGCCCGGACCATGGGAGGACCCTTGGATCCTCCACATGGACGGTGCCTCCAATTCCGACGGAAGCGGAGCAGGCCTCATCCTCGCCAATTTCGACGGAGTGGTGATGGAATGCGCTCTCCACTTCAAGTTCGCCGCCACAAACAACCAGGCGGAGTACGAAGCACTCCTTGCAAGTCTAAAGGTATCCTGCGAGCTGGGCATGCAAAGCCTGAAGGTTTTCACCGACTCTCAACTAGTTACCGGACAAGTTTTCAGAGAGTACGAGGCCTGAGATTCCCAAATGATGAAGTACCTAGAGAGGGTTTGTTCGAGCACGGCAGGCTTCCATTACTTCCACATTTCTCACATCCCTCATGGAGAAAATGCTTGTGCGGATGCCCTGTCGAGGCTCACAACCCTACCGGACTCATTGCTAGGGCGCGCCTACATTGAGTATCTTGAGAATCCAAGCTACGAAAGCCCAGACGATGTGCAACAAGTAGCCAGCGAGCCAAGCTGGATGGACAGGTACATCAAGTACATCCAGGATAGGCTCCTACTAGAGGACCGTAGAGAAGCTTGCCTCATCAAAAGGAAGGCCACCCATTTTATTCTCATGGACGATCAGCTCTACAGCTGATCTTACTCCTACCCACTTCTGAAGTGCTTCAGGCTCACGGAAGTGGCCTTCATGCTCCGGGAGATACACGAGGGCCTCTGTGGGAACCATATGGGGGGGAGGACTATGGCGTTCAAGGCTCTTCGCCAGGGATACTTCTGGAAGATGATGAGGGAAGATGCTACCGACTTCATCAAGAAGTGTGATAAATGCCAATGCCATTCCTACATACAGCGCCTGTTGGCGGCACCGATCTCCCAACTATCATCTCCCTGGCCCTTCGCATAGTGGGGGATGGACATCCTAGGACCGTTTCCCACCACGCCAGGGCAACGGAAGTTCCTGCTAGTGGTGATAGATTACTTCACCAAGTGGATCGAAGCAAAGCCGCTGGCTCGAATCATAGAAGCCAATGTTCGACAATTCTTCTAGAAGTCTATCATCTGCCACTTCGGACTCCCTAATTACATCATCACCAACAACGGGCGACAGTTCGATAATTGGGAGTTCGAAGGGTTCTGCACTGAGCACGGCATCCAACATCGGTTCACCTCGGTTGCTCACCCCCAAACAAATGGGGAAGCCGAGGTGACTAATCGGACCATCCTCCAAGGACTTCACACCAGGTTGGACCAAGCCATGGGTAGATGGATAGAGGAGCTTCCAAGCATCCTATGGGCCTACCATACAATGCCCAGGACGGCAACGGGCGAAACACCCTTCAACCTCATCTTCGGTACTGAGGCAGTAATCCCGATTGAGCTCAGCGTGCCTACGCTGCGGTTGCAGCAGTACGACAAGGCGCAGAATTTGGTGCACCTCCTGCTTAATTTAGACCTCTTAGAAGAGACAAGGGACAAAGCCCAGCTTTGGATGGCGGCATATCGGCAACGAGTTGCTCGATATTACAATGCATGACTGAAGCTAAAGACTTTCCGACTTAGCCACCTGGTGCTACGCCGGGCTGAAGCGTCTCAACCCCGGAAGTGCGGCAAGCTCTCGCCAAACTGGGAAGGACCTTACAAAGTGGCCGAGGCCCTCTCACACGGGGCCTACTACCTCGAGGACCTGGATGGCGCCAGGTTCTCCCGAACATGTAATGCCTGTAATTTGAGGAGATACTATCAGTAGTGTAAGTTTTTCCTCTATTAAAAATAAAGACTTTCCTTTGCACAATGGGTTATTTGCCTTTCAGGAATGTCGCTATCCAGTTCCCAGCTCTCTGGGAGGCCTGCCTCGAGCCTAGCTCCAAGGCACCAAGAAGTCCAGGACCCAAATCTCTGGAAGAAAAAGCCCTAAGCCACCATTCTCAGGCACTCAAGCCTGGAGCCACTATTCTCTGGCACCAAAGACCAGACCATGCTCCGACATCAGTGAGCCTAGCTCCCCGACATCAAAGCCTGGAAAGATGTCTTCCGACACCAGGTCTCATAGCCCAAAGCCGGGACCTCAGCCTCGAGCCTAGCTCCAAGGCATACAAGCCCTGAGCTGCTGTTCTCAGGCACTCAAGCCCGGAGCCACTGTTCTCTGGCACCAAATCCTTGAGCCCAGCTCCAAGGCATTCAAAACATGAAGCCCGGCACTCTGGCCAGCACGTCTTCGAGTCCAGCTCCGAGATGATAACTCATGAGCCTTGTCCTTAGGCCACCAAGACCCGGAGCCCAGCTCTCTGGCCAGCACGTCTTCGAGCCCATCTCCAAGATGATGACTCCTGAGCCTTGTCCTCAAGCCACCAAAACCCGGAGCCCAGCTCTCCGGCCAACACATCTTCAAGCCCAGCTCCAAGATGGTAACTCCTGAGCCTTGTCCTCAGGCGACCAAGACCCGGAGCCTAGCTCTCCGGCCAACATGTCCTCAAGCCCAGCTCCAAGACTGTGAGACTCGAGCCCATACAAGATGGAGCTCCCCTCTCTAATCTCCCCGCACTAAAAGAAAAGAGAGAAGGAAAGAAGAGAGAGAAGAAGAGTGGAGGGGAGAAAGCATTCACACCACAAAAGAAAGAAAGAGTCGTACTGACTGAACAATTTTTCATTACTTGAAAAATTATTACACTATCTCCTGGGCCCTAACAAGCCAGCTCGGTCCAACAAAAAGGAAAAGTTTTTACAGGGGGTCCTACTCTATTGAGCCGGCTCCTTCCCTGGGCGATGCACGACTATGACTTCCCCCTCCTCCACCTCCGCTGTGGGGGCACCTTCTTGGGCGGTCTTCGCCACGGGGACTTGTTCAGCTACTGGTGCCACCAGGGCCAACTCAGCTGCCCTTGCCCGCAGCCCTAGTTCAACTGTCATCGCCACCGAGATCGGCTCGACACGGCCAGGCATAGATGAGGCCGCCTCCAGGAGGGGCCCGACTGGAGCGGCTCCCTGCTCCACTACAGCCGACACCGAAGTTGGAGCCTTCTTGCCAGGGGCCCGGAGTGCGGCCAACCGCTCCTCAGAAAGGATCCCCCGTAACTGGGAGCGGTAGTAGGCGAACCCCTTGGCAAAGGAGCCCATCGCCGTCTCCTTGAAATCCTTTATATATTTGGGGGAGGCCTTGAAATTGGCCACCGCATCGGCGACCTCCTTCCTTGCGACCTCTGCCCGGCACTTTGCCTTGGCCAGCTGCTCTCCTGCACGCTCAACCAGGAGGATCACCACCGCCATCCCCTTCTCGGCAGTCTTAGTGGAACGGGTGGTGGCGGTAGCCTTCTCCTCCACCTCCGCGGCCCTCTTCTCGACGGTCGCTGCCTTCTTCTTGTTGGAGGTGGCCCTTTCCCTTGCCGCCTCCGACTCGGCCCGGAGCTCCTTCAACCGGGTCCTCTTCGACTTGAGCTCTCCCTCGAGCTCCTTCCTGATCCTTGAAGCATCGGCGACCTCGGTCATGAGGCTCTTAACCTTCAGGTTAGCCTCCCGGGTCTCCTCGTCCTTCCGACCCGCCTCATCCTCAGGAACTTGAGCTCTGCCTGCCGTTCCTTGTCCCTCTTGGCCCAGTTACGGTAGAAGTCCTGGATGAGGATCAGTTCCCTACCTTGCTGTATCAAAGAAAGCACGTTAGCTATAATGCCAAAGAAGGTTAGGAGTAATAGAGATGGGTGAGGAAAAACTTACGGCATAAAGGTTGGTGAAAGATGAACTGACGACATCACCAAGGGTCTCCCGCTCCCTTCCCGCCGGTTGCAGGACTGGACTGAGAAGTCCATCATCCGCTCGATGAGGCCTAGGTCCTTTATCAGGGAGACGTTGGGCCCCAACCTGAAAGGGTCTCAGTAGTAGTCCTATCCTTCTTCTCCACCGACTCGGACCCCTCAGCCGCGAAGGATGCCTTCGACGTCAGTTGTGAGCTCAGCGCTATTTCATACTGCACCGAGGGCACCGGCCTCGCTTCCCTCGGCTCCCCGTCCTCCTCGACTTCGACGACCTCTGGAGGGGGGGCTGCCACACTTGCAGCAGCAGCAGCCGACCTGACCCGGACGACCACCTTGGGCTCGGGCACCGGGGCCTGGTTGCGCTGCACTGAAGGCTCCGTAACGGGCTCAGCCACCCTCTTCCGCCTCCGTTCAAAAACCGGTGCGTCTGGCCTGGCCTGCACTGGCCTCGCACCATCATCTGCACGAGCCCTCTTCGGAGCGGGCTCACTAGCCTCGGCTGCCTGCTCTCGTTCCTCGGAGAATGAGAGCAGCTCATCCATGGAGAACTTCATGCTTGCACCAAAGAAGACACGATCAACCCCAAGTTAAAAAAAAAAGAAGAAGAATAGAAAAAAGAAAAGAAAGAAAAAAAGAAAGGGAAGGAGTGGCCAAGTCGAACTCACCCGACTCCTGCATCGAGCCGATCCCGGCCTCATGGAGATTCTGCTCCGACAGCAGGATCTCAAGCGAAGGGATCTCGGTCGATCTGAGCAGCTCGTACAAGTCAAGGTCAGCTGCTTCGACGGAGGAGTTCTGGTTGGGAGACCGATCTGGGTCGCTCTAAACCCAGTCGATCCCTTCGATCGAGGAAAAAAACACCTACTCTTTCATCCCTTGATGGAAGTGGGGAGCTCAAATCTAATACCCCGAGGGCGGGAAGAAAGAGACCACCATCCCTCTTCGGTAGGGTGGTGTTTCAGGATGAAGAAGGCCCTGAACAGAGAAAAATGGGCGACGACCCCGTGGAAGTGACACAGAACGATGAAACAAAAGATTGTTCTAATGGCATTCAGAACCAACTGGGTGGGAACAAGATGCTAGTTGGCTAGAAAAGAAAGGAAAAAGGGATGGACAAAAAATCAGAGGCCCCCGGTGAAGGTCTTCTCATAGAAGGCGATCCGACGAGGGTCAATAGAAATGACCCGCTCCCCCGGACAAGGAACAGAAAGATGGATGGAGTCAGGGATGTTGTAAGCACCCCAGATGGTCACGAGATCCTCGACGGTGATCACCGAAGCAATCCCTCCGGGACCTGTTGACGAGAAGGTTCGGGAGCAGGAGCAGGAGCAGGAAGAAGAGACAAGCGAGGTGGGGAAGAGGACCCGGGTTCCCTAATGGATACGGGACTGTAGGAAGGCCTCCTACTGAACTCATAGCATGCCGCCTCCCTTTCCTTGTCGGAGGAAGAAGGAGTTCTCGGCCGGGAAGGTCCGGCCTCGGCTTGGCAGCAAGGATGGAAGTTCGGGCTGAAACGGTCCATGGAGGAAGGAGAAAAAGATGACGGAAGACCTAAGATGACCCATAGTTGACAAGGAGGGAGAGGAAGAAAAAACTAACATGCTAAGAGTCCGGGAGGACAAAAATGGCCGGGGAAGAAGGAAAGGGGAACCTTTGTACGACGTCGGGCGTGAAAGATTTGAAAGAGGGTAAGTCTCAAAAAACTTACCTTTCTTTTCGAGGCAACCTATGCCCGACTGTACTGTTATGGCTCTCCCAAGAGATGCTCACCATGTGTCACTGATCGACGGGGCCAGTGCCTCAATCCAATCGCGGTCGCTCTAACTTCTGTGCCCACCATAACTGTTTCCTAGACGTGGCCGCGTGGCACCCCCGCACAGGCTCGAAGGACCACCATGCGAAGCAGCGCTGATATCGGTCATTATTACACCAGATTTCTTCTCCTTTTCTTGTCAGCACCGTAATTACTCCCTTCGTCCCGAGCGCCGCATGCCAATGGGCCTCAGGAGTGGGGGCAAATGATGTGGTCAGATCGCTGACGTGGGATGGGCAAACTGACATGGAGCCCCCATCAGACACCATGCTGGGTTTTCAACATGGGCCCCTTTGCCGGGCTGAGCTTCCCCAGAGCAACGGGGTCACCTGCCAAAGTCGAGCTCCATCCTTCGCCAGGTCAGTCCCCGCTGGGTCGGGATACCTAGGTCGGAGCCGAGTATAAGTCCCCACCCAAGGCGGACCCCTTAGGATCGGGCCCCGTGGTCAGGAGTCGAGCTCAAGTCTCCTCCACCACGAGGAGCCCCTCTAAGGTCAGATCCCTTAGGCTGGGTGGTGCCCCGCCCACCTCCATCAGGTCGAGCTCGCCCGAAGCCGAGTTCCGCTGGTCCGGAGTCGAGCTCAGCCCTCCTCCGCCCAGCTGAGCCACTTTGAGGTGAGCCCCTCGGAGGTGGGCTCCACCTTTCTAGCTTGGTCCCCAGCTCAGGCAGAGGCACCAACTGCCAAGGAAGCGGCGCCTCCTCTCCAAGGACGACGGTGGGCCTCCCGAGGGTCGTACAGCAGTGCCCACCATGCCGCAATTAATACCCACAGCCGTCACTCACACCAGAAGGGAAGGAAACTCACATCAAGGTGCCATACTCTCCACCAACTTGCCGTACCACCAGGGAAAAGATCCAGCCAGAGAACGCGAGTCCCGAAGGTGGCGGCCCACCGATCGAGGTCCTACCAAGCTTCCAGGAAAGGGGCAAGCAGAAGGAATGTCAGAGCGCATGGAAGCTTTCCTGGCTATCTGACAGGAGAGGCATCCTGTCTATGGCACGATACCTCATCACACATGTCGGACGACACGGGGAAATCCCGAGGCAAGCCAGGGTGAAAACTCAGCCAGAGTAAGCCAAAAGTAGGCAACAAAAGCAAGCAAATAAATAAGGGAGAAGGGCCACACAGGAGGATTATTCCACCTTGACCATCACCTCTCCCAGCCCACTCTCACTTTCATTCACACTACACTCACTCCTCCTAGCATGGAGCTCATCCCGAGGGGCTCGATCAGGAGGATATGTTCCCCTGGATCATCACTGACTTGATCGTCAGAGCGCCCCCACCAGAATCCCCGGCCCGGATCACTGACATTGTTTCTTGCAGGTCCCGAGACACCGGAGGCATCCCGAGTAGGCGGACGGGCGACCATTGACGCCACCAGCAGCTACGGGCCATGACGATTCGGGCGGCAACAAGTATCATAGCAAGTTTTTCTTGACATGAAATGTTAAGGATGTAAAATCTGATTTTATGTGCTTAATGTTTGAGTAACTACGAATTTGATTAATCACCATGGCCATCTGATTATAGAAGAAAGTAGGGTTTAAAGGCTCTCTCTTCTTATTTCATGGGATCTCCTATGATGTATAGGGATGTCGCTGTGATCTAATCCTATGGACAAGAGAGATGAAAAGAATATTATTAAAGTTATTTCAATATTTACACCTGACTTGTGTGATTTAATATTAATTAATTTGATATTTATAATATAGAATTAAGTTATTATGATTTGATTTTATGTTTATAACATAAATCATAACATAAATTTTAGCATTATAATTATACCGTATAATATGGATCTAAAAGTATTTAATATGTATGAGATACATATAAATTATTTAGACCTAAATTTAGTATAATTAATCTTGATTAATAGCTAAAATTAAGAATTGATTGATTAGATCTAGAAATGTGAATGAAAGATATAATGTCAATTCATAAATCTTGGGCTATGGGTTAGCTTGAATTAGGTTATTTAACCGGGTTAGATCTAGGATTAGAATTTTGAATAATATAGACCTAATAGAGAAATTAATTTAACCTAACCAAAAGTTGATTAGGATTAGGTCAAGGATTTTCTAGATAAATTTTATAGTGATAGCTTGATCAAATCCATATTATATCAAATGGACCTGATTTTGGCTCAATGGTCAAACTCGAGTCGTTAGACTAGTCTAATCAAATCTAATGAACTGATTGATATCTAAGATAAGTTTGGCAATTTGATCATAATTTTTAATTAGGATTATCTCTTACTTAGCCAACTTGTTGGTGTCTAAGAAAAGAGGTTAATGGTGCAACTCTATCATTAATCTCACTTATTTGGTCAATGTAGTCAATCTAATTTTAATTAAATAGCTTATTGATTTGAGTAAATTCATACCAATAAGGATGATTAGTATGACTGATCTAGGTGCCCTTGGATCAATTTGTCTTCAGTCCTCATCACAGACTTGGTGATGTCAGTAGAAGGATTATTTACTAATTGGTTTATATCTTCTCTTTTCTCTTCTTAACTATCTAATAAAATTCTCTAAATTATTAGGTCCCTAAAATGATAAAGTTATAGAGATAACCAAGTCATAGCCTCCTTTTAAGTTGGATGATAATGGATCCAATAGATTAGATAATCATTGGAGGTGCAATTCCTGGTGCTTTTCTTATGGGTGGTCAGGTTGGCCCAGTAACCTCGGGCCTGATCATTTGTTAGCTTGATCCATTGAGTTCTGTCAAGTTAATGGTTGGACCTAATCAGGATTTTCAGTAGAGGTGCAAATGCCTGCTAAAGAGGTGCATGTGACAAAATTAATACAAGAAATTGTTTAGAAAAATAATTGGTTAAAACCTACTCACAGATGCATAGGGATAGGTCGAGCAAACTAGGGCTCGTATGAAGTTCGTGCAAATTCTAGTACCCACTAAGAATTAGTGTAATTCCTTAAATTGGAGTAGAGGCTACCAATTTGTACAAAATAGTAGAACCTTTAGATTAAAGTCCAAGTCTTTACAATTAAATGATTTATATGCTAATAGGTCTTTGTTCTCTTTTCTTTTTAATTAATGGCTACTTTTTTGTTGCTCCGATCATTATTGGATAATGAAAAGTTGATGGGATTCAATTTTGATTATTGGTATTGAAAGCTAAAGATTGTCCTGGAGCACGAGTATATCTTGTATGTGTTGATAGATCTAGCACATGAGGAGCTTACTCAGAATGCCCATGGTGTGGTCTAAGACACTTATCAAAAGCGGCTTAATGACCAAACCACGATTCGTTGCATTATGCAGGCATTCATGAATGATGAGTGCAATCACAAATTCAAGGATGCTCAGCTGGAGGATATGCTTCAAGTATTGAAAGAATCCTTCGGTACTCATGATGATATTAAGAGGTACAAAATGTCTTGTACCATTTTGAATGCCAGGATGAGGGAAAGGACATTGGTCACTGATCATATATTGTATATAATCGAACTGATTGAGTGCTTGAGCAAACTTGGATTTTCCTTGCATGAGTAGCTAGGAAAGGATGCGATTCTGAATTTTTTATTGAAAGCCTACCTTGACTTCCTTAGTTATCATAGAATGACTAAGCTTGTAGTCAACTACCATGATTTGCTGGGGTTGCTGTAGACTTATAAGAAAGATCATCAACTCCACAAGGTACTGGTAAATGTAGTGGGAGGTTCTACTTCGACAAGGCATCATGCCTTTAAAAAAGAGAAACAAAAAAGAAGAAAGTGAAACGTACTATGATGACTCAACCAGGTTAGACCAAGAAGTTCAAGTCTGACTAGAGTTAGATAAAGTGCTTCTACTACAAGAAGTGGGATTATTGGAAGAGAATGCCATTGCCTTTCTTGACCCGAACAGCCCAAGGAAGAAGAAAAATCACCAAGCGATTGCTGGATAAGGTACTTATATGATAATATCTTGTAACTTCTTAATTTATGATATTACTACCTGGGTATTAGACACTAGAAATTTTATTAATATTTGTAATTTATTGTAAGGACTTCATATTAGTAGAAGATTTAAAAATGGTGAGAGATTTTTAAATGCTGGAGATAGAAGATCAATTCCAGTTGTAGCTTTAGAAATTATCAACCTTGATTTTAATTCTTATATCATTACTATCCTAGTTTCTTGATGAATATTATTTCTATAGATCTTTTGGCCAAAGATGGTTATCATTTATCAATGAAAGAAAATTATTGTGATGTCATTGTGAATAGTATTACTTCAATATGTGGATATCTACCTTTATCACAGTTTGTTAGTATAATGTACAAGTCTAACAAAATCCTAGATTAAATAATATCTCTATTATCTACCTTTAGTATTGTAAGCTAGGTCATATTAACAAGAATAGGATAAACATGTTAATTAAAGAGGGAATCCTCGAAGTCAGTGATTGTGAGTCATTGCCGACCTGTGAATCTTGTATTCTTAAGAAGATGATTAAGCCACCTTTTACTGGAAAAGGTGAAAGAGCCATTGAAGTTCTAAGTCTAGTACATAGTGATATATGTGGATCCAAGAATACTTCTGTCATAGATGGATATTACTATTTCATCACGTTCATTGATGACCTATCGAGGTATACGTACATCTATTTAATGAAACATAAATATAAATCATTTGAAATATTCAAATGATTTTGTAATGAAGTAGAAAAATAAACTGGAAAGAGTATTAAAACTCTTCGATCTGATCGAGGAGGTGAATACCTTACCAACGAGTTTATGATATATTTAGAAGAGAATGAGATTCTCTTGTAATAGACACCTCTCAAAACATTCTAACATAATGGAGTGTTAGAAAGGAGGAATTGAATCCTGTTAGATATGGTTCGGTCCATGATGGGGTTTGTGAATTTGCTAATCTCCTTTTGGAGATATGCGCTTGAGTTGACTTGTTACGTTCTCAATAAAATTTCTAGCAAGTTTGTAGATAAAATACCATATAAGATATGGACAGGGCATAAGCTGGGACTTTCACATCTTAGGATTTTGACTTATATCAAACATTTAAAAATGGACAAGATTGGACCTAGGTCTAATAAATATATTTTTATAGGATACTCAAAAGAAACTAAGGATTATTACTTCTACCATGCCGATGAACAAAAGGATTTGTCAACAATAGGACAATCTTTTTTGAAAAGGAGTTTCTTAGAAAAAAACTAATGTCACTAAGGTCAAACTTAAAGAAGTTCAACAAGTATAACAACCGACACAATTAACTGAATTCTCAAAACTGGATTTGATTAGATCAAACTTGAAGCCTGTTATAGTGGCACCCTTTAGGAGATCTGATAGAGTATTGCATCGGCTAGACATATACTATTATTTTTTGGTCTAGGATGATGATCCTGTTGAATTTGATGAAAATAATGAGGATCCGATCACCTATATAGTTGCCATGCAGAGTTTCGACTCTAATAAATGGTTTGAAGTCATGAAGTTTGAAATGGAGTCCATGAAGGTCGATGATATATGGACACTCATTGATCCACCTAAAGGGATAAAATTCATAGGATGTAAATAGATTTTTAAAAGAAAAAGGGGCATAGATGGATAGCTAAAAATCTATAAAGTATGTCTGATTGCCGAGGGATATCGTCAATGTTATGGCATTGACTATGATGAGATGAGATTTTTTCTTATAACAAAGTTCAAGTCCATTCGAATTATGCTTGCGATAGTGGCACATCTCGATTTTGAAATTTGATAAATGGATATTAAAATTGCTTTCCTAAATGATGAGCTGGAAGAAGAGGTATATATGATACAACCTGAAAGATTCACATCTGTAGCTGAATCAAAGGTGTGTAAGCTTTAGATATCTATTTATAGATTTAAATAGGCATCACAGAGTTGGAACATCTATTTTGATAAGGTGATCAGAATGTATGGCCTCATTAAGAATGGAGAAGAACCCTGCATATACAAATGGGTTAATAGTTCAATGGTCGTATTTCTTATTTTGTATATGGATAACATTCTCTAAATCGAGAATAACATTTTTGCATTATAGGGGATGGAAGTATGACTATCATCTCAGTTCTTCATGAAGGATTTGGGAGAAGCATCCTATATCCTTGGGATGAAGATCTATAGAGATAGATCTAAAAGATTACTAGGGTTATCCCAGTCCATGTATATTGAAATTGTACTGAAGTGGTTTAGCACAATGAATTCTACGAAAATCTATCTTCTAATAGGCTATGAGATTCTCTCTAAAAAGGATTGTCTGATAACTCCTTGAGATAGAGAGTATGAGTAAAATTCTATATGTCATAGTAGTGGAATCTATTATATACACCATGACATATACATGACCAGATATGGCATACTCACTAGGGATAGTGAGTAGATACCAATTTAATCTAGGTGAGAACTATTAGAAGGTTGCAAAGACTATCCTTAAGTATTTGAAAAATACTAAAGACCAATGGCTCATTTATGGAAATTCTTACTTGAAACTAGTGGAATACTGACTCCAGTTTTTAGTTAGATAGGGATGATTGCAAGAGTGTGTCAGGATATGTTTTTATCCTAAATGAAGGAGCAATCTGTTATAAAAGTTTCAAGCAACATACTATGATCGACTCAGTTTGTAAGGCGAAGTACATTGTGACATCTAATACTGCAAAGGAAGTTATTTGGTTATGGAAGTTCATTAGCGAGCTTGGAATGTCACCCTCCATTGATGATCTAGTTATTTTGTATTGTGATAGCACTGGAGCCATAGCTCAAGTGAAGGAACAAAAGTCCTATCAACGAACTAAGCATATTCTACATTGCTAGTATCTTGTTTGAGAGATCGTGGATCGTGATGATGTTGACCTTAAGAAGATTGATGGAAAGGAGAACTTGATCGATCCATTTACTAAAACCCTCAGAATTAAAGAGCTCAATGATTACAAGTGGAAGATGGGTATTCAATACTACTCCGATTGGTTCTAGTCCAAGTGGGAGTTATTAAGAAATATGTCATAAGGCCAATCATTTAAGTTATGGATGGTTAAGTTCTTTGTATTTTATATATAAATTATCAATTAATAAAATTTATTTTGGCAGTTCAACACATCTTGTACATCTTCCTTTATGTGAACTCTTTTTGTGATGAAGTCCTTAGAACTACTTCCATTCAATAGAGAAAGATTTATAATATAGTTCTTAAACTTGTTCGTGACCAAATGATATGTTGTTACCTAGAATAATAATGTTTATCGTGTATAGGTCATTATATGCCATATGGATTGATTATCCTCATAATTAAAGAGTATGAAGATATTGGTATGGCATGTAGGTAAGTACAGATATATATTTCACTGAACGTGATCAACTCCATAGAATACTCTACTGTCAAGACTATCTTGTAGAAGGATATGGATATAAGTATCCTTCTGACCTGAGATCACCATGGTGACTTACAAGAAACTTACTGTACTTTGATACTGGACTACCTATATTTTTAATATAGTAATAGAAGGTTTTTGGGTGTAGTCAAGTACTTGTAAAGTTCATCTATAAGTCAAGATAGGATTGACCACTCTAAGATGTGGGAGATAATGCTTTGCTATATTTCAATTTAGCAAAACCTTGGTCAAGGTAATACTTGTGAGGAGTCACAAAATTTATTAGCTTGAGACATCTCTAGATGCACTATTTAAGAGTTGACAATTGACTCTGAAGTCATCATAAGCATTGGGTCAAAGGGATTAATTATACTGTATCTATGTAGCCATATGCCTGGATTCTTGAATATTGCTTTGCAATCATTCGACATATCCAGATATTGAGTACCATTGCTAGGTGGTCATACTGATTAGTTTAAAAATTTATACTTGAACTACTGGCTTCATATTTGAAACTATAGGGTCACATATAATAAAAGTTTCTAACTCATTATAATGGCTGATTAACGATTAAGAATCATTCAAGGATATAATTATCAATATGATTGATAATTACCTTATACAAGTATTACAAATAAATAATTCATTATGTGTTAATAAACTATAGAAGAATTAATGAGCAATTAAATTGCTAATTGGTTCAATTTGATTGAGCAAAGAGGTTAAGGTCAAGTCTAATTAAATTGGATTCAATTAGATCTGACCCGATTAGGTTATATGATGTCCTGATCGCTTAAAAATTTTAATCTTGGTCTAATCATGACTTGGGATTAATTAATTTATAATTTTATTGGGATTTAATTAAGCTAATTGGGACCTAATTAGATTAGGTTCAGTTAATAATTGGGTCTAACAAAATTTGGTTTGGTTTTTAATTAATTTTGGTCAAATCAATTTCAAACTTCATACCTAGTGCCACCTAAATTCCCTCTTTGCTTTTCTCCATGCCTATTTAGAATTACCATGAACTTTTTCCACACCAAATGTGTTTCGTCACCCTCCCCTTCTCTTTTAGATGAGGATTAAATCTGGTTTAAATTTGAGTTGGTTTTGAATTCAATTTGATAGAGTTTGAATAGGATTCATACTCTTATCCTTATCTATATCTTAATCCCATCTTATCCCATTTTTTTTCATCATCAATTTTAAGGAGGCTACTTGATAGGTGCAGGTTGTGATGAGAGCTCTTAATCATAGGTTTTGTGGGGAAAATGATAAAAAAAAATATAAGGTAAGGAGAGTTGGTGTGAAAAAGAATTATGGCATGAATTGTTCTTGGTGCTAGGTCTTAGGGAGAAAGAGAGAAAAATAGAGAAAGTTTCCATCTTGTTTTTATTCTTTTACCTTTTTATCCTTCTAGATCTTTATCTTTTCTTCTTCTTGAAGGGTCCAAAAAGTTCCAAAGAAGGAGACGAATCAGCCATCCAATGGCCTTCATGAGGAGCTATTAATTTTTGGAGGTTGATCTACTTCAGGACTTCGTGTGAACTTGCTGTAGAGGCCATACATCTTGTACAGCTATGAGGCAATCTGAAGAACTCATTACCATGTTCATCAAAATCAGAGATCAGTGGCCCGTGCTAAGGTATGAGATATAAAAAATCTCATAAATTTTATAGATTTGATCTATTGATACATGCTGATTTTTAAATTTCAGCATTTACTTTCTATGCATATGTTATCTAGATCCTTGATAGGTGTTTTTAGATTAAATCTAATACATATTTTTCTAATTAAAAGAGATTTTAATATGATATGCTTTTACTAAAAATAATTTTTTATATGCATGAAACCGTATCCTGATTCCAACAGATTTCTCCCCAGGCTACCTTGAAGAGCACTGCTAGAGAGCTCTACCTGAACTTAGATACAAGGATCCAAGGCTGTCCGAGTTTCCTTACCGAGGCTGAGGGTCAACCAAGGCTGAGAGTCTTAAGGCGCTATCTTGGCCCATCCAAAGGGTACCAGAGCTTGATCATCGAAGGTAAGGCAAATCCTTGCCAAGATCGAGGGTACACCAGGCCGAAGGGAACCTGATGGTGCGGTCCTACTCCACCTGAGAGATGGTGGATGGCCATCAAAAGCGAAACCCAGTCCACAAACCCTTAAGATGCTAAGGGTGGGGTGTTAATTAACCTCCATAATTTCTCCCCCCCCGCCTTAGCTTGAGCATGAAGTGTTTTGGGCTGAGAAGTAGATTTGGTTACCTATCCAATGGATCCAGAGTTTATCCAAGAGTAGTGTTCCTCAAAAGGCATGAAATGGGTTGGCAAGCAATAGGGCACCACATAGTGCATTAATGGCGCTCCTCGAGATAAGAGAGAAATTTATGACTAGCTCTTTCTTTAAATAGGGGGTTCAAGGTAGCCTTTTTGGCACCACTATAGCCTTGGTGGGAGAGATTTTGCATAATTGAGAGGTGATTTCTAGAGAGCAAGGCAATTTTTGATGAGGGCTTCCAGCATTGAAGTTCAAGTCTGCCTATAGCTCTTTGGGATAGCACAAGGACCGATGGACCCAAAAGATGTGGAGGTTTGGAGAATTGCTAAGAAATTCAAGAAGTTCAGCATCTCGGTTGAGTCGCTGCTAGGGTGACTTGCAAAGTCCGCAGTGAAAAAACAGGTGTCAAAGAAGGGGCTTCCCGAGGTTGTCAACCTTGGGTTTGTCAGAAGATCCAAGGACATTCGATGACTCGGTTCAGTCCCTTCTTTTGCCCACTGATATGTTAAGGCTGGGGGGTCACGTGGAGCCATGGGATGGCATGGGGCATGGGCATTGACAGGGCCGGTGTAGGGGGCACTGAGTGATGGGTGGTGGCGGGTTGGGGTTTGATGTAAATGAGAGAGTGTGTGGTAGGAAAGAGAGGGTTAGTTTCTTTTAAAAGGTTAGCAATGGATTAAAATTCTATTAAAATTTTATTGCAAATCCATACTATAATTTTTCTTTGCAAATTGGCAACGGAGATGACATTATTTCAATTCCATTTCAAATTTGTTTAAAGATTAGCAATGGAACAATTTCAGTTGTAAATCCATTATAAACTAATTAAAAAAACTTGTAATTTCTTTAACTAATGTTCAACAATAAAATTGAATCAATTGTTATTCAGTTGTAAAATATCCATTTATAATCCATTGCAATTTCATTGCCAATAATATGTAGGAACCTCCTATGGGATTTAGCAACTATTTTTATGTCCATCATTATTTCATTGCAAAATGTCCGTTTCTAATTCATTGCAATTTTGTTGCCAATAATATATGAGAACTTTTCATGGAATTTAGTAACTATTTTCATGTCCATTATTATTCCATTGTAATATGTCCATTTCTAATCCATTACAATTTCAATACCAATAATATGCAGGAATATTTCATAGAATTTAGCAATGCTTTTCGGGTCCATTGATATGCTTTGCAAAATGTCCATTTCTAATCCATTATAAGTCTATTGCCAATAATATACAGGAACTTTCCATGAAACTTAGCAATTATTTTCAAGTCCGTTGTTATGCTATTACAAAATGACCTTTTCTAATTCATTATAAATCTATTGTTAATTTATTTTTTTCATATTAGCAATGGAATTAAGTATTCTATTGCAAATCCATTGCCAATTAACAATGGATCAGAGATGGATTTTGTTCATTGTAAAATTTTTGTTATTAAACAATATTTTCTTGTAGTGGCTGTTGGTAAATCTACCATCATGAAGTCTTCTTTATATATATTTTGATTTTTGCTTGTGTTGGTTTTTCTATTTATGGTTGTTTTTGTTTTTCTTCAATTATGGGGTTGGTATCTGTTAACACTAAAGAGTGTAGTTGATGGTTGTAAGTTGATTATTGTGTTGGTTTCTGCATGGCACCCTTAGTTAGAATTGCATGGCAAAGGGTTGATGAACTCTCTTTCTTGTTTTATATGTGAGTGTTTGTTTTTTGTGAATTTTGCTTATCATGTGAATTATTGAAACTACAATTTTTGTTGTTTGCTCAGTGTGTGAAGAATGCCAAGATTGGTCTTTTATTGGCTAAGGATGTAGGCCTTCCACCATTTTCTTGCTGTTGCTTCACCATTCCAAGCTTGATAAGCTAGATGTATTAGAGTAGCTTTTGGGCTCCCGAGGGTCTTTATGAAACTAGTTGATGACTTTAGAAGTGGACCTGATCAGCTCCTTGACCTGTAAAAAAAGTCCTTTCATCAAGAAAATTGGTAGGATTTCTCTAATGGAGGATCCTTCGATGCCTAAGTCAGCTTTAAGAGGGAGAATAATGAGAAGAAAATAGAGAGAGCGCGTGTTAGAGAGTCCCCTAGAGTTTCCCTCGATCCCCTATTGATAGAAGTTTAGGACCATGTTGGTTATGTGGTTATAACCATTTGTGAGGTTGTTATATCATTAAGAAAGTTATTAGATCGATTAGGCAGTTAAGAGATCAGTTTGTAAAGTAGTTTGTTAACTAGTCCATTACACTTCTTAATAAACACTTTACTAACCTTGTCGTAATGGCTCTAACAACTTTAAGACATATGCTCCACTTCAAATAAAGTTATTAAACTTTGTACCTGACTTAGGTAAGTGGTTCACTTATCTAATAAGTAGTTGAGCAGCCTATGCTTCAGATAAGTATTGATTCCTAACTATCGGGTACCTTGTTTCTTGAATAAGTGATCAACTCCTAGCTATCGAGCATCCTGTGCCCCATATAAGTGATTAACTCCTAACCATCGATTATCCTGTGTCTCAAATAAGTGATTGGCTCTTAGTCATTGAGCACCCTATGTCTCAAATAAATGATCAGCTCCTGGCCATTGGACATCCTGTGCCTTATATAAGTAATTGGCTCCTACCTATCAGATATCTTGTACCTCAAATAAATGATCGGCTCCTGGCCACAGGGCATCTTGTGCCTCAAATAAGTGATCAGCACCTGCTGAACACTTTTCTACATACTAGTAGTTACTACTGACAAGTCATCTAACCTGTAATAGTTATCCCTTACTTCCAAATTCAAGATGATTTATTCAATTAAACTCAGAAGTACAATGAAAAAATTTTATGGGCCTTTTGATGGAAAAAAATAATTGATTACTTTCTGCATTGCCGTTTCGTTGTATGGCATTAAATATCGCTTCCATTCTTCGTGCAAAACATCATTAGGCTCAGTAGCAGGCAATTCTTGAAACAATAATGACCCCTCGATCCGTGGGGTTTGTCCTCCAACTAATAAGGATAGCCCACATGTCAAGAAGATTGGCCCACACCTTGAGCCAGAGATCAAGCGACGTGGCTAGCAATCCGATGGTGAGGTGATTTAATCCAGATCATTAAGTAGTTTCAAAATAGTAGTTTCTTCTTCCAATTTGGATCCTTTGTTTTCCATCTCTTTACTTTCGTCTCTAAGTGCATTACCAGGTGACCTTCCTCCAAGCCTTTTCTAGTTTGCTCTCGGAGATTTAGGACTTCATCATCCCTGGTAAGAGACTTTAGCTTTAGATTTCCTTCTACTTTAGTCTTTCTCCTTGTAGTTATGGCCCCCAAGGAGAAAAAAGCTATTAGGAAAGTGAAGACATCTAGGGTAGATCCCATCGAGATCATAGTAAGCCCAATCTCAACTAAGGAAGGGTACCCTACTCCTTCCAATGCTCCTGTTAGGTGTCATAAGAGGGCTTCCCTAGGTCCTGAGTAGGAGAGGTCTGAGATCAAGGAAGCTGACCTCAAATGACTTAGCGATAAGTACTTTATTCCAAAAAGCATCAGGATGATTGTTCCAGGCCCTGATAATAGGGTTCTATCTATTCTGTCTGGATGTATTAATTTTTATGAGGATAAATTTGATACCGGAGTATGGTTTCCCCTTCATCCCTTTATCCAAAATGTCTTAGACTTCTACAAGATAACTCCAATCCAGTTTACTCCAAATGATTTCAGGATAATTATAAGCTTCATTTTTATTTATGATTTAATTAGAATAGAACCATGATGTTCCTTGTTCTAAGCTATTTTTATGTTAAAATTTAACTGATAAGGATATAATTATACATTTTATTTCTCCTTATATCTAGTCTATTTGGTGTGGGCACCAGACTCAGAAGAAGACTTCAGAGCTCCATCTGGATCTCTGATTAACCTTGCCCGAAGAATTAGGTTTTTTTTTTTGGCTTGTAATAAGGGTTGACTGGATCAACTCAACTTTAGCTTGAGTCTATATTACCTGCATTTTATTTTATTGAGTCATGTTGACTCAGTAGTGGACTAGGGTTTCAACCTGGGGTGTTACATTTTCTCCCAAGGCCAAGCAAGTGGGCGCCACACTCCCAGCCACACTCCCAGCCATACGCCTGAGTCCAGGGGGCGCCACATCTCCATCCAGCAGGCTTTGGTCCCCACACCACAGATAGCTGCTCCCCTCTTTCATGCGCCAATTGAGGAGAAATCCACCAGGGGTCCACAAATCAAGGGGGCAGCCCAAGACTTCCCAAAAGAACCAAACTATAAAAGGGAAGAAATTCTCTTGGAGAGGAATTCAAGGAGGCACCCATCACCTGCCAGAAATACTCAAAACAAAGTTAGAAGGAGCCATAACTTGGGGAGAAAGAAAAGGAGGTATCCAAAAAGGGTTGAGCCATGGAAGGATGGAGATTTCTCTTGAAAAGCAAGGTTAGGAGGCGCCCTAATCATTCCAACTAAAGCCAGATATAAAAGGCAACAAATTTTCTCTTGGAGGGCAAGGTTAAGAGGCACCCAAACACTTCCAGATAAGGCCAAGCATAGAAGGAAAAAAATATTTTCTTGGAGGGCAAGACAAGGAGGCGCCACCCACTTTCCTTTTTGAAGCTTCAATCAACTTTGGAATTAATTGGCCGGCCATATGAGTAGGGATTGGTATCCTAATTTGAAGATCCCCTCCTTTAGTCCCACATGGGAAGATGTAAAACCCTACTCTCTTGTAATGGCCTATAAATTAAACCCCCATGTAAGTTTGAAAAAATCAGATGAATGAAACCAATTTTTTTGTGAGCAAACTTTGTGTTTTCTCTCTTCCGCACTTGCATCCAGGTGTTGAGCTCCGTGAGGGAGTAAATCCGGGTTCCCCAGGAACCTTGAGGAGGTGTGAGATCTCCAAAACCCAAACCCTAGGTTAGCCACTCCTCTCCCAAACCCTAGCCGCCATCACCCTTCTCTTTCCACCAAGCCCTAGCCTATCCCACTTCTTACGGCCTCTCTCTCCAAGTCCAGGCCGACCACCAGCATCCAGCTCCAGTCCGGATACTTCAGATCCAAAGCTCTTTCCAGAGGGAGTCGAATCAGCCTTCAAAAGAATCCGGATCTCAGCGACGTCAGCCTTCAAGTTCTTCGACCTGGTAAATCCTTCCCTGAGTCTCTGAATCCATCACTTGTTTTTCTTCTTCCCAGATCTTGAGTTCAGGAGAAGCCGACCCAGCCACGAGGCCAGTATTGGAGGATCCATTGCGAAGATAGCCGAATCCGAAGATCCAACAATCTGCTCGAGAGAGTTCTTCCACCCAAATTCTGTGAAGATCACTGTCTGGTTGGTAAACCATCTCTTCTCTTTATTTCTGCCCTGTTAAAAGTTCAGAGCGAAACCCTAGGTCTGGGAGTTTCTCAACCCCCAGCGATCCATTACTTCTGAACTACTCTGATAACTTAGCTTCTTCTAAATTGTGCTTTCAATCCTTACCTAGTTTCCATCAACTTAGTTTACTTTACTTTGGGTCGAGCCAATTTTTGAAATATATATATAAAAAAAAGAATTAGTCTTAATTTACTTTCGCATCGCATCATCTCTTTCGTTCTGCATCATTTTTGGTATCAGAGCTTTCATCCTGCATCAATTTTGGTATCAGAGCTTTCGTCCTGCATCACTATTTGATATATTTATTACCTCATTGCTATGATTAATGCATAAATCTATGTTTGAGGATTAATTTTTAGCATTATTTAATTTCGTTCCTTTAATTTCTCGTAGATTTTTTTGAAAATCTTAAAGTCAGAATTAAAAGAAATGGTCTTCAATGAAGTTGTAGAGGACATCTTGAGCTTTCCAACTGCATGAATGGCGTGTGAATCGGACTACAATTGAGCCGAGAAATGGATTTTGAAGGATTAATCAATGAATCTGCATGGAATTTAAAGCAGTGGTTCACTATGAACCAGCAAATTGGTTCACAAGATGCCCAGTTAGTACATTTCCTCCATTGATGCTGGTCCACGGAATAGATCTGTGGACCACAGGCCAAACCAAGCCATGTCTTCATCGGGGGAGCTGCCGGATCTCTTTCCCTTGCTGTCGAGAAGCTTTTCATCGTCCGAGAAGTCGTCGAAGGACCGAAAATGGTCGGAAACGGATCCTTAGAGTCCACGATCATCTTCTTCTCATTTTCTCCTCCCTGTTCATGTCGCCGGCATCATTCCACCGCCACTGGGTCATCTTCTTCACCATCATATCCACTCCAACATCATCGATCTCCGCCCTCCATTCGTCGTAGCTCCTCATCGGCATAAGATGCAAACCACCGTCCTCCACACATGGCCATCTTCTTCCTTATTTTTGCTGCCACCGTCGAGTGGAGAGTAACATCACCATAAGCCGCCTCCCATGGCCGTCCGAGCTCTCTTCACCACTGGGTTCTCAACGGCTTTTCTCATCTTCACCATCCAAGCTTGCTGCCCGGTTTTCTCAGCCCCTTCATCATCACCGTCTTCACCGAACTGTGAGGAAGCTGCTCAAAGCCTCCCTGCTATCCGTCTCCTCCCCGGTCCATCGTGTCCATCGCCATGCACAGTCCGCCTCTTGTGTCAAGAGATTGGATGTCCGAAGATGAGGAGATCGAAGGAATTAAACCACGGACTCCAATGGATGTGGGATAACACCGAATAGTGGTGGTTGTTGAAGGGGAAATACGAGGATGAGAGAGAGAAGACAGGGAAAAAAAAACACTACTATGCTTTTGCTGGTTTTTACAACTCCGACTTTTTAAGAATCAGTTTATCAAGATGAAATAGAAAACAACAAAAGCTAATCCCCACGTGATGTAATAAGCCATGCAAACCACGTAACAACCGCACAGTGAACGCGTCTTCTCTCCGCGCGACTCGGGCAAATCCCATGTCAGGATTATCTCCAACATACTCCCCCTTAATCCTGATGTGGGTCAAAATCATAAACGCCCAGTAATAATTTCTTCGCTGCAAACTTCACGCCTGACAAAGCTTTTGTGAGTAGATCGGCTCGCTGCTCTTCCGTGCGAACGAACTTGACCACGATCTGACCACCTTCAACACATTCTCGGATGAAATGAAATCTCGTGTCAATGTGCTTGCTGCGGCCATGAAATACGGGATTTTTTATTAAGGCAATTGCAGACTTGTTATCAACAAACAGCTTCACTGGCTTGAGTTCTTGCTTCGTTAGCTCCCCCAACAAGCTTCTCAGCCATAATGCCTGGCTTGCCACCGCCGTTGCTGCCATGAACTCAGCCTCGCATGATGACAATGCAACCGACTTCTGCTTTTGTGAATTCCATGATACCATATTATCATTGACATAGAATGCCATACCCCCGGTGCTTTTCCGATCATCAACATCACCAGCCAAGTCACTCTCGCTGTAGCCGATGATCTCTTCTTCTACCTTTTTCTTCCCATATACAAGTCCACAATGGATTGTACCTTTCAGGTACCTCAGGATTTGCTTCACCGCCTTGTGATGCATCACCGTGGGCCTTTCCATAAATCTGCTAGCTACTCCAACTGCATAGAAAAGATCTGGTCTTTTGTGGAGTAAATACCTCAAACAACCAATCATGCACCGGTACTCCGTCGCATCTATCAGTTCTCCTTCAGGATCTTTGTGGAGCTGCGCCTTCTGCTCCATAGGGGACTTTGTTGAGTTGCACTCAGTCATGCCAAACTGAGCTAACACCTTCTTGGCATAGGCCGATTGCTTTAGTATCACCCGATCTTCTTCTTGCGTCACTTCGATGCCGAGGTAGAAGGTGAGAAGCCCGAGGTCACTCATCTCGAACTCGGTCATCATCTGCTACTTGAAAGCTGAGATCTCCTCCAAATTTTTCCCTGTAACGATTAAATCATCGACGTAAATACCAACAATGATACCTGCATTTCCTTCTCCTCGTGTGTACATTGCTTGTTCTTGTGTGCACTTGATGAACCCGAGACGCCTCAAACTTTTGTCCAGTCGATTGTTCCATGCCCGTGGAGATTGCCGCAACCCATATAGTGCCTTGCTCAGCTTGTACACACAGTGCTCCTTGTTCTTCACAACAAAGCCCTCCGGCTGAGTTACATAGACCTCCTCCTCGAGTTCGCCATTCAAGAACGCCGACTTCACATCAAGATGATGTACCTCCCAGCTACGATTGGCTGCGATTGCAAGAATGACATGCACAGTGTCAAGTCTGGCCACCGGAGCAAACGCTTCTTCGAAGTCGACACCCTGCCGCTGAACATACCCCTTTGCAACTAGCCTCGCCTTATGCTTGATCACATCTCTGGCTGAGTTTTTCTTCACCTTGTACACCCATTTCAGACCTATGGGTCTTTGTCCTGGCGGTAGGTTGGTGAGCTCCCACGTTGAATTTCTTTCAATGGACTCGATCTCCTGCTGCATCGCTTTTTCCCAAGCATTTTCTCCAGTAGCTTCTCGGTAGCAAGATGGCTCCTCCATCTCGACTAGCAGCGCCTCTTCTTCGAGCTCTTCCTGATGTAAGTCCACTCGCACCGCATCTCGCATAATATCATCGATGTGCCTGTAACGAACCACTCCATCATTGGTGCTGCTGCTGCTTGAAGTCGGAGAGGCCATGGCAGGTACAGCCGGTGCACCTGCCAATGAATCTGCTATAGGAGACTCTGTGGCCGATGCGGTATCCTCCATTGGTGATGACGCCGTTGCTGTTACAGACGGGACTCCAACAGGGTGGGCCGAAGGAGTCCCGGAGTCACTCGAGTCCGTCTCAGGAGAGTAGTTCTCCCTCACAACCAGGACTGACGCATCTACAACGTTTTCACCTGCATTCCAACTCCATTCTAGGTGTTCTTCGAACTTCACGTCTCTACTTACATGAAGTTTGCCGCGCCGAGGGTCGTAGAGTTGGTGCGCCTTGCAGCCCTGCTCAACACCGAGGTACACCATCGCCTGACTTCTGTCATCAAGCTTCTTCTGGTGCGGCAACACCACCTTCGCATGGGTAGTGCAGCCGAACACCCTCAAATGGCCGAGGTGTGGCTTCCTCCCAGTCCAAGCTTCGAATGGGGTGCGCTCTCCTAGCGCCTTCGTTGGCAAGCGGTTCAGTAGATGTACTGCATGCCTTACGGCCTCCCCCCAAAATATGTTGGGAACGTGCATGCTCTTGAGAAGTGATCTCGCCATCGACATCACCGTCCGGTTTCTTCGTTCTACCATGCCATTCTGCTGCGGAGTGTAGGGTGCAGTCAGGTGCCTCACGATGCCTGCCTCTTCGCAGAGTTTGTTGAACTCAGTGGAGAGGAACTCTCCACCCCGGTCTGTCCTCAAGGTCTTCACTCGGTGTCCGGTGGTTTTCTCCACTTGTTGCTTAAACTTTTTGAACACCGAGCAGGCTTCATCCTTCGTCTTGATCACGTACACCCACATCCATCGAGTGTAGTCGTCGACGATCAACATAAAGTAGCTATTACCGGCGATAGTCGAAGGGGTGATCGGTCCGCAGAGATCGGCGTGCAGCAGCTCGAGTGGCTCCTCCGCTCGACAGGTGGCTACCTCTAGGAAAGGGTGTCTTGCATGCTTTGCTATTGTACACCCTTGGCATAGCTTGTCGGGGTGCTTAATGAGCGGCACACCTGCCACCATATTCTTCTCTGCCAGCATCTTCAAGGAGTGGAAGTTGACATGCCCAAGTCGGGCATGCCATAGCCAAGCCTCGTCCGATATGTTGGTGAGCAAACACACCGGATCATTGGTCTTCATCTCGGCCTTGTAAAGATGATTGGAGGAACTTCTGATTTTGATGAGCAATCTGCCACTGGGATCATACATCCATAGAAATTCTCCTAGCATAACAAACTTGTTTCCTTTCTTGGCTAACTGTCCACAGCTAATGATATTGCTTTGTAAGGTCGGGATGTAGTACACCTCGGTGAGAAGTCGTTGTTCCCCATTCTTGAACTGGAAGAACACCGAACCCTTTCCCTTGATCTGCACAGTGGAGCCGTTGCCGAATCTCACATGCCCCTGGACTGTCTCGTCCAGCTCGTGGAATTTCTTCCTTTCACCCGACATATGGATGCTTGCACCATTGTCAAAATACCAGGTGCTGGAGACTTCCTCGCTTCCAGCTCGCAGCTACGGATCCATCGTCTCCTCATTCAACAAAGCAAGATCCCTTGATTCAACACTCGCAGACAGCAGTAACGTCGATTTGTCCTCCTCCGTGCATGAGAGGTTTGCTTCTTCTTTGCACGGTTTACTCCAGCATTCAGACGCATAATGGCCCATTTTGCTACAATTGTAGCACTTGATGTGGCTCTTGTCGCATCTACTGCCGCCAGAGCCACCTGAACTAGCCTTGCACGGCGATCCGCTACGTCTGCCTCTGCCGCGACCCCTGCCGCGACTGTGTCCACCCCGGCTCTGGCTGCTGCCTTCTGCAGGGGCGATGTACTTACCGCTGTTGCTCAAGGATGAGTCCCTGCCGACTTTGTCCTACCGCGCCTACCATTCTGTTTGGGTGAGCAGGAGCTGCCCATCATCGTTGCTGCTGGGGTTGCGCAAACGTGCGCGCTCCCCGTATGCCGTCAAACGCCCGACTGCTTCCTCGAATGGCATTATGTCGAGGTTGCAGAACTGCTCAATGCCGGCGACCACCTGGTAGTACCTATCGGGTACTGTGTTGAGGAGCTTCTTTACCAGCGTCGCATCGTCGAGCGTCTCCCCCAGATTTGCATACTTCGCGGACATCCCACTGAGTCTGCTGGCGTAGTCGTCCAGCGTCTCCCCTTCCTTCATTCGCATGACGTCAAAGTCACTCTTCAACGTCTGCAACCGAGCGGTCTTGACACGATCTGCCCCGACAAACCTTGTTTTGAGGCTGTCCCAGACCTCCTTTGCAGTCGTCTTCTTCGCCACCTGCAACAGGATGTCTTCCGGGAGTGCTTGGAAGAGAAACGCCCTCGCCGTCTTATCCTTCCTCTCGTCCACGTCCGCACCATCCGTTGCTTCCACTGCATCCCAAATGTCTTGGGCCTGCATCAGTGCTTCCACCTTAATCGCCCAGGTGGTGTAGTTCGTCGTCGTTAGCTGCGGGTAGTTGAGAGATACGCCGCCACCGACCCTTGTTGTCACAGCTTGAGGGACGATCGCCATTTGCTTGAGACGAAGGCGCCTTGGTGTGCTAACCTGACGCTCTGATACCAGGTGAAGGGGAAATACGAGGATGAGAGAGAGAAGACAGGGAAAAAAAAATACTACTACTATTTTGCTGCGCTTCATTCGAAAATAAATAAGTTTTTACAACTCCGACTTTTTAGGAATCGGTTTATCAAGACGAAACAGAAAACAACAAAAGCTAATCCCCGCGTGATGTGATAAGCCATGCAAACCACGTAACAACCGCGCAGTGAACGCGTCTTCTCTCCGCGCGACTCGGGCAAATCCCATGTCAGGATTATCTCCAACAGTTGTGTTGGTCATGGGATCGAAGATAGAGAACCGTAAGGAATTGATACTAGAGCCCAACGACGATTTCCCACGGGGTCTGACTCCTTTATAAAGGAAGGCCTGTTATCTAATGTAGAGAGAGTTCGGTGCAGAGCAGCAGAAACCAATAGCAGTTGAATTTTTCCGTGACGTCTTTGCAGCAAGGGAAGGAAATAAATCAATTTCATGTTATTTCCCTTCTTCATGATCGAGTAATTTTTTTTTATTTCGATTCAAGGGATAGCTAGCTATGTTAGCATGATCATAAGATTATGATAGTAATTTAATATTATTCTTTTGCTAGATATATGTGTTTTCTAATTTTTATTGTTGATTTATTATGTAGTTTAATTGATTAAGAAGCCTATTAATTGATTGTCTACATGATTGATTACTAAACTAAGTTTTTAATCCGTAATTGTTATGCAACTTGGTTAAAGTAGTACTAAGACAAAGTGATTATGATCCTAGTTTTCATCTCTGTCTAAAAAGGAAACATAGAATGAATTAAATAATTTATGCTTGTCTAATTGTGTTGTTCATCCTTAGCTTCATCCTAGTATGTAATACTATCAATGAATGCATGAGGATTGCTTAATACCAATTGGTTCATTAGTAAGAATTTAATTTGGGTGCTTGACTTGAATTAATGAATGTAGGGATGATTAGATCTATCTAGCTCCTAGGTAAGTCATCGGCTAAGTATTCAGAGAAAGAATAATATGTTTATATACCGATGATCAATCTGCTAACTAGCATAAAAATCCCTTGAATCGAATTTAAATTGAATCTGAAACAAATCTAAATTTAATTAAAGTTTTTCCTTATTTGCATAATTAGTTAGTTGACTTCATAATTATTCATAACCCCCCATCTAGTTACTAAATTTGATTATCATATTCAGTCTCTAGGGTTCGACCTGGACTCACTAATACTGTAAGAAATATTACAAAAATTAGTGAAACAGTAATTAATTTTGATGAATTCGATAAGCATCAGTAACCTATATAACAAGCACTATTTTTATTTTGCCCATAGATAGGCTTGCAAACTTATTGAATGCAATCCTTCTTCCATGCATGGGTGGAAGAAGAATAGGTTCATTTATATTTCTTTAGACCAGCCCCTAGGTATTAGGTCCTTTAGGGGCAAAGCTTGGACTAAACCTAACTTTAATAAAATTCACTTAAGTGAAGACTTAGACCATTACAATAAGTTGCTCGAGGTCCATGTGCCAGAGTTAAAACTTTTCTTGATCGACCAGGCCTTGCATGATGTAGGCATTAGCATGGTTGGTCTCTAAAGTATGTCTGACCACTTTGGATTTGTTTTTCTTTCTTTCTGTATTTCTACATAGTTATTGGATTTGGCTGATCTCTTGATTATTATTTAGGTTATTATATTTGAAAAGATGAAGAAGATCGGTATAGAAAGACTTCAAAAGGTTGCCAAGAGAAAGGGGGCAGACATCACACAGGAATCCAGAAGAAAGAAGCTTAAGGGGTCTTTCTTATCAATGTCTTCTATAAGTACTGCCGCATCAAGAATCAGTCAGTCTCCTGCATCGATAAAGGTACCAATCTAACCAGGTCATTAGAAATGATCTGACCACCTTCGATGACTAGTTCTACAAGATCAATTGAAGCCATTCGACCACTTCTACCAACCAATCCTGCAATGCTGTCGGGGACTATCTTATCAGCATAATTGGCTGATGCCAGTCAATCTTCTAATGCTAAAAAAGAGTGCTTTATTTTGCAAAAGAAGCTGAGAGTGGCCAACACTAGTCACCGGGATCCAAAGCTCACCCAAGAGCTTCTAGAGATGATCTTACTTCTTGTCAATAAAGTAAAGTATGAAACATGTGCTATTTCTTAAGTGCTGGATGATAGTTATCTTAGAATTTTTCAGGTAATTATTTTTTCACCTTTCTTTCTTTTCTTCTACTTTTATTGTCTTTGTTTCAAATTAATCTTTTTATTTCTTTTTTCTAGCTTCTTTCTAATATCAATCATCTTAAATACTTTTTCATCACATATGATAAGGTAAAAAAGAACTTAAATAAAAAATTATCGATGATCAAAAAAGTAGTGAAAAAAGCATCCGATAAGGTAGAAGTGGCAAATGCTCAGGGAAATACTGTAGAAGCCCAAAGAGATGCTGCCAAGGTCCAAAAAAGGTTATAGAGGCTTAGAAGTGTATTGCTGAAGTCCAAAAGACCGAATTGGAGGTTGCAACCTCCATATAAATAAACCACCTGAAGATCAACCTCTCTGATATGAATAAGGAGGTTTAAATAACTAGAATTTCTATCTAGAAACTCTGGGAGGAGAAGAGGAGATTGGAGAAGGAGCTTGAAAAGGCCAAGAAGAAGGTCATAGAAGAATACAAGTTATCCAAGGACTTCTTGGATGATATGGATGATGAGTTGATCAGCATTTTTCATGAAGGATTTAGGGATTGTCAAAGCAAGGTGAGTGAACTTTTCCCAACCATTGATATTGCTCTCCTTATCTTAAGTATTAGTGCAAGATGCCGGTGCACCTACTGAAACCCTCCTTCGACCACTTCCAAAGTTACAACCATTGTTGAGGCACTGGAAGCACTTGCGGATGCCTAGCTAGAAGCTCCAACTGATCAAGAAGCAGAAGTATGAAGTCCTTTTTGCATTTTGTTTTTACTTTTTATCCTATTCAAATCCTGTCTCTCCTATTGGGAGTTTGCAAAACTTTTTACAAAAAATTGAAGTACTGAGATTTCAATTTTTTAATTAGTATTTTTATTTTTTTATTCTCTAATACTTTGAATGTATGTGTTATATGAGATCACTTACACAGCCTGCAGTAATACAGTAGCCATCATCTTAGATAAATTGGTCAAAGTTTTGCCCGAGAACTTAAAAAAAGAGATTGGGGGCCCTTTAAGAATAGTGGATTTGATAGAGGGTCTGACTAAAGAAGTGATCGATGCTCCTCTGAAATCCTTGATTGAGATATAGATTGGGAAGAAGGTGACTACTTCCGAGGCAACAAGGGCATCTTTAGAGATATTGGGGTTTAATGTGATAAGATATAAAGCAATTTCCAAGAACATGAGTGTCTTCTTTTTTATATTTGAATTAGGTTTCAATAGATGTATTCAAAAGGCAAAGAAATTATTTTCAAATATAGGTACAAGCTTTCTCACCTTAACATACTTGGATGCTCAGTCCTTAATTGAAGAGGTGTTGGGGAAAAATTCATACTCCTTTATAGTCATTGCTAGCACTGCTTTGGATATAGAAATGGAGATAGTAACTTTTGGTCTACCGGTCAAAGATGATCCTCCTTTAGAATGTGCAGGAGCTTTAAGCAGTGAGAAAGATAAAGGTCCCGGATCCTCATTTACCAAGCCTCCAAGAGCTCCAAGGTTAAATAGAAGAAAAAGATAGATGTATTTTTTCTTTTGCTTTGTTGGTGTAATACATAGAGATGAAAGAATTTCAATGAAAAAATTTTGTACTTTTATCTTTATTTTTCTTATGTATTAAAAATGTATACCACTCCCTAAGCTTTGAGATATTTTTTCTAAAATATCTATTTAAAATTTAGATAGTCATTTAGCTTCATTCCTTTGATTAATTTTAGGAGATGGATCTCGAGCTTTTGAGCCATAGAAGTTTTCTTGATTAGCTTTGGGAACATATATTTCATATAAGCTTTTTTGGATCAGTTTTTTGAGAATTTATAGGCTACTCTAGCCTTTTTTGGTCACTTTAGTTAATATTAAGAAAACTTGATCGAGAGTTTCGAGCAATGCTATGTCTCTACCTAATCACTTTAATAGGGAATACCTAATTGAAAGTTTGGGCAAACCTATACTTTCTATCTATTACTTTGATAGAGAATACTTGATCAAAAATTTGGATAAACCTGTACCCTCTACTCGATCACTTTGATAGAGATACTTGATCAAAAGTTTGGGTAAACCTGTACCCTCTATTCGATTACTTTAATAGAAAATACTTGATCAAAAGTTTAGACAAACCTATACCCTCTATCCGATTACTTTGATAAAGAATATCTAATTAAAAGTTTGGATAAACCTGTGCCCTCTATTCGATTACTTTGATAGAGAATACATGATTAAAAATTTGGACAAACCTGTGCTCTCGACTCGATCACTTTGATAGAGACTATTTAATTAGTAGTTTGGATAAGCCCGTGCCTTCCACTCAATCACTTTGATAAAGAGTACCTGATCGAAAGCTTGGAAAAACCTGTACCCTCTATCCGATCATTTTGATAGAGAGTACCTGATCGAAAGTCTGGGCAAATATGTGCCCTCTACTTAATCACTTTGATAGAGAGTTAGGCAAACCTGTGTCCTCTATCCGATTACTTTGAAAGAGAGTACCTAAGTAGATGTTTGGGTACACTTGTACTATCTACTTGATCACTTTAATAGAGAGTACTTAATCTAAAGTTTAGATAAATATGTGCCCTCTACTTGATCATTTTGATAGAGAATACCTGATTAAAAACTTGGACAAACCTATGCTCTTTATCCGATCACTTTGATAGAAAGTACTTGATCGAAAGTTTGGATAAACCTGTGCCCTCTATTTGATCATTTTGATAGAGAATACCTAATCAAAAGTTTGAACAAGCCTATATCCTCTACCTGATCACTTTTATAGAGAGTACCTGATTAAAAGTTTGGACAAACCAATGCCCTCTATCCAATCACTTTGATAGAGAGTATCCAATAAAAAGTTTGGACAAACCTATGCCCTCTACCTAATTACTTTAATAGAGATAATACCGAGACATCTTTTTTTTAAAAAAATTATTGATAATATTTTTTCAAATTATCAAAATTTTGTAATTTCAGAATTAGAGTTCCATCCATATTTTCCTACCCCCCAACCCTTATAGAGGCCTGAGATCATGCCAACTGTCCCCTCAATTGGTAGATTATCTAACACAGCTTCATGCTTAGAATGCCATCAGGGGGCCCCTTCTTTTTTCTTGGTGTTGATATACTTATTGAGGCAGCCCCTACATATCAGATTATTGATCACCTACTTTAACTTTTGATAATCTTCCGTATCATGACTATAATCTCTATAATAGTGGCAGTATTTATTCTTGTCCCTCACTCTGACAGACCCCTCATGGGTAGTGGTCGATGCAAAAAATTCTTGTTCTCGATCTTCATCAGGATGTGAGATCAAGAGGTAGTCAAAAAGGTATGTTGGTGAATTGTCGAGCATGATGATTAGGTTTTGAACTCTTTAGAGGTCTGGTAGCTTTTGGTCGGATGCGAGTTTTCTCCTCATGAGCCCATTTCTTTCTAGTCTCCTTCTTTCCTTCTTCCTTTTGATGAAGGGAATAGCCTTCCTCAACTTGGGTATACTTCCTTGCAAGTGCAAAGAGCTCAGAATAACTTCTTGAAATTTTTTTATCCAAGGAGAAGCTTAGGTGATCATTCTAGAGTCCTCGTTTCAAGATTGACATAGTGATGGACTCGTTGAGATCTCTGATCTCTAGTGTGGCTGCATTGAAGCATGCCATATAACTCTGGAGCCTCTCCTTCTTCTTGCTTGATGGAGAAGATGCTATTATTATTCTTTGGTTATGGTCGATGACTGTTAAAATGGATTACTAGCTGACTTTCTAGTTGCTAGAAAGAATAGCTGGATCTAAGTAGTAAACTTGAAAATAACATCCTGATGGTTTTCTTTAGAGTTATCGGAAAGGCCAAGTATAATAAGGCATTGGATGTGTTTTGGAGCCTCATAAGGGCTTTGTATCCCTCCAGATGGTCAATAGGATCAGTTAGAGCTATTATAGGGTTTGATTGATGGCATCTTGAATCAATAGGGAATCGGCTCATTCATGATTTTTTTAAAAAAGGGGACAAGTGTTGAAGTCATAAAAATTATTCTAGTAGTGATCTTCTATGTAGATTTCTTTAAATTTAGCCTCCAACTCCTGGACCTTTTTTTTGATATCATCTCCTCGCTGAGAGTGATCATTTGAAGGGTTCACTAGAGTTGAATCCTCTTAGAAATCCTTTAGAAAATGATGGTGATGGTTTCTTTTTTCTTAAGAAGAAATTGATCACTAGATTTCTTTCTCCCTACAGGGAGGTTGATGACTTGTCACCTCCACCAGACTGATGCTTGTAGTTCTGCCGAGATTTTTCAGCTAGCAAGGTAAGAGATTGGATAGTAGATTGTTAGAGAAGATGGATGATATTTGTTAGTAGCTGGACTTGCTCAATCAGAGTGTTCGACCTTAGGTTAGTAGTAGAAGTAGCTAAGGATTTTTTACCTCAATTTTTACTGTATTGGGATCATTTTGAGAAAATTGCCATTAGGGGATAGAGTTGAGTAGAGATCTTCCTCTTGGCTTTTTCTTGAAAGGTTTGGACCAGGCTCTTCTTCTAGCACCAATCTATTATTACACCTCTCTAAGCTTGATAAGCTGGTTATACTAGAGTGGATTTTAGGCTCATAAAGATCTTCAATAAATTGGCTGATGACTTTAGAAGTAGACTTGATCAGCTCCTTGATCTATAATAGAAGTCCTCATCATTAAAAGAATTGATGGGATTTCTTCAATGGAAAATCTTTTGATGTTTAAGTTAGCTTAGAGAGAAAAATAGTAAGAAAAAAAATGGAGAGAGAGTGTATCCAAGAGAGTCACTTGGAGTTTTTCTTGATCCCCTATTTATAGTATTTAGGACTGAGTTGGTTAGGTAATTATAACTATTTATGAGGTAGTTACATTATTAAAAAAGTTATTAAGTCAGTTAGGTGATTAAGAAATCAGTTTGTGAAGTGGTTTAGTAAGTGGTATGTTATACTTCTTGATAACCACTTTACCAACCTTATCGTAATAGCTCTAACAACTCTAAGATATATGCTTCATATTAAATGAACTTGTGAAGCTTTATACTTGGCTCAGATAAGTGGTCATACATATTCGATTAGTAGTTGAGTATCTTGTGCTTCAGATAAATGATTAGTTCCTAGATGTTGGGCACCTTGTGGCTCAAATAAGTGATCAGCTCCTAGTTATCGGGCACCTTATGCCTCAAATAAAGGATTGGTTCCTGGCCATCAGGCATCTTGTGTCTCATATAAATGATCAGCTCTTGGTCATTGGGTATCTTGTGCCTTAAATAAGTGATCAACTCTTGATCATTAGATACCTTGCATTTCAAATAAGTGATCGGTTCTTGATCATCGGGCAACTTGTGCCTCAAATAGGTGATTGACTCCTGGCTATCAGGTATCCTGTGCCTCAAATAAGTGATTGGCTCCTGATTAAATATTTTTCTATATACTAGCAATTACTTATGATAAGTCATTTACCTTGTAATACTTGGTTTGCTCTGAGGTTGTATTACAAAATGCCATGATAATTATATATTGAACATCAAGGGATTAGGTGTAGTGCATGAGAAGAAAGCTGTGAGGGATCTCGTCTACTCTTCTTCTTGTGATATTTTACTTCTACAAGAATCTAAGATGGCTGAACCATCTCAAGCTTATTTGAGAGCTCTGGGTGGAAGAAGATTGGATGATCGAGCTTATCTTGATTTAGATGGATCATCAGGGGGGATTTTAATTGGCTAGAATTCATAGCTATTTACTATCAATAATGTGCTAAAAAAGGCCTTCTCTTTGCCAGTAGAGTTGTTTTGCTTTAATTGTCAAAGGAATCTTTTGATAACAATAGTTTATGGACCTAATGAGAGATAATTGAGAGAAGCCTTCTTTCAGGAATTGATTGCTGTTGGAAGTTATTTGCAAGGCCTTCAGATCAATGGGGGTGACTTTAACATCACCAAAAGTACAACTAAAAGAAGACATAATCCATAGTGCCTCAAGGATAATTTGATATTTTTGGACATGATTTCAGCTGCTGAATTTGTGGATTTAGATCTCAAAGATAAAGACTTTACTTGAACTAATAGAAGAGGACACCCTTCCCTTGCTTGGTTGGACAGATTCCTATTATCGTCGAAGTGGGAAGTTCTCTTTCATGCTTCCGTTCAAAATGTATTGTCATTTTTTTGCTTATGATCATATTCCTATCACCTTCAATTGCGATGTCAAATTTCATTGTCTGAAAATTCTTAAATTTGAGGCTTGGTGGATCAAAGAACTGGATCTTGAAAATGTTGCATATAGCTCATGGAAAAAAAATTAGGGATGAACCCAACCCAACAGTGGCATAGGTGTGTAACTTGAGAAATCTAAAAAATTAAGGCTCTCAAACTATGGTCATCCTCCAGAAGAATCACAAAGAAAGATTTGAACGAGAAATTCCAATCTGATATTAATATTTTGGATAGAAAGGAGGAATCTTCGGATCTATCACCCTAAGACTTTGTAGAAAGAAGAATTTTGAAATAATCGATGAAGGATATTCATAGTAAGGAAGAGATTTATTAGAAGTAACAGTCCAAAGTCACTTGGTTGAAGGAAGGGGACCGCAATACCTTTTCCCACAAGGTCACCTTAGTAGAAAGCAAAGAATTCACATAACATTTGTTGTGGATGAAGGTGTAGAAATTCAAAATCAAGACGTGAAGATCAACCCATCTATTTTTCAAAAACTTGTTTGGGAGCTCTACCCCTCCTTGCTCATCCTTTGATTGGAATGTGCTATATGGCTCTCCGCAGATAGATCTAAATAACTTGGATTTCAATTTCTCAATGGAAGAGATAAAAAAAGCTATGTTTCCCTTTGGAAACGTGAAAGCACCAGGGCCCGATGGCTTCATCATTTCCTTTAAAAGGTTTCAAAATCTCATTTGTGATGACTTGATGGTATTGTTTGATGAGTTTCATAAAGATAATTTAAATATGACAAGGTTGAACTCTATGTATATCTTTCTAATTTTCAAGGAAGAGTGCACTTTCACTATCCGAGATTAGCGACCGATTAGTCTCCTAAATGGATTGTATAAGGTTATTATTCAAATATTTGTAGAAGAAGAGGAAAAGCAAGAAAGAAAAAGAGAAAAGAGACTTTATTATCTCTATTTCAATTTTATTCAATACATTTTATAAGTTATTTATATTAGTACATAGATTCTATACAAGAAAAATAATAACATCTGATACAGAATTATTATACAAAATAGAATCATACTGATAAAAGAATATTATAAGATCACATTAATAAAGAAAAATATTATGGATTATCATGTGATCGATGTATAAAATTTTTTGATTACCTAGAATCATGTGATCACCTAAAATTATGCTAACACTCCCCCTCAAACTTAAGATAGTACTGTAGGTGTCAACTTGAGTTTGAAAACTAAATCATGAATATACTCAAAAGCTAGCATGGTAAACTAATGTGTTTGCTAGTGTGGTTGATTTAATGATGTGATTATGAGAAAACATAAAAGGTAGTAATCATAGCAAGGCTGTCCTTCAAAGAAAAGGTAGCCGAAGGTTGATGATTCTTGTAAACAAAAATTTTACAAGAGAGAAGGCTGGTCCTCAAAATGAAGATAGCTAAAGATTGATGATACTCATAGATAAACATATCACAGAAGAGAAGGTCATTGCTCAAAGATAAGGCAGTTGAAGGTCGAGGATCCTCACAGACAAAAATATAATAGAAGAGAAGGTTGATGCTTAAGTAGAAGGCAGCTAATGCCAATAATGGAGTGAAATTCGCTAAGCAATGACAAGGAGAGATAATCAAAGATAAGAAGTTGACGAGAAAAACAATAAAGAGGAGTTATGAATGCATCAAAAAATAAGAAACTTTTGAATATTAATCTATCAAAAATAAATAATTTGTAGATTCATTAAAAATAAAAGATTTTCAAGAAAATAGAGATCGATAAAGTAGTCATTGTGGCTATAGTAAAGACGAAAGAGATGATAGTAGCATATTTTAATCTGACTTTAATACCATGTTAATTTTTTTGTGGAAAAGGAAAAGCAAGAGAGAGATAGAAAAAAGAGACTTTATTATCTCTTTTTTAATTTTATTCAATACATCTCAAAGGTTATTTATACTAAAATATAGATTTCAAACAAGAATAATAATAATAATTGATATAGAGTCATGCTAACAAAGAAAAATATATAAAATTATACTAATAAAGAAATATTATGAGTTCATGTTATAAAAAAAAATATTATAAATTGTCATGTGATTATCTAAAATCATACTAACAGTTATTACTAAGGTTCTTTATCCAAGATTAGCAAAATGTCTACCTCTACTTATTCATGTCTCCCAATCAAAATTTGCACAAAGGAGGTCAATTAACGAGAACTTCTTAAGCATGAACGAGATGCTAGCTAATTGTAGGATTGTTAGATGTATGTCCTAAAAGCTAATTAGGCTAATGCATATTTATATTATAGGATATAATTTTGTACTTGACTTTATTATTCATCAATAAATTATGTATTTTTTATTCATATTTTATGTATCCATGAATTATCCAAGAAATTAATAAAGATGATATATATTCTCAACAGTTGAGAATTTAAAACATGCATCATTGATAATTAATTTCTTAATTACTTCCAATCAATGGATCATCATGGGGACGGTGATTGATTTTATGAGATTGGTGCACAGATCACTTCCCTTTGGATAGATGAGTCTCCAGACTATAGAACAAAAAACTAGAGTAAGAGTATAGGTAGTTGTTAAAGAATAAGGATATTGAGTATGACCCATACGAGAAGTCACTTGGATTACCACTCACTTGTTAGTGACTTTCTTGATTTGTAATGGTGTGAATGGTTCTTTGATCTGTGATACCTAAGCTATTCACAATGGGGTTGTTATAGTTTGACTACACATACATTTAGTCTCCTAGTCATATAGATTCTTGTTGTACATATTGGCTACAATAAGTTCATCATAGGAGTAGAATGCACACTTAGATGAGATCTATTGACTTTAATAGTTAAGGGATAATTCTATGTGATTTATAAAGTTAAGTTCTTAAGACCATAGCCATGACAATGTGAATAATGAAATTTTTTTTTTATGAAATTTTATAATATAAACTCGAATAGATTAAATCTTACATATGATAAATGATGGAGTTTGACAAGTTTTCTATAACCTCCATCTTGTTAGGACTCATCATAAAAGAACTAAATTATACGAAACTATATTAAAGGTTCATACTTTCATTCTGCTGGATTGCCACTACATACTACTAGGCATGATTAGTGGATTGTGAGACTCATGAGGATCATCTTAATGATCGATGATCCTTGTTGCACAAAGTTGGAATCAATATTATTAGTGATAGAGATCACAATATATCTGACTATCAGGTAGAATAAAATCTATAGGATCATACACATAAGAGATATTGGCTGATCGAATAGTTGGATCATGATTTATGAATTGCTATAGTATCCAATTATTAATATGATTGATAATTGGATTGATTTGTAATAGTTACAAATTAAAGAGAATAAAGTGAAAAGGTTGCAGGAGGACTTAATTGTAAATATTGTAATATTAATTTGATTAGATCAAATTCATTAGTTAAGGTTAAGTCCAAGTTAAATTGGGATTTGATTGAGCTTGATTTAATTTGATTTATTTTAACTAAGTCAAATAATTTAAGTTTGAATCAAATCAGGATTTGATTCACTTATTTGATTCACTCAAATTCAAACCCCAACTAATTTTTCCTAGAAGTAGGACCCCTTGAAAGATCACGCCTAAGAGGGATGCTAGGATCTGCATCCTGCATGTATATGACATGCATTCTAGATTGCTAGGTCTCATATGCCGAAGGGATGCCAGTATTTGCATCCCTCATGCACAGGACTCGCATCCCATATTACTGGGTCTCGCATCTCTGCAAAGGCTATGGTAAAAAAAAGACCCTCTTTATCCAGAAAAGTTTTGGCATATTGGGTCTCTCTCTCTCTCTCTCTCTCTCTCTCTCTCTCTCTCTCTCTCTCTCCACGTCCTTACCTATTTTGTTTGCACAAGAGCCTTCCTAGAAAACTCTTGATGCGCAATAAATTAAAAGGGGGGCATCCCTTTTGTTTGTGCATGAGAAAAGTGTTTGGATTTTCCTACAGCAATGAGTTAAGAAAAATATAGAGTTTTTCATTCTTGTTTCTTATGCTCCTACTCTTCTCTTGAGAAGAGAAGATGATATTAGATTCATCATTTAAGGAGTGATCTTTACAAGGGAGCTAGTACTCCAGTAAGATCAGGATCTTCTCATTAGTTTAATCTTGTGTGGATACTTATAGAGGCTGGACACTTATGCAGCTTTAACAAGCCTCAAACTAAATCCATAGATTTCAGATCATGGTAAAGAACTATTCGTGCAAAGATAAGGATTTGATCTTCTCTTTAATATTGTTCTTTCTTTATCTTGTATATGAGGGATCTTATTTTTGAGATGAGATCTCATATATATTTGTATATAAGATGAAATTAAAATCATTTTAATTTATTTTCAACTGCATATATATTTTAATCATGCATGCTAATATCGTTTATAATAGTGGTATTAAAGCCACCCTCATATTTTCAATATTATTATTTGAAATTGAAAAAATAATGATTGTGTTTGTTGAATTTCATAATTGTATTGATGTAAAAGTTGATTACATGTAGAATGTATTATGAACAAGAAGATCAAAATCATATTATAGCAAGCAAATCATAAATTCTTTAGATCTAAAATTAAAATACGTAGATTTGAATTAATTTTTAGATTTGAAATTTAATTTATATGTATGTGATGCATGAGGTGATGATCATGGATAAACTTAATTAGAACTGTGATGTGATCAATGATGCTATCTATGTATGATTGAGGTGTCTGTGAGGACCAATTTGATTATGTATTTGCAGAGCTATGTGTCTCATTAAATTAGATCTAATGTATGTATCTTAGGTGTCAGTGTGCATCATATGATTCATGTATTTCAAGACTTGTGAGACTCATTAATTGGGTTGTAATAAATATTATTATTGATTTGGTACTTTGGATTTTATTCTATGATGTGGTTGCATGTTAATGGTTGATCGAGTTGCAACCCCTTAGCACATGATGGACATGGATCGAGATGAGTGGTTAATTGCGATGGATCAAGGAGTTGATTGTGATCAAATCAATGGTACTAGAGATTGAATCAAAGGTTGAAGATGATCAAACCAATTGACGTGCATGTGTTTGTAATAGTTAATCTATAGACTCAATTCTGGCTTAATGGCTCGAGCCCGAATTACAAATCTATGATCATCACAAAATTTCTTTATGTTAATTAGTTATTTACATGTGATATAGATAATTAATAAATTAGATAAGACCTAAATAAAATTTTCTCATATATATTAAGTTTGGCGGTCCTCTACCATTGTTGATATGCGGGCATCTTACTAGTATTGATTATTCTTGGTTAGATATATCAACTACTCTATTAGTAAGAATTGCTGCAAGATGATGATGGAGTTGGGCTCAATAACTATTAGTGAGGGATCTGTTGATGGCTTTATACCTGTGTTTGAATGGTAGGCCTGACTTAGCTAAGGAATATGGTTAATAATTATTAGGTGAGGCCTACATGACTTAGAGACTGAAGATCACTATGACATGGTTGAAAAGCATTGGACAAGAGTTATCCACTTATGATTTGCATGTCACCAATAACTATTAGGTAAGGTGCATATAGATCAGTGAAATTGTAGTACTTACTCGAAATTGTAGTCATAGGAATTTCATTTCTCTACATGAGGAGTGTGAGAAATTCGATGAAATAGTAAGAGGCATATTTGTTTCATAAAGATCCTAAAAAATATTTTAAAGATCAAGTACACATATCTAACTAGAATCTTTGCTCTCTATAGTTCATCATATTAGCTACCAACCCTTTAGTCTGAATTCTCAAAACCAACAGATTAACCTAAATCAACTACATACACTGGCTTAGAAACCTTAAAATAGTTTTAAGCTCAGAAAAGATAGGCTATGTACTTGACCGGGAATCCCCTACTATGCCAAGCCATCCAACTGCTAAACAACGAATAACACTTGAAAAATGATGGATGACAATAATAAGGTCAAGTGCTATATCTTGGCATCAATATCCAATGAACTTCAATGCTAGCATGAGGACTGCTAGGACAGTGATAACTCACTTGCAAGAGTTATATGATGAATAAAGTTGGACTGCATGCTATGAAGTGTCCAATAGACTCTTTAATACAAGGATATGAGAAGGGCAGTCAAGGGTTGCCAATCCATTATCATTATCTAACAATGATTAAGGACTTGGAGGAGCTTGAGAAGCTTAGAATGACTATGCATAAAGAATTGCAAGTAAATTTGATCCTGCAATCACTTAGCAGCTCATATGAATAGTTTCTAGTAAACTACCATATGACTAAGATTGATAGTATTTTGGCTAAATTCTTGAACATGCTGGTGACCATTGAGGGGACCTTGAAAAGTTTAAGGGATACTATTTTTGCTATGGAACATGCATCTATATTTAAAAGAAAGTCTACTTGGAAGAATAAGTTCGTGAAAAAGCAAAAGCAAGAGAGCAAGCCAAAGAAGGACGCTTCTACTGACAAAGAAAAAATATTTCCACTATAATGTTGATGGCCACTAAAGAGGAACTATCCTGCCTATCTGGAGAGTCTAAAAAAAGAACAGAGACATACCTTTTGAAGGCATGTTAAATCTGCTCATTATTGAAACTAATATTATGATTTTCTCTACTTATTGTTAGATCATAGACTCTGGTTCAAGTGCTTACTTGTGTACTTCTATGCAGGGTCTAGAGAAAAGTAGAGGGATAAGGGAAGGTGAAGGTGAAATAACCCCTTGGATTACTAATGGGGTAAGAGTTGTTGCTATAGCTATTGGTACCTATCCTTTATGATTACCATCTAGGTTTAGTTTGATACTTAGACACTGCCACTATGTACCTACTGCTAGAAAGAATTTAATTTCTATTTCATCATTAGTATAGGATGATTACCATTTTAATTTAAATAAAGACTACAGTTTCATTTATTTCATAAATAAATTGATTGCATGTAGTTTTATGATTGATAGTCTCTACTATTTATATACAGATATATTTATGAATGTATCTAAGCAGATATGAGTGCCGTAGGATCTAAAAGATCTAGATAAAAGATAAATTATAGATATATGTGGCAACTCAGGCTTCGTCATATTGGAGAGGATAGAATAAATAAATTGGAAAAGGATAGGATCCTTAGCTTATTAACTTTTGACTCATATCCAATTTGTGAATCCTGCCTTCAAGAAAATGTAAACTTAGGTATGATGCTCCCAAGCCTAAGGAGACCAGGTGAGGGGCCAAGGTGTTGGCTCTAAGTGGCTAGGACTAGCTAGGTCCTAAGGTGGAGACGTGCTGCCCTCCATATGTATGAGGTCCAGGGTTTGGGGCCTTGAAGGGGTTAAGCTACTATTGGGCTAAGTTAGATTCAAGGGAATGAGAGCATGCAAGTTATGGATGTATATGGGCTTAGATAAGTACTTTCCTAGTGGGCTTAGCATTGGGAGTTGTTTGAGTTAATGTTGGATTCATATTTTCTATTCCTATTTGATTTAGGAGAGCCTTTTGTATACAAATAGGCATACCATGTAACACTAAAGTAATTGGAATTAATAGAAACTCTTTTTCTTCCAAAAATCTATAACTTTGTCTCTTTTCCTCTCTCCTTCATTGCACCCAAGACTTCAAGTAGGGGGTGCCCATGATTCCAAAAGTAGGACTCCTTGCTGCACATAATCTTGGAGTGCTAGGGATTTTTAGTGCTAAGAAAGGATTAGCACTTGGAGAGCGGTCGCCCCTTCTTCTTCACACCTATTGCTGATCCCTATCTTGCTGCATCTAGATTTCCACACTATCAAAGAAACCCTCTTACAAATGGTATCAATACCTAGTGACACGTGGAAAGCGAAGAAGATGTCATATGCGAGGGAAAGATAATATCTACACATCTAGAAATTTTCTGCAGCAACTTCTTCGCACCATATCTCTTTCTATCTTCTTTGTTGTGATCTCAAACCTTGATAAGGGCTTCTACACATGGTAGGGGCAAGAAGAAGAGGTTCCCAAACATTTGGTTGCTTGGGAGGAAAATCAGAATCAGATTTGATCTTGATAAAGGTACAAAAATATTTTTTTATTTCGATGTTGATTGTAGAATTTTCTGTTTTGGAGTTTGTTTGCTTGTTGGTTATTTGCAATGGCATCAAGTAGTATTAAAGTGGTTTTGACAAGTATGATGGCAAGGATAGCAAAGAATGGAGGATTTGCTAAGGCAATAGAGAACTTATAAAGTCTTGGTGAAGGAAAGGCATGCGAAGATTGGTGTTGAAGATTGGAAGGAGTTAGAGGAGACAACATTTAGCACAATTAGGATGTGCTTGGCCAACCAAGTTGTACCTAAGATATGTAATGAGACCATGGCAAAAGGGCTTCGGGAAAAGCTAGAGAATACTTACATGGATAAGAACATGATAAATAAATTATGGTTGAAGAAGCAGTTGTACAACTTAAGGATGCCTGGAGGAGGAGATCTCATCAGTCATATTAAAAAGTTTAACTAGGTTTATTCAGATGTGATAAGTCTTGATGTGAAGATTGATGAGAAGGATAGGGCATTGTTAGTATTGTATTCTCTTCAAGGGTCTTTTGATGATCTCATAACAACCTTGGTGTATGGAAAAGATATACTGGTCTAAGAGGAAGTTGTTGGCTTATTAGCTATGGCACTATTGGATGGGTCGCATAAGTAATAGAGGGCTCACTGAATTAAGCAAAAGAGGATTGATTCTAGCATTAAAAAAGGAAGGAGATGATCTATGTGAGCTTTACATCCCTGAAAAATAGCAAAGAGTTATGTTTGCCAGTAGTACTAAGTGCAATGAGGGAGTGCTTGAGTTGGTGCACTCGAATGTATGGGGACTAGCCCCTGTTTTAGCTAGAGATGGGGCAAGATACTTTGTGACCTTATTGATAACTTTTCAAGAAAGGTCTGGATCTATCTGATTAGGAAAAAGTTGAAGGTATTTGACCAGTTTAAAGCTTAGAGAGCTGAAGTTGAAAAGGAGATAGGGAAACCAGTGAAGTGCCTGAGATCTGATAATGGAGGGAAGTTTACAAGCTATGAGTTTAGAAATTATTATGAGGAGAATGGTATCAAATGCCATTACATAATAAGGATGACTTTCTAATAGAATGGTATCATGGAAACGATAGACCTAACACTCATAGAGAAGGCCAGGAGCTTGAGGTTGAAAGCATCACTTCTAAAATTTTTTTGGCATGATGCTATAATATTTTCTTGTATACTTGTTAATAGGTTGCCTAATGCAAGCTCAGTAGAGAAACTCTAGAGGAGGTCTAGAGTAGAAAGAATGTGGATCTTGGCCACCTGAAGGTCTTTGATTGCCCAGCCTACGTACTTGTGGAGGCAATCAAAAGGAGCACATTGGATCTAAGTCACAGAAGCTGATCTTCATCAAGTATCCACAAAGAGTAAAGGGCTACTTATCATGGGATCCTCATTTGCAGAAGTATACAATCATTAGGAATATCATCTTTGATGGGAGGAGCATCTTAGGGAGGCAAAGTGGTATAGATGAAGCTAAAAAGGCAAAACAGGATAGCATTGGACAGCTTTCATATTCAAGTGATCTGCTTACAATTTCTACCTCAAAATATGTCTTTTCTTGTGGAGTTGGGTAGGCACACTCCCATGCATGTGGAGGATCAGCGAGGAGAGCCACTATCTAAGAGGAGGTTCAAATTAAGTTGCATATATTAGACTTGGGGCCTAACCCAGTAGAAGTGGCACTGCACAAGACTAAGCATACCATCCACAAACCAGTTCGCTTTGGCATTGATAAGACTATTTCATTTGCTCTCATTACTACCAATGGAGATCCAGAGAGTTATAAAGAGGCCATGAAAAGTTTAAATCATGAATCATGGATACAAGGCTTGATGGAGGAGATGGAGTCCTTGAGGATGAATAAGATATGGTACCTGGTAGATCTACCTAGAGATGTTCGGCCTATTAGTTCTAAGTGGATGTTCATAAGAAAGGTGGCACCTTCAATGTAAGGAGGAGTAAGGTACAAGGCAAGGCTAGTAGCCAAGAAAAACTTATAGAGGGAAAGAGTGGACTATATAGAGATTTTCTTTCTATTTATGTGCCATACTTTAATTCGGGTGCTATTATTGCTTGTAGCTAAGCATACATGGAATTGGAGTAGATCGACAAAATGATAACCTTTCTACATAAAAACTTGGAAGAGAGGATCTACATGAGGCAACCTGAAGATTTCATCAAGGCTGGATGGGAGGAAAATGTTTGTCTACTCAAGAGTCGTTATATGGCTTGAAGTAGTTACCTTGTTAGCGGTATCGAAGGTTTGATTCCTATGACTTGAGCCTTGGTTTTCTTAGATGTAACATGATTGTTGCATATATATGAAGGATGTGGATGAGGATGATGCATTATATTTACTTTTATATGTGAATGATATGCTCATTGCTATAGGAGTACTGATGCTATGAATTGACTGAAAAGTGCATGGTCTTTTGAATTTGAGATGAAATATTTGGGTTTAGCCAGGAAGACACTTGAAATGAAAATTTGCAGAGATAGAAGTAAGGGTTCTTTCCACTTGTCATAAGGAGGATACATTCAGAAAGCACTTGAGAGGTTTGGCATGGACAAGGCCAAATTAGTTGTGACACCATTGCCTAGTCACATCTCTCTCTAAGCAAAGAGCTCCCAGATAAATGAAGAGAGAGTACATGGACAGAGTTTCTTATACCAATGCCGTGGGCTATGTGATGTATACAATGGTATGTTGTAGGCCGGATATAGTATACATAGTGAGTTTAGTTAGCATGTATATAGCTAACCCTGGTATAAGGAGCATTGGAAGGCATTGAAATGGACCTGATGGTATCTATAGGGAACTCGGAGGCTTGGTTTGATTTTTGGATAGCAAGATGGACTTGAGAGGAACTCGAAGGAGTTAATTAAAGGTTCAAGTCCTTTGGAAGGGTTTGTTGATGCTAATTATGTAGGTCATCATGATACAAGGAGGCTACTACAAGTTTTGTTTTATGCATGAATGGTGGGCTTGTTATTTGAAGATCAATCCTTCAATCTTTCATGGCCTTATACACCACAAAGGCCGAGTACATAGGGTTTACAGAGGCTACTAAGGAGGTTCTTTGGCTGAAGAGACTCATTGGAGAGATGGGGTTGAAGCAAAGTACAGTGGTGCTGCACAGTGATAGTTAGACTGTTTTGTATTTGGTTCAAAACCCGGTCTATCATGCACACACAAAGCATATAAACATGAGGTACTATAGGATCAGAGAGCTGGTGGAAGAAGGTGAGATGTATCCTATCCAAGTTCATACAAATAACCAGTCTGATGCACTTATGAAGATTCTTCTGTTGATAGCTTTCTCTCATGTGTGGCACAAATGGATCTGATGGATCGTGCTAAGTTTGCAACAACTTTGGAGCACCAAATGGAGATTGTAAGTTCAAGTGTGGTGCTCCCAAGTTTAAAGAAACCAGGTGAGGGGCCAGAGCATTGGCTCCAAGAGGCTAGGGCCAACTAGGTCCTAGGGTGAAGGCATGCAACCCTCTACATGTATAAGGTCTAGGGTTTGAGGCCTTGAAGGGCTAAGCTACTATTGTGCTAGGTTAGGTCCAAGTGGGGGAGAGCATGCAAGTTATGGGTATACATGGATTCGGGATCGAAGAGCTTTCCCAGTAGGCTTAGCATTGGTGAGTTAAGGTTGGATTATATTTCCTATTCCTATTTAGTTTAGGAGAGCCTTTTTGTATATAAATAGGTATATCATGTAGGAATTGATAGAAACTCTTTTTTTCCAAAAAATCTAAGACTCTCTCTTCCTCTCTCCTTCATGCTACCCAAGACTCCAGCTAGGGGGTGCCCAAGATTCCAAAAGCAGAAGGACTCCTTGTAGCCCATCATCTTGGAGTGCTAGGGATTTTTAGTGCTGAGAAAGGATTAGCACTTGGAGGGTTATGCCCCATATTCTTCACGCCTCTTGCTAGTCCCTATCTTGCTACTTTTTAGATCTCCATGCAATCAAGGAAACCCTCTTACATGAAAGATGGCAAAATTACCTTTTGCGGGATATAGGAAGAAGACTACGAAGATACTTGTCCTAGTATACACTGATATGTGTAGCCTATTTGATATGCTAGCCAAGGATGGTTATCTCTACTTCAGTACTTTTATCAATGACTACTTACGATATAAGTATGTGTATCTTATGAGACACAAATATGAAGCCTTTGAAAAGCTTAAAGAATTTAAATATGACATAGAAAAACAAACTAGAAAATTTCTTAAGATTTTCTAGTCAGGTCGAGGAGGAGAAAACCTTGATGAGAAATTTTGAAATTATCTCAAAAAATGGTACAATCTCGTAATGAACTTCTCTTGGTACACCTCAATTTAATGGGATATTGAAAAGGAAGCATATGATTCTATTAGATATTGTATGATTCATGATGTACTTCACTGATTTACCTTTATTTTTTTGGGAATATGCTTTACTTGATACATTATATTTATAGAATAAATCAATTCCTTCTAAATTCGCTCCTATCATGTCCTATGAGATGTAGCATTGTAAGAAGCCGAGTCTTGGTCATCTCAAGATTTAGGAATGTGGTCATATCCTATTTAATACATTTAGTCCATTCATAAATTGCCCATATAACTTATCTCATAAGCTATCCATTTAGTATGGTTAGAACTTAAAATAGATAGTAGCCCATTTAGCCTATCACAACTCCAATGGCTGGTTCATTTTGATATGAAAAACTGATTCAAGTTGGTTTGATTTGAAAATTGATCCTAAACCAGTTTAAACTAAATTGCGCACACCCGAAATAGCAAATGATATGTTTGGTGCACTTGAAATATAGATTATACTATTATAATAATATAGGTATTTAGGGATTGTTTGGATGTGTAGGCCCAATATTTTATAGGATTCATAGATTTGGCTAGTGTAACCAGAAAAAAATGTAAGCTGGACTAGACTTAAATTCCTAATTTCTAGGTGCCTTTGGAGTGAGCCTTCCTGGAACCTATAAGATTTTAAAAAATCAAATATCAACATGTTTTTTTTAATCCCCTAGGATTCTGGCCCGCTCCAAAGGTTCCTTGAGATTTGGAATATAGATCCAGCCTAGATTATTATTATTTTTTAAAAATTTTATTAGCCTCACCCATGAATCTCACATAATTTTAGGCCCAGATTTTCAAATAGGTCCTTAGTGGTAAAAATTGCCATCAGACAATCATTAAAATGGATAAATGGGAAAATAAAATTGAATAACCCCCTTAGCTACCGTTGCTAAAAGTTTACGGATAGGGACGGACCATACCAATTTTTTCAGGTAAGACCAAGAGAATATAAAATAAAAAATATTAATAAATAATTAAAATCAATTTAAATATTTTTTATGAGTATTATTTGAATTATGTTTGATGTTATTTCATAAAATTAAATTCATCAATGATGGAAGCTACTGTAAAATTTTTAGCATTCTCCTTTTTGATGTAAGTGACTAAATAATTGGCAAGAAAGTCATCTTCCATCTTGTTGCGTAATTTAGTCTTGATAATTTTCATTGCTAAAAAATGCTCTCTCTGTAATAGCAGTTATAATTGAAGAGTCATAAGCATCCCAGACTCGTGGAGGATATGCACGTAGTGACGGTGGTTTACCGACAATATTTTTATTCGACTCAAAAATGGTTATTATGGGGTAAAAAAAAATAAAAGAAGCTCTCGTAAACTAGAATTTTTTAGCAGCCACATATGCTAGTGTAGATGTATAGATGTATTTTAGAAGCATTTTAAAAACCATTTTGCCCATGCAAACTATTTTTAGAGGCAAATATTTTGTTGTTATAAAAAATGATGTTTGCTAATTAAGCATAATTTTTTTAAAAAAAAGGATCTTCCTGGCTTTTGCAAAACACCGTAGCGAAGTTAGAGAATGCACAGCCGTGCATATTCATACGGAAAAACATTTAAAATCTGTAAAGCGCCACGGTAGATGTATAACCAGGGGATGCATACTAATTTTTGCAGCGGTCTCTATTTGCTTCGATGCTTCATCTTTAGGAAACCATGAACAACAGACTTGGATGGGGTTGCATGGAGCATGGATATCACCGTGTAATTAAGCATCTCCCCATCGTCTTCTGCCAGGGGTTGCAAAGATGGATTATCCTCCCTCGATTCCTTCGCTCAATCACACATTTAATGTTTGCTTTGAGATTAGTATGGATGATGTATGATCGAAGGAGTTTGGCATGGAGAGCTTCGAGATCTGGACAGGGTGCCGTCAACGGCCAACGTCATGAAATTGAAGAAGATAAGGCGCGAAGAGTACTTGACATGACTCCTTTGTCCGCCGGTGCATGCATGCATCCATACCGGATGGTGACCCGTTCATTCACATCCAGCATCAGGGCCCCACAAACTGAATGCTTTCGAAATTTAACAAACATGCTATAATTCGTCATGCTTCTATATTCATAATCTTGCCGTTCCCACCTCTTCAAATGGGTACATATATAGCATAAGAATTTTAAAAAGCCCCGAGGCAGGACGAAATGGTTCCTCGCCCTATCGTACTGATGCTTGCATGTGCGCTTCCCTTTTTTTTGGTCCACGAGAGCCGTGCGTCGAGGCCGCGGAGACAGCAGTAGTGGCCACTGACATTGAAGTCGCCCCAAGGAGAGGGCAGGGCTCCAATATATACCTCCAACCACTACCACGTTTATTAATGGGAGCCCCCCCTGGAGGGCTCCAATATATACCTCCAACCACTACCACGTTTATTAATGGAGCCCCCCCTGGTCTTGCACCACCGATCCAACAAAGTGGTGGGCCGGCTGCTCTCTTCTAATTCATACTCTCTTTCCTCTTTTTTTTTCTAGAGATTCTTCGTCAAAACATCTAAAAGAATTTCTTCCCTTGGATCGATCCAGAAAGATCTGGGCTACTTTGGAGCAGCCACGTACACATTCATGGCTCGCTGGCTGGTGCCTTTAGGTTGCAAGGTTGGTGCAGACTTGGAAGACTATGTAAGGTTGCACGCTAATCTGTCCCCGGTTCAATCATAATTATGTGTTGATCTCGACTAACAAAACTTTGGGTAGTGGAGTCTGCTTTTTCTCTGGCTTTTAAGTCTAGTTCTAGGAAAAGTTGGAAAGATTAGACTTAATCCGGGCCGTGGCTACAACCATAATCAGAGAATGAAAGATGCATGCAATATTCCTTCGACCTCCAGTGGTGATTGGTACGGCCACGAACATATATATATATATATATATAGACTTGCATGCTATCTGGGGCAGATTCCGAAGTTTGCATTCTTCGATCTCCATTTCGACGGTGATAACATACTGCATGTATTTTACCGCTTTGACAAAACTATGGCTTTCACCCGTATAATGTTGAATGAAGATGGAAACAGAAAGCTTCGCTACAGTAAAAGGGTTAGAAGCCGACCATTTTCTGCCGACGTTTCTGGGATGCATCGGGAACCCTTCGCAACCTGCCGATACTTTTGAAAAGCATCGACAGAAACCCAATTTTTATCGATGCTTAAAAGCATCGTCGGATTTGTAAAAGCATCGAAAAAATTCCTTGACCCATAGTCGAGCCCTAGTTTCATTTTCATTCGATTCGGCCGCCACCCCAGCTCCTTCCTTTCTCCCTCCTCCCTCTCCTGGCCTCCTCCTTCATCTCCGGCACTTTGCCTTCGGTTCGTTCGTCGCCGCCGAAGCTCTCCGGCGCCTTCATCTCCGTCGCATCCCACCCTCCGGTAAAAATTTCTTTTGTTAAAGAATAGTTCCAATTTTAAAAATAAAAATAAAAATCGGTTCCAAATTTAAGAAAAAAATCCAAATATTTGCTTCTCTAAAATTCATGTAGGATCATTTAAACCGGATGTAATTATTACATCTAAAGAGTTGGTATTAAGAATGGTTATTTTGCATCGTCCTATTTTTTTTTTAATGTTATATGCTCATTATTAGATAGTGCTGGTTGATCTAAAGTTATTATGTTAATTATATATAATAATATTGTAAGAGGTATAGATAAGAATGCTTCTGAAAATATTTGTTGATTAAGCACTTGGGACAAAGTCCATGTGTAGCAAGATGGAAATCTATAAACCAAATTAATGTGCTTGCCATTTATTATTTTAAATAGACACAAGTTTGGTGATTCGAAATACATTGGCTAAAGTAGATAATTTGGAATTCAGAAGAAAGCCAATGAACTTGTCAAAATTAAACCAAAAAAAAAAAATTAAGAAATAAAATTGAAGAGTATGAAATTTCTTATATATTTCTAAACTTATTTACTTAAAAATAATAACAGAAGAGGGAACAATAAAAAAAATGCAAATTTATTTACTTAAAAATAAGAATAGAAGTAGGAACAATGACAAATGTTTATAATAAAATCACCAATAGCAACGATAAATATCATTTATTTATAACACATAAGAATTTATTTAATTAATTATGAATAACTCAAGAATAAATTAAAAATTCATGTATAATTGAAGAATAATCGCATAGTTTTTGATTGCTTCTTTTATGAAGAATGATTCAAAATTTTATTTGGACAAGAAAAAATGGGAAATAATTTGAGTATTTCTCAATAATTCAGATAAGGGTCCAGAAAAAAAAGAAAGAATAGAAATGATTATTTTATAAAAAAAATATAAATTTTATTTAGAGAATTCATCTCAATACTCAAGCATCATTCTCTCGTACACTCACCAACCTAGTCCCATCATCCCTCAAAATCATTAATAATTCGCTGGCTTTCCCTCTGAAAACTTCTTTGTTCAAGTGTTTGCAGTCCCATCATTCCCTAATCATTCATGGATGGTGCACCCGGATAAAATCCATGATCTTTATGCAAGAAAAAGGTCGATGCAAAATTACGAGATCTTTCATATACTCCTTCTACGTAGTTGAGGGGATCACCTCGTGATATGAGCAAAACAGCGAAAGAGGTATAGATAGGAATGCAAAATCCATTAATCAACAAATATTTTCATAAATGGCTTATTTTTGGTGATTATAGTGCTATCAAACTTCAAAAATTCAATGGCTTATTTTATAAGAGACGGTAAAGCGAGATAAGATACTAGCTAACTACTCTTAGCTTTATCTAAATTATTGAACTATCCAACTCCAAACCTTCATTGGGATCAACTTATTAAGTTGGCCATATATTTTACCAAACTGGAAACTATATGTACATGCACGAAAATAGTACGTGCTCTATGTATTAGTTTGTTAGACAGTATATAAGGTTAGCCCCATCCATGCATAGCCCAAATATATTCCATGCGAACGAAGTAGCACCTCACAGGTTTTGTACTTCACTATGTTATTCTGTTCTTATATTAGGTTTGAGTTTATGGTTTTCAAAAAATCGTCTTGATTCTTCTAAAGTTATATATTATACTAGCCCAAGAACAGGAGCCAGGATTCAAGCTTAAATAACTTAGTAATTGCACACTAAAAAAAATATGCTTTACCTATTTTATTGTCTTTTCTTATCAGGTGCTTGACTGCTTGGAGAGTAAAGAAGCTCTGTAATCAATTTTAAAATTGGTTTAAGGTTTGTATATGGAGGCTATGATGATTATGCGATGTATGTTTAGCTGACTCAACTGTTTCTAATGGCAACAATCTTGGATGGCCTTCTTTTGTAGGCAACCGATTATAGTCATTTTGATTTAGTTGCATATTAAATAGTACATAACTTAGCCTCCTCCTTATTTTTTATTATTTATTATTCTTTTTCTTAGTAGATTATTTATGTTTATTTATAAATTTCTTGATATATACCTGCATCTTACTAAACATGTTATGCTTTAAGGTTAGTTTCATTATTGCAAATCTTTGATTTCAATACCATCTATAGCTTTGTTATGATCAATTATGATTTTTTAAATATTTTTTAAAAAACTTGCATTGCATAGAAACATAGACCCGTTAATTGATTAAAGTACATATTCTACAGTATCCATACAATTATTTTATTTTTGTACGGATGGGAGAAATATGTACAGTGGTCAATTGAATGTCTAGTTTGGACAGTTTGAGAATTGCAAATAATTTTATAGGTGCTTACAGTAATCAAACTGTACGGATAGAGTTCCAGATATATTTCAGATAGCATTTCCTTTTAGTTCTCCTCATACATATTTATTTGTATGGGAAGAACTAAGAGGAAATGCTGCCAAAATTTTTTTGGAACTTCTATTGCATATCCTTTGGTTACTGTAAATGACTTATATAATTAATACAATTCTTGAATGGGATAGGACCTCTTTACCTATTAGTTGGTGATAGGGTGCATTTAATAATACTGTAATTGATCTATTGAATAAACTTATTTTAAATTTATTCTGTTCTTATAAATATTTGTTTATTTCAGTTAGTTTTATACTATAATGGATAAGAGTTGGATAACTAAACCGAGGAATAGCAAAGAATATCAGGATGGAGTACAGAATTTCATTAGATTTGGTATGGAGAGAAGTAGTATCAATGGAAAGATTTTATGTCCATGCAGAAAATATGTAAATTCCAGTTCTCTATATCTAAATATTGTTAAAGAACATTTGGCATGGAATGATTTTTTAAGAGGTTATACAGAGTGATTTTTTTATGGAGAGTCAAGGTTACAATCTACATGTAACCAAACCTCTAACATGGAACATATACCTGATTTTGGATCCAGTAACCAACAGAAAAATCTTGCAAAAGATGATGATATCAAGGGTTTGCTCAGAGATGCTTTTGAATATGGTGCTCAACATCCTAGAGATTGCAGTGGAGTACAAGTAGCAGCTGAGTTACCTGAGGATCCTATATTTACTGAATCTATACATGATGGAGAGCTGATACCCCCAACTAATGTTGGAACAGATCGTTATCAGAAGCTGATAAGAGATGCAATAGTTTTGATATATAATTTTCTGTGTTCTTTTTGTAGATGGATCCAGGAGACTCAGGCGGAGGTGAGGACCCACACTAGTCCGTGATGTGTGGTAGTTACCTGAGGTCGAGAGGATAGTCATAGAGTGCAACAAGCTAGGGCAGCCTATTAAGAAAGCTGCTAACTTATTGATTAGTTTTTTGGAGATAGTAGCACGCCGGGGTCAGTTGTAACCTGAATTATTCGAAGTGGAACGACATGCTTCCTGCATATAAAATAGAGATACTACGGGTTGTACAGGTAAAAAACTTGATATATTATTTTTTATCTTAGGTTTTTAACAATTGAATTACTTATTTCATTTAATACTTATTTTATTGTTATTTAAATTGTAGAGCAAGTTCGTTCTTCCTTCAGATTCTTCTGATTTTGTACTTAAGTCTTTCAATCGCAAGTGAAAAGAATATAGGGTGAAGTTGAAGGGAGACTACAAGCGAGAGGATAGGATAGAGGAGTAGGTTGCAGCTACCTGTCCTCCTGATGTTTACCCTCATCAGTAGAGGGAGCTGGTGCACTATTGGTTCTTCGAAAGGGCACAGGTTGTATAGCATCATCAAACACTTCAAAATTTATTAATTTTCACTTGTCATAATTATATTTATACAATATATAACATAGTTTTAATTTTATTTTGAAGATATATTCTACTATTGGTAAAATTGCACGAGTAGCTCAGTCTGTTTTTCACACAGCGGGGTCCAAGAGTTATGCACGGCTCAGGCATGAGTTTGTATGTTTCTCATTCTATAATACTTTTAGTACGCTTTTAGTTTTAACACCATGTATCATCATGTATCATGCATGTGCCATGTATCATGGTACGAGGGTATAAGATGTGTTATTTTGGGTTTTTTTATAATATTTATTCTTTATATAGGCTGATTAGTAGGGGAGGGAGCCTGGTGAGGTGGAGTTCTATCGGATGACTCACATTCACCAGAATGGCAGTTTTGTTCGGGAGGAGTCCAGATATATATATATATTTTATTTATATTATATCATGATTTATATTTTTATTTTTATTAAGTATTGATATATGTGTTTTTTATAAAATATAGGATATGGCTACCTCTATGATCTCCGAGCGTGCTGGCAAGGGTACATCATCCACTTAGAATAGTCGCATCGAGGTCAAGGTATTCTCGGAGTTGATGGGACCAGAGCATCCTGGACGAGTGAGGGGTTATGGGATTGGAGTTATCCCTACTCAGTTATCTGAGATGAGTAGATATACTCGGGATGCTAGAGAGAGTCATGATCAGTCATATGTTCATCGACTCCAAGAGGAGATAGCAAAGCTCTGACATATACGTGATGCAGACAGAGCAGAGATGCGGACCATTAGGTCTCAACTAGAGCATGTTACATCTGTGCTGCATATGTTCATATCATCTCAAGTAAGTAATTATTTATTAATTTTATATGTATCTAATAATTTAGAATATATTAATGTATGTATCATAATTATATGTATATCTTATAGGTTCCTGGTACATCTGCGAGTCGCAGACCTGACGATGACTAGCCTCCCACAGATCAGTGATGCCAGCTATTTTTTTAATTATTTTTGTATATCTTTTTGTTTATTTGAACTTGGATTGATACTTTTATATATGTATAAAACTCTTTGTAATTGGTTTGTATTTGTGTATGTTAAGTATGATACATGTTTGAATGTTATCATTTGTTTGTGTATATTGAATGTGATACAGGTTTGATAATGTATACAGGTTGATATATGTATTTCATGTATATAAATATTTCTGTTTAATTTTTTTAAGAAAATAAAAATCTGCTGATGCTTTTAAGCATCGCTAGGTTTTGACCTAGCGATGCTTTAAAGCATCGCTAGGTTTTGACCTGGCGATACTTTAAAGCGTCGCTAATTACCAACGCTTTTAAAAAGCATCAAAAAATTCTATTTTAACGATGCTTTAAAACTTCGATAAATGCCGACGCTTTTCAAAAGGATCGGCAGGTGGCGTCCCCATGCTTACATAGTTGACGCTTTTGCGATGCTTTTAGAAGCGTCGATAGGTTTATTGGCACTTAAAAGTATTGGGAAAGGTCAAAAAAAGCATCACTAGAGCCCTCTTTCACTATAGTGCTTGCACCATACCGCGTCCAGAGGATGTTCCAGCTTCAAATCTTTCAAAGTGCTTCTTGATAGATTACAAGGGAAGAACAATATTTCTTACATAAGAGAGGAAGAGACTAAAATTAGTAGAAGAAAATATAGTATTTTATTAAGATTTACTTAAAATACATTCCTTCAACTATCCTCTATACAAAATACCAAAAATCATATTTATGATTATTTTAATATAAATGACTCTTTGGTTTCAGAAATACTAAATAACTTTCATAAACATATCAAAAATTATTGTTAATAATAAAATAATATTAATTTCAATAATTACTTGACCCTCAACAAAAACCTTTTAAATTTAATTATTTCTAACATCCCTCTTAAATTTAATTGTTATCCATCCTTCATTACAAATATATTCTTGAACTCGTAGAAAGAATTTGCTGCAAGTGACTTAGTAAAAAGATTGATAACTTGATCATAAGTCTTCACATAAGTTAACTCTATATTCTTCTCCTTGACATGCTTTCTTATGAATTAAAAATAGACATTAACATACTTGCTTCTTTCATAATAGACCAGATTCTTTGCTAATATCATTGCTGATTTATTATTAACAAATATCTTCATAGCATCTATTTAAAAAAATAAATATCTTGTGATAAAGTTATCAATAGTTCATATGATATTAGGCGATTATGGGCTGGTCTAATATCATGAAGCACAGTTTCTGATTATGGGTTAATTCATATTTTAATGTACACGAGCTGAACGAAGTTAACCGTTCATATACATTAAAACATGAATTAATTTATGACCAAATATTGCACTTGGTGATACTAAGTTAGTCCATAATATAAATAATGTAACTAATGATGAAAAAATTAGTGAATAAAACCAATAGCCAATTAATTAGTTCTTTATTTAATTAATTGGTTTTTTATTTAATTAATTAGATGTTAAGTTAATTAATTAAATAATTAATTAAAATAATTAGAATCTAATTAATTAATTCTTTATTTAATTAATTAAATATTAATTTAATTAATCAAATAATTAATTATATAACATGGATGTGTGTTTTGTATGCACGAGAATCGGATCTCGGTAGAGCACAAGCTAGGATCCTAAGCTACTTTGGTGTCAAGGCAAGATGATGGATGCTGATCTTGGAATGGGAGGTATCGAAAATGGCCAGTGCAACAGCTGCGTTGCTATTACTGTCTCTAATTGAATGATGGAGTTGGAAATGACTATAGTATCTAAAGTATAATTGAAGACACTTTTTTATTGACCAATTCGATATATCTAGCTTCTAATTTTTTCTGCCTATTTTCTTTGTAATCATTTTAAATCTTGTATTGCTATCCATAATTATATAATTAATATGTAAATCTATTTATTTTTACTTTTAGAGATTATAAATCATGTCTACTAGAGGCTATAGCCGTACCAGTCGAGGATAGAGTTCTAGAGGACAGAGCTCTCAAGGAGAGAGCTCTCGTGCGGCCAACTCACATGATTCTATGACAATTACACCATGCAGTAAACTCTAATACTTTAGATATTCTTTTTTATATTATTTTATCTTTTATTATCTACTATAACATTCTTTATAATATTTTGCTACTCTCATGTTCGAATGACATAGGGTCACTATTGATCCCATAGTCATATGGAGCAACAACTAGCTCTTAGACTTAGCACTGTAGTAAAGGACCTGTCCAGCTTACGGCATCTCCAACTCAGTTGGAGGATAGAGAACTCGTCCACATTCAGAGCTACTTATAAGTACTACATCTTTAATGAATATTTTAAAATTTAACCATTTTAGAATCAATATTTATTATTCAAAATCAATTTTGTTCCATATTCGGGATGGGCTATACAATTTTAGGTAGTTTGCCATAGAGCACTCCAAATTTGAGTCACCATCAGACTTGAAGTCTTTCACAGATCACTGATATGGATAGATATATAGGAGGCCCTCTGTAACCAGTGGAGCAGTGAGGACTGCTTTGGTAGGCTACAGAGGGCATGATAAAATCAAATCATCTAGAAGGATCCGATCAAGCATAATGATGGCTCCATTGGCACACATGTTATGGTAGATAGATTGGTAAAAAATTTACATTTATATTAATCTCATATTGAATTGATCATATATCTATATACTTTACTTAATTTAATTTTATTATTTACTTATTATAGACATGGTAGTTGGGTCATACACCAGGGTAGCTGTAGTTGTGGGAAGCCATATACTAGCCTAAAAGCACTGGTGATTACTTCGATCATAGGTCTCGACAGATCGTGATAATAACTTAAAACATTATTTGTTAAGTTTTTATATATAATGATATGTATAACAGGACTAATGAATTCTTAAACTATACAGGTGGGTTACATAGAGTATGTTATAGCATGGTACAATGATGACATGTTCTCTCAGTCCCTCTTTAACCTCGAGAGATGGCTTAGGACTATCGGAGGGGTGAGTAGGAGTCAGGTTATAGGGTTGGACATAGCTTCGACCCTCTAGTAGCTTGCTGGTTTTTGATATCCTCTTCTTAGGCCTTGATGACCTAGACATGGATTGATGCATATGTCAAGGAGGTTGTGTAGAGGCTTTTTTGCTAGCATTCTCAGAGCTTTCAAGATGCCATCCATGATATTATCATTAAGATTCTCTGGAACCCATATTTGCATGATCAACTATTCTCGTTATCATAGTCATCATAGTAAGTAAGTTTATTGATAAATTTTATTATTTGTTTTTAATTTTTATATTTAAAAACTTTACATATTTAGGCTTGAGTTCAAGAAGGGAACCTAGGGATAAATTTCAATTTAATAATCCAATCAATGCACCGAAGGTATTTATAGCTCCATATCATCAAATGGAACATGTAAGAATAATCTATTCAAGAATCAAAGGAGTATATCAAAATATATGCTTTCATATCGACATGTATATTTCTATATTGAAACTTATTAATAATATTTTGCTTTTCTTCATTATAGGATGCTAAAACATCTGGCTCTCATCCATCTACTACTATGGAGAATGTGTTAGAGGAGGATGATCTCACATAATTTTTTTTTGATGTTATGTATTTAATTTTGATACTTGTAAAGTAATGTTAACTTATAAAATTAAATAATTTATACTTTTTAATATAATATAATATAATTAGTTTTTTATATATGATTATGATAGTTGCACTGGGTTATAATTATAATAGATTTTAGAAACTATAATTTCTTATTATTATAATTAAAATAGGTTTTAACAAATATTTTATGGATTTTTAAAAAAAAACAAAAATAAGTACTAGCAATGGTAGTCACTGTCATTGGTTCCTTATTAGTGATGGTTTATTTTTAATAGCGACAAGCTTGCCATCTCTAATATATATTTTTATTTTTTAAAATTTTAATTAAAAAATAATAGTAAAAAATATAAATGACGGACGCCGTCATTGTTCATATATATTGTCGCTAATAGTTGTTATTAGCATCTATCATCACTAAAATTTACTTTCATTAGCTAGATTTATTTTGTCAAGTAATTAACGATAGGTTCCATCATTAATAGTATTAGCAATGACAACTCTATCATTAGCGATGGCTATTAGCCGTTGCTAATAGTAGATTTTTTTATAGTGAAAAAAAAAAACTCTAAGCCAAAACATCATTAGTATCAAAGAGACTGGTTATGCTTGTTTATGTCTGAGATCTGGCATGTTCACGAAGTCTTATAAAGAGTTTAATCAATGGTATGATAAGTTAAGTATTATAATGGATTTTCTCCGGTTACGGAAATCCACAAGAAAGTAATAGATGGATTGGGTAAGATGGTTAAAATGGCAGCGGTCTGTAGGTTGTAGGTTATCAATTGCATAGGCTTCTTGTAGGATGGTCAGATTATGATGATAGCTGATGTGGCATTGTCGCTGATGTGGAACCTATGATGGCCTTAGCAGGTGGCCGCACTAGTGGAAAGTGCCACCTGAATGCAGCAACTAAACAAAGATTTGGAGTCAAGCCACCCTTGTTCCTGGAGTGCACTCCCGCCTTCCGGAGTGGAGCCCCTAGCCAGGGCTACTCTCCTGCCTTCCAGGGTTGAGTTTCCGAGATAGAGCTCCCATATTTTGCCGATATTGAGTCCCCGGTTGAGGTCGAGCCCTCGATCAAGGTAAGCTCCCATTCAGGGTTGAGCTCCCGATCGAGGTCGTGCTCCCATCATTCGAGGTCGAGCCCCCGGTCGAGGTCAGCTCCTATCCAGAGTCGAGATTCCGACCGAGGTCATGCTCCTGCCATCTGAGGTTGAGCCCCCGATCGAGGCCAGCTCCCATCTAGGGTCGAGCTCCCGATCAAGGTCGTGCTCTTGCCATCTGAGGTCAAGCCCCCGGTCGAGGTTAGCTCCCATCCGGGGTCGAGCTTCCGGGTGAAGTCGTGCTCCCGCTATCTAAGGTTGAGCCCCCGGCCATGGTCAGCTCCCATCCATGGTCGAGTTCTTGGCCGAGGTCATGCTCCCGCCATCTGAGGTCGAGCCCTCAATCAAGGTTAGCTCCCATCCTGGGTCGAGTTCTTGATCGAGGCTGTGCTCCCACCATCCGAGGTCGAGCCCCTAGTTGAGATCAGCTCCCATCCGGGGTCGAGCTCCCAGTCGAGGTTGTGCTCCCGCCATCCAGGGTTGAGCTTCCGAGATAAAGCTCCCCCCTTCCCGCCAAGATCGACATTCTTGCTAGCAGCAAAAAGGGAAGGATCAGTAGAGGTCCAGACTATGGCATGGAAGCTCTCAACTACCTGTAACATCCAGAAGGTGACACATACTCTACCAAAGATTCAAGATCTACAAACGTGCCACCTGCATGTTATGCAAATGCATGCTTTACTAGGCTCCAGGTCCTATAGCGCACTGTCATATCAATGACCGTGCAATCGAAGGCTCCAGTCCTTGTGACACGGAACCGTACCTCCTCCAAGAGGAGTATCCCATTAAGGTTCCAGGCCCTACAACACTCCGATGGTCCCTTTTGGAATAGAAACACCCCACCATAGCTCGAGGTTGAGTGGCTAGGGGCCCACACCTCATACAAAAAACTGCACCACCAGAGGAACAAGATCTGTACTACACCGGCGAACACCCCCAATAGAAGGATCTCCTTACGAGGACTGGTTCGATAGAGGGGAGCCTGTAGATAAAGAAAAACTCCTTCCGAAAGGGGCACCAGGAAAGTGACATCTTGATGAAGTCCCAGACTTGGTCTGGGCCATTCCTCTCATATAAAATAGAGGAAGGGAGCTCTGAAAAAAAGGGAGGCAACTGGTAAGACACAGAGAGTAAATGGGCAAGGAACCAGCCAAGAGAACCTCCCCGCTCTCTAATCTCCACCTTATCTTATCCTTCCATTTCTAAAATATTATCTTTCATCCTCTACGTGGAGAGGTCCCAAGCTCTCCATCATAGAGATTTTGTTTTCCTTGATCGTACCAATTAACTTAATCATCAAAGTATCCCCACCGAAATCTTTAGCCTGGGTCTCCATTTTTTGCAGGTCACATCGACTTCGGAGCTAACTAGAAAAGAGGACCAAGCACCTAGAGGGAGCCCGACGTGTCCACGACATGGTAGATCTATAGGCCATGGTGATCCAAGCGGCAATAGATTGGCGCGCTAGGTAGGGAGACAAGAGAAATGCCATTGACTGTGGATGGCCTGGCCGCAAGTCCCCCACTACAAGAAGGGCACCCGTGGACATCTATGGCCCCATGGTAACAATGCACGCACGGGAGGCTTTCGCCAGCCATGTAGGGGGCCCCCTCGCTGTGACGACCCACAGAACCCTGAGGGGGAGATCCTCGCTCCAACGTCACCACGTCCAGTGGATCCCCAGATCACTGCACTCACCCAGTAGGTCCATGCCCTGGCTGCAGCAGTGCACTAGCTCCATCAATGATACCGGTCCCTGGTAACTCAACAGCAGCCAGGGACACTGGCAGCTCACGTCGCTGACCCCCGTACTAGCTTATGGTCCTTCTAAGAGGGGCCATTACATGCATTACATGCGGCCTCCCACCCGCGGGGAGACCACCAGATGGTTGGGAAGAAGCAGCAGGATGGCCCAACCGATCGGGAGAGCCGCTCCCCGGTCTCGAACCATGGTGCGCACTTGCATCAATTGCACCAGCATGGCCACGAACTTAGGCGAGAGTTCCTCCATTCCGCACCCCCTTCATCCTTGACAGCCTCCATCAAAGGGTCCATAGATGAGGCCATCCACCACCAAGCGGAAAAGGCATCTCAAAGAGCAAGAGTGCAAGCTGGTTGATCTGTCTTGCCGGTTTGTCGAGATTTAGGGCTCCCCTAGTGAGTCCATGGGTTATAACACCCATTTACCATTCTCCCATAGAATCCAAGAGGAATCGATCTCTAGCCGGTTTTGCATGTCCCAGGTTGATCCCAACGATGGAATAACAAATCTCTTGGACCACCTGGAAAGCTACAAGGCCCACATGAGGATCCAGGGGTTCACTGATGCTCTCCTCCGCATCACCTTTCTAGCTACCCTCTGGAAGGCTGCTCGAACCTGGTTCTCCATGAAGGAAAAAATATGCTAGGCAAATGAAAAGTATTTTAAAATAATTTTAAAATAATGATAGTAGAAGGCTTGGTAGATCGTTCGAAACGATCTACTAATCTGCATGCAATAGAATCTAGTATAATAATACAGCATGCAATATAAATATCAAAAACAAGAAAGGAGCAAAGATATAAAAGTATCTTACCGTTATACCTTTGAAAATGCTTGTGGAAAAGGGTAAAGCGCTCGAGCCACACACATGTCTGGCCTCTACAGGTAATTCACACCGGGGCTCGATACTGATTAGCACCCTTGGAGAGCTAGTTCCTTAGGATCCTAGAGGCCGATCTTTTTCTTCTGCTTAGAAGACAAGGAGGAGAGGTGGAACCTTTCCTAAACTAGCTCTCTTCCCAAGACCCAGCTTGAGTGCGAGGCATTCGCACACCCAATGCCCAAGTCCTCACAACCCTTTTCTTCCCTCTAAGAATTTCAGTAGCAAGACAAGCTAAAATCCTTTTCTTTTCTACCCTTTTTTTTTATCAACCTCTTGCAACCCTAAAACAACACTTATTTATAGAGGTAGCCAAGAGAGGGAGAAAGAGGAAGGATGAGTGATTGGGGGAGAAGGTCAATGAACATACCAATTTAGCTTTAACCATATTAGGAAGGAGTGACAATCATTTCATGAAAGTTTGGAGCCAAAATAGCTTGAATTTGAAATTCAAACCAGGTCAAAACCTTTTCATAAAGCTTTCCAGAAATACCGTTCAAGGTTTTCTAGTCGAGCAAAGATGAGTCGACTCGAGTAGGGGTCGAGTTGGCTCGTCCAGAATATAAAACAGTCAGACTGTTCTTTCAGCAGGAACGAGTCAGCTCGAGCAGGGGTCGAGTCAGCTCATCCAGAAAAGTCTTCTGGAAATACTTCTCATCATAGCCAAGTGTCGATCCCTCAAGTGTCTATACATGGTCAATCATATTGACCGCTAGTGATAGCAAATGATTCTTAATCGTCGATCAATCTTAAGATCAGATAGAGGCCCCTATGGTATGTGATCCCATAGGTTTGAACACTAAGCCGGTAGCACTGGAATACTTTCAGTACCAATCAAAGTCTTCATCTAGTAATGATACCCGATGTCCGAATAGATCGAAGATTGTAGAGCAACTTTTAAGAACCTCTGACATATGGCTATCATATAATTTATCTCTTTGACCTTATAATACTCAGGATGACCTAGGGTTCGACTGCCAACCCTAATTTGGTTCATCCAAATCGTGTCTCAACTTAACAAGTTATGTGACTCATCACAAGAACTATCCTGGCCAAGATTTTGCTAAATTGAGACACAGAGAGTCATTCACTCCAAACTATTTGGAAGGGTCAATTTCATCTTGATTCATCATCGCTCCACAAGTACTTGACTATACCTAGAAACCTTTCATCATTGTATTAGAAATCCAGATAGTCCGGTACCAAAGTACAGTGAGTTGCTTGCAAGCTACCATGGTGACCTCAGGTCTGAGGGACATATATACCCATATCCCTTCGTGAGCAACCCTTTGATAGAAGGGAGCTCCACAGATAGTCACGTTTAGTGAAATGTCACACATTTCACTTGTATGTCACATCAGTGTCACCACACTCCTTGATCAAGAGGACAACCAACAATATGAGATACAATAACCTATACTTGATACATCATCATCCTATAACACTATATCCTTTGGTTGTGAACGAGTTTAAGAATTACTTGATATATCCTCTCTATATCAAAAATAATGTAGTTCTAAGGACTCCATCACACAAGAGTTCTTTTCAAAAAAATGCACATGTGATGAACAACCAAAAGAATAACTTTTATTCATTAAAAATTTATATACAATTATAAAATTAGTACAACCATCTACATCCTAGACGATTGACTTTGGGATATAATTTTCAACACTCTAGACTCGAGTCAAAAAGCATTGACTCCTTCGGATACCTGGAGAAAAGGTTTGTGGCATACTTTGATGCATGCAAAAAGGTGCCATGTGAGGTCAATAGTCTTTTCTCAATCTACCAGCAAGATCAAGAGCTCCTCCAAGACTACGTGTCTCAGTTTAATGTCACCATCCTGGAGGTTTATCACCTCGACAAGCCAATCACCATGTTAGCCCTGAAGAGGGGACTTAGGACCTCCCGCTTCACCTACTCCCTTGACAAGAAGCTTTTGAAGACTTACTCGGAGCTCCTCCTTCAGGTCCATAAGTATATCCGTGTGAAGAAGGCAGACCATACAAGAAGGTAGACCATACAAGAAGGTAGCTGGACGAGAGGCTATTGAAGAGGCAGGCCATGGGCAAAACATCCGGTCCCCCAACCCCAAAGACTACACCGGCCCCGCAGTCGGGGGCTAGTCCCAGAGTCAACACTGCTAAGGAAGAAAAGCTCACTCTTCTCCTCACCCTGAGAGCAAAGTCTTGAGTCTCATGTGGTGTATCTAAGGCATTTGGAGTCAAGTTTTGGGTCTTTGTCATGGTGGTCATGATGTAACTAGGGCTAGAAGTGAGTCTGGTAAGAGTCCTAGGTGATAGACTGAGTTTTCTCATATTTTGTTCAGTCTATCTTTTCGAGTTGGCTTGATGGTCCTTCGAGTCGACTCGATTGGTGGTACAGCATTGGAGGTCTAAGTGATGTACCAGTATCGAGTCAGCTCGGTCAGCTCGGTTGCTTAGAGTCGACTCTAGTTCTCAGAGCAGGTATGTAGATACTCTGGACGAGTCAGCTCGGTTTGCTGGAGTTGGCTTGAATTTATAGAACATAAGAAGGAGTGGTCTGGACGAGCTGACTCGAACCCTGTGAGTCGACTCGGATGATGGGTTCACTATTTTGATGCTGTGCTAGTTAGGAGTTAGTTTAAGGGGCTAGGTCTGGTTTAACCTAACGATATATATATTATACGATCTTGGCTAAAAGAGAGAGAACTCTCGAGTCTTCCAAAAGGTCCTGTAACTTATTCTAATAGGAGACAATATATTAAACCTTTGTTTTTCTCCTGAAAACTTTTTCTTGATCTTGATTTACTACTTGTTTGGATCTTCATTACCCTTATCACTGAGATCGGTGGTATAGGGTTCACACCAGGCTTGTTGCTTTCGCTATAGTCTCTTCATGGTGCTTCATGTTTGAGGCATTGTATATGATCCAGGAGGGATTGATCTCATCCGGTGTGTCACAACATTTGGTATTAGAGCCTGGGTTGCGTGAAGGAAAGAAGATCGTTGCTGGGATCAGGTGCAGAACAGTTTTCGATCAAGACATCAAGGTGAGTGGTTGGTGTTATTATTTTTTTATCAGATCTTTTGATATGGCATCTAGCAGTATCAGGGCAGACTTTGGAAAATTCGATGGCAAGGAAAACTTCACCCTTTGGCAGCAAAGGATGAAGGCTTTACTTGTACAGAACCGGATCTATAAGGTGTTAGTACGGGAGAAGCTAGAAGGTTAGTCTAGAAAAATGGGAGGAACTAGAGGAGATAGCTTTTAGCACAATCAAGATGTGCTTGGCTGATTAGGTTTTACCTGAGATCAATGGAGAACCATGGCGAAGGGTCTTTGGAAGAAGTTAGAGAATACATACTTGGACAAGAATATAATGAACAAGTTGCGGTTAAAGAAACTACTGTACAGCTTGTGGATGCCTAAGGGAGGAGATTTGATTGCTCATATCCAGAAATTCAATCAAGTATGCTTGGATGTTATGAGCCTTGATGTGAAGATAGATGAGGAGGATAGAACTCTCCTGTTGCTATGTTCGCATCCAGTATCATATGATGGTCTCTTTACAACTCTGGTATATGGAAAGGAGACCTTAAACTTCAAAGAAGTAGTTGGAGTTCTTAGGTCTAATGAGCAGCGGGAAAAGCTATACAAAGGAAGTTCAAGTTCAGAGGTTCTTACTATGAATGAGAGGCAAGGAAGGCTAAAGGAGAGGACTCGAGGAAAATCAATAGGTCTAAGTCTCGAGGTAGTCAACAGGGCTGGAAGTGTTTTAAATATTATCAGCCTGGTCATCTGAAGAAAAACTGTCCACTTCTAAAGAATAAGAAGGGAAAGGGCTTTTCCAAAGGAGATTCAACCAGTAAGAGTGGTGCACATTCATCTGAGGACAGTGAAGGTGATTTACTGGTTGTATCAGATGGAGCCATGGAGTATGACAGTGAATGGACATTGGATTCAGCTTGTTCTTTTCATTATACTTAACACTGGAATTGGTTTGATTCTTATGCCAAAGCAAATGGTGGAAGCGTGAGTCTCGGGGATGATCACCCATGTAAGGTTGCTGGTGTTGGTACAATCATGGTAAGAATGTATGATGGAGTCATACAGATGCTTACCAATGTCAAGCATGTGCCGAAGTTGAAGAAGAACCTTATTTCCCTAGGTTATTTGGAGAAGCAGGGGTATGCCTTTAGCTGTTCACCGGGTAGTGGATGCTTGCAGATAACCAAGGGTGCCTTGGTGGTGATAAGAGGAAGAAGACTGGGCAACAACTTTTATAGGATGGAAGGCTCAGTGGTTATAGATAGTGCGGAGATCCTAGCTGCAGCACAAGAGGAGTAGCTTACCTACCAGCTATGGCACTATCGGATGGGTCACATGAACGATCGAGGACTCATGGAACTCTCTAAGAAGGATCTAATTCTAGCACTTAAGAAAGAGGGAGATGATCTATGTGAGCCTTGCATTTATGGCAAACAGCATAGAGTAACATTTGCCAGGAGTACCAAATGGAGTGAAGGTGTTTTGGAGTTAGTTCACTCAGATGTATGGGGGCTAGCACCAGTATCAGCTAGGGGTGGAGCAAAATACTTTGTTACCTTCATTGATGACTTCTCTAGGAATGTGTGGGTATATCTGATCAGGGAAAAATCAAGGGTATGTGCTCGGTTCAAGGGTTGGAGAGCTGAAGTGGAAAAGGAAATAAGAAAATCAGTCAAGTGCCTGTGGTTTGACAATGGAGGAGAGTACACAAGCTTTGAATTTAGAAGCTACTGTGAGGAGAATGGTATCAAACACCAATCCATAGTGAAGATGACTCCCCAACAAAATGGTGTAGCTGAAAGGATGAACCGGACATTGACAAAGAAGGCCAGGAGCTTGAGACTACAAGCATCACTGCCCAAGATCTTTTGGGGTGATGCTTTAATCTTTTTTTGTTTTCTTGTAAACAAGTCTCCAAACAGAAGGATCGATAGAGGCATTCCAAAGGAGGTCTGGAGTGGGAAGAAGGTGGAGCTTGTTCACCTAAAAGTTTTTGACAGTCCAGCATATGCACTGGTGGAAGGAGCTGAAAGAAATAAATTGGATACAAAGTCATGCAAGCTGGTATTCATTAGATACCCAAGGGGCATTAAAGGTTACCTACTGGTGGATCCTCACTCTCAGTGGCCCATAGCCAGTAGGAATGTTATCTTCAATGAGAGGAGCCTTTTAAAGAAGCCCGGTGTTGCAAATGGGGTTGACAGGTCTATGGAGGATATCAGATCACATTTTTTGCAATCAGGAGATGAGCCATCAGTTTCAGCCTCGAAACAGGTTCACTTTGAGGTGGAGAGTCACAATCATATTCCCACACATGTGGAGGATCTGCTAGGGGGGACTCCTGACTAGGAGGATGTGCAGGAGGAGCCAGAAACTATAAATTTGCAGGACAACCCAAAAGGTGTAGCACTACACAAGCCTAAGAGGAACATTCAAAAATTGGTGTGGTACGGCATAGATGAGACCATCTCATACGCTCTCATCTCTACCAGTGGAGATCCAGAGACATTTGAGGAGGCCATGGATAGTTCAGATACGAGGTCATGAATGCAAGCCATGACGGAGGAGGTGGACTCTCTTTGGAAGAACAAGACATGGTAGCTGGTGGATCTACTAAGAGAGAGTCGACCCATTGGCTCCAAATGGATCTTTACAAGGAAGGAGGGAAATTCATAACAAGGTGGAGTGAGGTACGAGGCTAGGCTGGTAGCCATGCGGTACTCATAGAAAGAAGGCATTGACTATTCTGAGGTCTTCTCTCCCATTGTCATGCATACATCTATCAGGGTGCTTTTAAGCATTGTAGCAGCTCAAGATTTGGAGCTGGAGTAGATGGACATAAAGGCATCATTTCTCCATGGACATCTTGAGGAGATCATCTACATGGAGTAGCCATAGGGGTTCAGGGAGCCTGGATCAAAGGAGAAGGTATGCTTGTTAAAGAAATCATTGTACGGGTTGAAGTAGTTACCGAGGCAATGATACAAGCGATTTGATACCTTCGTAAGGAGCATTGGACTTTCCAGGTGCAATTTTGATCCATGTGTGTATATAAAATCTCTGGAGAATGGATCCAAGGTATATCTACTCTTGTATGTAGATGATATGCTGATAGCATGCAAGAGTAAGAGGACAGTACAGGATTTAAAGGCAAGCCTATCTCGGGAGTTTGAGATGAAGGACTTGGGGGATGCATGGAAGATTTTAGGCATGGATATTTTCAAAAATCAAGCCAAGAAGTTGCTGCATTTATCTTAGGGAGGATACATTCGAAAAGTATTGGAGAGATTTGGAATGAAGGAGGCCAGACCAGCAGTGCTGCCACTTGCAGGACATTTTAGACTTTCGAAGAGTATGTCACCACAGACTAAGGTGGAGGCACAGGATATAGAGAGGGTGCCTTATACATCTGGCGCAAGAAGCTTAATGTATGCTATGGTGTATTGTAGGCCGGATCTAGCCCATGCAGTGTGTCAGGTGAGATCAGTTGGAGTGGGCATCTACTATGGACAACAAGAAGGTGCTGTGGAACACTCTAACATAGCCAAGGTTGCTCGGGGCAGATGGAAGGCTTTGTGGATGCAGACTTTGGTGGAGATGTGGATACCCGTCATTCTATAACAGGTTTCATATTCAGTATGAATGGAGGACCTGTGTCTTGGAGGTCTTATTTGTAGCCTATAATGGTGTTTTCCACCACTGAATCAGAGTATATTGGCATCACGGAGGTAGCAAAGGAGGCTCTATGGCTGAAGGGATTGGCTATGGAGATGGGCTGCAAACAAAAGGCTGTCAAGGTATATTGTGATAGCCAGAGTGCATTGTTACTTGCCCAGAATTCTGTATATCATGTCAGGACAAAGCACATCAATATCAGATACCTTCGGATTAGAGAGCTAGTGGAGGGAGGCGAGGTGGAGCTGGAGAAGGTTTATACCAAGGAGAATCCAACTGATGCACTGACGAAGGTTCTTTCAAGGAATAGCTTTCACAAGTGTATGAGACTGATGTGGTTGATGGATAAGATGGAGTTAACCAAAGCCTTGAAACACCAAGATGGAGATTATTGAGTCTCGTGTGGTGTATCCAAGGCATATGGAGTCAAGTTTTGGATCTTTGTCATGGTGGTCATGATGTAACTAGGACTAGGAGTGAGTCTGATAAGAGTCCTAGGTGATAGACTAAATTTTTTCATGTTTTGTTCAGTCTATCTTTTCGAGTCGGCTCGATGGTCCTTCAAGTCGACTCGGTTGGCAGCACAACACGGGGGGTCTGGGTGATGTACCAGTGTCGAGTCGGCTCGGTTGCCTGGAGTCGACTCTAGTTCTCAGAGCAGGTACGTAGACACTCTGGATGAGTCGGCTCGGTTTGCTGGAGTTGGCTCAAATTCTTAGAATAGAAGGAGTGGTCCGGACAAGCCGACTTGAACCCTACGAGTTGACTCGGATGACGGGTTCACTATTTTGACGCTGTGCTAGTTGGGAGTTGGTTTGAGGGCTAGGTTTGGTTTAACCTAGGGATATATATATATTGTATGGTCTTGGCTAAGAGAGAGAGAGAACTCTCGAGTCTTCCAAGGGGTTCTATAACTTATTCTAATAGGAGACAATATATTAAACCCTCGTTTTTCTCCCGGAAACTTCTTCTTGATCTTGATTTACTACTTGTTTGGATCTTCATTGCCCCTATCTCCTAAGATCGGTGGTATAGGGTTCATGCTAGGCTTGTTGCTTCCACTATAGTCTCTTCATGGTGCTTCGTGTTTGAGGTGTTGTATATGATCCAGGAGGGATTGATCTCATCCGGTGTGTCACAACACAAAGATCCTTATGGAGTTCGAGGATGAGCACTTCCTACGTCATCCTCCTCCACTAAGACCATCCACTAGATGTGATAGATCCAATTACCACTATTTCCATTGGAACCATGACCATGATACCGAGGAATGACGCCACCTAAAGAGGGAGATAGAAGACTTGATTAAGGCGACTACCTTGGGAAGTATGTGGAGGGATGAGCTACCCTAGCAGCCCAGAATGAAGAGCCACAACTGCTTGCCATCGACAACCTTCCCACGGAGAAGCCGATGGAGATGATCTCCAAGAGGGCAGGGAAAAACTTGAAGAGGGCTAGGGAGAGAGAGGGAAGTGATTATGTACTTCCCTACGAGGGAGATGGGTCGGCTAGGACAGATAACCCAAGTAATGATGCTGTCATCATAGAAATGATGATAGCAAGACATCTTGTAAAGAGAATTATGGTTGATTGTGAAATCTCTACTGACATCTTTTTCATGATGCTTTTGCAAGGATGAACTTATCCACTGGCCAAATAAAACCAGTATTCATGCCCTTAGTGGGCTTCACTAGAGATTTGGTCGGAGTTGAAGGAGAGATCACACTCCCAATAATTGTCAGGATGCCACTTCGGCAAAGCACCATGCTGACAATATTTACCATTGTGAGGCTTCTCTCACCTTACAATACAATCCTGGGATATCCTGGACTCAATCTACTCGACGTTGCCATCTCCACCAGGCATCTTCTAGTCTATTTCCCTACTTCTTGGGGGACCAGAGAGATGAGAGGGTCTTGGCAACCAATCTAGCACTTCCTGCAGGAGGTCTTAGGAGTGCGAGAGGCAATGCAAGGTCTGGTCATTGTCTAGTCAAGCTCGACAGAGCAGGAGCTGAAGGGTGGGCCGGTCAAGCCTCTGCTATCTTTCCCTCTAGGGCAGGACTCCCTGAAGATGGTGCAAGTGGGAGCCTTGCTGCCCGAAGAGGAGAGATTCCATCTGCTCGATTTTTTGTGAGCCAACACGGATGTCTTCGCTTGGACTGCAGTAGACATGCCTAGGATTCCACTAGAAGTGATCACCCATAAGCTGAACGTCGACCCCAACTGCCATCCAATCTGGTAGAAGAAGAGTTTCACCCCAAAGCGGCAGAAGATAATTGATGAGGAGGTCGAAAAGCTCCTTGTAGCAAGCTTGATCCACGAGATACGGTATCCTGACTGGCTTGTTAATATAGTGATGGTCAGGAAAGCTTCCGGGAAGTGGAGGATTTACATGGATTACACCGACTTCAACTGGGCATGCTCGAAGGATAGCTTCTTACTTTCCAAGATTGACCAGCTGGTGGATGTGACCTCGAACCATAAGCTTCTTAGCTTCATGGATGCATTCTCCGGATACAACCAAATTTGCATGCACCTAAAAGATAAGGAGCACACGATGTTTGTCATTAACAGAGGTACATACTGTTACAGGATGATACCGTTCAACCTCAAGAATGATAGTAAACTATGCAGGTGGTTTGACAAGATCCTACACTAGGCATGCAAACATCTGCGGGAGCAGATTGGATTTTAAAATAATTTTTAAAATTCGCGCAGCGGGAATCTGCTCCGCTAGGAACTAATCTAAATCTAGTTACATTTAGGCATGTATAAACATATAAAATATTTATAAAATATTAAACAATTTAATCTATCCATGCATGATTAAAAAATAATTTTCCATACCTTTTATTCTGCCTGGAATAACTCTGGAATAAACCTGGAATAGACTGGAATAACTGGAATAAAGTTATTCCAGTTGTCTTCCTTCTTGGGACCCTGTTTTTGGCTTGCAAAATGTTGTCGGAACACCTCCTTCCGGACCTTCGTTTGCTCCCAAATTTGAGCAGCAGCAACTTGGACAAGTCTTCTTCGATTTGCCACCAAAAACTGCAATCAAATCTTAGCCAAAAAAATAAAATAAATCACCAAAGTCTGCTGCCAGATTTCTGCAGCAAAACTGGGCAGCAGACTTTGGCCTTCATTTCGGAGCAGCTGGGGCGATCTCGGTCCGCGTAGTTTGCTCCTAGGAGTAGAATGGTACTCCCTCTAGAGGGGAGACATGCCCGGGGCTCTCAGATCCGTCTCCACGCACGGTGCTAGCCACCGGAAGAGGGCTTCACGGTCACAGAATTCTGCAGCACTGGGCAGAACTTGAGCACTTCAAACAATGGGATTTTCTCCCCCTCAAAAGCTCCTAAACCCAGCCCAAAACTCTCTCCTTAAGCCTCTCAAAGAACGCCCAAAGCTCTCTCTCTTTAAGCCTCTCTCACGGTGAAAAAATCCTTTTCTCTCGTTGAAACTCCATCCTCAAAACAGGGACGCAGGTGGTGTTTATATAAGCTAGCAGGGAGAGGGAGGTGGAGCGACGGGAGGTTAAGAGACGGGGACAGCAGCTGGTTGCAATTAACCCATTTAATCAGCCTTAAACAAGGGAGAAGTAACGCCACAGTGGAGGGAGAAGAGGAAGAGACGCGCAGCGGGTTTGGCCAACGTTTTGGCTTCCATTCCATTCGTTTGGCCTTCCACAAAACACCGTGTGAAATGGCCATGGGAGAAAAAAATGGAACCAAAACCGATCCATGGCAAAAAATTGGTTCAAACCTAATTTTGGTTCAATTCCATTAAACCAAATGGTTCAATCCAATTGAACCTGGTTCAAGGAATTAAATTGGTTCACAACCAATAGGAGGCCGAAACAAACTCCGAATCAGTTCAAAACTGATTCAGAAAAATCCTGGCGCAGTGCTGGTCAACCCGGAACATTTTCTTATTGACACAGACAAGGGCAAGATAGGGAAAAGTGTGCTAAAAAATACTGTGACCATAAAACCGAGATGATTTCCAATCGTAATCGGTATCCGGATCAGAGAGTTATCCTCTGTGGCGTGTGACCTCATAGGTTCGAACCTAAATGATAGCACTAGAACAATTTCTAGTACCAGCACAGGAAACCATCTAGCAATGGGTCCCGGCGTCTGGATAGGTCGAAGATGCGGGAGCAAACTATCTAACCTCTGGTATATGGTTATCGTATAATTCATTTCTTTGACCTCTAATGCTCAGGATGACTGAGATTGGGCTGCCAACCCAGACTGAGTCAGTCGACTACGTGTCTCAACCTCGCAAGCCCAGTGACTCTTCACTAGGACTACCCCGGCCGAGGATTTGCTAAATTGAGATACTGCGAGACATTCAATCCAAACTGTTTGGACAGGTCAATTCCATCTTGGTCCATCATTGCTCCACAAGTACTTGCCTGTACCCAGAAACCTTCCGTCATCGGATTAAAAATCCGGGTAGCCCGGCACCAAAGCACAGGGAGTTGCTTGCAAGCTACCGTGATGATCTCAGGTCAGAGGGACACATATACCCATATCCAATCATGAGTATCCCTTTGGCAGAAAGGGGCTGCACGGAGTCATGTTCAATAAGATATCACATATCCCACTTGAAGATCACATCAGTGTCACCACACTCATTTGGTCAAGAGGACAACCAAACGATGTGAACTACAATAACCTATACTTGATATATTGCTGTCCAGTACAATATATCCTTTGGTTGTGAACAGGGTTTAAGGACCACTCGATACATCCTTTCAGTATCGAAGTCAGAGTAGTCCTAAGGACTTCATCACATTGAAAGAGTTCATTTCAGGAAAATTAAGTATGTGATGAGCTGCCAAAAATATTATTTTATTAATTCATAAAATGAGTACAATACTTAGCACAACCGCCTACAACCCAGGCGATTGGCTTTGTGACACAATTCCCAACAACTCCCACTTGTACTAAAGCCAATCAGAAGAGTATCTAATACCCATTTCCCATTTACAATAGTCGAACTCTTTTATTCAGAGGGCTTTAGTGAAGGGGTCGGCCAAATTTTCTTTTCCATCGATCTTCAGAAGATTGATGTTGCCTCGTTCCATGATCTCTCATATGAGGTGGTAGCGCCGCAAAATGTGTTTGGTGTGGTGATGAGCTTTAGGCTCCTTAGCTTGAGCAATGGCTCCAGTGCTGTCACAGTACACCAGAACAGGACCATCTAGGGAAGGTGCCATCCCTAGCTCTCCAAGGAACTTCCGCAACCACACAGCTTCCTTTACCGCATCTGATGCTGCAATGTATTCTGCTTCGCATACCGAGTCTGCAACAGTTGCCTGCTTAGAACTTTTCCAGCAGATCGCTCCTCCATTCAGGGTAAATACAAACCCTGACACACTCTTGCTATCATCTCTATCCGACTGGAAACTGGAGTCAGTGTACCCCACAAGTTTCAAGTCAGGTTCTCCATAAATCAGCCATTGTCTTTAGTATTTCTTAAATACTTAAGGATGGACTTAACCACCTTCCAATGCGCCTCACCTAGGTCAGACTGGTATCTGCTCACTACTCCTAGTGAGTATGCCATATCTTGTCTAGTACAAGTCATAGCATACATGATAGAGCCTACTGCAGAAGCATAAGGTACTCTACTCATGTGCTCTCTTTCCTCAGGAGTTGTCGCACAATCCTTCTTGGAAAGAGTAATTCCAGAACCTATCGGAAGATAGCCTTTCTTGGAATTTTCCATGCTGAACCGTTTCAACACAGTGTCAATGTATGTAGACTGGGACAGTCCCAAAAGCTTCTTAGATCTATCTCTATAGATCTTCATACCTAGTATGTAAGAAGCTTCACCCAAGTCCTTCATGGAGAACTGAGATGATAACCAGACCTTTATTCCTTGTAATGCTGCGACATCATTCCCGATTAAGAGAATGTCATCAACATACAGTACTAGGAATACAATCACAGAACCATTAACCCATTTATAGATGCATGGTTCATCTTCGTTCCTAACGAAGCCATACGATTTGATACACCATCAAACCGTAAGTTCCAACTTCGAGATGCTTGCTTGAGTCCATAGATGGACCTCTGCAACTTGCATACTTTTGATTCATCTGTGGATGTGAACCCTTCAGGCTGTATCATATACACCTCTTCTTCCAGCTCCCCATTTAGGAAAGTGATTCGGATATCCATCTGCCAGATCTCGTAATCAAAATATGCTGCCAAAGCAAGCATGATCCGAATGGACTTGAGCATTGCCACAGGGAAGAAAGTCTCGTCATAATCAATACCATATCACTGACGATACCCCTTGGCAACCAGACAGGCTTTATAGGTCTCTACCTTCCCATCTACGCCCCTTTTTCTCTTGAAGATCCATTTACACCCGATGGATTTTATTCCTTCAGGCGGATCAACCAATGTCCAAACATTGTTGATTTCAATGGACTCCATTTCGGAGCGCATGGCTCCAAGCCATGCCTCAGAGTCAGATCTCTGAAGAGCATCCATATAGGTGATCGGATCCTCATTGTTCTCATCGAGCTCAATGGGATCGCCGTCCCGGACCAAGAAACCGTAGTATCTGTCCGGGTGACGTGGTATTCTACCGGATCTCCTAATGGGTTCTGGGTGTGATTCAATCACAGCCGGTTCTACGATGTCCTTAGAGTGTGTAGGTTCTTCTATTGGCTGAACTTCATCAAGTTCAATCTTAGAAGCTATAGTTCCTTCTCCAAGGAACTCCTTTTCCAAAAAGATAGCTCTAAGAGCAACGAACACCTTTTTTTCATTCTCTAAGTAGAAGAAATACCCTTTGGTTTCCTTAGGATAACCAATGAATAAACACCTGTCAGACTTAGGACCAAGTTGTCTGAGTCTAAATGCTTTACGTAAGCCGGACAACCCCAGACCCGAAGGTGTGAGAATGAAGGTTTACGCTCATTCCACATCTCATATGGAGTGGAGACAACAGACTTACTTGGAACATTATTTAATAAGTAACAGGCTGTCTGAAGTGCATATCCCCAAAAGGATAGCGGCAGAGTTGCAAAGCCCATCATGGATCAAACTATGTCCAACAAGGTTCGATTCCTCCTTTCGGACACACCATTCAACTGTGGTGTTCCTGGAGGAGTCCACTGAGAGAGAATTCCATTCTCCTCAAGATATGTCAAAAAAGCATCAGATAAGTATTCACCACCTCGATCAGATTGAAGGATTTTAATACTTTTTCCAATTTGCTTTTCTACTTCATTACGGTATCGTTTGAACATTTCAAACGATTCAGACTTATGTCTCATTAAAAAGACATAACCGAATCTTGTAAAGTTATCTATAAAAGTAATGAAATATTTGTATCCTTCTCTGGAACTAACTGACATCGATCCACATACATCAGTATGTATTAGACTTAGAAGTTCTGTAGCTCGTTCACCCTTTCCAGTAAAAGGTGACTTGGTCATTTTACCAAGTAAACAGGATTCACAAGTAGGCAGTGATTCAGAATCACTGACCTCGAGAAGTCCATCTCCTCGCATCTTGTTTATCCTATTTTGGTTAATATGACCTAGCCTACAATGCCAAAGATACAAATCATTGACATTATCTAACCTTAGGCATTTGGTAGAAGTGTACATTACACTAACAGGCCTTGATAGTACATATATGTCATTATTTAATCTAGCTTTCATTATAACAGAGTTATTCAAAATAACATTGCAAAAATCTCCTTTTATTGATAGTTCAAAACCACAATTGGTCAAAAGGCCTACAGAGATTATGCTCATAATGAAACTAGGACAATAGTGACAGTCGACTAGCTCGACAGTACAAGACTCAAAGACAAGACGCAGGACTCCGATCGCCAGTACTGGAACACGATTTTCATTCCCGACACTCAGAAACTGTTCTCCATCTTCAAATCTTCTACTAACTTGAAGTCCCTGTAACGAATTACAAACATGAATTGGACTACCAGTATCAAATACCCAGTTAGCAATATCAACAATTGAGTAATTACAAGGTTTTATCATATAAATACCTTGTTCAGCAGACTTCTGCTTCCTTGGCCTGTTCGGATCAAGGGACGCAATATAAAGAGGACAGTTCCTCTTCCAGTGTCCCTTCTTCTTGCAGTAGAAATATTCTGCAGAAGACTGATCAGCCTTATACTTCCTGGTCTGACTAGGGCCAGGAACATTCTGCACCTTCTTTCCCTTCTTATTTGTTTTCTTCTTCCCTTTCTTAAAGGGACGACGACCTCTACTTCCTCCCACTAAATTCACCACCCCCTTATTCAGTTGGTGGTCTTTCTCGAAAGTCTGCAGTAACCCCAAAAAACCATCGTAGTTGACTGCAGGCTTGTTCATTCTATAATGATTGAGAAAATCAAGATAGGAGGAGGGAAGAGAATTCAGGATCGCATCCTTGCCGAGCTGCTCATGAAAGGGGCATCCGAGTTTGCCCAACTTTTCAATCAACTCGATCATGTACAATACATGATCAGTGACTGAACCGCCATTCGGCATCTTGGAGCTATAGATGGCACAAGACACTTTGTACCTTTCTACATCATCCGGAGTGCCGAAGGATTCCTTTAACTTTTGAAGGATTTCATCAAGTTGGGCCTCCTCGAATTTACGACTGAACTCATCGTTCATCGCCGCTAACATAATGCATCGGACAGTAGTCCGATCAGAGACCCACTTCAGATAAGTGTCTCTGACCGCACTCCGTGCATTAGCGGGAGGGATTTCAGGTGCCGGATCCGCTATAACATAGAGGATCCGTTCATGCTCCAGAACGATTCTCAATCTTCGATACCAACTATCGAAGTTGTGACCCTTTAACTTCTCATTATTGAGAAGTGACCGGAGCGACAAATTTGAAGACATCTAAAAAGAAAATAAGACCAAATTAGTTTATGAATTAATAACTTAACCAAAAGACTTGGACTTTAGTCTAAAGGTTTCTCCCACTAATTTTTCAGATTGGTAGCCTCTAACTCCAATCCGTGAAAATACTTTTTCTCAAGTGGGTACTAAGATCCAATAGGCCTCGCATGAGCCCGACTATGGCCGGCTCACCCATACGAGCCTAAAGGTAGGGTCGTAAACCAATTGTTTCCCTAAACAATTTTCAGTATTTTATTTTGCCCCAAAGAGCACCCCAATCGGCCTAGGGGCCTCCTATTGCGGGTCTCTGGTTAGGTCCAACCATAAAAATGACAAATCCAATGCTTCCAGTTAACTAAAGACCAAGCCCGACTATGGCCAGCCCACCTGGTCCCGTTAAGGAGGTTGCACTGAACTATCATCGATCATATAGAAATTCCAGTCACCGGATGTATACCCGTTCTATGGAACTGCCGATGCACACCAAGCTAGTGGACACATTTCTATCTAACTTAATGGGAGGCAAAGACACTATCAACTCCTTGACTTAGTCTTTTTAAGGACCTAATAATTTTAGAGGATTTTTTTTTTTTTATTGTGACAGAAGAAAAGAGAAGGACATGGATCATCCTCCCACTGAATCAATCAGATTCCAGGAGGGTTGAAATAAATCAACAAATGATCCATGGGCACCTATAGATCAGTCAGACCGATCAACATGGGTGACATGGGTTAACTCGAGTCATTGAGCTTTTCCAATCAGTTCTGGTCGACTCGACTAGCCAGGTAGGTGAGATCATGGGTGAGTATCCACCATTAACCATCTTTCCTATACACCAACCAAGTTGGTCAGGAAAGAGGTAGCCTCATACAGTCATGATCACAATGCCAAACCTACCTCGACATCAGTCAGTTTACCAGACTCGATCAAACTAGCCTAAAGACTCAGGCATCCACTGAGCCACTAATTGGATCCATTTTAGATGAACAGATCAACTAATCTAACTATTAGATAGTTCTAAAGAAGGACCTTAAACAACTTTTGTTTAATCTTCTTCTTATTATCCGATTCAACTAAACTTAGGTCTAACCCAGTTTTGGACCCAACTAGTCAGCTAACCCAATTAACCCAAAAATGGCTTATGCAAATTGTATTAGATTTCATAAACGTAAAAAAATAATAATAATAATAAGCCAAACACTTAATTAAAATATTATTTAATTAAGTCTTTATGTAAAACATTTTTACATACCAAATCATGCATCAAAAAATATTTTATAAATATTTTATAAAACATGCCTAAATCATGTATCTGCAAATTAAAATAATTTTAATTTTTAATATTCTTTAAGGATCTTTCTGAAGAGGCCAACACAGACGATCCGCATCGTGTCAAAGACACACGGTCATGGTGAAGGTCTCAACTAGGTTCCAAAAAGAAAACTTGGATACATATTTAAGATTAAACAAATTTTAATCTATAAGCATGCATACTAGATTAGATTACTAATTCAACGTGGCTCTGATACCACTGATAGTAAACTATGCAGGTGGTTTGACAAGATCCTACACTAGGCATGCAACATCTGCGGGAGCAGATTGGATTTTAAAATAATTTTTAAAATTCGTGCAGCGGGAATCTACTCCACCAGGAACTAATCTAAATCTAGTTACATTTAGGCATGTATAAACATATAAAATATTTATAAAATATTAAACAATTTAATCTATCCATGCATGATTAAAAATAATTTTCCATACCTTTTATTCTGCCTGGAATAACTCTGGAATAAACCTGGAATAGACTGGAATAAACATGGAATAATTTTCCATGTACCAGTGCCTAGTCAACAGGGTCTTCAAAGACCAGATCAGTCGTAACATGTAGGTCTACATGGATGATATGCTTGTCATGAGCAATCAGGAGTCGAACCATATTGCCGACCTGGCGGAGATCTTTGACAACCTTTGCCTCTACCAGATGAAGCTGAACCTTGCTAAATGCACATTTGGGGTTGCAGCAAAAAAATTTCTGGGGTTCATGATCACCCAAAGGGAGATAAAGGCCAACCCGAGAAGATCCAAGCGATTACTGATATGAGACACCCTGTCTTCAAGAAGGAGGTTCAGCACCTGACTGGATGCATCACGGCATTAAACCATTTTATCTTGTGTTCCACCAAGACTGCTAGCCATTTTTCAAGGTTCTGTGCAAGATGCATGATTTTACCTGGATGGAGAAGTGTTGGGAGGCTTTCAAGGCACTGAAGAAGCTCCTCGCCTTCCCACCGTAGCTATCCAGGCCAGAGCCCAAGAAAGAGCTCTTCTTGTACCTAGTGGTCTCACTAGAGGCGGTCAGGTTAGTGCTGGTCCGCACTGACAATGATGGCTCCCAACGACCAGTCTACTATACTAGCAAGCTACTCCGTAATGTAAAAACCAGGTATGCTCGATCTGAAAAGATTATCTTTGTACTCATTATGTTTGTGCAGCATCTCAGGCCCTATTTTCAAGCACATCCGATCATTGTCCTCACGGACCAACCTCTGAGGGCCATCCTAGGCCATCCCGATACATCGAGGTACTTATAGGCGGTGAAGCTCAATGAGTTCAACATCACCTACCATCCATGATCGGTACAAAAGCCCAAGTCCTTGTTGATTTCCTGGTAGAGTGCACCTGGGTGGCTGAAGATTTGGAGGAGGCAGACCGGTGAGCCGAACTCGGGCAAGACTTGGCCTCGAGAGTGATGACATGGATCCTCCACATCAATGGCTCATCCAACACCGGAGGGAGTGGAGCCGGACTCATCCTCGCCATCTCTGATGGGGTCATTGTGGAGTATGCACTGCGCTTCCTCTTCAAGGTGACCAGTAATCAAACTGAATACGTGGCATTCCTTTCAGGACTGAAGGTATCCCGTGAGCTGGGTGAAAAGTGCTTGAAGGTCTTCACGGATTCACAGCTCGTGGTGGGCCAGGTCTCCGATGAGTATGAAGCTTGAGATCTCATGATGGTGAAGTATCTGGATAAGGTATGCTCATACACAGCGAACCTCCAGTACTTTAACATTTTTCACATCCTTCATGTGTAGAATGCTCGAGCCGACATCCTCTCCAGGCTAGCGACCCTGCCAAATTCATTACTGGGGCATACCTTCATGGAATACTTGGAGATCCCTAGCTACGAGTCTACAGTAGAGGGCCAATAAGCCTGCGAGGCAAGCTGGATAGACCCCTACATCAAATACATTACCACTAGTCCCTGCTCGAGGATCGCAGAGAGGCCAGCCTTCTGAAGAAGAAAGCCATGTAGTTTGTGCTGATGGATGGCTAGCTTTATCGAAGGTCTTATTCCTACCCCCTACTGAAATGCTACTGAAATGCTTGAGTCCCTTAGAAGCTACCTACGTGCTCAAAGAGATACACGAAGGTGATGCAGAACAAATAAAGGGATGCGATGCGGAAGTAAATTAAGATTAACTAATTTTTTTGTTGTTTTTATATGTTTGTAGAAGTTGGCTTCAAATCAAAGAAAAGTTAACCTAACATTGAAAGATACTAATATGATAATTGAAAGCACAATTTTAAGGAAACTAAATTATCAGAGTAGTTCAGAAGCAACGGATCGCTGGGGGTTGAGAAACTCCCAGACCTAGGGTTTCGCTCCGAACTTTCAACAGAACAGAAATAAAGAGAAGAGATGGTTTACCTAACCAGACAATGATCTTCACAGATTTTGGTGGAAGAACTCTCCCGAGTAGATTGTTGGATCCTCGGATTCAGATATCTTCGCAATGGATCCTCCAATATTGGTCCTTTGGCGGGTTGGCTTCTCCTGAACTCAAGATCTGGAAGAGAAGAAAAACAATTGATGGAATCAGAGAGTCAAGGGAAAAATTTACCAGGTTGATGAACTTGAAGATTGAAATTGCTGAAAACTGGATTCTCCTAGAAGCTGATATGATTTTCCTTGGAACTTGCTCTGGATCTAAAGTAGCCGGACTGGATCTGGATGAAGGTGGACGGCCTGGACTTGTAGAGAGAGAGAGGCCGTGGGAGATGGAAGGAGCTAGGGTTTGATGGATTGAAAATAATGAAGGGCGGCTAGGGTTTTGGATTTTTAAGTCGCTAACCTAGGGTTTTGGATAAAGATGGAGATCTCCCACCTCCTCAAGGCTCCAATGGAACCCGAATTACCCCCTCACGGAGCTCAACACTTAGAATAGTGCGGAAGAAGAGAAACCTAGGTTACTCAACACAAGGGAATAGCAAAAATAATTTTTCTTCATTCATTGATTTCAACTTACAAGAGGGATGTAATTTATAATGCTTTACAAGGGAGAAGGGTTTCATATTTTCCCATGTGGGACTAAAGGAGGGGATCTCCAAATTAGGGCAAATCCCTTACATATGGTTGGCCAAAATACCAAAAATTAGGATTTGGGGTTATAAATGGCAGGTAGATGGCGCCACCTTGCTTGGAATTTTTCAAGAAAATTTTCTTCCTTTCCTGGATGAACTCTTTTGGACTCCTCCTTTTCTTCCTCCCTAAGTCAAGGCTCTTCCCATCTTTGTTTTAGGTGTTTTTGGCAGGTAATGGGCGCCCCTTGATATTCTCTTCCAAGAAAAACTTCTTCCCTTGTTTGCTTGGAATCACTTGGGAAAGTCTTGGCCGCCCCCTTGATTTGTGCTCTTCTCTTTATCTGGTGCATGAAAGAAGGGAGTTGCCATCTGTGGAGTGGGGACCAAAGGCTGCTGGATGTGGATATGCGCCCCCTGGACTGGGAGTGTGGCTGGGAGTGTGGTGTCCACTTGCCTGGTCTTGGGAGAAAATGTAACATCCCTGGTTGAAACCCTAGTCCACTACTGAGTCAACATGACTCAACAAAATAAAATGCAGGTAATGTAGACTCAAGCTAAATTGAGTTGATCTAGTCAACTCTTATTACAAACCAAAAACCCTAATTCTTCGGGCAAGGTTAATCAGAGATCCAGATGGAGCTCTGAAGTCTTCTTCTGAGTCTAGTGCCCGCACCAATTCTCCCAGGGTGGGAGGAACTCGACCCTGTCGAGTAAGGCTCAAGTTGGCTCTGGTATCTCTCCAAGAGGTCTGGGTCCAATTCTTGTAATTCTTCTCGGGAGATCCAAGAGTCATCAGAATCTGGCCTTCCTTGCCAGCGGACCAGGTACCTTTGGTATCCTCGATTACGAGTAGAGATAACCTGATCATCCAGGATCTTTTCAATCTGCTCTTTCCTCACAGGCCAGTTTGTTGGTGGACACACAGGGTCGGGATCACTCTCAATGATAGGGTTAGGCTCAAAAGGCTCACTAGGAATCACAGCTGGCTCCCTGTACTCTACTAAGTCTGTAATGTTGAAAGTAGAGCTAATGCCTAGTTCTTGAGGCAACTCGAGCACATAGGCATTGGATCCTACTCTCTTTACCACTCTAAATGGTCCAGCTCCCCTAGCATGTAACTTTCTAACGGTTCCAGGAGGAAACCGTTCAGGCCTTAACCTAATCATCACATAGTCTCCCTCAACAAAAGATTTGACTCGCCTTTGAGTATCAGCCAACTTCTTATAAGTTTCATTACTTAAATTTATTTTGGCATGAATTTCTTTATGCAAGTCTTTTACATGCTGTGCAAAATTCTCAGCAGACTCGGAGACTCGAGTGTGGACAGGTAAAGGGACTAGGTCAAGAGGTGTGTGAGGTTTGTACCCATGTACAATTTCAAATGGACTCTTACCCGTAGACCTATTGACCGAGTCATTGTACGCAAATTCTGCCCTTGGTAGGTATAAATCCCAATTTCTGGTGTTTTCACCAACAAGACATCTCAGCAGATTTCCTAGGCTACGGTTCACTACTTCAGTTTGGCCATCAGTTTGGGGATGATAGGCAGTTGAAAACTTAAGTTTTGTCCCTAACTTATGCCAAAGGGTCTTCCAAAAGTAACTGGTGAACCGGACATCCCTATCTGAAACGATTGTCTTAGGTAGGCCATGGAGTCTAACTATCTCATTGAAGAAAAGTGTGGCTACCTTAGACGCATCAAAGGTTTGGGAACAAGGCAAGAAGTGGGCCATTTTAGAGAATCGGTCGACTACGACACAGATAGAATCATGTCTCCTCTGGGTCTTAGGTAAACCTAACATAAAATCCATACTCACATCTTGCCAAGGACGATCTGGGACAGGGAGTGGTGTATAAAGGCCAGTGTTTTGTTTTCGCTGTTTGGCAATAGCGCAGGTTCGACATCTAGCTACAATATTAGCTACATCCCTTTTCAAGCTAGGCCAGAAAAAGTGGTCTTCAATAGCTAGAATGGTCTTGTCTTTTCCAAAATGGCCGGCTAAACCTCCAGCATGGATTTTCCAAATCAAAAATTCCCTAAGAGAAGTTCTAGGGATGCAAGGCCTATTTTTGAAGAACAAAAAACCATCTACAAGGGTATAATCCTGGTGATTACTAGATGGTCCTTGAACTAGATCCTGATACACAGTTGTGAAATCCGGACAAGACTCATATTCCTCTTTGATTTGCTCAAACCCTATGACCTCAGTTCTAACAGAAGTTAATAACAGAGATCGGCGACTAAGGGCATCAGCTACCTTATTCTCAACTCCAGCCTTATGTTTCAGGACAAAAGTATAGGACTGGATATATTCTACCCACTTAGCATGCCTAGGGTTAAGCTTCTTTTGGGAGTTCAGAAATCTAAGAGCCTCATGGTCCGAAAATAGTACAAATTCCTGCGGTAGCAAATAATGTCTCCAGTAACGCAAAGCTTGCACCACCGCATAAAATTCCTTATCATAGGTAGAATACCAAAGCTTAGCATCATTAAGTTTTTCACTAAAGAATGCTATGGGATGATTCTCTTGGCTTAGGACTCCACCTATTCCTACACCTGAAGCATCACAGGCAACCTCAAATACTTTAGAAAAATCGGGTAATCTCAGAATGGGTGCCTGGGTCATTTTATCCTTAAGATCTAGGAAGGCTTTATGGGCTGACTTAGTCCAATGAAATTCTCCCTTCCTAATACAATCAGTGATAGGAGCAGCTAAAGTACTAAACCCCTTGATGAATCGCCTATAGAAGGTAGCCAAGCCGTGGAAACTTCTAACTTCATGCACATTGGTTGGCTCTGGCCAGTCTACTATGGACCTAATCTTCTCAGGATCGGCCGTCACGCCGTCAGGGGTTACTACAAAACCAAGAAAGATAACTCTACTAGTCATGAATTCACACTTCTTAAGATTACCGTAGAGTCTATCATTCCTCAAAACTTGGCAGACTGCTCTAAGGTGGCCTAGGTGATCTGCTGGGGTCTTACTATAGATCAGGATGTCATCAAAATAGACCATCACAAATTTTCCTATGAAAGCTCTAAGTACCTGGGTCATAATTCTCATGAAAGTACTAGGGGCATTGGACAACCCAAAAGGCATAACAACCCATTCATAAAGACCATCCTTAGTTTTGAAAGCAGTTTTCCATTCATCCCCGGGTCTAATCCTAACCTGATGATAACCGCTTTTGAGATCAATCTTAGAAAAAAACCATTGCACCAGCCATCATATCAAGCATGTCATCTAGTCTAGGGATGGAAAACCTATATTTGATTGTAATTTTATTGATGGCACGACTGTCAACACACATCCTCCACGTGCCATCTTTCTTTGGGGTCAGTAAGGCTGGGACTGCACAAGGGCTAAGACTTTCTCTAATAAACCCCTTCCTCAATAATTCTCCAACCTGCTTTTGCAGTTCTTCATGCTCAGATGGATTCATCTTGTAATGGGGCAAGTTGGGCAAAGTCGTTCCTGGGATTAGATCTATGGCATGCTGGATATCCCTAAGAGGTGGAAGGTGGTCTGGCAAATCCTCGGGAAAGACATCCTCAAATTCTTTTAACACAGGTTTAACTTCTTGAGGAGGCTCTAAGGGTTCTGAAGTTCTAAGTTCCTTAGCAGTCAACATCCAGATGGGTGAACCACTATGAATTTCTTGTTCTAGATTCTTAGCACTGATTAGGTTCACTCCAGTTTTCATCTCCTTAACCTTACCGGCTCCTTTAGTTACCTTGTCCTTAGGGGGAACTGAATGGATCGTAATCTTCTTCCCATTGAAACTAAAGACACAGGTATTGGATTTTCCTAAGAGGGTGGCATCATGATCATACAACCAAGGTCTTCCGAGAATTATACTGCTCACCCCCATGGGTAAGACATCGCACCAAATCTTTTCGTGATAAGATTGCATTTGGATTTGGACTTGACATCTAGACTGGATGGGTATGGAGGTAGAATCTATCCAAGAAATCTTATAGGGGTTGGGATGGGGAACTGGGATTAAGCCTAACATCTTGACAGTGCTAGTAGAGATGGCATTTACACAGCTTCCACTATCTATGATGATCTTACATACCTTATCCCCTAATTTAAGAAAAGTCTGTAGGATGTTAGTCCTACGCCAATCCTCTTGAACTAGATTCTGGGATAGGATGCATCTTACAACTCCTAATTGGTCAGATTCATTGGGTTCCTCCTCTCCTTCATACTCCTCAACCAAATTCATTTCGGTCTCATAAACTTCTTCTTCAAATTCCTCACTGGGCTCGGAATTATCATTCTCTCCCTCTTCTATGTAAAGGGATCTCCGTGGGCACTGGCTAGCAACATGACCTACCTTATGACACTTGAAACAGGCTATGGAAGTACACTGACTGGAAATGTGACCTGGTTTCTGACACTTAAAACAGGTGATATTTGAACTAGGGGTTCTCTGGGTGTCAGGTGCCTTACCTTTGTCCATGGGCCTAGGGGTAGAAGTACCCTGAAAAGGTTTACTAGGGATAACTTGGCTAGGTCCATTCCTTGGGATTGGGGCACTAACCCTAGAAGGTATAGGTCCTCTCTGAAATTTCTCAGTGTTCAGTGCAATCTGGTAGGCTTGGTATAGATCAGTAACCTCTCTCAGAAATAGTTCTCTCTTGATATCTTCCCTCAGTCCAGCCCTAAATCTAGACAAAGTGACTTCGTGGGCTTCACTCACATCACATCTCATTAGGTATTCATCAAAAGTAGCTATGTAGTCTGAGACAGATCGGTTTCCTTGTTTCAGGTTTTGCCATTGGTCTAACAGGTTTTGCTGGTATGAAATGGGTAGGTATTTATCTCTCAGTTTTTCTTTCATACCCTGCCAAGTGGTTATGGGCTCAACATTCCGTCTCCTAGTGGTTAGCTCAATGTTCCCCCAGTATAACCTAGCTTGACGCACTAATTTCATCTTGGCAAACTTGTATTTCCTCTCCTCAGACATAGCATACCACTCAAAGTATTGGTCCATCTCACCCTCTCAATCAGAATACACCTTAGGGTTCAGACTACCATCAAAAGTGGGTGCATCTAATTTGATGTTCCTGATGAACCTATCATCTCTATCTTCAGGCTCTGGGTCAGGCCTCCTATGATTAGGTTCGGGATCTCTATATAAAGGCCTTCTAGGCTCCTGATGTGGGTGAGGTTGAGGCACATTAAAATCGGGGTCAGGAGTCCAATTCCGATGTCTAGGTTCTTCAAGTACTTGGACTCGGTCCCTAAGTTGGGTAAGATCCTCATGAATTTGTGCGCTAAACTGGGCCACAGTGTTTGTCATATCCTGATTCATTTTAGCCATACTTTCAGTAAGAGTTCTGATCATGGCCTCTAAATCAGGTTGGATTTGACCAGGTTGATATTGCACTCCGTTTCTGGTAGACATGATGATTCAAGCAAGCACACAAAATGAGACTAGACTAAATCGACTACTGGATCACTAGACCTAGAGTCCAAACTAGATGCCCAATCAGAGTGGCAAGCTAGCCTGTAGTAACTCAGGACTCAGCCAGGCAGGTGTAAGGGGAGTGTTAGGTCCCTGATTGCCAATCCTAGACACCAATCAGTGATTGGCCAGGTAGGCGGACCGGCACACAAGCCCTTTGGGAATGGATCCCTGAACCACCGTTCTAGACACTGAGTGCTAAGCACACACAGAATAACTCAGCAAACTGACTCAACACTAGCCTAGACCCGACCAATTGGTGTCCCTAGCCCACTAGGGCAAATTAGGAGTTTTAACAAAGCAAAAATCATACAATTCGGAGTTTTATGCAGGGAGAAATAATTTAGACAACAGGGCAATTACGGGCTGCAACTAAATTGTCTTCCCCGTTTATAATCCCTGCTACGAAGTTATAACCCAATGGATCCCCTACACGCCCTAGGAATACCCCGTGGAATGGGAGGAGGAGGCTTGCGCCTCGCTTAGTTCCTAGGACCGGACGTCCTAGGGAGTCTACTTCGAGCAGACAAAATAAAAAGAGAAAACAATCAAAACAAGCAAGCAAGCAAATCAGAAACCCTAGACTGGGCTCTGATACCAAAAATGATGCAGAACAAATAAAGGGATGCGATGCGGAAGTAAATTAAGATTAACTAATTTTTTTGTTATTTTTATATGTTTGTAGAAGTTGGCTTCAAATCAAAGAAAAGTTAACCTAACATTGAAAGATACTAATATGATAATTGAAAGCACAATTTTAAGGAAACTAAATTATCAGAGTAGTTCAGAAGCAACGGATCGCTGGGGGTTGAGAAACTCCCAGACCTAGGGTTTCGCTCCGAACTTTCAACAGAACAGAAATAAAGAGAAGAGATGGTTTACCTAACCAGACAATGATCTTCATAGATTTTGGTGGAAGAACTCTCCCGAGCAGATTGTTGGATCCTCGGATTCAGATATCTTCGCAATGGATCCTCCAATACTGGTCCTTTGGCGGGTTGGCTTCTCCTGAACTCAAGATTTGGAAGAGAAGAAAAACAATTGATGGAATCAGAGAGTCAAGGGAAAAATTTACCAGGTTGATGAACTTGAAGATTGAAATTGCTGAAAACTGGATTCTCCTGGAAGCTGATGTGATTTTCCTTGGAACTTGCTCTGGATCTGAAGTAGCCAGACTGGATCTGGATGAAGGTGGACGGCCTGGACTTGTAGAGAGAGAGAGGCCGTGGGAGATGGAAGGAGCTAGGGTTTGATGGATTGAAAATAATGAAGGGCGGCTAGGGTTTTGGATTTTTAAGTGGCTAACCTAGGGTTTTGGATAAAGATGGAGATCTCCCACCTCCTCAAGGCTCCAATGGAACCCGGATTACCCCCTCACGGAGCTCAACACTTAGAATAGTGCGGAAGAAGAGAAACCTAGGTTACTCAACACAAGAGAATAGCAAAAATAATTTTTCTTCATTCATTGATTTCAACTTACAAGAGGGATGTAATTTATAATGCTTTACAAGGGAGAAGGGTTTCATATTTTCCCATGTGGGATTAAAGGAGGGGATCTCCAAATTAGGGCAAATCCCTTACATATGGTTGGCCAAAATACCAAAAATTAGGATTTGGGGTTATAAATGGCAGGTAGATGGCGCCACCTTGCTTGGAATTTTTTAAGAAAATTTTCTTCCTTTCCTGGATGAACTCTTTTGGACTCCTCCTTTTCTTCCTCCCTAAGTCAAGGCTCTTCCCATCTTTGTTTTAGGTGTTTTTGGCAGGTAATGGGCGCCCCTTGATATTCTCTTCCAAGAAAAACTTCTTCCCTTGTTTGCTTGGAATCACTTGGGAAAGTCTTGGCCGCCCCCTTGATTTGTGCTCTTCTCTTTATCTGGTGCATGAAAGAAGGGAGTTGCCATCTGTGGAGTGGGGACCAAAGGCTGCTGGATGTGGATATGGCACCCCCTGGACTGGGAGTGTGGCTGGGAGTGTGGTGTCCACTTGCCTGGTCTTGGGAGAAAATGTAACATCCCTGGTTGAAACGCTAGTCCACTACTGAGTCAACATGACTCAACAAAATAAAATGCAGGTAATGTAGACTCAAGCTAAATTGAGTTGATCTAGTCAACTCTTATTACAAACCAAAACCCTAATTCTTCGGGCAAGGTTAATCAGAGATCCAGATGGAGCTCTGAAGTCTTCTTCTGAGTCTGGTGCCCACACCAGAAGGCATCTACAGAAATCACGTGGGAGCCAGGACTCTAGTTTATAAGGCACTCTGGCAAGGATACTTCTAGGAGACCATGCAAGAAGACACCACATATTTTATGAGGAGATATGATCGCTGTCAACGTCACGCCCACATCCAATGTTAGCCAGCTACCCTGCTCTCCCAGCTATCAGCTCTGTGGCTATTCGCCTAGTGGAGAATGGACATCCTAGGTCCCTTTCCTGCCGCGTTCAGCTAATGAAAGTATTTGATTGTGGCCATTGACTACTTCATTAAATGGGTCGAGGCTAAACCCCTAGCATAGATCATTGAGGCCAAGGTTAGATCATTCTTCTGAAAGTCAATCATCTACCATTTTGGACTCCCACACTCGGTCATCACTGACAAAGGGTGGCAGTTCGATAATCAGGCTTTCGAGGAGTTCTACACTGACCTTAACATCCACCATCGCTTCACTTTGATTGCTCACCCTCAAACCAATAGAAAAGCTGAGGTAACCAACCGAACCATCTTGAAAGGGCTCCACACTAGATTGGATGAGGCCAAGGGTTGATGGACTGAAGAGCTCCCTAGTATACTATGGGCCACCACACCACCCCTCGGACGGCAACATCATATCGGCAATGGGTGGCACACTACTACAACTCCCATGTCAGGCCCAAGGCTTTCCATCCAGGCAACCTGGTTCTCAGGCGAGCAGGAGTATCCTAGTCAAGAGAATGCCCCTATAAGGTGGTCGAGGCTCTACTGAACAAAGCCTACTACCTCACTACGCTCAACGATGATCGCTTCCCTCGAACATGGAATGCCAGCAATTTGAGGATGTACTATCAATAATGTAAGGCTCCCCCTCAATTATTAAAATTTCTTATTGGTGCAACACTGTCTTCCACCTGTGCAGGAACTCACTTGCCTGACTCCAAGTCCGACGAACAAAGCAAGGAAACTTACGAAGCCCCACACTCTAAAGCTAAAAAACTTATGAAGCCCCACACTCAAAGTCAAGAAACTTACGAAGCCCCGCACTCAAAGCCAAGAAGCTTACGAAGCCCTGCACTCAAAGTCGAAAAACTTACAAAGCCCTGCACTCAAAGTCAAAAAACTTACGAAGCCCCATACTTAGAATCGAAAAAATTACAAAGCCCCATACTCAAAGCTAAAAAACTTACGAAGCCCCGCACTCAAAGCCAGGAAACTGATGAGCCCCATACTCAAAGTTGAGAAACTTACAAAGCCCCGCACTCCAAAATCGAAAGACTCCTGAAGCTCTGCACTCAACTACCTTATTCACTGTCTGGATATGTAAGCCAGAAAACTTCCGAAGCCCCACCATCTATCGCTTGACTCACAATTTGGCAAATCAAGCTAGGAAGACTCCTGAAGCCCCACACTTAACTTCCTTACTCACATCTAGAAAAGTAAGCCGGAAAAACTTCCAAAGCCTCGCTATCTACTGCTTGACTCACAGTTCTGCAAATCAAGCCAGGAAGTCCTAGAAGCTCTGCACTCAAGTTTACATGATCTCAAGACCGGTAGAAAGGAGTCAGAGTATTTCCAAAGTTCTCCACACTGATCCCAGGATTTCAGAATCAGCCAAGAGCGGCCAGGACCTGGGGGAGCTTCAGTCAGAATACCATGATTGACACCCTCATTGATGCGGGTCGGGATTGACAATCTTCTGATCCAGGATTACTGCGCTTAGTGAGCGAAGAGGGAGTCCCAGCAAGAGCAACAGATTCAATCCCTGGGGGTCGAGGCCAAGGCGCAAATCGAGAGGGCTCAGTCAGCGGAGGAAAAGAGCAAGGCCCTCCAAATGGAGGTTCTTAGAGTAGAAAAGCAGGCCGGGGACTTTGAGGTGTCCTTGTTAGTTGAGAAAGATCGATCCATCCATCGAGTGAAGGAGTCCGCTGTGGAGGTGGCTCGACTAGAGGGGCGGTCTCAAACCATCCAATCCCACCTGGACACGATGCTGTCTCGAGCGTCGGCAGCAGAGGAGAAAGTGGTCGGGGAGGTGGTGCTGATGGAGGCCGCAAAGAAAGAGGCCACTGAAGTAGTGTCAAAGTTCAAGGCCTCAGTGGAGTTTGCTGATAAGGTCCAGGAGGCCACCGTGGACTTTTTTATCTAGGGCTTTGAGGTCTGCAAATCCCAGGTGGTGCAGGCCTTTCTGAAGTTGAAGCTGGATGAGATCGTCATCCCCAGAGCTTCAAGCAAAAGCTCGAGGGAGTCAAGGACTCCAGCGGAGATGGTCAAGACAGATCCTGCAACCATCGAGCAGATAGCTTCGCCCACAGAGGTGCAGGCAGAGGTCCGGGTGGAGGTGCAGGAGGACACCGGTGTGCCCACTCACCATCCCAGGAAGGAGCCAACGGCAGTAATCTTCAGTGCTAAGGACCTTTTCTTAGCACATATATATTTTTCTTGGTCCTTTGTACTTAGGAACTTTCTTTTTCTTTTGGTACCACCTGGCCTGTCAGGGGTCCTTTAATGATGTAACTTTATCGCTCCATTTTAATGAAGTTGCTTTCTTTCCATTGACTTTTTGTGTTGCTCATATATGAAAATTTTTTTCTTCTTTCGGTTCCATCTCGCCTGAGGACCAAACTTTACCGCGGCCACTTGTCCGGGGGTCCCCAAGCTCTAGCGCTTCTCTGGGAGGCCTTCGAGGTAGAAAACACTTCAAAAAGAATGTAGGAGTTCTGTGGGTTGCCTTCACTGTGTCGGGATCCTTGTCGAAGGGCCCCAGTCATTTACCACGGCTAGGTGCCCATCCTAGGGACTTCGCGGCCATGTCACAAGTTGATAGATAAGTAGAGGGGGCCTAAGAGGCTTGGGAGATCACCCCCACCGATCTGGGATACCTTCGAGTTGGTAGATTTGGCCTGAGAAGTCTTAGAATTTCCATCGCTGGTCCAGGTTCTGGCTGGTAAAATGCAGAGCTTCTAAAATGCCTTAGCTCGCCTTCACCGGACTGGGGTCCAGCAGATAGATTGTAGGGCTTCTGGAGTTTCCTGACTTGTTATCATCAGACTGGGCATCCAATAGACAGAGTGCGAGACTTCTAGAGTTTTCCAGCTTGCCATCATCAATCTAGGAGTTTGGTGGATAGAGTACGGGGCTTCTAGAGTTTCCTAGCATGCCATCGTAGGACTTGAAGTTCGGCAGATAAAATGCAGGGCTTCTAGAGTTTCCCGGCTTGCCATCGCAGGACTTGGAGTCCGATGGGTAGAGTGTAGGGCTTCTGGAGTTTTCCAGCTTGCTGTCATAAGACTTAGAATCTGATAGATAGAGTGCGGGGCTTCTAGAGTTTTCCGGCTTACTGTCGTCGAACTGGAAGTTTGGTGGATATAGTACGGGACTTCTGGAGTTTCCCGGCTTACCATCGCAGGACTTAGAGTCTGGTGGATAGAGTGTGGGGCTTCTGGAGTTTCCCGGCTTTGTGGTGCAGCACCCAGGGTTGGGCAGTAGCATTCCTGTACTAGCAAAGATAATGTTGTGCCAAAAGAAATTTTTCATTAATAGAAAAAGAGCTTACATCATTAATAGTACGTCCTTAGATTGTTGGCATTCCAAGTTCGTGGGAATCAGGCACCACCATGTTCGGCAAGGTAATAGGCCCCATGGGGAAGGGCCTCGATCACCCTGTAAGGGACCTCCCAGTTTGGGGAGAGCTTTCCACACTCCCCTGGCTAGGAGACATTAGTCTGCCGCAATACCAAATCTCTAGGGCGGAAGGTCTTCAGTTTCACTCGAGAGTTGTAATTTTGAGCCATCCACTATCGATGGCTGCCATACGAAGATGAGCCTTATCCCTTGTCTCTTCAAGGAGGTCTAAGTTGAGCAGAAGATGAGCCGGGTTCTCGGCCTCATCGTATTGCTCTATCCACAACATGGGCAGGCCTGATTCCACTGGAATTATGACTTCAGTGCCGAAAACGAGGTTGAAGGGCATCTCATCGATGAACATCCGGGGTGTGGTGTGGTATCCCTAGAGGATGCTAGGGAGTTCTTTAGCCCACCTGCCCTTGGCCTGGTCTAGCCTAGCTCGGAGCCCCTGGAGGATAGTTTGGTTGGTTACCTCAACCTCTCCATTGGTCTGGGGATGAGCCACCGAGGTGAAGCGATGATGGATATTGAGATCGGTGCAGAACTCTTCGAACATCCGATTATCAAACTACCATCCATTGTTAATGATTATAGTTTGCGGAAGCCTGAACTGGCAGATGATTGATTTCTAAAAGAAAGACCTGACCTTGGCTTCGGTAATCCGTTCTAGTGGTTTGGCCTCGACCCACTTGGTGAAGTAGTCAATGTTCACTATCAGGAATATGTGCTGCTCGGACACGGGGGAGAAGGGACCTAAGATGTCCATTCCCCACTGAGCAAATGGCCAGGGGGTGGAGAGCTGGGAAAGTGGTGCGGCCGGCTAGTGTTGGATGCAGGCCTGTCGCTAGAAGCTATCATATTTCTTTACAAGGTTGGTTGTGTCTTCTCTTATAGTCTCCTAATGGTATCCTTGGCGGAGGGCTTTGTATGCTAACATCCTGCCCCCCACATGGTTCCTGCAGAGGCCTTCATGTATCTCCTGGAGCATGAAGGCTGCCTCGAAGGGCCTTAAACATTTCAGAAGTGGATAGGAATGGAACCTGTGATAGAGTTGTCCATCCATTAACACAAAATGCATAGCTTTCTTCTTGATGAGGCTGGCTTCGAGGCGATCTTCAAGCAGGGTCCCGTCAGTGATATATCTGAAACTAGTCCATCTAGCTAGGCTCTGGGATGACTTGTTGGACCTCCCCCAGGATCTCATAACTAGAAGGCTGGAGGTACTCAACGTAGGCATGCCCAAGCTATGAGTCTGGCAGAGTTGCGAGCCTAGAGAGGGCATCCGTGCATGCATTATCCCCACGGGAGATGTAAAAGAGCTGAAGTGCCAAAAACTTACTGTGTTCGAGCATACCTGCTCCAAGTATTTTGATATTTGAGGGTCTCGGGCCTCGAATTCTCTTGAGACCTACCCAGCCACCAACTGAGAGTCGGTGAAGACCCTTAGGTTGGGTACCCCAGCTCGTGGGAGACTCTCAATCCTGTGAGGAGTGCCTCATACTCTACCTGGTTATTGGTGTCTTTAAACTAGAAATGAAGTGCACACTCAGCTATGACGCTATCGTGGTTGGCAAGGATGAGGCCTGCTCCACTCCCTCCTGCATTGGATGCACCGTCCACATGGAGGACCCAGACATCCTCCTCGGCCAGGGGCTTTGCCTGATCTCCCGGTGGGGGTGTCTTCGATTCTTCACTCATGCTAGTACACTCGATCAGGAAATCGGCCAGCACTTGCACTTTCTGAGATGGCCTCAATCGGTAGGTGATGTTGAACTCACTGAGCTTCAGTACCCACTTGGCCAAATGCTCAAAGATGTCCGAATGGCGAGGATGGCTCTCAGTGGTTGGTCCATCAGGACCGCGATCGGGTGAGCTTGAAAGTATGGCCTGAGACATTGAGCAGACATAATGAGTGTAAAAATCAATTTTTCGGAGCGAGCATACCTGACCTCGACATCACGGAGGAACTTGCTTGCATAGTATACTAGCCTCTGAACTCCATGCCCATCTATGCGGACAAGGATCGAGCTGACGGCCCCTAAGGTGACCGCCAGGTATAGGAGGAGTTCCTCTCTATCTTCGGGCCTAGAGAGCAGGGGCAGTGATGCCAGAAATTTTTTTAGATCCTTGAAGGCTTCTCAACATTCATCCATCCAAGCGAAGTTATGCACCTTGCGTAGTACCTTGAAGAATGGCAGGCAGCGATCAGTGAAGTGCGAGATGAATCGACTCAAGGCCACAATCTGACAGGTGAGATGTTGGACCTACTTCTTTGAAGTGGGATGCTCCATGTCAATGATTTTTTGGACCTTCTCGAGGTTGGCTTCAAATCCCCTCTAAGTGACCATGAAACCCATGAACTTCCCAGCCACCACACCGAAGGCACATTTAGCATGTCATCCATGTACACTTGCATGTTATGGCCAATTTAGTCTCGAAAGATCTTGTTGACTAGCCGCTGATATGTAGCTTCAGCATTCTTCATACTGAATGGCATCATCTTGTAGCAATACGTCCCACGGTCTGTGATGAAGGTAGTATGCTCTTCGTCCTTTGGGTGCATCCAGATTTGATTATACCAGGAGAACGCATCCATGAAGGAGAGTAAGCGGTGTCCTGAGGTGGTGTCCACCAGCTGGTCGATCTTTGGAAGTGGGAAGCTGTCCTTTGGGCAAGCTCTGATGAGGTTGGTATAGTCCATGCAGATTCTCCACTACCTATTAGCCTTCTTGACCATGACTACGTTTGCTAGCTAGATAGGGTACTGCACTTCACAAACGAAGCCAGCTACGAGGAGCTTCTCCACTTTCTCATTGACCACCTTCTGGTGCGGGCACCAGACTCGGAAGAAGACTTCAGAGCTCCATTTGGCTCTCTGATTGACATTGCCCGAGAAATTAGGGTTTGTAATAAAGGTTGACCTGGTCAACCAGTTTATTTAGTCACCATTTAAATTTTGTTGAGTCATGTTGACTCGATGTAAGTCCCGATGTGGTTTCAATTTGGTCCAAAATGGTGCCACATTTGTCTTCCAATCAAATCAAGGTTCAAGCAAGTGGAGGCCACACTCCAAGCCACACGCCCAGCCACACTCTGAGCACACGCCAGAGTCCAGGAGGCGCCACAGAGGCATCCCAGTGTCATGGTCCCCACATCCAAAGAAGAAAAAAATCAAATTGGAAGCTAATTTAAAGGAGGCGCCCATACCTGCCAATTTTGTCTAAGCAAAGAAGGAAAAGACTTCTCTTGGAGAAAAAATCAAAGAAGGACATCCAATTGAAGTTCAAATCAAAATCAAAGAGCTTAACTTGGAGTGGAAGAAAAGAAGAAATGCCATAAGAAGAAGAGGACTCCAAATCCAAATCCAACTCCAAAGGAGGCGCCATAAAAATTCCAAAAAAAAATTCCTTTATGGCTGTCCCAAATTTTTTTGAACTCTTGGTCGGCCAAGAGAGGAGATTTTCTACCTAATCTAGAGGTTGGAGGAGTTTAGTCCCACATGGGAATTTGTACAAGCTTGGAGAGAATTTTAGGTCTATATAATAGACCCCTCTTTGTAACTTTAAGAAATCAATGAATGAAGAAAAATTATTTTTGCTATTCTCTTGTGTTGAGTGACCTAGGTTTCTCTTCTTCTGCACTATTCTAAGTGTTGAGCTCCGTGAGGGGGTAATCTGGGTTCCATTGGAGCCTTGAGGAGGTGAGAGATCTCCATCTTTATCCAAAACCCTAGGTTAGCCACTTGAAATTCCAAAACCCTAGCCGCCCTTCATTATTTTCAATCCATCAAACCCTAGCTCCTTCCATCTCCCACGGCCTCTCTCTCTACAAGTCCAGGCCGTCCACCTTCATCCAGATCCAGTCCGGCTACTTCAGATCCAGAGCAAGTTCCAAGGAAAATCACATCAGCTTCCAGGAGAATCCAGCTTCAGCAATTTCAATCCTCAAGTTCATCAACCTGGTAAATTTTTCCCTTGACTCTCTGATTCCATCAATTGTTTTTCTTCTCTTCCAGATCTTGAGTTCAGGAGAAGCCAACCCGCCAAAGGACCAGTATTGGAGGATCCATTACGAAGATATCTGAATCCGAGGATCCAACAATCTGCTCAGGAGAGTTCTTCCACCAAAATCTGTGAAGATCATTGTCTGGTTAGATAAACCATCTCTTCTCTTTATTTCTGTTCTGTTGAAAGTTCGGAGCGAAACCCTAGGTCTGGGAGTTTCTCAACCCCCAGCGATCCGTTGCTTCTGAACTACCCTGATAATTTAGTTTCCTTAAAATTGTGCTTTCAATTATCATATTAGTATCTTTCAATGTTAGGTTAACTTTTCTTTGATTTGAAGCCAACTTCTACAAACATATAAAAACAACAAAAAAAAAAATAGTTAATCTTAATTTACTTCCGCATCGCATCCCTTTATTTGTTCTGCATCATTTTTGGTATCAGAGCTTCCGTTCTGCATCATTTTTGGTATCAGAGCCCAGTCTAGGATTTCTGATTTGCTTGCTTGCTTTGATTGTTCTCTTTTTATTTTGTCTGCTCGAAGTAGACTCCCCAGGACGTCCGGTCCTAGGAACTAAGCGAGGCGCAAGCCTCCTCCTTCCATTCCACGGGGTGTTCCTAGGGCGTGTAGGGGATCCATTGGGTTATAACTTCGTAGCAGGGATTATAAACGGGGAAGACAATCTAGTTGTAGCCCGTAATTGCCCTGTTATCTGAATTATTTCTCCCTGCATAAAACTCCGAATTGCATGATTTTTGCTTCGTTGAAACCAGTATAATTGAACCTATTTTCCATAATTTTTCTGTGATTTATTGGTTTCGGTAAAAATTCTGAGCATTAAAATATAGCAACTCTATTTTTTTGTGTTCTGCAATTCAATTCTTTTTGGAGTGATCATCTCATAATTTACTTAAGGGCAATTGAGCATCTAAGATAAGGGGAGGAGTTGATTACCTCTCCTTAGCCCAAAACCACCATCCAATCATTCGAACCTAGACCTAATTTAAAATCAGTTAAACCTAATTTGCCCTAGTGGGCTAGGGACACCAATTGGTCGGGTCTAGGCTAGTGTTGAGTCAGTTTGCCGAGTTATTCTGTGTGTGCTTAGCACTCAGTGTCTAGAACGGTGGTTCAGGGATCCATTCCCGAAGGGCTTGTGTGCTGGTCCGCCTACCTGGCCAATCACTGATTGGTGTCTAGGATTGGCAATCAGGGACCTAACACTCCCCTTACACCTGCCTGGCTGAGTCCTGAGTTACTACAGGCTAGCTTGCCACTCTGATTGGGCATCTAGTTTGGACTCTAGGTCTAGTGATCCAGTAGTCGATTTAGTCTAGTCTCATTTTGTGTGCTTGCTTGAATCATCATGTCTACCAGAAATGGAGTGCCATATCAACCTGGTCAAACCCAACCTGATTTAGAGGCCATGATCAGAACTCTTACTGAAAGTATGGCTAAAATGAATCAGGATATGACAAACACTGTGGCCCAGTTTAGCGCACAAATTCATGAGGATCTTACCCAACTTAGGGACCGAGTCCAAGTACTTGAAGAACCTAGACATCGGAATTGGACTCCTGACCCCGATTTTAATGTGCCTCAACCTCACCCACATCAGGAGCCTAGAAGGCCTTTATATAGAGATCCTGAACCTAATCATAGGAGGCCTGACCCAGAGCCTGAAGATAGAGATGATAGGTTCATCAGGAACATCAAATTAAATGCACCCACTTTTGATGGTAGTCTGAACCCTAAGGTGTATTCTGATTGGGAGGGTGAGATGGATCAATACTTTGAGTGGTATGCTATGTCTGAGGAGAGGAAATACAAGTTTGCCAAGATGAAATTAGTGCGTCAAGCTAGGTTATACTGGGGGAACATTGAGCTAACCACTATGAGACGGAATGTTGAGCCCATAACCACTTGGCAGGGTATGAAAGAAAAACTGAGAGATAAATACCTACCCATTTCATACCAGCAAAACCTGTTAGACCAATGGCAAAACCTGAAACAAGGAAACCGATCTGTCTCAGACTACATAGCTACTTTTGATGAATACCTAATGAGATGTGATGTGAGTGAAGCCCACGAAGTCACTTTGTCTAGATTTAGGGCTGGACTGAGGGAAGATATCAAGAGAGAACTATTTCTGAGAGAGGTTACGGATCTAGACCAAGCCTACCAGATTGCACTGAACACTGAGAAATTTCAGAGAGGACCTATACCTTCTAGGGTTAGTGCCCCAATCCCAAGGAATGGACCTAGCCAAGTTATCCCTAGTAAACCTTTTCAGGGTACTTCTACCCCTAGGCCCATGGACAAAGGTAAGGCACCTGACACCCAGAGAACCCCTAGTTCAAATATCACCTGTTTTAAGTGTCAGAAACCAGGTCACATTTTCAGTCAGTGTACTGCCATAGCCTGTTTCAAGTGTCATAAGGTAGGTCATGTTGCTAGCCAGTGCCCACGGAGATCCCTTTACATAGAAGAGGGAGAGAATGATAATTCCGAGCCCAGTGAGGAATTTGAAGAAGAAGTTTATGAGGCCGGAATGAATTTGGTTGAGGAGTATGAAGGAGAGGAGGAACCCAATGAATCTGACCAATTAGGAGTTGTAAGATGCATCCTATCCCAGAATCTAGTTCAAGAGGATTGGCGTAGGACTAACATCCTACAGACTTTTCTTAAATTAGGGGATAAGGTATGTAAGATCATCATAGATAGTGGGAGCTGTGTAAATGCCATCTCTACTAGCACTGTCAAGATGTTAGGCTTAATCCCAGTTCTCCATCCCAACCCCTATAAGGTTTCTTGGGTAGATTCTACCTCCATACCCATCCAGTCTAGATGTCAAGTCCAAATCCAAATGCAATCTTATCACGAAAAGATTTGGTGCGATGTTTTACCCATGGGGATGAGCAGTATAATTCTCGGAAGACCTTGGTTGTATGATCATGATGCCACCCTCTTAGGAAAATCCAATACCTGTGTCTTTAATTTCAATGGGAAGAAGATTACGATCCATTCCGTTCCCCCTAAGGACAAGGTAACTAAAGGAGCCAGTAAGGTTAAGGAGATGAAAACTGGAGTGAACCTAATCAGTGCTAAGGATCTAGAACAAGAAATTCATAGTGGTTCACCCATCTGGATGTTGACTGCTAAGGAACTTAGAACTTCGGAACCCTCAGAGCCTCCTCAAGAAGTTAAACCTATGTTAAAAGAATTTGAGGATGTCTTTCCCGAGGATTTGCCAGACCACCTTCCACCTCTTAGGGATATCCAGCATGCCATAGATCTAATCCCAGGAGCGACTTTGCCCAACTTGCCCCATTACAGGATGAATCCATCTGAGCATGAAGAACTGCAAAAGCAGGTTGGAGAATTATTGAGGAAAGGGTTTATTAGAGAAAGTCTTAGCCCTTGTGCAGTCCCAGCCTTACTGACCCCAAAGAAAGATGGCACGTGGAGGATGTGTGTTGACAGTCGTGCCATCAATAAAATTACAATCAAATATAGGTTTCCCATCCCTAGACTAGATGACATGCTTGATATGATGGCTGGTGCAATGGTTTTTTCTAAGATTGATCTCAAAAGCGGCTATCATCAGGTTAGGATTAGACCCGGGGATGAATGGAAAACTGCTTTCAAAACTAAGGATGGTCTTTATGAATGGGTTGTTATGCCTTTTGGGTTGTCCAATGCCCCTAGTACTTTCATGAGAATTATGACCCAGGTACTTAGAGCTTTCATAGGAAAATTTGTGGTGGTCTATTTTGATGACATCCTGATCTATAGTAAGACCCCAGCAGATCACCTAGGCCACCTTAGAGCAGTCTGCCAAGTTTTGAGGAATGATAGACTCTACGGTAATCTTAAGAAGTGTGAATTCATGACTAGTAGAGTTATCTTTCTTGGTTTTGTAGTAACCCCTGACGGCGTGACGGCCGATCCTGAGAAGATTAGGTCCATAGTAGACTGGCCAGAGCCAACCAATGTGCATGAAGTTAGAAGTTTCCACGGCTTGGCTACCTTTTATAGGCGATTCATCAAGGGGTTTAGTACTTTAGCTGCTCCTATCACTGATTGTATTAGGAAGGGAGAATTTCATTGGACTAAGTCAGCCCATAAAGCCTTCCTAGATCTTAAGGATAAAATGACCCAGGCACCCATTCTGAGATTACCCGATTTTTCTAAAGTATTTGAGGTTGCCTGTGATGCTTCAGGTGTAGGAATAGGTGGAGTCCTAAGCCAAGAGAATCATCCCATAGCATTCTTTAGTGAAAAACTTAATGATGCTAAGCTTAGGTATTCTACCTATGATAAGAAATTTTATGCGGTGGTGCAAGCTTTGCGTTACTGGAGACATTATTTGCTACCGCAGGAATTTGTACTATTTTCGGACCATGAGGCTCTTAGATTTCTGAACTCCCAAAAGAAGCTTAACCCTAGGCATGCTAAGTGGGTAGAATATATCCAGTCCTATACTTTTGTCCTAAACATAAGGCTGGAGTTGAGAATAAGGTAGCTGATGCCCTTAGTCGCCGATCTCTGTTATTAACTTCTGTTAGAACTGAGGTCATAGGGTTTGAGCAAATCAAAGAGGAATATGAGTCTTGTCCGGATTTCACAACTGTGTATCAGGATCTAGTTCAAGGACCATCTAGTAATCACCAGGATTATACCCTTGTAGATGGTTTTTTGTTCTTCAAAAATAGGCTTTGCATCCCTAGAACTTCTCTTAGGGAATTTTTGATTTGGAAAATCCATGCTGGAGGTTTAGCCGGCCATTTTGGAAAAGACAAGACCATTCTAGCTATTGAAGACCACTTTTTCTGGCCTAGCTTGAAAAGGGATGTAGCTAATATTGTAGCTAGATGTCGAACCTGCGCTGTTGCCAAACAGCGAAAACAAAACACTGGCCTTTATACCCCACTCCCTGTCCCAGATCGTCCTTGGCAAGATGTGAGTATGGATTTTGTGTTAGGTTTACCTAAGACCCAGAGGAGACATGATTCTATCTGTGTCGTAGTCGACCGATTCTCTAAAATGGCCCACTTCTTGCCTTGTTCCCAAACCTTTGATGCGTCTAAGGTAGCCACACTTTTCTTCAATGAGATAGTTAGACTCCATGGCCTACCTAAGACAATCGTTTCAGATAGGGATGTCCGGTTCACCAGTTACTTTTGGAAGACCCTTTGGCATAAGTTAGGGACAAAACTTAAGTTTTCAACTTCCTATCATCCCCAAACTGATGGCCAAACTGAAGTAGTGAACCGTAGCCTAGGAAATCTGCTGAGATGTCTTGTTGGTGAAAACACCAGAAATTGGGATTTATACCTACCAAGGGCAGAATTTGCGTACAATGACTCGGTCAATAGGTCTACGGGTAAGAGTCCATTTGAAATTGTACATGGGTACAAACCTCACACACCTCTTGACCTAGTCCCTTTACCTGTCCACACTCGAGTCTCCGAGTCTGCTGAGAATTTTGCATAGCATGTAAAAGACTTGCATAAAGAAATTCATGCCAAAATAAATTTAAGTAATGAAACTTATAAGAAGTTGGCTGATACTCAAAGGCGAGTCAAATCTTTTGTTGAGGGAGACTATGTGATGATTAGGTTAAGGCCTGAATGGTTTCCTCCTGGAACCGTTAGAAAGTTACATGCTAAGGGAGCTGGACCATTTAGAGTGGTAAAGAGAGTAGGATCCAATGCCTATGTGCTCGAGTTGCCTCTAGAACTAGGCATTAGCTCTACTTTCAACATTACAGACTTAGTAGAGTACAGGAAGCCAGCTATGATTCCTAGTGAGCCTTTTGAGCCTAACCCTATCATTGAGAGTGATCCCGACCCTGTGTGTCCACCAACAAACTGGCCTGTGAGGAAAGAGCAGATTGAAAAGATCCTGGATGATCAGGTTATCTCTACTCGTAATCGAGGATACCAAAGGTACCTGGTCCGCTGGCAAGGAAGGCCAGATTCTGATGACTCTTGGATCTCCCGAGAAGAATTACAAGAATTGGACCCAGACCTCTTGGAGAGATACCAGAGCCAACTTGAGCCTTACTCGACAGGGTCGAGTTCCTCCCACCCTGGGAGAATTGGTGCGGGCACCAGACTCAGAAGAAGACTTCAGAGCTCCATTTGGCTCTCTGATTGACATTGCCCGAGAAATTAGGGTTTGTAATAAAGGTTGACCTGGTCAACCAGTTTATTTAGTCACCATTTAAATTTTGTTGAGTCATGTTGACTCGATGCAAGTCCCGATGTGGTTTCAATTTGGTCCAAAATGGTGCCACATTTATCTTCCAATCAAATCAAGGTTCAAGCAAGTAGAGGGCACACTCCAAGCCACACACCCAGCCACACTCCGAGCACACGCCAGAGTCCAGGAGGCACCACAGAGGCATCCCAGTGTCATGGTCCCCACATCCAAAGAAGAAAAAAATCAAATTGGAAGCTAATTTAAAGGAGGCGCCCATACCTGCCAATTTTGTCTAAGCAAAGAAGGAAAAGACTTCTCTTGGAGAAAAAATCAAAGAAGGACATCCAATTGAAGTTCAAATCAAAATCAAAGAGCTTAACTTGGAGTGGAAGAAAAGAAGAAATGCCATAAGAAGAAGAGGACTCCAAATCCAAATCCAACTCCAAAGGAGGCGCCATAAAAATTCTAAAAAAAAATTCCTTTATGGCTGTCCCAAATTTTTTTGAACTCTTGGTCGGCCAAGAGAGGAGATTTTCTACCTAATCTAGAGGTTGGAGGAGTTTAGTCCCACATGGGAATTTGTACAAGCTTGGAGAAAATTTTAGGTCTATATAATAGACCCCTCTTTGTAACTTTAAGAAATCAATGAATGAAGAAAAATTATTTTTGCTATTCTCTTGTGTTGAGTGACCTAGGTTTCTCTTCTTCCGCACTATTCTAAGTGTTGAGCTCCGTGAGGGGGTAATCCGGGTTCCATTGGAGCCTTGAGGAGGTGAGAGATCTCCATCTTTATCCAAAACCCTAGGTTAGCCACTTGAAATTCCAAAACCCTAGCCGCCCTTCATTATTTTCAATCCATCAAACCCTAGCTCCTTCCATCTCCCACGGCCTCTCTCTCTCTACAAGTCCAGGCCATCCACCTTCATCCAGATCCAGTCCGGCTACTTCAGATCCAGAGCAAGTTCCAAGGAAAATCACATCAGCTTCCAGGAGAATCCAGTTTCAGCAATTTCAATCCTCAAGTTCATCAACCTGGTAAATTTTTCCCTTGACTCATTGATTCCATCAATTGTTTTTCTTCTCTTCCAGATCTTGAGTTCAGGAGAAGCCAACCCGCCAAAGGACCAGTATTGGAGGATCCATTACGAAGATATCTGAATCCGAGGATCCAACAATCTGCTCGGGAGAGTTCTTCCACCAAAATCTGTGAAGATCATTGTCTGGTTAGATAAACCATCTCTTCTCTTTATTTCTGTTCTGTTGAAAGTTCGGAACGAAACCCTAGGTCTGGGAGTTTCTCAACCCCCAGCGATCCGTTGCTTCTGAACTACTCTGATAATTTAGTTTCCTTAAAATTGTGCTTTCAATTATCATATTAGTATCTTTCAATGTTAGGTTAACTTTTCTTTGATTTGAAGCCAACTTCTACAAACATATAAAAACAACAAAAAAAAAAATAGTTAGTCTTAATTTACTTCCGCATCGCATCCCTTTATTTGTTCTGCATCACCCTCTATCTATCTGAAGCAAAACTTCTCTTCTTCTACCGGACTGGGTGGCACTTCAGGTTAATGTTGAACTTATGAGTGATGATGTTCAACTTATGAGTGGTGGATGATGACTCGAGTAGCGGTGGATGGTGACGCGGGGGAGAGGGGCGCGTGGGCAGAGCCGCAGGGGTGGACGGTCATAGGAGGGGCGCACGGCCATGGGCAGTTTTGTGGGATTCGTCGGCGTTCCCACGAGAAGATCGATGCCGGGGGAGTTGGACGGCTATCGGGGGTGGTGCCGGAGGTCGAGCGTGGTGGATCCAGGACAAACGGGAAGAAAAAAAATGAGAAAAATGGAGGTTCTGTGATTTTCTGGGAGGAAGAAGATGATTGGAATAGCAGAGGGATAAAATGGTGATAAGTTTGGAATAAAGCTAGAATAATAAGAATAGGTGAAATAGTGGGGATAAAAAGTTAAACTAAAAAAATAAAAAATCTAAAAAAAGATAAGTAAAACCCAGATGGGTTTTGATGTCCCCATCATTCCCCTGGGGTGGGGAAAACTCGACTCCGTCGAGTCAGGCTCGCTGCAATTTTTTTTTTCTCTTTTTTTTTTCTCTCTTTTTTTTTCTTCTCTTTTTTTTTCAACCTTTTTTTTCAATCCTAATACTCTCCTGCTCTGATACCAAAAATTGATGCGGGACAAAGGGGGGGCTAGCTAAGAGGATCGTTGGAGAGCTGAGAAGTCTCCTGTGATTAGGGTCAAAAAGGCGAAAAAAATATATGGGGGTAATAAAGATGGATACTCTATGGACTTGGGACATACCTTCACGGAGAGATATCGTACCTCTAGGGCATCTCACCCACCCCACTACATATAGTCTAGGACATCCCACCCATCTCACTACATGCGGAGCCTAGGGCGTCCCACCCAAATCACTACCTGGAGTCGTGAAGGAGAAGCTCCAAGATCATAGAGGGGACTCAGCTAGGGAGAAAATAACTGAGGCCTCGCACCCCTCGACACCTACAGGTGAAAGAAAAACGGGCCTCATGCCCACTCCTGACGGAGGCACAACCAAGAACACACTTTTAAAAAATTCATATTCATCATCATTATATTATTCAAGAGAGGAGATGCCTTTATATAGGCTTACAAAACTTGGGGCCCAAAAAAATAATACAAGGCATGCAACCCAAAAAAAGTGACAACCCAAACTTGCTTTGTTTGTAAACTGAAAACATGGTAGAAAATTAAACACAATCTCCCCATATAGTGGAAAAATCAAACTAATCCTAATCTAAAACTAATTTAAAAAAAACTTCCCAACTGGTTCATACATCCAGATTTAAAATAAATAAATTAGGCATACTCTGGATTCACCAAAATCAGCACCTGCTCTGAAATTTGTGTGACTTAATAACTGTGCAAAAAATTTTTGCTCTGAGAAGCATGCTATTATGAGATCCGTGCAAAGCTATTTTCTGCTGCTATGAGATCTGTGCAGATTTCTGACCAAGTGACCATGGAATAGAGGGGCGACATGCGGAGAAGAAGGGCTTGCAGGAGATTTCGCTGGCACCGACGGCTGGGGGAAGGTGGCGGCACGGTCGAGGCGGCGGCACGGCCGAGATGGCGGCAGGGAGGGAGGCCACCATGGGAGGAGCCATAGGGGCGCACGGTCCTTGGGCTTGGCCGTGGGTCTTAGAATCGACGGGCACGGAAGGGTTGGAGCCGGCGAACGGTGGCTCGGGCAGTGGTGGACGACGGCTTGGGCAGTGGCAGATGGCGGCGCGAGGGAGAGGGGCGCATGGGCGGAGCCGCAGGGGTTGACGGCCATGGGAGGGGTGCATGGCCATGGGCAGTTCTGTGGAATTCGTCGGCATTCCCACGAGGAGATCGATGCTAGGGGAGTTTGACGGCCGTCGGGGGTGGCGCTGGAGTTCGGGCGTGGCGGATCCAGGACAAATGGGAAGAAAAAAAATGAAAAAATGGAGGTTTTGTGATTTTCTGGGAGGAAGAAGATGATTGGAATAGCAAGGGATAAAATGGGGATAAGTCTGAAATAAAGCTAAAATAATAGAAATAGATGGAATAGCAGGGATAAAAACTTAAACTAAAAAAGAAAAAATCTAAAAAAAGAAAAGCAAAACTCGGATGGGTTTTGATGTCCCCATCATAAAACCCACAAGCCAAAAGAAATATAGAGGAGAGAGGGAGGCTTACCGGTGAGTGGTGGCGATGATAGAGACGTCGCCAATGGTGCCAATTTCTAATGCTACAAAAGAATTGATTATTAGTGATGGCTAATTGCCATACCTAATAATAGGATTGCTATCGCTAATGGTATTAGCGATAGCAAGCCGTCACTAATAATACGTAGCATAAAATCTTATCACTAATTATCATTATTAGCGATGACTTTTCATCCATCATTAATAATAATTATTGAGACCGTTATTAGTGACAATAATTATCATCACTAATAATATTTTCAATTTTAAAAAATAATTAAATAAAAAATATTAGTGATAAAAAAAATGCCATGACTAAAAATAGCAGCCATCAGTAATAAAGCTTTAATGACAACAATCACCATGCCAAAGCCATCACTAATATTTTATTTTTTTAAAAAATAGTAAATAATTTTTTAAAAGTTATTTAAATTTTAATAATAAATAATTATAATTCTTAAACTCTATTTAAACTAAATTAATAATTAATAACCATAATTATAAATAAAAAGCCTAATTATGTTATATTAAAAGTATAAATTATATATTTTTATAAAATTACACTATTTTACAAGTAAAAAAATAAATACATAATATCAAAAAAAATCATCTAAGATCTTCTATGTCATCATCCTCCTCCTCCTACTCCTATTCTAGCTCTTGTGAATCCTTTCCAATAACTGGTGGATGAGAACCGAATATCCTAGTATCTTGTAATGAAGAAATATAAAATATTATTAATAAGTTTCTAAGTATAAAAATTTAAAATAAATAAATAAATAAATTATTAATAGACTTACTTGCTACAATGGCTGAGACAATGATGCTAGCTGATCATGTAGATATGGGTCCTGAAAAATATCGATGACCATATTATGGATGGCATCCCGATACTGTGGAGTCACTGGGCAGTACACGGATCACGATATCCTCGACATGTACATCACTCCATATCTAGATCATTGAGGCTTGATATGACGATACCGAAGAGTATCAAGCTATTGGAGGGTCAAAGTTGTGGCCGAATTCAATGACCTGGCTCCTAGTTACCCCTCCGATGGCCCTGAGCTATCCCTCGAGATTAAGGAAGGGCTGAGAGGATGGCTCTTCACAATGCTACACTATATCATACTACACATAATCCGCTTATATACTTTACAAGTTGATTAGTCCAATTACATATTAGTATATATAAAAATTAATATTTAAAGTTTTAAGTTTTTATAACGATACATCGAGATCTCAGATATAAGTAATTACAGTCCTCTTGGACTGGTGTGTGGCTTCTTACCACTACAGTGAGCCTAGTGCATGACCTAGCTACCGTGCCTACAATAAATAAATAATAAAAATTAATTAATTAAAAAATATATATCTTTAATTTAATATGAAATTAATATAAGTATGAATTCTTGTCAATCTATTGACTATCACATGCATATCAGCAGAGCTACCAGCATGCTTGATCGAATCCTGCCAAGTGATATGATTCTGTCGTGCCCTCTATCACATATTGGAGTACTTTTTAGTGCTCCACATATCATAGAGGGCCTTCCATACTCTACCCACATCCAGTGAGCCATGAAAGACTTCCAGTCCAATGCTGACTTGGAACTGGAGTGCCCTATGATGGATTGCCTAAGATTGTGCAGCTCATCTTGGAACCTACATGTGGCCACCTCCTCAAAGATCGGATGGCCAACCTTCTTAACCTGAAGAGTCTCAAATTGATAGTACTTCTGTAATAGAAGCAAACTTATGTAAATAATTAAAATATAAATATTTTATAAATTTAAAAATTAAATATATTTGACATACCAAAACATCTACCAAGTTACATCACAAGCCCCCGATGGCCAACTAGAGAACTCATTCACCGGTCCTGACATTAATCAGTAAATGATTTCGATAACCACCCAAGATACTTTGGTCTCTTTGAATGTACTACAAAATTAAAATTTAATAATAAATATTAACTTTAAAATGATTGAGTTTTAAATGTATTAATTGAAGATATAGTACATACAAGTGATTCTAAATATAGGTGAGCTCTCTATCCTCCAGTTGGATTGGAGGTATTGCGAGCTGGATTGGTCCTCGACCATGGTGTTGTGTTTAAGATGAGCCTGTCATTATTGCATGTGACTATGGGGTCTGATAACCCCATATCCTCTAAACCTGATCGAAGAATATCTAATATATAGAACATTATATTAGATAGTAAAGTATAAAATAATAAAAAAAAATATCTAAAGTTTTAAAGTTTATTGAATGGTATGAGAGGCAGAGAACCATGCAAGATAGTAGCACTATCGCTTTCTCTTCGAAAGCTCTGTCCTTTAAAGCTCTCTCTTCAATTGGCATGGCTTCAATCTCTAGAAGACATGATGTATAATCTTTGAAAATAAAATTAAATAGTTTCATCAAATTAATTATACAATTATAAGTGGCAACGCAAGATTTAAAATGATCACAAAGAAAACATGTGGAAGAAATTAGAAACTCTATCATTTGGCCAGCGATAGTAGCAACGATGCAGCTATTACACCAGCCATTCCTGATACCTTCTATTCGAAGGTGAGTATCCATTATCATGCCTTAGAAACAAAATAGTTTAGGATTGAGTGGCAACTAGCTTACTATTGTTATCATTTATAATCAAAATTCTAACTAATTCTTCATCTTTATTTATATCATTTGCATCATGGACTAGCCTAATATCATCAAGTGTAATATCTGATTATGGATTAATTTATGTTTCATATATAAACTGTTGACATTGGTTAGTTTATATGCATTAAAATATTAATTAATTCATGACCATAAATTATCTTGGATAATATTAGGCCAGCTCATGATTGTGCAAATAATGTAACTAAAAATGAAGAAAGAGTTAGGATATAATAATAAATGAAATCAATAACGAGCTAGTTGCTACTCAACCCTAACCTGCTTTGGTGCCAAGGCATGATTATGGATGCTCACATTTGAATGGGAGGTATTGGGAATGATCGATGCAATAACTGCATCACTGCTACTGTCGCTGGCCGAATGATGAAGTTGGAGGGACTATAGTATCTTAAGTGCAATTGAAAATATTTTTTCATTGGCCAATTCGATATTTCTAGCTTCTAACTTCTTCTACCTTTTCATTGACCAATATGGAGTCCTGGGGGAGTTCACCCTAGAACTCCTTGAATTTGATAATGGAAACAATAATCCACCTCCAAGTCGGTTTGAAATGTATGAGGATGCATTTCAAGCAGGTTTGAGGCTTCCTGTTCCTTCCTTCCTCCTTGGTCTTCTTAGATTTTATAATATTTATTTGTGGAGAGCATTGGGATGCAGGAGCTAGACTTGTTGATTATTCGGATTCGGGTCTAGGTCCAATAATTACTAAGGTTAGGTCTAGATATGGATATTTAGGTTTTGATCCAAACCCCATCTATTAACACCTCTAACATAAAGCAAGCAAAATAATAAGAGAGGAGAAAATCGGAGTCCCTCTCTTTGTGAGCGCAAAAGAAAAGGAGAGGAGGAGACGTACAACAAGGAGATAGTAGTTGTTGTCACCAAGATCGTCGTGGCCCATAGCTGCTGTCGACGTCGGATCACCCCTTGTCTCTTCGAGACTGGTCTGCACTTCAGGACCTGCAAAACAGGATTAGAGACCTGGGCCGAGGATTCCGGTGGGGGCACTCCGATGGTCAAGTCAGTGACGATCCAGGAGAACAGATCCTCCTTGTCGAGCCCCTTTAGATGGACTCTATGCTAGGAGGAGTGAATGATGTGTGAGGAGAGTGCAAATGTACTAGGGAGAGTAATGTCCGAGGTGAAATGGAGTTGGCTCCCCTGTGTGACCTCGCCTCCCTTACTTGCTTGAGTGTGCTTTTGGTATGTTGTGGTTATCGTTGTGTTGTTACCTCCCTCGTTGAGGGTGCCGATAGCTCTTTTAAGTCTAGGTGGTTGCCGAACGCCTACCTCGGGATCTCCCTGTGCCAACAGGTGCATGCAACAGCGTTCCGTGCCATGGACGGGACGTCTTTCCTGGTTCATGATAAGGGAACCTGTTATGCATTTTGATATTCTTCCTGATCGCTCTATTTCGGAAAACATGGTAGTGCCTCGATTGGGGGGCCGCCACTCCTGGAATTCGAATCTCCTGGTTGACTTCCTCTTTTGGATGGTGCAGGCAGTTGGTGGAGAGCATGGCACCTCGATCGTGGAGCTCCTTCCTCTTCTGATGTAAGTGGTAGCTGCAGGCAGTTATTACGGCCTGGTGGGTGCCTCTCTATGATCCTCAGGCAACTTGCTGGTGTCCAGGGGGGACGGTGTCGCCCCTTCAGTTGCTGGTGCCTTCATCTAAGGTGAAGGCTGAGCTGAAGAGGCAGGGCTTGACTTTGAGGGGCTCGACCTTGAAGGGGCTCCACTTGATGGAGGAGGGCTGGGCTTGACTCTGGGCCAAGAGGCTCAACTTTGAGGGGGCTCAACCCGGTGAAGGAGGGTAGGGCTCAACCTCGAAGGGGCTCCACTTGGTGGAGGAGGACTGGCTCGACTCCGGACCAAGGGGCTCGACCTGATGGAGGAGGGCAGGACGCGACTCCAGCCCAGAGGGCTCAACCTCGAAGGGGCTCCATGTGGCAAAGGAGGGTTGACCTCGACTCCGGACCAAGGGGCTCGACTTCGAGATACTCGATCTTGGGGAGGTCGCTCGGCTCTGACCTAAGTGTCCCAATCTTGCGGGGGCCGACCTGGCAGAGGACGAAGCTCAGCTTTGACAGGCCACCCTAACATCCTAAAGGAACTCAGCCCGGCAAAGGAGTCCGAGGAGGAGTATCTGGCATGGTGGCCCTCTCTGACGTGGCATCTGACAGATGTCTCACGCTAGCGATCCTTTGACAGGTGTTCCATATCAGCGATCCTACCACATCATTTGCCCCCTACTCCCGAGGCCCGTCGATGTGCGGTGCTCGGGTCGAAGGGAGTAATTGCGGGGCTGACATGGAAAGGCAAAGATTTGAGCAATAATGACCACGATCGTCGGTGCTTCATGAGATAGTTCCCCAAGCCAGTGTAGAGGAGCCACGTGGCCATGTCGAGGAGTAGTTATTCTATCCACGTTTGAAGAACTGGGGACCATCCGGGATGTCTAAGCATCCCTTATTTTGTCCGGCTTTCGATCCCTCGACCAGGGGATCGGGTTACATCACGTAGCCCGGGCCGGATCATCTTCTATGAGGAGACCTTCTCAGGAGGACTCCGCTTTCCTTTCCACCCTTTCTTCTTGTCAGTGTTGAGCAACTTCCGTCTGGTCCCCGCCCAACTCGTCCCGAACGCCGTAAGGACCATCTTTTGCTTTATAGTGCTTTGTCATTTCCATGGGATTGTCGCCCATTTTTTTCTCTTCAGGGCCTTCTTCACCCTGAAGCGCCACCCTACTGAGGACGGGTGGTGGTTTCTTTCTTCTCACCCGAAGGGCATCAGATTTGAACTTCCTTCTTCCATCAAAAGATGGAAGAGTAAATTCTTTTTTGTGACAGTCGAGGGGGTTGACTGGGTCTGGAGTGACCCAGATCGGGCCCCTAACCAAAACTCTGCAATCGAAGTAGCTAACTCAGATGTCTACGAGCTGCTCCACACCACCCAAATTCTTTCCCTTGAGGTTCTGTTGTCAAAGCAGAACCTTGCCGAGGCCGGGGTCGACCCAACGATAGGGTTGGATGAGTTCGGCTCGAGTTCTTCTTTTATGCCTCTTACTCTGTTTCTCCAAACTTGAAACTGATATTGCATCCTTCGTATGCAGGTTTGAAGTTCTCGATGGATGACATGCTCTCGATCACCAAGAAGAGGCCTCCATCAGAATTGGTTGAAGAGTCCTCCTCGAAGAGGGCTCGTGACGAGAGTGCGTCGACGGCCACTCCAGCCGCGCCGACCGAGCCGAGTAGGAGGGAGGTCGAGACCACCCCTGCATAAAGAAGGAGGGTGGTCGTTGTGGTGCCAGAACTAGGCCAGAGGGTAACTAGGCCCGTGCCAGAGCGATCGAGGTGACGAGAACCGGCCCCTGCCCTGGAGCCTGAGGTGGTCATCCGGGCCAGGGCCACGGCCATGGCTGTTGCCATCATGTCTCCTCCCCTGGAGCTCGTTGTCGTCGAGGGGGAGGAGGTGCGAGGAGGAGCAGAGGCGGTGCCTGAAGGGGTGCCGAGCTCCCGCCCTGCCCCCGAGGCCTCTTCTGCTGGCAGAGTAGGTGATTCCATATTGGGGGCGAGCAGGAGGGAGAGGGACTACCATCGGGTCCCATTCTGACTGGCACTTGATGTCTCGTTGCTCTAGGACCAGAGGCTGGCCGAGCTCATGATGGATTTTTCAATCCAATCATGCAACCGACGGGAGATGGCTGGAAAGTTGTTGGGGGATATGATTAGCAGCATCTTCCCCCAACTCTTCTCGGTAAGTCATTTTGCCTTCTTGACTTTTTTCTTCTTTTTGTGCATTGGTTGCTGATGTCTTGTTTGGTGCAGATCGGCACCGAGACCCTCCTGATCAAAGACTGCTATAGAAATTGGTTGAAGAATGACCAGCAGTGAGCAGCGGAGGTCGAGTCCTTGAGGACCGAGCTGAAGGAGAAGACTGACGCCTCCCGGGAGCTTGGCCTGAAGAACAAGGAGCTCCAGAAATAGATTGCCAGCACCAAGAGGCACTCGAAGGAGCTTCAGGAGAGCCTTGACCAGGAGCGGGGCTGGTCAAGGAGCAAGGCTGAGTAGCTCATGGCCACCGAGAGGAGGCTGATCGAGTTCAATGCCGAGGTGGTCCGGTAGAAGGGGCGTGCTAAGTCCCTCCAGGCCGAACTAGATGCGGTGAAAGAGAGGCTGATCACCGTTAAGAAGAGGCCACAGCTGCTGAGAAAGAGGCAGTGGCAGCGGCCAAATCGGTAGAGGCGGCAAAGGAGCAAGCCGCCAAGGCGAAGAAGGGGGCTGAAGAGGCCGTGGCAAGGTATAGGGCCTTGGAGGAGTTCGTCGTCGAGTTCTATGAGACGGCGTCGGACTCCTTCTATAAAGGCTTCATGTACTTGCGCTCTAGGATCGAGGGGTTCATTTTTGACAAGGGCCGAGCTTTACTCAAATACCCCTATGCTTCGGACACGGAGCTGGCCCCTATCTCGGGCACTATTAAGGAGTTGGCGGCCATCTTCGAACCTTCCCCGCCAGTGGTGGTTGCTGAAGCCAGAGCTAAACAACCCGAGGCCCCTGGAGATGACGTATCGCAGCCACGTAGCCCTAGTAAGGGACCGCCTGAGTAGGATAGATTTCCCCTTCTATTTTTCTTTTTTCCTGTTTTTGGTCTAGGCTGCCCGGCATGTTGGGGGCCCCGGGGACACTTGTAACAAACAACAAATTTTCAATGAAGTGGAAATTTTCAACTGTCTTTGCTTGAAACTACCTTACCTCTCCCCTCTTTTTCTCTTTTCTTCTCTTTTTCTTTCTTTTTTTTTGGGGGCATGTAATGATATTAGAGAGGAGGCTTCCACTTTGCTTCTGAGTGTTTCAGAGGGGATGAGTGTTCCCGAGTGCCGGAGCGCTGGGCTTCAAGCTTCGGTGCCGGAGTGCTGGGCTCCGGGCTTGATGGCTTGAGAGCTCGGCTTCAAGCTTCGGTGCTGGAGAGCTGGGCTCCGGGCTTGATGGCCTGAGAGCTGGGCTTCAAGCTTTGGTGCCGGAGAGCTGGGCTCCGGGCTTGATGGCCTGAGAGCTGGGCTTCAAGGCTTGGTGCCGGAGAGCTGGGCTCCGGGCTTGATGGCCTGAGAGCTGGGCTTTAAGGCTTGGTGCCAGAGAGTCATGGGATCCGAGCTTTTATGCCTGGGAGCTGGGCTCCAGGACTTGGTGGCGGAGAGTCGTGGGATCCAGGCTTCAGGACTTTGTGCCAGAGAGTAGTGAGATCCGGGCTTTGATGCCTGGGAGCTGGGCTCCATGACTTGGTGCCAGAGAGTCATGGGATCCGGGCTTTAATGCCTGGGAGCTGGGCTCCAAGACTTGGTGCCGGAGAGTCGTGGGATCTGGGTTCTGATGCTAGGGAGCTAGGCTCCAGGACTTGGTGCCGGAGAGTCATTGGATCCGGGCTTTAATGCCTGAGAGCTAGGCTCCAGGACTTGGTGCCGGAGAGTCATGGGATCCGAGCTTTGAGTGCCAGACCTGGGGTCGGGCGATGATTCTCCTGCAAAGCAAAAAGAGTTTGCACAAGGAGAATCTTGATTATTAGTGAGGAAGGACCTTACACTATTGATGCCGGAGAGCTAGGTCCTGGGTTTTGATGCCTGGGAGCTGGGCTCCAAGGCTTGGTGCTGGAGAGTCATGGGATCCGGGCTTTGATGCCTGAGAGCTGGGCTCCATGACTTGGTGACGAAGAGCTAGGCTCCGGGCTTGAGTGTTGGAGAGTTGGGCTCTGTGCCTCGATGTCGGAGAGCTAGGCCCCAGGCTTGAGTGCACCGAAGAGCTGGGCTCCATGCTTCGATGCCAGAGAGCTGGGCCCTAGGCTTGAGTGCCGGAGAGCTGGGCCTCGGGCTTGAGTGCCAGAGAGCTAGGCTTCGAGCTTGAGTGTCAGAGAGCTGGGCTCCGGGCATCGGTGCCAGAGAGCTGGGCTTTGGGCTTTGATGTGCCGGAGAGCTAGGCTCCAGGCTTTGATGTGCCGGAGAGCTAGGCCCCGGGCTTAAGTGCTGGAGAGCTGGGCTCCAGGCTTTGGTGCTGGAGAGCTAGGCCCCAGGCTTTAGTGTACCAGAGAGCTAGGCCCCGGGCTTTGGTGCCAGAGAGCTGGGCCCTAAGCTTGAGTGCCAGAGAGCTGGGCTCCGGGATTCTGCGTACTGGGCCTCAGACCGAGCTGCGACATCCCTGCAAGGCACAGAGCAATTTGTACAAAAGAAAATCTTTATTATTATAAGAAGAGAGCCTTACACTATGATAATATTTTCTCAGGTTACAGGCGTTCCATGTTCGCGGGAATCTGACACCATCCAGATCCCCGAGATAGCAGGCTCCGTGTGGAAGAGCTTCGACCACCTTGTAGGGGCCTTCCTAGTTCGACGAGAGTTTACCGCATTCCCAGGGTTGAGATGCTTCAGCTCGGCGTAGCACCAGGTTGCCGGGTCGGAAGACCTTTGGCCTTACCCACGTGTTGTAGTACTGGGCCACTCATTGCCAGTATGCTACCATCCAGAGTCAAGCTTTGTCCCTAGTCTCCTCAAGAAGGTTCATGTTGAGTAGAAGGCATGCCGGGTTCTCTGATTCATCGTACTACTGTACCCACAGTGTCGGTATGTCGAGCTCAACCGGGACGACGGCCTCAGCACCGAAGACAAGGTTGAAAGGAGGTTCGTTCGTCACCGCTCTAGGCATTGTGTGGTAGGTCCACAGAACACTTGGAAGTTCCTCCACCCATCTGCCATGGCTTGATCCAGCCTGGTCCTGAGTCCTTGGAAGATAGTCCGATTGGTTACCTCGGCTTCCCCGTTTGTTTGGGGGTAAGCCACTAAGGTGAAGCGGTGTTGGAGCTATGCTTGGCACAAAATTCTTTGAACTCCCGGTTGTCGAACTGCTATCCGTTGTCAGTGATGATGCTACAGGGAAGTCCAAAGCGACAGATAATTGACTTCCAGAAGAACTGGCAGACCTTGGCTTCCGTGATCCGTGCCAGTGGCTCTGCTTCTACCCACTTGGTGCAGTAGTCGATGGCCACTATTAAGAACTTTCGCTGTCCGGAAGCTAGAGGGAACGGGCCCAGGATGTCCATCCCCCACTAGGAAAACGATCATGGTGATGGGGGACAAATATGCATGCAATTTTTTTTGTATGTTTTACATGTTGAGTTAGGTGATTAATTCCCGAATTTCAGATCAAAATTATTTATAGAAAATTTTGTATGAATTTTTGAAGATCAGCATGCAGATTAGGACCTAGAAAAGTAGAAAAGAAGGATCGCCGGGGCTGAGAAGCCTTGGTTAGGGCAAGTTCTCCTATAATAAAATTACTGGAGGTAGAGGGGGTGTACCTGACAACGTCTATGAAGATCGCAGCAAAAGGGTCTCTCTTTCCTCGATAGATGCGGCCTGGAAAACCGAGCCAAAGACCCGCGGATACCCGGCTTTCTGCTCGGTGATCCGATTGAGGCTTGGCTGGAGTCGTTGGATTCGTAGGAACTCGGGGACCTGTAAACGACCTGTCAAGGGTTAGAAAACTCACAAAGGAACAAGAAAACAAAGGAAAAATAGCAAGGGAAGGCTTCTTTTGGAGTGGGCGTCCAAGGATCTGAGATGCTTGTTGGCAGCAAGAAGATGATTGCAGCACTGGGAAGAAGAACTCTCGCAAACCCCTTTATGCACACAGCAAGGTATCACACAACTCAATAGAAGAACTCAAGGTTTTCATTCATCAAAATTTTCCTCATAGAAGAGGCTAGGGTCCCTTAAATAGACCCTTAACCTTAGGCTCCAAGTAAGGGTACATAAGTCTTTACATAAGAATCCTTTTCCCTCTCAAATCCTAGCTAGAAAATAAGGAAATATTAGGTAGAAAAATCCTTAAAAATTTTGTTGACTTCGTCAAGACTCCAAGGATGCCTAGGGGGCGTGTTGGGCTTCTAGGAGCAGCAAAAGGCTGGCCCAAAGGGGTCCGGGTGCATGGATTTGGGCCTCTGGAAGCTGGGGTGGCCTGGTAGCCAGGTAGCAGGAATATTCCCTGGTATCTTGCTTCTTAGGGGCTTGGGCTTGGCACCTGGGCTTGATTTCTTTGGGCTAGGATGCAGATGGACCTCTAAAATCATGGATGCCTTGGTCTATGAATATATTTTGGTATCTGGAAGGAAATCTGGGCATCTGGAGGGCATCTGCAAGAAATCAGGGTTTTCTGAATTTTCCTCCTGGGGTCTTCAAATCTTCAAGCTGGGTTGGACTTGGGCTATACTTCCATGTCTTCAATCTAGTTGGACTTGGTCTTCACTTGTATGATATAGTCTTGAGTCTTCAATATGCTTGGACAGGACTCAAAAAAATAAAATTAGCTCAACATGAGCTGACTAGAATTGACTGAACTAGCTCAACATGAGCTGACTAGTACAGAATTGAAATAACAACTCAAAATACTCAAATAACAACAAAAATGGACTCAGATGAGCTAAGCCCTTATTACAGATGGACTCATAAATTATTGATCAATTCACAGAGGATTGAAAAGCCTCTATCTTATTCTGGTGCCTCCGGTGTCCCCACCAATTCTTCCGGGGTGGGAGGAACTCGACCCTGTCGAGTGAAGGTCAGACTGGCTCACATATCTCTCGAGAAGGTCTGGGTTGAGGCGTTGCAAGTCCTCTCAAGAAATCCACGAATCATCCGACTCTGGCCGGCCTTGCCATCGGACCAGGAAGCGTTGATAGTCATGGCCCTGGGTCGTGATGGCTTGATCGTCCAGGATACGCTCGATCCATTCTCCTCTCTCAGGCCAAATTTGTTTGTGGACACTCTAGGCTAGGGTCACTCACAATGAAAAGGAATAGGTCCAAAGGCCTCACTAGGTAGCGCTGCCGGTTCCCTATACTCAACCAGGTCTGTAATATTGAAGGTAGAACTAATGCCCAAATTCGAAGGCAAGTCTAACACCTAGGCATTTGATCCAACCTTCTTTATTACTTTAAAAGGTCCGACTCTGCGAGCATGAAGCTTCTTTTAGGCCTAAGCCTAACCAAGATAGAATCCACTACATCAAATTCTTTGATCCATCTTCGGGAATTAGCTAGTTTGTTTAAAATTAGTATAGGTGGTGAACATGCTGGGCACATGCAGACTCCTAACAAAATGATGCAAAGGACTCAAACTAACACCTAATACACTCGACTTTGCATTCCTATCGAAGGAAATTTATTAGACTTTTATGGGCCTAAACCTAAGAGACTATAGACTATCTAGGTCTGACCCTAGTGTGGTGTGCATAAGAGTATTTATAATGGACTCCAAGCAAATGCCAGAGGGTATGCCAGAAGTATAATGCAAACCTAACATGCGTAATGAATGCATGCAGTACGCTAATCTCAGTTAAATGCAATTTAATAATCCTAGAAATGCTGGAGGTGTCAGGAAAGGGCAGAAATGAGGAAAGTGGGTTCAGAATTAGTTTGGTAGGGTAGAGAAAAATGTTCAAGGTTAGTTGGATAAAGTTCGATATAAGAAGGCATGTCAGGGACTAATCCTAGACTGATGAGGTTAACCTTACGAGGTTGAGCTATATCTATAGGGTCTGTATAATGGAAGGATGGGTCACCAATTTTGGGGAAGAGGTCCTTAATGGAAATTATAGGAGGGGACTCATCTTGAAGGTATTAATTCAAAGAGATCAGGTCCTTAATAAATTCTTCTGGCTCTTGTATTTTTGGACTAGACTCTATAATTTGGCCCTCCTCTATGGTTTCCTCAGGTAAGGCTCTAGCAGCAGTACCTAGGTTCTCTTCCTCTATTTGTTCTTCCATTATAGCTTTAGGTTGGATATGGTCAAGGTCAACTAGCTCTGGGTTGGTTTCTACCTGGGTATCTACTGGGTCAGCTAATTCTAGGTCTACTAAAGGTGTCTCCTCTTCTCCTTCATACTCATCCACTAGGCTCGCATCAGCTTCATACACTTCCGCGTTAATGTAAGCCTTGTCAATCTCAGGAATAGTTGGAGAAGGTCGGCTAGGGAAAAATTGGCTAAGTCCTAGTTTCTGATTATGGACACTAATCCTAGTAGGTTCAGGTTGCCTAAGGGGTAGTGGCTCACTACTGGGCTCATATTTAGGGGTACTAATCCTATGGGATTCAAGTTGACTAGGGGAAGCATGACTAGTACTAGATTGATACCTAGGGGTTATGGGCTCCCTAGGCTCATAGAACAAGGGTGCAGATCTATGGGTCAGGGGATTATAGGATCTGGGGTCATAGGATTTTGGGTCAGCTCTATGGTCAGGTTCTAAGGATGGATCATGGTATGGAGTCCTCCTAAGGTTGGGCTCCCTATATGGGTCAGGATATTGGGTTCTCCTAGGGTTGGACTCCCTATATAGATCAGAGTATTGGGTTCTCCTAGGATTGGACTCCCTATATGGGTTAGAGTATTGGGTTTTCCTGGGTTCAGTATCATAATAAGGGTCATGGTAAGGGGTTCTTCTAGGTTCAGTATTATTGTATGGGTCAGGCTGAGGGGAATTTGGATCTGGCTCAGACTGTGACCCATGGGTTCTTTGTATGGTCTCTACACGGCCTTCTAACTGGTCAAACCTATTGGCAAGATGGTCAATTCTATTGTTGGTTTGGTTAGCAGACTGAGTTAACTGGGTAGTCATCTGGGTAGCCATCTGGGCCATTTGATCAGCTAGGGCTTTTATTTGGGTTTGTAAGTTTTCCATGGGTTCAGACATTTGTGAAGGAGGTGGGTGATATGAAACTCCTGATCCAGTGCTCATACAAGACTCGATCAGACCGACTATAGCTGACTAGACCTAGAGTTCAAACTAGATGCTCAATCAGGGTGGCAAACTAGCCTATAGTAACCCTGTACTCAGCCAGGCAGGTGTAAGGGGAGTGTTAGGTCCCTGATTGCCAATCCTAGACACCAATCAGAGATTGGCCAGGTAGGCAGACCAGCACATAAGCCCTTCAGGATTGAATCCCTAAACCACCGTTCTAGACACTGAGCACAAGGCACACACAGGTTAACTTGACACAGTGATCTAACACTAGCCCGGACCCGACCAGTTGGTGTCCCTAGCCCACTAGGGCAAATTAAGTCTAGTTAATTTTAGGTTAAGGCTTGGGACCGAATGCAAGGGATGTGATTTTGGGCTAAGGAGAGGTGATCAAATCCTCCCCCCATCTGATATAGCAAGAGTGCCCTTAAAAGTAAATTATGCAATGATGGCAAGCAGATGAGGATGCAAATTAGGGTTTTGATATTTTTGGTATTTTTGGAGAATATGTATTTTTTTTTTGTAATTATTAAATAGAAGAACACTTGCAAATTATGGCCTAATATGCAAGAAATATACTAAATTAAAAGATATTCAAAAAATGCTAGATAAAACCCTAAAACTTCCAAACTTGTCTTGCTGAAAAAAATAGAGCCAAAAATTTATAGACTGTATTTCGGCTTGCAGAAAATTCACAGACCATAATAAAATCTGAAGAAATTATTAAAATTACTGTGAATTATTGTGAGTCTAACAAAATAAATTTCAATTTTTTTAGAGTTTTCAATAGGGAGAAATAATTTAAAAAACAGAGCATATATGGACTGAAAAATTGCAGAAAACAAGCCCGAATCTAAGCTCTGATACCAAATGATGGGGGACCAATATGCATGCAATTTTTTTTGTATATTTTACATGTTGAGATAGGTGATTAATTCATGAATTTCAGATCAAAATTATTTATAGGGAATTTTGTATGAATTTTTGAAGATCAGCATGTAGATTAGGACCTAGAAAAGTAGAAAAGAAGGATCGCCGGGGCTGAGAAGCCTCGGTTAGGGCAAGTTCTCCTACAATAAAACTACTGGAGGTAGAGGGGGTGTACCTGACAATGTCTGTGAAGATTGCAGCAAAAGGATCTCTCGTTCCTCGACAGATGCGGCCTGGAAAACCGAGCTAAAGACCCGCGGATACCCGGCTTTCTGCTCGGTGATCCGATTGAGGCTTGGCTGGAGTCGTTGGATTCGTAGGAACTCGGGGACCTGTAAACGACCTGTCAGGGGTTAGAAAACTCACAAAGGAATAAGAAAATAAAGAAAAAATAGCAAGGGAAGGCTTCTTTTGGAGTGGGCGTCCAGGGATCTGAGATGCTTGTTGGCAGCAGGAAGATGATTGCAGCACTGGGAAGAAGAACTCTCGCAAACCCCTTTATGCACACAGCAGGGTATCACACAACTCAATAGAAGAACTCAAGGTTTCGTTCATCAAGATTTTCCTCATACAAGAGGCTAGGGTCCCTTAAATAGACCCTTAACCTTGGGCTCCAAGTAAGGGTATATAAGTCTTTACATAAGAATCCTTTTCCCTCTCAAACCCTAGCTAGAAAATAAGGAAATATTAGGTAGAAAAATCCCTAAAAATTTTCTTGACTTGGTCAAGACTCCAAGGATGCCTAGGGGGGCGTGTTGGAATTCTAGGAGCAGCAAAAGGCCGGCCCAAAGGGGTCCAGGTGCATGGATTTGGGCCTCTAGAAGCTGGGGTGGCCTGGTAGCTAGGTAGCAGGAATATTCCCTGGTATCTTGCTTCTTAGGGGCTTGAGCTTGGCGCCTGGGCTTGATTTCTTTGGGCTAGGATGCAGATGGACCTCTAAAATCATGGATGCCTTGGTCTATGAATATATTTTGGCATCTGGAAGGAAATCTGGGCATCTGGAGGGCATCTGCAAGAAATCAGGATTTTCTGAATTTTCCTCCTGGGGTCTTCAAATCTTCAAGCTGGGTTGGACTTGGGCTATACTTCCATGTCTTCAATCTAGTTGGACTTGGTCTTCACTTGTATGATATAGTCTTGAGTCTTCAGTATGCTTGGACAGGACTCAAAAAAATAAAATTAGCTCAACATGAGCTGACTAGCATTGGACTGAACTAGCTCAACATGAGCTGACTAGTACAGAACTGAAATAACAACTCAAAATACTCAAATAACAACTAAAATGGACTCAGATGAGCTAAGCCCTTATTACAGATGTACTCATAAATTATTGATCAATTCATAGAGGATTGAAAAGCCTCTATCTTATTCTGGTGCCTCTGGTGTCCCCACCACATGGGGTGGAGAGCTGGGAGAGCGGTGCTGCTGGCTGGCACTGTATATGGGTGTGGTGCTGGCATCGGTCGCATCTCTTCACAAAGCCTGCGGCATCCTCCCTCATAGTCTCCTAATAGTAACCTTGATCGAGGGCCTTGTATGCCAGCATCCTCCCCCCGACATGGTTTCCACAAAGGCCTTCGTGGATCTCTTGGAGCACGAAGGTTGCCTCTGCGGGTCTCAGGCACTTTAGGAGTGGATAAGAGTAAGATCGGTATTGGAGTTGTCCTTCTTCTTAATGAGGCCTTCTTACTAATGAGGCCTGCCTCTGCCGGTCCTCCGGTAGAGTGCCATTGGTCATGTATCTGATGTACCTATCTATCCAACTCGATTTTGGGATAACCTGTTGCACCTCGATGGGAGCTTCGTTGCTTGGATTTTCGAGGTACTCGACATGAGCTCGCCCCAGTGATGAGTCTGGAAAGGTTGCAAGTCTGGACAGTGTATCGGCACGAGCGTTCTCACCTCGGGAGATGTGAGAGATGCTGAAGCACCAAAAACCTGTCATGCTTCAACGGACCTACTCCAGGTACTTCATCATTTGTAGGTCTCTTGCTTCATATTCTCTGGAGACCTATCCGACTACCAGTTGGGAGTCAATGAAGACCTTCAAGCTCCTTACACCCAGCTCATGGGAGACCCTAAGGCCCACAAGGAGTGCCTCGTACACCGCCTGGTTATTTATCACGATGAACTTGAAACGGAGTGCGCATTCAGCCACAACTCCATCATTGTTGGAGAGGATTAAACCTGCATCACTTCCGCCTGTGTTGGATGCGCCATCAACATGGAGGATCCAGGGCTCCTCCTTTGCACCAAGCTCCTCTTGATGCTCCGAGGCCATCTGCTCTGGCTCTTCGACGAGTCTCGTGCACTCGACTAGGAAGTCGGCTAGCACTTGGGCCTTCTAGGATGATCTCGGTCGGTACGCGATATCAAACTTGCTGAGCTTTAGTGCCCACTTGGCCAAGCATCCAGACGTGTCGGGATGGCTGAGCATAGCTCTCAAGGGCTGGTTCATCAAGACCGTGATTAGATGTGCTTGGAAGTATGGCCTGAGACGTTGAGCAGACATGATAAGTGCAAAAATGAGCTTTTTGGATCAGGTATACCTGATCTCGGCATCCTGAAGGAGCTTGCTGGCATAGTACATTAGCTTTTGGGATCCATCCTTATCCATGCGGACAAGGACCGAACTGATGGCCCCAGGGGTGATCGCTAGGTACAACAGGAGCTCCTCTCCTGTCTCTGGCCTGGAAAGCAGTGGTGGTGATGCCAGGAAATCTTTAAGCTCCTCGAAGGCCGCCCTGCACTCCATCCAGGTGAAATCTCTCATCTTGCGCAGCACCTTGAAGAAGGGGAGGCAGCAGTCCGCCAACCTTGAGATAAATCGGCTTAATGTAGCGATCCGACCGGTCAGGCATTGGACCTGCTTCTTCGAGGTCGGGTGCTCCATGTCGATGATCGCTTGGGCCTTCTTTGGGTTTGTCTCGATCCCCCTTTGGGTAACCATGAAGCCGAGGAAGTTCCCTGTCGCTACCCCGAGGGTACACTTCGTCAGGTTCAGCTTCATCTTATGCTTGTGGAGATAGTGGAAGGCTTCCGCGAGGTCGGCAACATGGTCTAAACTCGGCTTGCTCATGATGAGCATGTCATCTACATAGACTTGCATGTTCCTGTCGATTTGGTCTTTGAAGACCCGGATAACCAGGCACTGGTATGTGGCACCGGCATTCCTCAAATCGAATGGCATCATCTGATAGCAGTACGTCCCTCGGTTGGGGATGAAGGTGGTGTTCTCCTCGTCCTCTGGGTGCATCCGGATCTGGTTGTATCCGGAGAATGCATCCATAAAGGAGAGCAAGCGGTGCCCCGAGGTGGTGTCCACTAGCTGGTCGATCTTTAATAGAGAAAAACTATCCTTTGGACATGCTCGGTTGAGGTCGGTGTAGTCTACACAGATCCTCCACTTTTCATTATTCTTCTTCACCATAACCACATTTGCCAGCCAGCTCGGATACTACATCTCCCGAATGAAGCCGGTGGCGAGGAGTTTGTCCACCTCCTCGTTGAACGCCCTTTGTCTCTCCAGCACAAAACTTCTCTTCTTCTACCGGACAGGATGGTACTTCGGGTCAATGCTTAGCTTGTGGGTTATGATCTCTGGTCGGATCCTAGGCATATCGACTGCTGTTCAGGCGAACACGTCAACATTCGCCCGGAGGAACTCCAGAAGGTGGGCCCTTTCATCATCTTATAGCTCTGCTCCAATCTGCACCATCCTTGTCGGGTCGGCTTCGAGAGGGTACGATAACAGGTGCTCGACTGGGCCACCTCTGGGTCCTGCACCTTCTGGTCAAGGTCGTTCGAGCTGGGGTCATCCTCAGTAGCCTTGGCACCGGGGATGGTTTGGAGGCAGTGCTGAATGGGTTGGGGTGCCCCCCTCATCTCCCCGATGCCGTAGAGAGTTGGAAACTACACCAACAGCTGCTTTGTGGAGATGATCGCGTCGAGTAGGTTAAGCTTGGGACGATCAAGGATCACGTTTTAGGCTGAAGGAAGCCTAACAACCATGAATGTCATCATGATAGTGCTCTGCTGAGATGGAGTCCCGGCAGTAATAGGGAGGGTAATCTCCCCTTCGACCCCCACGAAGTCACCCATGAAACCAACGAGAGGCGTGTGCACGGGTCTGAGCTGAGCAGGGAAAAGATTCATCCTGGAGAAAGTATTGTAAAAAAGCACATCCGTGGAGCTTCCACTATCAACCATGATATGTTTTACAGGATGCTTTGTGATCGTCATTTCGACGATCACAGCATCATTGTTTACATATTTGTTTTCATCCTCCCCTTTCCTCGCAACGGTAAGTACATTCTCAAGATTTCTCCCACCCCGAGCCTTCTTGAAAACATGCTCGGCTCCCTAGGATATCATCCCGACCAGCTTTTCAATGGAGCGGTTGTCGACTGCAGGGACCGGAGGGAGCTCGACGAGCGCCTGAGGTTCAGATGGAGGTCTGCCCCCCACGAACCTTCCAAGGTAGCCCCTCTTTATGAGATATTTAATCTTCTTTTTAAGGTTATGGCACTCCTCGGTGTCGTGGCCATAGTCATGGTGGAATTTACAATATTTTGTCCTGTCGCGACTATTGGACGGCTTCAGCAGAGGTGAGTGCTTCAGGTAGCGCTCGCCTTCGATCTCCATGAGGATCTTCTCTCTCGGGGCGAGGAGAGGAGTGAAGCTCTCTTTCGGGATGGGGTCTCTTCTCGGCTTCGGCCTTTGGCGGAAGTTCGAAGCAGCTAGTCCGGGCTTCCGCATCTCGGAGGTCTCTCGGGAGGGGCTTCTTCAGAGGCCTTCCGTCTAGCTCCCTCCTCGTTGGTGCGGACAACAAAGGCACCAGAATAAGGCAGAGGCTTCTCAACCCTCTGTGAATCACTTAAATGACATTCGAGTCCACTGTAATAAAGCTTAGTCCAACTGAGTTGTTTTCATTTAAGTCCTGTAATTATTTAGCTCATGTTGAGCTAGTCCAGTCCAATGTTAGTCAGCTCATGTCGAGCTAATTTTATTTTTTTGAGTCCTGTTCAACTATATTGAAGACTCAAGACCACATCATACAAGTGAAGACCAAGTCCAACCTGATTGAAGACATGGATGTTGAGCCCGAGTCCAACCTAACTAGAAGACATGAAGATCCCCGGAGGAGAATTAAAACAAGTGCAAACCTGAAGCCTGGAGACCAGCCAGAAGGAAACTGGGCCAGCCCAGGCCCAGGGAGAAATTAGGGCGCCCCTCCTTAGAATTACCTTCCCCTTGGTCGGCCACTTATGGTCACCCTCTTGGCTGACCAAGACAAGGAGAGGGAGTCCCATTCCATTTAAAATTTTTCTACCTAGGTTGCCATGTATTCCTAGTTAGAGTTTGTAAGGGAAAAGGAGTCCTATGTAAAGTCTAAAGTACCTTTACTTGGGGCTCAAGGTTAAGGGTCTATTTAAGGGACCCTAGCCTCTTGTATGAAGTTAGAATTTTTGATGAATGAAAACCTTGGGTTCTTCTATTGAGTTGTGTGATACCCTGTTGTGTGCATAAAGGGGTTTGCGAGAGTTTTTCTTCCCAGTGCTGCAATCATCTTCCTGCTGCCAACAAGCATCTCAGATCCCTGGATGCCCACTCCAAAAGAAGCCTTCCCTTGCTATTTTTTCTTTGTTTTCTTGTTCCTTTGTGAGTTTTCTAACCCCTAACAGGTCATTTACAGGTTCCCGAGTTCCTACGAATCCAACGACTCCAGCCAAGCCTCAATCGGATCACCGAGCAGAAAGCCGGGTATCCGCGGGTCTTTGGCTCGATTTTCCAGGCCGCATCCATCGAGGAATAAGAGGCCCTTTTACTGTGATCTTCACAGACATTGTCAGGTACACCCCCTCTACCTCCAGTAGTTTTATTGTAGGAGAACTTGCCCTAACCGAGGCTTCTCAGCCCCGGCGATCCTTCTTTTCTACTTTTCTAGGTCATAATCTGCATGTTGATCTTCTAAAATTCATAGAAAATTCTCCACAACTTATTTTAATCTAAAATTTGGGAATTAATCACTCAACCCCACATATAAAACATACAAAGAAAATTGCATGCATATTAGTCCCCCATCATTTGGTATCAGAGCTTAGATTATGGCTTGTTTTCTGTAATTTTTAGTCCGTATATACTCTATTATTTTAATTATTTATCCCTGATAAAAACTCCAAAAATTTTGAAATTTATTTTTCTGGATTCATCATAATTCACAGTAATTTTAAGAATTTTTAAAAATTTTATTATGGACTTTGAATTTTCTGCAAGCCGAAATACAGCCTGCAAGTTTTCGGCTCTATTTTTTCAGCAAGACAAGTTTGGAAGTTTTAGGATTTTGTTTAGCATCTTTTGCATATCTTTTAATTTTAGTATATTTTCAGCATATTAGGCCATGATTTGAAAGTTTTCTTCTATTTAATAAAATACCAAAAAAAAATTACATATTCTCCAAAAATACCAAAAATATCTAAACCCTAATTTGCATCCTCATCTGCCTGCCATCATTGCATAATTTACTTTTAAGGGCACTCTTGCTATATCAGATAAGGGGAGGAGTTGATAACCTCTCCTTAGCCCAAAATCACATCCCTTGCATTCAGTCCCAAGCCTTAACCTAAAAAATTAACTAGACTTAATTTGCCCTAGTGGGCTAGGGACACCAACTGGTCGGGTCTGGGCTAGTGTTAGATCACCGTGTCAAGTTAACCTTTGTGTGCCTTATGCTCAGTGTCTAGAATAGTGGTTCAGGGATTCAATCTCGAAGGGCTTGTGTGCTGCTCCGCCTACCTAGCCAATCTCTGATTGGTGTCTAGAATTGGCAATCAGGGACCTAACACTCCCCTTACACTTGCCTGGCTGAGTACAGGGTTACTATAGGCTAGTTTGCCACCTTGATTGAGCATCTAGTTTGGACTCTAGGTCTAGTCAGTTGTAGTCGGTCTGATCGAGTCTTGCATGAGCACTAGATCAGGGGTTTCATATCACCCACCTCTTTCACAAATGTCTGAACCCATGAAAAATTCACAAGCCCAAATAAAAGCCCTAGCTGATCAGATGGCCCAGATAACTACCCAGATGACTTCCTAGATGACCCAGTTAACTCAGTCTGGTATTCAAACCAATGATAGAATTGACCATCTTGCCAGTAGGTTTGATCAGTTAAAAGTCTGGGTAGGGACCCTAGGAAAAACCCATGGGTCACAGTCTGAGCCAGATCCTAATTCCCCTCAGCCTAGGAGGACCCCAGACCCTGACCCATACCAAGAGGTCAAACCTAGGAGAGCCCCTCAACCTGACCCATACTACAATCCTGAGCCCAGGAGGACCCCAAACCCTGATCCATACCTTGAGGCTGAACCTAGGAGAGCCCATCGTCATGACCCAATCCCTAAGGTTAGTCCTAGAAGACCCAATCAGGATTTTATAGACCAGGAAGATAGATCCTATTTACCCTCTCCCTACAAGCCTAGTATACCCACAACCTATAGATCTTATGACTCCAAATCCTATGAACCTAGAACCTATGAATCCATAACCTATGACTCTAGATCCCATGATCATAGATCCTATGCACCCACACCCTATGAGCCTAGTAGACCCAACACCCAATATTCTGACCCATATAGGGAGTCCAACCCTAGGAGAACCCAATATTCTAACCCATATAGGGAGTTCAACCCTAGGAGAACCCAGTATTCAGACCCATATAGGGAGTCCAACCCTAGGAGGACCCAATATCCTGACCCATATAGAGAGCCCAACCTTAGGAGGAACCCATACCATGATTCATCCATAGAACCTGACCATAGAGCTGACCCAAAATCCTATGACCCCAGATCCTATAATCCCATGACCCATAGATCTGCACCCTTGTCCTATGAGCCCAGAGAACCCATAATCCCTAAGTATCAATCTAGTACTAGTCAGGTTTCCCTTAGTCAACTTGAACCCCATAGGATTAGCACCCCTAAATATGAGCCCAGTAGTGAGCCACTACCCCTTAGTCAACCTGAACCTACTAGGATTAGTGTCCATAATCAGATACCAGGACCTAGCCAATTTTCTCCTAGCCGACCTTCTCCAACCATTCCTGAGATTGACAAGGCTTACATTAATACGAAAGTGTATGAAGCTTATGCGAGCCTAGTGGATGAGTATGAAGGAGAAGAGGAGACACCTTTAGATGACCTAGAATTAGCTGACCCAATAGATACCCAGGTAGAAGCCAACCTAGAGGTAGTTGACCCTAACCACATCCAACCTAAAGCTATAATGGAAGAACAAATAGAGGAAGAGATCCTAGGTACTGCTGCTAGAGCCTTACCTGAGGAAACCATAGAGGAGAGCCAAATTATAGAGTCTAGTCCAAAAATACAAGAACCAGAAGAATTTATTAAGGACCTGATCTCTTTGAATCAATACCTTCAAGATGAGTCCCCTCCTATAGTTCCCATTAAGGACCTCTTCCCCGAAATTGGCGACCCATCCTTCCATTATGCAAACCCTGTAGATATAGCTCAACCTCGTAAGGTTAGCCTCATTAGTCTAGGATTAGTCCCTGACATGCCTTCTTATATCGAACTTTATCCAACTAACCTTGAACCTTTTTCCCTACCCTACCAAGCTAATTCTGAACCCACTTCCTATTTTCTGCCCTTTCTTGATACCTCCAGTATTTCTAGGATTATTAGATTGCATTTAACTGAGATTAGCGTACTGCATGCATTCATTACGCATGTTAGGTTTGCATTATACTTCTGGCATACCCTTTGGCATTTGCTTGGAGTCCATTGTAAATACTCTTGTGCACACCACACTAGGGTCAGACCTAGAGAGTCTATAGTCTCTTAGGTTTAGGCCCATAAAAGTCTAATAAATTTCCTTCGATAGGAATGTAAAGTCGAGTCTATTAGGTGTTAGTTTGAGTCCTTTGCATCATCTTGTTAGGAGTCTGCATGTGCCTAGCACGTTCACCACCCGCACTAATGTTAAACAAACTGGCTAATTCCCAAAGATGGATCAAAGAATTTGATGTAGTGGATTCTATCTTGGTTAGGCTTAGGCCTAAAAGAAGCTTCATGCTCGCAGAGCTGGACCTTTTAAAGTGATAGAGAAGGTTGGATCAAATGCCTAGGTGTTAGACTTGCCTTCGGATTTGGGCATTATTTCTACCTTTAATATTACAGACCTGGTTGAGTATAGGGAACCGGCAGCAATACCTAGTGAGGCCTTAGGACCTATTCCTTTTCATTGTGAGTGACCCTAACCCAGAGTGTCCACTAACAAATTGGCCTGAGAGAGGAGAATGGATCGAGCGTATCCTGGACGATCAAGCCATCATGACCCGGGGCCGTGACTATCAATGCTTCCTGGTCCGATGGCAAGGCCAGCCAGAGTCGGACGATTCGTGAATTTCTCGAGAGGACTTGCAACGCCTCAACCCAGACCTTCTTAAGAGATATGTGAGCCAGTCTGATCTTCACTCGACAGGGTCGAGTTCCTCCTATCCTGGGAGAATTGGTGCGGACACCAAAGGCACCAGAATAAGGCAAAGGCTTCTCAACCCTCTGTGGATCACTTAAATGACATTCGAGTCCACTGTAATAAAGCTTAGTCCAGCTGAGTTGTTTTCATTTAAGTCCTGTAATTATTTAGCTCATGTTGAGCTAGTCTAGTTCAATGTTAGTCAGCTCATGTCGAGCTAATTTTATTTTTTTGAGTCCTGTTCAACCATATTGAAGACTTAAGACCACATCATACAAGTGAAGACCAAGTCCAACCTGATTGAAGACATGGATGTTGAGCCCGAGTCCAACCTAACTAGAAGACATGAAGATCCCCGGAGGAGAATTAAAACAAGTGCAAACCTAAAGCCTGGAGACCAGCCAGAAAAAAACTGGGCCAGCCCAGGCCTAGGGAGAAATTAGGGCACCCCTCCTTAGAATTACCTTCCCCTTGGTCGACCACTTATGGTCACCCTCTTGGCCGACCAAGACAAGGAGAGGGAGTCCCATTCCATTTAAAATTTTTCTACCTAGGTTGCCATGTATTCCTAGTTAGAGTTTGTAAGGGAAAAGGAGTCCTATGTAAAGTCTAAAGCACCCTTACTTGGGGCCCAAGGTTAAGGGTCTATTTAAGGGACCCTAGCCTCTTGTATGAAGTTAGAATTTTTGATGAATGAAACCCTTGAGTTCTTTTATTGAGTTGTGTGATACCCTGCTGTGTGCATAAAGGGGTTTGCGAGAGTTTTTCTTCCCAGTGCTGCAATCATCTTCCTGCTGCCAACAAGCATCTCAGATCCCTGGATGCCCACTCCAAAAGAAGCCTTCCCTTGCTATTTTTTCTTTGTTTTCTTATTCTTTTATGAGTTTTCTAACCCCTGACAGGTCATTTACAGGTCCCCGAGTTCCTACGAATCCAACGACTCCAGCCAAGCCTCAATCGGATCACCGAGCAGAAAGCTGGATATCCACGGGTCTTTGACTCGGTTTTCCAGGCCGCATCCGTCGAGGAATGAGAGACCCTTTTACTGCGATCTTCACAGACGTTGTCAGGCACACCCCCTCTACCTCCAGTAGTTTTATTGTAGGAGAACTTGCCCTAACCGAGGCTTCTCAGCCCCGGCGATCCTTCTTTTCTACTTTTTTAGGTCCTAATCTGCATGCTGATCTTCTAAAATTCATAGAAAATTCCCTACAACTTATTTTAATCTAAAATTTGAGAATTAATCACTCAACCCCACATATAAACATACAAAAAAAATTGCATGCATATCAGTCCCCCATCACTCGTTCGATCCGCCTCCTCGACATGGACGTACTTCTGGACTCGGAGGAGGAGCTCGGAGTAAGTCTTAGGGGACTTTTTATCGAGAGAGTAGGTCAGGCGGGAGGTCCTGAGCCCTCTCTTCAATGTCGACATAGTGACTGGCTCTTCAAGGTTGTATATCTCCAGTGAGGTAGTCTTGAAACGAGCCACGTAGTCTTTTAGGAGCTCGCAGTCCTCCTGCCTGATGGAGAGGAGGCTGTCCGCCTCACGTGGCACCTTCTGACAAGTATCGAATTAAGCCACGAACTTCTGCTCTAGCTAAGCAAATGAGCTAATACTCTCCGGCTCCAGGCGGGTGAACCACACCTGAGCTGCTTTTCGGAGAGTAGCAGGGAAGGCGATACAGAGGATAGTGTCGGTCACTCCCTGGACCCTTATAAGAGCTTTGTAGCTCTCGAGATGATCAAGGAGGTCGGTGGTCCCATCATAGGAGTCCACCTACAGCATGTGGAATCGAGCCGGGATTGATTCCTCTTGGACTTCTCGAGAGAATGGGGGACGGGCATCGTAGCCTGCTGGCTCACTAGTGGAGCCCTGTAGATTTGCAAACTGACGGGATAATTCCATAAGCTTACAGTCATGCTCTTCCAGGCACTTCTCTGCCATGCGCCTAATGGCTTCGTCAATAGAACCCTCCACCGAAGGAGACGGAGAAGGTGATGTGGGATGGTGTCCATAATCAAGGATCTTGCTTTTTTGGCCTCGACGAGGTATGGACATCACCCGCTCGAGGTTCAGGGACCGTCTCTCCTGATCGGTAGATCCAGCCCGTTGTCTCTTCGCCAGAGTTTGGTGATTACCTCGATGGCCGGTGATGGCCCGTGACTGTGAAGGCCTTCCTTGGAAGGAATGCAGGCTGTCACGGGGTGCTACGGTGTGGGCCGCGGGAGTCCCTAGTTACTGGTGGGTAGCCAAGGATCATTACTGGTGCTGGAGCTAGTGCACTGCCGTAGTGAGGATCTGCATCTGCTAGGCAAGTGCGGCTAACTGGACATCCGACAGAGGTGCTTGAGCTGGAGTGGGGAGCTCCCCTTTTGGACTGTGTGGGTCCCCACGGGAAGGGGGATCTCCCGCACGGCTGGTGGAGACTTTTCTCGCCCGCATCGTCACCATCCTCCTGGTGAACTGTTTGCAAGGGATTTAGGTTGGACCAAAGTGCATCCTACCTTCCTTATACCTGGCATGCCAATCTGTTGCCGCCAAGATCATCGTGGCTCGTAGCTGCTGTCGACGTCGGATCGCCCCTCATCTCTTCGGGACTGGTCTGTGCTTCAGGACCTATAAAACAGGGTTAGAGACCCGAGCTAGGGATTCCGATGGGGGCACTCTGACGGTCAAGTCAGTGACGATCCAAGAAAACATATCCTCCTAATCGAGCCCCTTTAGATGGACTCCATGCTAGGAGGAGTGAATGATGTATGAGTAGGGTGCAAGTGTACTGGGAAGAGTGATGTCCGAGGTGAACTGGAGTTGGCTCTCCTGTGTGACCTCGCCTCCCTTACTTGCTTGAGTGTGTTTTTGGTATGTTATGGTTATCATTATGTTGTTACCTCCCTCGTTGGGGATGCCGATGGCTCTTTTAGGTCCAGGTCGTTGTCGAACGCCTACCTCGGGATCTCCCCATGCCAGCAGGCGCGTGCAACGGCATTCTGTGCTGTGGATGGGACATCTTTCCTGGTTCGTGATAAGGAAACCTGCTATGCGTTATGACATTCCTCCTGGTCGCTCCGTTCTGGGAAACTTGGCAGTGCCTCAATCGAGGGGTCACCACCCCCAGGATTCGAATCTCCTGGTTGACTTTCTCTTTCGGGTAGTGCAGGTGGTTGGTGGAGAGCATGGTGCCTCGATCATGGAGCTCCTTCCTCTTCTGATGTAAGTGGTAGCTGTGATTAGTTGTTACAGCCTGGCGGGCACCTCTCTGTGATCCTCGGGCGACTCACCGGCATCCAGGGGGACGATATCGCCCCTTCGGTTGCTGGTGCCTTCATCCGAGGTGAAGGCCGAGCTGAAGAGGCAGGGCTCGACTCCGAGGGGCTCGACCTCGAAGGGGCTCCACTTGGCGGAGGAGGGCTGGGCTCGACTCCGGGCCAAGGGCCTTAACTTCGATGGGGCTTGACCTGGCGGAGGAGGGTAGGGCTCGACTCCGAGGGGCTTGACCTCGAAGGGGCTCCACTTGGCGGAGGAGGACTGGGCTCGACTCCGGACCAAGGGGCTCGACTTCGAGGGGCTCGACCTGATGGATGAGGGTAGGACGCGACTCCAGTCTAGAGGGCTCAACCTCGAAGGGGCTCCACGTGGCGGAGGAGGGTTGAGCTCGACTCCGGACCAAGGGGCTCGACTTCGAGGGGCTCGATCTGGGGGAGGTCACTTGACTTCGACCTAAGCATCCCAATCTCGCGGGGGCCGACCTGGCAAAGGACGGAGCTCGGCTTCGATAGGCCACCCTGACATCCTGAAGGAGCTTGGCCCGGTAAAGGAGTCCGAGGAGTATCTGGCATGGCGGCCCTCTCCGACGTGGCATCTGACAGATGTCCCATGTCAGCGGTCCTCTGACAGGTGTTCCACGTCAGTGATCCTGCCACATCAGTAGTGATTAAAGATTTTAACTTGACTGTTGACTTCATTCACTATTAAAATTCTAACTCTTTCTTCATCTTAAGTTATATCATTTGTATCATGGGATAGTCTAACATCACTAAGTATAATCTCTGGTTGTTGATTAATTCATGTTTTAATGCATATGAACTGTTGACTTTTTTCAAGTCATATAAATTAAAACATGAATTAATCCATGATTAGATATTACACTTGATGATGTAAGACCAGCCTTTGATTACACAAATGATGTAACTAAAGATGAAGAAAGAGTTACGATCTCCATAGTGAATGAAGCCAACATCAAGCTAAAATCTCTAATCCTTGCTATCTCCTTGTTCTCTGTCTCCTCCTATTCTTTTCTTTAGCACTCATAGAAAGAGTGTTGACTCTGGTCTTGATTTTGATGATTGACAAAATGTTTAAGTATATATAAGTACTAATTATATTTTAAGTATGTTTTTTCAGATCTTAGTACTCATCTATGTTGAATGAAGAAATGCTTGTATTTCAATTGAAAAAGTCCTTAAATTAATAAAAAATTAAGTATATGGACTTTGGAATTGATATGGAAGAACATAAAGAGGTTAAAGTTTCAATTTGAAGAAGTATCAGCAAAGTTTCAACATGGCACAGGCAAGTGTCGACACTTGGAAATGAAGTGTCGATACCTGAGGATCAAATATCGATACTTGAAGAGTGAAGTATCGACTCAAGGCCTGAGAACAAAAAAAATATATAAAATATGAAAAATCAAATTAGCTATGAATAGTGTTCTAGTGTCGACCTACTGTAGCAAGTGTCGACACTTGCACTGTTCAAGTGTCGATACTTATTGTTCAACTATCGACACTTGAACAGTAACGGCTAGTTTTCAAAAGCTGCAAAACTTTTCCAACTTGCTTCAAACAGCCATATCTTCATCCCCAATGATCATAAACGGTCATAAATGATTTGGAGAGCTATATAAACATCAAAAACTAAATGGAAAAGTAATCCTTTGGTGAGTTTTTTGAATATTCTTCAAGGATTCAAGAGTTGAGTGATTCAAAGCCTTCAAGCTTCCAAGTTTCAAAGAGAGCATTCAAACTCTACATCTACCAGCATCAATCAAAGGCTTCATCAACTTGAAGACAAGATCTTCATCAACAATCAAGGGCTTCAAAGAGATATTTGTTTTATTTTAGAAAGCTTTTATTGTATTCATTTATACTTGCTCTTACATTGTTTTACTTAAGGTTTTTGGTGAGCCTTGGAAAATCAAAGAGGTTTTTGGTAAGCCTTGAAAACCAAAGTGCTTGTTGGTGAGCCTTGAAACCAACTAGGGTTTTACTTGTGAGCCCGAAGCCAAAATAAGTTGTTTAGGCTCTTGGTTATCCCGTAAAACCAAGGGTGGTTGTTGGTGAGCCTTGAAACCAACTAGGGTTTGACTTGTGAGCCCGAAGACAAAATAAGTTGTAAAGGTTATTGGTGAGCCTAAGTTATAAAACCAAACTTAGTGGAATTCCCAAGGGGTTCTTGGGGAGTGGATGTAGGTGCTTGGTTGGCACCGAACCACTATAAATCTTTGTGTTTGTATGATTGTTCTCCTTGTGCTTTTATTTCTTTATTCCAGTGCATTTATTTGAAATACACAAGCACTTGAATTGTATTAGCACATACTTGCTTTAGTTCATACTTTGCAAATAGTACAAAAGTTTTATAAAATCCAATTCACCCCCCCTCTTGGGTTGCCTACCTGGGCCTACATTTGGTATCAGAGCTCGGTGCTCTGATTGAAAATCTAACGATTTTGAGTTAAAGATTATGACAACCCTTGTTGGTATTTGTGTTAGACCACCGTTTTTCAATGGCATAAATTACACAATTTGGAAAACTCGCATGCACGTCCATATTCAATCTATTAGTTATCATCTTTGGAAAATCATTGTTAGTGGTCCTCATATTACTTTCATTTTGGTTAATGGCATTTCCATTCCAAAGTTCGAAAAGGATTGGAATGAATATGACATTAAACAAATTGAACTCAATGCTAAAGCAACGAACTTGCTTTATTGTGCATTGAACTTAAATGAATTTAATAGAATTTCTACATGCACATCGGCGAAGGAAATATGGGACACACTTGAAGTTACTCATGAGGGTACTCTTCAAGTGAAGAACACTAAAATTAATTTGCTTGTACATTCTTTTAAAATTTTTGAAATGATACATTATGAATTTATATCTGATATGTTTTCAAGATTTATGACTATTATTAATGAATTAAAAAGTCTTGGCAAAATCTATACTAATGCTGATTTGGTGAACAAAATTCTTAGATCCTTGCCAAAATCATGGGATCCAAAGGTGACGACGATCCAAGAAGCTAAAGATGTAGAAACCTTACCTTTGGAGGAGCTTATCGGTTCACTCATGACCTATGAGTTGAACTTATGGCAAAGGATAGTGGAAGCTGATACAGAAAAGAAGATAATGGCTTTCAAAGCCAAAAAGAAATTCAAGGCAATGATGGCAACTTGGAGCGATAGCGAAGATTCAAGTACGGATGATGAAGTTGCCCATCTTTGCTTCATGGCAAATGAAGAAAAGGTATGTGATGAAAATAATTATAATTTTATCTTTCATAAATTACATGATGCATCTAATGATCTTGTGTATGAATATAAATTGCTAAAAATTGAGCACAAGAAATTAAATAGGCATGTAGATTCATTTTCTCTTGATAACACCAATCTTGCCAATAAAAATATTGATTTAAATGCCAAGATTGATATTTTGAAAAATGAAAAGAATAATTTTTCTAAAGAAAAAGAATTTTTAGAAAAAGAAAATATTATTTTGAAAGATTTATGTGATAAAAATATTTTGGTTGAGAAAAAGAAGCAAAAACTTTTGAAAAATTTCTCTATTCCTGCTTCTTTCAATTTATCTTCTAAATGTAGTTTTAATGCTTATCCTTCTAAATTAAGAAAAGTTTGGGTTCCAAAAGGAACCATAATTACTAATCATAAAGGATCCAAGAAAATTTGGGTACCAAAAATGTCCACTTAATTTGTTTTGCAGGAATGTCTTACAACCCAATATGAAGAAATGAAGTTCTTGAAAAGAGGTTGTACAAGAAAATTTAAAGAAATGGACAAGCTACATTTTGAACTAAATGGTAAAAGGAAGGACTTTGTATATTGGTAAATTCTAAACATCTCCTTCCATAATTAAAAATGTAGATTAATTTTTATTGCATCAATTACTTTGAAAAATTATTTTAAATAGTTAATTAGAATCAAGTTTGGACTTATCATCATTGGCTATGATCATGAACTTTTTGGTGTTGATGAATTTCATGCTATCATGATTAAATTTATGATTGTAAGACCTTCACTTGATTTTGATTAATGTATTTTATGAAAAATACTTTTAAAGATGCATATTGATTTGAAAAATGTTTTAATTGATTGATTAGAATCAAGCTTAGACTAATAATCATTTGTTGTGATTATGACCATTTTGATGTTGATGGATTTCAAGCTCTCATGGTCAAACTTGTGATTATTAGATCTTCACTTGATTTTGATTAATATAGTTTCTGAATTATTTCAAGTAAAATGTTACGATTTATGTGCTTTCATTGTTGGCATCTATACTTAAGTTAGAATTGATTTGAATCAAGTATAGAACTGGTAGTTAAGGGATACATTTAAGAAGAATGTATGCATATTGACAAATCCTTGCTCTAGTAGCTAGACTTGATATCATATTACTTCTAGCATTTGTATGGATATCAAATCATCATAAAATGAATTTGAAATCATGCTAAAAGTTTTTAAGTGATATAAATGCTTTGTATTTTGAAAATCATGAATATCTTGAAAAATTTCAAATCTTGATGCACAAGCTTTCATGTTTTATTCCTGAAATAAATACATATTTTTAAATGAGGAATAACATTCAGGGAGAGCATCCAAAGATTTGTTATCATATTTGATGTTTTGAATATCTTGTTGATATCATGCTTTGCTTATATTGCTCTGATACTCCTTGTTTTTAAATCTAATTCTTTGAGGGGAGTTACATTCAAATGGTATCATATTCTATTGGTATCAAAATTATTTCTAAAAGAATTCCTAGTAACTGCTTCGGATTGGGTTAGTCACCATGGCCGTCCGGTCATAGGAGATAAGTATGGCTTAAAGACCCTCTCTTCCCATTCAATGGACTCTCTTATGACGTGTAGGGGTGCCACTGTGACCTTATCCCATGAACAAGTAAGGCGAATGGATAATATACATCAAATTATTTCTTGCATGTGCTTACATTCTGTGGTATCATGTTCAATTTGTATCATATTCAATTGATATCATAATTATTTGATTTCATGCATTGATTTTGATGACCTACTTGCTATTCTTTCCGACTTCATTCCCACTTTGTATTGCCTTTCACCCTTTTTCATGATGTCAAAAAGGAGGAGAAAATTGTTAAGTATGAAAAGGGGAAGATTGGATAAACATGAAAACTCATTTGAGAAATGAAAGAAAGTGCAAAAGGGGGGAAAAGAATGTAAAATATTTTTATCTAAAGGGAAGAATTAGTAAGAAGAAGAAATTTTAAAAAATTTAAAAATTTTGTATATTTTGAAAAATATTTTTGAAGATTTTTTAGATCATATTTTAAGGGGGAGCTTGGTGCCTATTATTTTGAGCTTACATGTTTATACTATTGTTAATCTTTTAAGCTTACCATATTCATATACTTAAAGATTTTGTCATCATCAAAAAGGGAGAGATTGTTGACTCTGGTCTTGATTTTGATGATTGACATAATGTTTAAGTATATATAAGTACTAATTATATTTTAAGTGTGTTTTTTCAGATCTTAGTACTCATCCATGTTGAATGAAGAAATGCTTGTATTTCAATTGAAAAAGTCCTTAAATTAATGAAAAATTAAGTATATGGACTTTGGAATTGATATGGAAGAACTTGAAGAGGTTAAAGTTTCAATTTGAAGAAGTATCAGCAAAGTTTCAGCATGGCACAGGCAAGTATCGATACTTGGAAATGAAGTGTCGACACCTGAGGATCAAGTGTCGACACTTGAAGAGTGAAGTGTCGACTCAAGACCTGAGAACAAGAAAAATACAGAAAATATGAAAAATCAAATTGGCTGTGAATAGTGTTCTAGTGTCGACCTACTGTAGCAAGTGTCGACACTTGCACTGTTCAAGTGTCGACACTTACTGTTTAAGTGTCAACACTTGAACAGTAACGGCTAGTTTTCAAAAGCTGCAGAACTTCTCCAACTTGCTTCAAACGGCCATATCTTCATCCCCAACGGTCATAAACGGTCATCTATAGTTTGGAGAGCTATATAAACATCAAAAATCAAATGGAAAAGTAATCCTTTGATGAGTTTTTTGAATATTCTTCAAGGATTCAAGAGTTGAGTGATTCAAAGCCTTCAAGCTTCCAAGTTTCAAAGAGAGCATTCAAACTCTACATCTACCAGAATCAATCAAAGGCTTCATCAACTTGAAGACAAGATCTTCATCAACAATCAAGGACTTCAAAAAGATATTTGCTTTATTTTAGAAAGCTTTTATTGTATTCATTTATACTTGCTCTTACATTATTTTACTTAAGATTTTTGGTGAGCCTTGGAAAACCAAAGAGGTTTTTGGTAAGCCTTGAAAACCAAAGTGGTTGTTGGTGAGCCTTAAAACCAACTAGGGTTTTACTTGTGAGCCCGAAGCCAAAATAAGTTGTTTAGGTTCTTGGTTATCCCGTAAAACCAAGGATGGTTGTTGGTGAGCCTTGAAACCAACTAGGGTTTGACTTGTGAGCTCGAAGACAAAACAAGTTGTAAAGGTTATTGGTGAGCCTAAGTTATAAAACCAAGGGGTTCTTGGGGAGTGGATGTAGGTGCTTGGTTGGCACCGAACCACTATAAATCTTTGTGTTTGTGTGATTGTTCTCCTTGTGCTTTTATTTCTTTATTTCCGCTGCATTTATTTGAAATACACAAGCACTTGAATTGCATTAGCACATACTTGCTTTAGTTCACATTTTGCAAATAGTACAAAAGTTTTATAAAATCCAATTCACCCCCCTCTTGGGTTGCCTACCTGGACCTACAAAGAGGAAGTTCAATTGTTTATTCTCTTGTTATTTTACTTGCTTTATCTTAAGAGCTGTCAATGGGTTGGATTTGGATCGGAACCAAGATATCCAGACCCTGACCTAACCTTAGTTATTGGACCTGGAGCCAGACCTGAATACTGCATAGGTCTAGCTCCTATGCCCCATGTTCTCCACTACCCCGCTCATGAATTGGGATCAGAACCCCCATTCACCACTACCGGCGGTCCTTCGAACGATGGTCCATGACATGGACTCCCTCAGGCTCCCTAAGACTCCCCCATCCATCTTCTATTTGTGATAATCGAACTCTTTGATTTCAAGAGGTTTAGTGAATGGGTCGACCAGGTTCTCCTTTCCATTGATCTTCTGAAGGTCGACGTCATCTTATTCCACGATCTTTCATACAAGGTGATAGCAATGCAAATTATGCTTGGTGCACCATTGGGACTTCGGCTCCTTCACCTGAGCTATGGCTCTAGTACTATCATAATACAGGAAAACTGGACCATCAAAGGAGGGTGCCACTCCTAACATGTTGATAAACTTTCGCAACCTCAAGCTTCCTTTGTAGCATCAGATACCACAATATATTCTACATCGCAAATTGAGTTTGTCATGGTGTGCTACTTGGTATTTTTCCAGTAGAGCGCTCTACCATTCAAGATAAAAATGAAACCTAATACACTCTTGCTATTATCCCTATCTTGTGACAGTATAGGAAGAATGATCAAGCATGACCACAGGGAGGGGGAGCTGACATGGGAGAGGTAGCTGGTGGGAGAGGGGGAGCTAGCAGGCACCATTGATAGGGAAGGGAGAGCTAGTGGGGAAGGGGGAACTGCGGGGAAGGGGAGGTAGGGGAGGGTGAACCAAACCTTTTTTTTTTTTTTTTACATCGAGGGACGGGGAGCTGGCGGGGTAGAGGAGGCGTAGCACATCGGCAAAGGAGGGGGTGCCGATGGGGGAATGGGGAGCTAGTGGGGGAGCAAGGGAACCAGGGAAGGGGAGACCAAGGGAGGTGGGGGAGTGAGGGAAAAGTTTTTGAAAAAAATTATTCTTAGCTCGGGCTCTCGGGGGCCAAATCGGATCACTATTAGCAACGACATGCATAGCCATCTCTAATAATAGCCACTAAATTTTCAATTTTAATCCCATTATTAGTAATAAAAAAAAAGGTCGCTAATTCCATCATTAATAATTAAAAATATTAGTGATGCAAATTATCATCATAAGTAAAAAATCATGGTCATTAATAAAAAAATTTAAAAATATCAAAAATTAGAAGTTCAAATGTTTTAGCAACGATCATGCCATCGCTGATTAAAAAAGTTTTCATAGTTAATAAAAAATTTCAAAAAAATTTAAAAATAGAATTTCAAATGTTTTAGTGCTTGGTCCATCGCAAATAGAAAATATCCATCACTAATTAAAAATTTCAAAATTTTAAAAAAAAATTAAAATTTTAAATATTTTAGCAGTGACATTGCCATCGCTAATAAAAAAGTTTTGTCGCTGATAAAAAATTTAAAAAAATTAAAATTTCAAACATTATAGCGATAGACTTGCCATCGCTAAAAGTTAATCGTATGTTACTAATAGTAATAGCAATAGAAAATTTTTTTAATCAATTTTATGGTTGTTAATAGTGATTATTAGTAACAACTAATTAGCCGTTACTAATTACCGTTACTAATATTTAAATTTCTTATAGTGCAATGATGAAAAGGTAGAATGACTTCAAGACTCCAGGACTACACGAGGTTTAGAAGGATTCAGGGAAGAAAGGAATGTAATCTTTGTTGATGGGGGCTTAGCTATAATGTTCTAGTGGACAGTCAGAGTTGGGGCAGAAAGAAGAGGAATATAAAGAGGGCATGGCTGGGCTTAAACGAGGATGGGGGGGGGGGGGGGGGGGGGGGAGATAATGTCCCTTTGTACCATCATTCAGCGATCAAACGGCCATGATTCATGGTTTTATCCTTAAAATTTTAGGCGCTCATGACAGGAGAATGGAATTTACCTTGTTCAAGTTTTTTTTTTTAATATAGGTTGAAATCGATCGGAATTATTGGCTTTGATCCATAAAGATTCGATTAAATTAGCTCTTCTAAGATCGACTATTAATTATATCGATAGTGCGGATCATATTTTATGGGTCCAATGATTTTTTTTTAAAAAAATTAATTTTTTTTTAAAAAAGTTGACAATTACCTTTATGATGAGTGTATGGTACTGACTTCGTACGCTTTTCGTTAATTTATAGAATACTAAAGAGATTATAGTGCTTGCCCACGCTGGCTGCGATACTTTGTTTAGTCCAGCAGTGTCGCAGTTTCATGGAAAACGATAGCTTCTCTCTCACGCGACTAAAGCACTTTTCTAGTCAACGGTAGTCTTCCTCGCAGGGGCAGCAAGGTATCCAATACCCATCATCCAAAGATCCTGCCAAAGCCTCTCTCTCCATCTACCAAAGCTTTCTCCACCCCCATCACCGGAGCACTCTCCAACCCGAACGTCCGGTTTAGAAAGATTTCAGTAGTTTTTTCCCTTCGATATTTTGATACATGGACGAATCTGGCAAGAAAAACAAACCTTCGGTTCGATCCATCTGGGTGATCAAATCCGTGAAGAAACCGCAAGATCAGGATTCCGCGGCCTGTTCGGTTTCCAAAGAAGCACGGGAAGAGCACCGGAAGATCGGTCAATTGGCCGATCACCCAGCTCTCAGAACAAGGACAGAAAGATTCCCGCGGGAACCCGTGGAAGGATTTCAGGGTCACCGGTTGGACGGTGGCTCATCGCCGCCTTCTTCCAGAAGCAAATCAGCAGGCAGTTCGTCGGCGCCATCGGTTGTATTAGCTTCAGTTGCCGATGAGGCGCCGGAATTGGCCGAGACATTACCGGAGAACTCTTTGAAAACATCTCAGGGCGAGCAGTTGTTCGGTGCCTCCCTGCCTTCCGGTGGGCCCTCGAGCGAATCGGACTCCGGTGGATCCGATTCAGAGAAAGATGATGTACCGCCTGTAGTTGATCGGCAGAAGAAGAAGAAGAAGAATAAGAAGAAGCTGCCAGTATATGAAATTCCCGAGCATCTGAAACGGGAGATCGAGATGGATACAGCACCCGAGGTTCTCCTCGAAACTCTCTCGCTATCAAATTATGGCGACTATTTTGCTGCTCTGCTCTACGCGGAGGACTTCTACATAGAGGTCAGAGATGCATCCTATTTAAAAAAAAAAGTATCCTATTGCCTTCACTTATTTCGATATGATCAAGGTCTCCATTCATGGTAATTCGAGATGATCAAATGTCATTTATTTTCTTTTTTTTAAAAAAAACAATTATTGCTTTTAATGCCTGAAATTGCAGCGATACTGAAATTATCTTGCAAGCCAGATAAATAAAGACACCCGAATGGTACTCGGGGTTACTTCTATATTGGCTTCTCGGTTTCTCGATTTCTTCAAGGCACTCCAAGAGGCTTAGCCCTTTCTAGGTTCATAGATTTCTATAGAATGATGAGGACTTGTGTTATCCTCCGAAGGTAGTAGAAGTTATCAAGAAAAAAATTTATGGACAAAAATGAAACTCGTAGTTTCCCACAAAGAAGTTGCTGGTATATATATTTCCAAGATTTGATGAACCTAGATGGTTGCCATCTAGATTCCTGTGAGAATCCATTTTATCGTGGGCCCGATCCAGCATGTGTTGGCGGCCCATGAAATTACCAGAGGGAGGAAGACACCCGATGGAAGTTCATCAAGAAAAGGGAGTATAGTATAGAGCTCATCGAAGCTTTAGATTTAGGCTATAAAAAGGCATTCCCTCTTCCCTTTAGGCCTCGTTCCTAATCCCTGATCAATCGATGGTGACTTTTCCTTTGAATTTCTTTGAGAGATCTTAGTCAGTCGTCGTCGATTACCTTGCTCGACCCCACCCACCTATATCTTCTATAATTATTCTCGAGTCTCTCCTTCATCGTCAATAGTTTCGTCAGCCCGATTGCCACTAGAGAATAGCCGGATTTGGATGTCTTGTCTCCTCTCCCTATGTTTTTTTTTATTTTCTTTCTTCTGTCGAGTTGGCTAGCATGGCCGGATGTGGCCATGTTTGAGTTGCTAAGGGCTAGAGCTGTTGCTGCTACCGGGTTGCCGCCACCATTAGAGTGGCCGGCCCTGAAGCGTTCTTTCTTCCTCTCTTTTGAGAAGAGATCAATTCTCTCATCTTTCTCCCTTTCTCTTTCTAACGGATCAGGAGTACCTGGTACTACCTAGAGCGTGGCTGCCGGTTTGCAGCTAGTGCATCTCCAGCGACCCGGTTTATGGTTTTGATGTGTGGATTTGATTCTACGGAGGAGCAGCCATATGGACGAGAAGGCATTGGGCAGGATGTTATGCACATTGGTTCTTAAATTGAGGTGTAGTTTGAGTTGAGTTTATTACTCGTGAAGGTAAGATTTTTCTAACGTTAATCACCTGTATATAAGTTATTTTTGAGTATCAGTAATTTTGCTTTATGTAGTATATAATAACTACTTATTATATGTTTATCTATCAAATTTGTATAGTTCTTTATAAACTTATATATCGAATACTATTGACGCTAGTTTTTGTGGGTTTCGGTACTTGCATGCATCAAATTTTGCAAAAGGGAATGATTCGCTACTACAGTGAAACAGGACTTTAGCGACGTTTTTTTTAATCTTTACCGACGCTTTTAAGCGTCGCCAATAAACCTCCCGACGCTTCTTAAAGCGTCGCCAAAGCATCGCCTATGCAAGCGTGGGGACGCCACCTGCCGATGCTTTTTAAATGCGTCGACATTTCCCGACGCTTTAAAGCATCGCTAGGTTTGGACCTGGCGACGCTTTAAAGCGTCGCTAGAGTTTAAATTTAGCGACGCTTTAAAGCGTCGCCAGGTCCAAACCTAGTGATGCTTTAAAGCGTTGTTAGACTTAAAACTGGTGACGCTTTAAAGCGTCGGCAGAATTTTTTTTTTTAAAAAAAAATTAAACAGATAGCTATACCTATATACATACAATACAACCTGTATACATCATCAAAATGAAATTCTTCAAACCTGTATCACATCTGTTGCCGCTGAGACTGTCGTGGCCTGTAACTGCCGCGTCGGATTGTGCTCCTCCCGCCGCCCGCCGCACTCGGCTCCCGGGTCCCTGCCTCCCGCCATCCGATGGTCCTCTGCTCCAGGGCCTGCGAGACAATGGTTAGAGACCCGGGACGGGATTTCCGGCGGGGGCACTCCGACGATCAAGTCAGTGACGGTCCATGAGAACAGATCCTCCAGGCCGGGCCCCTCTTGATGGACTCCGCACTAGGAGGAGTGAAAGATGTGTGTGTGGAGGTGTGAACGTTCGAGGGGGAGATTGGTAGCAGGGATAGAGGGATGCTCTGTCCCTCCGCCTCTCCTTGAGCCCCTCGGTTCCCTCCATTCATGGTGGTTATGGCTTTTTGCTCTTTTGGTTGAGCTTGCCCTGTCTTGGTGGTGAGTGGTCGTTCTGTTTTTTTTTTTTTTTTTTGTTACCTCCCCCCTTGGGGGGTGCCGATCGTTCTTTGTAGTCGAAGACTGGCCGTTGGGAGCTTGTCTCGGGGTTCCCGCCGAGCTGTCAGACGCGCGCGGCGGTGTCCCAGGAAGCCATTTCCTATTTCATGATAAGGTGCTGTCAGGCGCTCCGACACTCCTTAATGATTGCCTTGTTCTGGGAAATCGGGGACGTCTCGAATGGAGGGCCGCCGCCCGAGGGGTTCGAATCTCCCGGATGGTCTTTTTTCCTGGGTGATCTGAGTGGTTGGTGAGGAATGTGGCACCTCGATCGGCGCGTTGCTTGCCTTTTTGGTATAATAGGTGGTGTTTGGTAGTCAGTACGGTCTCAGAGGCGTTCTGGTACGGTCCTCGGGAGGCTCGTCGGTGCCCTTGGCTGGTGAGGACTTCTTCCAGGTTGGGGCTGAGTTGGGACGGCAGGGCTCGCTCCATCTTAGGTGATCCGGGCTTGCGGGGATAGCCAGGTAGAGAAGGGCGAAGTACGGGCCCGGTCCAGAGGGCGCGCACTCAGAGAGGCTCGACCTCGACGGGTGAGCTCTTGGCTCGACCTCGACCGCGGGACACTAACCTTCGAGGGTCTCCTCTGGAGGGCGGATGTCGGCAGGCCCAGTCCAGAGGACGCGCACTCGAAGAGGCTCGACCTCGGCGGGTGAGCTCTTGGCTCGACCTCGATCGGGGGGCACTAACCTCCGAGGGTCTCCTCTGGAGGGCGGATGTCGGCGGACCCGGTCCAGAGGACACGCACTCGGAGAGGCTCGACCTCGGTGGGTGAGCTCTTGGCTCGACCTCGACCTGGGGGCACTAACCTCCAAGGGTCTCCTCTGGAGGGCGGATGTCGACGGACCCGGTCTAGAGGGCGCGCACTCGGAGAGGCTCGACCTCGGCGGGTGAGCTTTTGGCTAGACCTCGACCGAGGGGCACTAACCTCCGAGGGTCTCCTCTAGAGGACGGATGTCGGCTCCGGCCTAGGCGCTGAGCTCATGAGCTCGACCTGGCGGAGGACTGGGCTCCATTTGCTGCCATGGGGGAGTTCGGCTCATCTCGGTAATGGGGTCCGAGCCAGAGGGTCGACGTGGCATCCCTCTCCACATGGCGCCCGCAGATTTCTCCACGTCAACGGTCTTTCCATATTAACATCCAACATACACAAACAAATAAAAACATTCAAACCTGTATCACATCCAACATACACAAACAAATAAAAACATTCAAACTTGTATCACACCTAAGATACAGAAACACAAACACAAACCAATGGTAAAGATTATATATATATATATATATATATATATATATATAAGTGCCAATCCAGTTCAAATAAACAAAAAGATATACAAAAATAATAAAAAAAATAGCTGGCATCACTGATCCGCGGGAGGCTGCTCGTCGTCAGGTCTGCGACTCGCAGATGCACCAGGAACCTGCAAGATATACATCAGGAATTATGATACATACATTATATATATTATAAAGAATTAGATATATACAAAATTAATAAATAATTACTTACCTGAGATGACATGAACATATGCAGCACAGATGTAACATGCTCTAGTTGAGACCTAATGGCCACATCTCTGCTCTGTCTGCATCACGTGTCTGTCGGAGCTCTGCTATCTCCTCCTAGAGCTGACGAACATGTAACTGATCATGACTCTCTCTAGTATCTCGAGTATATCTACTCATCTCAGATAACTGAGTAGGGGCAACTCCAATCCCATAACCCCTCACTCATCCAGGATGCTCTAGTCCCATCAACTCCGAGAATACCTCGGCCTCGATGCGACTGCTCTAAGTAGATGATGAACCCTCACCAGCACGCTTGGAGATCATAGAGGTAGCCCTATTCTATATTTTATAAAAAACACATATATCACTACTTAATAAAAATATAAATATAAATCATAATATAATATAAAAAAAAAATATACATATATATCTCTAGACTCCTCCCGAACAAAACAGCCATCCTGGTGAACGTGAGTCATCCGATAGAACTCCACCTCACCAGGCTCCCTCCCCTGCTGATCAGCCTATATAAAGAATAAATATTATTAAAAAATCCAAAATAACACATCTTATACCCCCGTACCATGATACATGGCACATGCATGATACATGATGATACATGATGTTAAAACTATAAGTATACTAAAAGTATTATAGGATGAAAAACATACAAACTCATGCATAAGCCTTGCATAACTCTTGTACCTCGCTGTGTGAGGAACAGACTGAGCTGCTCGTGCAGCTCTACCAATAGCAGAATATGTCTACAAAATAAAATTAAAACTATGTTATATATTGTATAAATATAATTATGACGAGTGAAAATTAATAAATTTTGAAGTATTTGATGATGCTATACAATCCATGCCCTCTCGGAGAACCAATACTACACCAGCTCCATCCACTGATGAGGGTGAACATCAGGAGGACAGGTAGCTGCAACCTGCTCCTTTGTCCTACCCTTTCGCATGTAGTCTCTCTTCAACTTCATCCTATATTCTTTCCACTTGCGATTGATAGACTTAAGAATAAAATCAGAAGAATCTGAAGGAATAACAAACTTGCTCTATAATTTAAATAAACAATAAAATTAGTATTAAATAAAATAAGCAATTCAATTGTTAAAAATCTAAAATATAAAATAATATATCAACTTTTTTACCTGTACAACTCGTAGTATCTCTATTTTATATGCAGGAAGCATGTCGTTCCACTTTGAATAATTCAGGGGACATAGCTGACCCCAGCATGCTACTGTCCCCAGAAAACTAGTCAACAAGCTAGCAGCTTTCTTTATAGGCTGCCCTAGCTTGTTGCACTCTATGACTATCCTCTCGCCCTCAAGTAACTGCCACACATCATGGACTAGTGTGGGTCCTCGCCTTCGCCTAAGTCTCCCGGATCCATCTACAAAAAAAAATACAGAAAGTTATATATCAAAACTATTGCATATGTATGAATTGAAATGGGATGAAATTCTTAAATTACCCTATATCTATATGTCATCGACGATAGGCTCGTCATCAGAATGATCCATAGGAGGATCGTGATGTACGGACTCGGAGGGAATGGCATCGTCATAAGGTGGAGAGGTACTAGCATCGGCAGGATGTGCAGAAATAGAGGGACTCGCATCTGACCGATGTGAAGATGATCGACTGCCCACGGGCTGTTGTGTTGAAGAAGTACCAGCCTCAGTATGGGAAAACCGAAACTGTACATTTGATAATCGTTTCCTTCGAGGCATGGTGTACCTAACATGCATTATTTTAAAACAAGTCAGTCAACATTATAATCAAATTATAACGGAAATGAATTGTAATTTAAAAGATAACATAATCATTAATGCAAAAATATAAACCATCTTATAAACTACTTACTTGTCATAATCAACCAGTTGTACCTTTCTCGGAATCCAACCTAACCAAAATGGTTGTATCATTTATATGATCATCCGGCACAATATTATAAGGCATACACTGAATGTAAGTATCATCATCATCTTCTTCTTCCACCATTTTTTCCATGTCATACAAGTCTCTGGGTTTTGTCTTAATAACAGTAGCCCATTCTTTATCTTTCAAGTCTTGTACATAAAAAACTTGTCGAGCTTGAGATGAAAAGATAAATGGATCATCCTTCAATAACACACCCGTATGTATCAATCTTGAAAAATTGACAAGTATGAATCCGTTTGAGTCCTTTTTCAAACCTCTCGGTGTATTTATATCCACCCAATCACATCGAAATAATATAACTTTAAAATTTTCATAATAATCCAACTTCAAAATATCTTTAAGTATACCATAATAAGATTTTTCATCTGCTTCTACCATAACACCACTATTCTGAGTTTTTCTAAGTTTCTCGCGCTCCTTGGTATGAAATTTAAAGCTATTTATAATAAAACCATTATATTTGTTCATAATATAATTTGGACCTCTAGCAAGTGCTATTAGTTCTACTGAATTATTTTTCTCCATCAGTACCGTTACCTAGAAAATATAATATCAATTATCGATCACTTATTCGATGTTAAATGTATATAAAATTATTATATGACTTATATATACTAACCTGATTGGCAAGCCATTTAGGGAATAACTCAACCAACCATCTTTGTTCAATCCTTAAATTAGGATGAGTGGAATGATTGGCTTATCTTTGTACAGCTAAAAATTCACTGCATGATAATCAAATATAAGTTTGACAACAACATGTCTAATATTTAGTATTATCCATTTATAGATAGACTAACCTGCGATAATCAGATATTATGTCACTATGTAGCAATACATAACGGTGCGCTTGTGACAAGAATTTATGGTCAAGAACAATACTTTCAGCTTTTCCTATAAATCTTTCAGATGATGCAAATTTGTATAGATCTGTATTCTCCATAGTATCACCATGACGTTGAGGTCGATTGAATACAGTCTCTACACCTTCGAGATATCTTGAACAAAATGTTAAACACTCTTCAGCAATATATCCCTCTGCTATTGAGCCCTCAGGATGGGCTTTGTTTCATACATAATCCTTCAAACATACAAGATACCTTCAAAAAGTATGATATTTATTAATATTAATATCACATTAAATAATGAAAAAGATATATAAATTATAAAATTTAAGTTTTACAATATTACCTCTCGATAGGGTACATCCATCTATACTGTACCGATCTACCAAGTTTAGTTTTCGAAGCTAGGTGAATGAGTAGATGAACCATAATTGTAAAAAATTCAGGAGGAAAAATCTTTTCCATCTGACATAATGTAAGTACGACTTGAGACTGCAACTGATCAAGCTCCTGAGGATCAAGAACCTTAGAACATAATGCCTTGAAGAATGATGATAACTGAAAAACAACCGTAATAACTTGTTTCTGCATTGACGATCTTAAAGCCAATGGAAGAATATCTTGCATTAATATATGTCCATCATGACTTTTAAGATTTGAGATTTTGCGCTCTTTCAAATTCACACATCGTGAAATATTTGAGGCATATCCATCAGGAACTTTGATATTCTTTAAAACTGTTAGGAAGAGATATTTTTCTCGACTAGACATTGTATAACATGCATGAGGGATATAAGTTCTATCATTTGCAAGCACTTGTGGATGAAGTTCATGTCGGATGCCCATTTCTTTTAAATCAAGACGCGCCTTCATGTTATCTTTAGTCTTTCCATCAAGATTTAATATCGTTCAAATCAAATTATCACAAACATTCTTTTCTATATACATAACATCAAGATTATGCCAAAGTATATTATGCTCCCAATAAGGTAAGTCAAAGAATATGCTTCTTTTCTTCCATAATTGTTTAGTATGCTGATGGGTAGATGCTATGATTATATCATCATCATTTTCAACTTCAAAGAAATTATCCGGATCCTCGAACACTACCGTATCTAAGGTGCAAGTATTGACATAAAATCTTCCATTGATACTACTTCTCTCCATACCAAATTTAATGAAATTCTGTACTCCATCCAGATATTCTTTGCTGTTCCTCGGTTTAGTTATCCAACTCTTATCTATTGTAAGATAAAACTAACTGAAATAAACAAATATTTATAAGAATAGAATAAATTTAAAATAAGTTTATTCAATAGATCAATTATAGTATTATTGAATGCACCCTATCACCAACTAATAGGTAAAGAGGCCCTATCCCATTCAAGAATTACATTAATTATATAGGTCATTTACAATAACCAAAGGATACGCAATAGAAGTTCCAGAAAAATTTTGGCAGTATTTTTCCTTAGTTCTCCCCATACAAATAAATATGTATGCGGAGAACTAAAAGAAAATGATATCCGAAATATATCTGGAACTTTATCTGTACCATTTGATTACTGTAAGCACCTATAAAATTATTTGCAATTCTCAAATTGTCCAAACTGGACATTCAATTGACCACTGTACATATTTCTCCCATCCGTACAAAAATTAAATAATTGTACGGACCCTGTAGAATATGTACTTTAATCAATTAACGGGTCTATGTTTCAATGCAATGCAAGTTTTTTAAAAAATATCTAAAAAATCATAATTGATCGTAACAAAGCTACAGATGGTATTGAAATCAAAGATTTGCAATAATGAAACTAACCTTAAAGCATAACATGTTCAATAAGAAGTAGGTATATACCAAGAAATTTATAAATAAACAGAAATAATCTACTAAGAAAAAGAATAATAAATAATAAAAAATAAGGAGGAGACTCAGTTATATACTATTTAATCTGTAACTAAATCAAACGAATACAATCAGTTGCTTACAAAAGAAGGCCATCCAAGATTGTTACCATTAGAAACAGTTGAATCAGCCAAACATACATCGCATAATCATCATAGCCTCCATATACAAATCTTAGACCAATTTTAAAATTGATTACAGAGCTTCTTTACTCTTCAAGCAGTCAAGCACCTGATATGAAAAGACAACAAAACAGGTAAAGCATATTTTTCTTAGTAGTATGCAATTACCAAGTTATTTAAGCTTGAACCCTAGCTCCTATACTTGAACTAGTATAATATATGACTTTAGAAGAATCAAAACGACTTTTTGAAAACCATAAACTCAAACCTAATGTAAGAACAGAATAATATAGTGAAATACAAAACCTATGAGGTGCTACTTTGTTCGCATGGAATATATTTGGGCTATGCATTGATGGGGATAACCTTACATACTGTCTGACAAACTAATACATGAAATACGTACTATTTTAAGATAGTTCGTGGGAGTCTGTAAGGCCTATTATTATTTCTAGAGGGAAAAAAAAATTAGACCGGGTTGTCCAAGGAAAAGAGCTTTCACTACTTGTGATTATCGTAAATAATATATGTATCAGGATGCATGAAACAAATGGTAGGCCACATTTTATGATACCTGTTGCGAGCAATGAAAGATGGTCAATACCTTAATTTAGGAGTAAAATTAATCATGGCAGAGAATAGGGATTAGCCCTATGTTTGATAAACCATTTCCTAGACATTCTACCAAGATGTGCATGATTGACACAAGCTTAAATTTGGACAAATTCTAAAACCATATCTTGGATGTTCTTAGGGTATGCAAGAAGATTAACTTGAGATCATCAGTCTACTTTTTTTTTGGGGGGGGCCAATAAGACAATAGGGTATGCACATAACTAAAATGGAAATTAATATGTTTTCTAATATGCACTTTTAGCCTCTATCACAATTTCGATTCATGTATAGGGCCGGAACTTGAGATTGACTTGGACCGAGTTCTAACCTTATACAAACCTGATCTATGTCTGAATCCGGTCAGCATGTTTGATCCAAATATCGACCTACATCAACTCACGTTGAAACTTATTTTGTCAATGTAGTAGATCTTTCTGATTAAATCAAATTAATAGTAAGTAATCATGAACCATAAGAAACATGTATATAAATTGGACTGCAATTGATTGTACTAAAAAGATATCATGTAAAATTCTCTCAAAAAAATATATTATGTAAGAAGATATCATGCATTATCTTTAAAATGCCATTCCGTCGACATTAGAAGGATATGTGCATGCATCTGTATGTGTCTAATATTCTAGGAACGAAATCCAGCCAAAGTTAAACGAAGACCATACTTAAATCCAAGCCATTCATATATATTGACAACCACAGAATTTGCTAAAATAGTTGGCATTCTCCTAAGGTTAATAAACAGTTAACATGTAATTAAATATTGTCACTCAACTATGAAGATAGATGATTAATTTCATAAATTCATAACTTAAAGCCTTGAGCAAAGAACATATTGCATTTTGAAGGTAAGTTCAGGTCAAAACTGAATATCAATGACCCGAATCCAAGCCTCATTTCAATAATTCGAAGATTTCTGATCCAATCCTAACCTGTTTTTTTGGGGTAGGGGCCGAAATTCCATAAATAAAAACCATAGGTTTATGCGAGAATAATCATGAATAAGAACAAAAAAACTAACATGTGGGATTTTTCTTGCTTTACCTGGCTGGTGGAGCAGGCAGGGTAACGGGTGGGAGGGAGGGGCTTCGATCGATTGGCTGGTAGGAGGAGGTGGTGGTCGGCTCGGGCAGTGCACCGGAGATGAAGGAGGAGGGAGAGGGAGGAGGAAGAAAAGGGAGGGAGGGGCTTCGATCGGTGGGCTGGTAGGGAAGAGGTGGTCGTCGGCTCGGGCAGCGCACCGGAGATGAAGGAGGAGGGAGAGGGAGGGGCTTCAATCCATGGGCCGGTAGGGAGGAGGTGGTCGTCGGCTCGGGTAGCGCACCGGAGATGGAGGAGGGAGAGGGAGGAGGCGGTGGTCGTCTCGGGCAGCGCGAAGGAGGAGGGAGAGGGAGGAGGAAGAAAAGGGAGGGAGGGGCTTCGATCGGTGGGCCGGTAGGAGGCGGTGGTCAGCTCGGGCAGCGCGGAGGAGGGAGAGGGAGGAGGAAGAAAAGGGTTAGGGCGACGGCGGATTTCTGATGCAAACTAGGGCTTGGTCGGGGGAAAAGAGGAGTCCGGCAACGCTTATTCCGTCGACGCTTTTAAGCGTCGGTGGGTTGAGTGCATACCGACGCTTTTCAAAAGCGTCAGCAGATTTCTGGTCAGGAATTGTCGATGCTTAAAAGCGTCGGCCTGTTGAGGAGCATACCGACGCTTTTCAAAAGCGTCAGTGGATTTCTGGATGGCGATGCTTATAAGCGTCGGTAAACAGAGACGAATTGCCGACGCATAAAAGCGTCAGCAGGTTTCACATATTACCAATGCTTCCAAAAAGCATCGGCGGGTTCCTGGGTCTTCCCGACGCTTCTAGAAGCGTCGGGAGAAAACGGTCGAGAATTCCCTATTTTACTGTAGTGATTTTAAATTATATTATATAATAATTGTGTAACTGAATTGTATATTTGAATGGTTGGTTATGGTACTCTGGCTAACTATGTTGTCAAAGATGAAGTACTTATTGATACCCACCACAAGCCAAAAATATGGTACTTATTGTACTCCACCATAAGATGGAAACATGGTACCATTGGTATCTCTGACTCGCCATGAGCCAAAAATATGGTTATGGTAGTTTAGAATTGAAAACTAATTATTATGAGATCTGATATATATCAATATGAGATAATTATTTGATATAATTTATTACATGAAAAGCTGTGTTTGCTATGCTTGTTTTATGATCATGATATTTTATAGCATGAAATTTACAAAAATAATGATTATTTAATATTTTTTATTTAATATTAATATATTGTGTGAGTGAGTTGAAATTTTTACTAGTTATAAAGCTTGCTCCATCTCTTTCCTTTTTCTTTTAGAGATGTGGAATGCTTAGTATTTGGCTATAATCAAGAGGTGATTTAGAATCACTATGCATTGTGTAGAAATGATCCATAAGGTTTGATATATGATGAATGTAAAAGGGTCGAATGGTTTGTAAGTTATAATAAGTGAGGTTTGCCAAATTTTGGATATTGATTTTAGAATATATATTTTCATAAGAAATCATTAAGTGAACCTAGATGTTGACTCCATTAATTGATTTTGATGATAAGCAAAATGGTTAAGTATAAGTTGAGGACTAATGATTTGCTTTGAATGTGTTTCTATTGAAAAGGTGCCTACAAAATTTGAAGAAGCTCAATTATTTTGAAAAAGCCAAGTTTAAATGAGAAAATTGCTCAAAGAAGACTTGGACACTCAAGAGATGGTTGATTGGATGGCTAAGACAAATAAAAATTTGTTCCAGCTCAAATTCAGCACTTTCTGTGAAGTTTTCAGAGAAGTGTTGACTCATATCGACACATGACATGAAGTATCGATACATGGAGATGAAGTGTCGACTCAGGCCGGTACGCAGCAATGTTTCAAATGGCACAGATCAAGTGTCAACACATGGACCTGAAGTGTCGACTCAAAGTGTCGACACATGGATCAACACATCGTCTGAGACTTTCAAGCCACAAAACTTGCAGAAGTTGAAGGAACAGCTGAAGTGTCGACACATGGAAGTAAGGTGTCGACTTAAGGTGTCAACTCAACTGAGAAAGTGTCGACACATCTAAGATTTCCAGAGAATCTGAATGGAGCAATTTGAACTAGGTATCAACTCAAAAAGATCAAGTGTCGACATTATGTGTCGACTCATAACCTGAAGTATCGACACATGAAGTTCTGGCAACAGTAACGACTAGTTTTTTCAAACGCAGAACTCGTCCAAATTGCCCCCAATGGCTAGTTTTTCAAGTCTAATGGCTAGAAATCGTTTTTGATATCTTGGAAAGGTATTTATATGCTCAAAATCAAATCAAAATACATGATATTGAAGAACATTAAAGAGTTTTGAGAAGAGAGAAGAAAAGTGAGCTTTAACTCCTATTCATTGAAGTTTCAACCACTCTCAAGCTAAATGAAGCCTCCAAGTATTCAAGATCCTTCAAGAGCATTAAAGGTCATCCATTCTTGGGCATTCAAAAGGCTTCAACAAGTGCAAAGCAACTCTACATCGAGCTACAAAGAGATATCTGCTTTGTTTTAGAAAGCTTACATTGGTTCTTTACTTTTAAACCATATTTTTGTAAGGATTCTTGGTTAGCCTATTGTAAAACCAAGTAAGGTTATTGGTGAGCCTTGGAAAACCAATTAGGTTGGTGGTTAGCCCACAAAACCACTAAGGTTCTTGGTTAGCCCGGAAAACTAAGGAAGGTTGTTGGTTAGCCTTGTGAAAATCAATTAGGTTCTTGGTTAGCCCGTAAAACCAAGTGAGGTTTTGACTTGTTGGCCTTGTGAAAATAAGTTAGATTTTTGATTAGTGAGCCCGTAAAACTAATCAACTATAATCAGTGTGATTATAGTGAATTTCTAAGGAGATCTTGGGGAGTGGATGTAGGTACATTGGATAGCATCGAACCACTATATTTTCTTGGTCTTTGTGATTGCTTGATCTCTCTTTCCTTGCTCTTTACTTATTGCTCTTTATTTCCGTTGCACTCTTATTTTAGAGCATTACAATTGAATTGATAGTACATTGCTAATTTATTTGTTAAATTGGATTGCATTACTTAGTATCAAGTAATCGTAAGTGTTAAATTTTTAGAGATCCAATTCATCCCCCCTCTTGGATTGCTTACTGGGCAACACTAGAGAATTTTGGTGGCTTTAAATTAGAGTAGTATAGTGAAAGTGTGGTGGGTTGAATCATAAAATCTAATTTAAAAGGTGTCCTGGTAGAGAACTTGACGACTTAGGTTTCTAGTTAAGGAGAGTACTTAAGAGCTCGAGAATGAGATAAGGATTAAGTATCTTCAACATTTTAAAGCCTTAGGTAAGAGTGTAATCAAGCCAAGTTGAGTCGAATAAGTAAAAGCTTGAGCTCGACTCGATTCAAAATACTTGGACTCGAAACTCGGTTCAAGCTCAATCAAGCCTTAGTATCCCAAGCTCGAGTTTAACTTAATAAAAAAGGTAATACTCAGGCTTGACTCGACTTGATTTGAATATTAGCCGAGCCATATTCAAGCTTAAAATAAAGTCTTGGCCTACTTATAATATATATTAATATATTTATATTGTAAATAAAAATAAAATTATTTAAAATATATATAAACTTGAGCAGGTTTGCGAGCTTTTGAACCAAGTATCTAGCTATTCGCACTCAACTTGAAAAATTATTGAGCTACTTGAGCTTAATAATTATTGAGCCAAGCTCGAGTAGCTCTCGAGCAGCTTGACTCATTAGCATCCTTAGCCTTAGCCTTAGGTATGTTAATTTTGAGAACAAAATTATTTTTAAAGGGGATGGGAACGTGAAAATTTATTTTATTATAGATTTGGTCCTGGCTTGATTGCCCTAGACATATCACATTGTGCTATTTAGCATGTGCTTGACATGTGAGACCGGGGAGGAAGACTCCAATTACAGACATATTCCTCCCAAGGTTTGTCAAGCTAGAAATGAGAGTCCAGGGCTCGACAGAATTCTAGATTCAGGCTAAAAAAAGGCCTCCCTTATTTCTCTCTAGACCTTATTCCTAATCTTCAATCAACCATTGGTAAGATTCCTTGAGTTCTCCTTTAGATTTCATTGAGTTTTCTCACTGAGTCACCATTAATTGCTTCACTGGAGCTAGATAATTAAACGCCACCTCTCTTCTATACCTAGTCTCGAGACCCTTGGTCATCATCAATAGTTTCATTAGTCCGATTGCCATTATAGAAGTGCCAGATTCAGATGCCCTTTTTTTTTCCTTGTTTTTCTTTTCTTTTCTTCTTCCACCAAGCTAGCCATCATTGTTGGACATGGCCATTTTCAGGCTATGAAAGGCCATAGTCCTACTATTGCTACTGCGGGTCATCACCGTAGGGGTGGCTGACTTTTAGGCCCTCTTCCTTCCTCTCTTTTGAGAAGAGAACCATTAAATTTTCTCTTGTTTACTTTCTCTCTCCTCTTTCTCTAGATTCAAGCTAAACAAGGCCTCCCCTATTCCCTCTGGGCCTTATTCTTAATCTTCAATCGACCATCGGTGAGATCCCTTGAGTTCTCCTTTAGATTTTGTTAAGTGTTCTTGTTGAGTCACCATTAATTACCTCACCAGAGCCAGGTAATCAAACTCCACCTCTCTTCCATACTTATTCTCAAGTTCCTTGTCCATCGTCAATAGCTTCATTAGTCCAATTACTATAAGAGAATCATTGGATTTGGATGCGATGTTTCCTTTTCTTGTTTTTCTTTTCTTTTCTTCTTTCATTGAGCTAGCCATCATTGCTGGGTATGGCCATGTTCAGACTATCGAGGGCTAGAGCCTTGCTGTTGCTATCACAGGTCGCCATTGTTGGGGTGGCCAGCCTTTAAGCCCTCTTCCTTGCTCTCTTCTAAGAAAACAACCATGGGTTTTTCTCTTTTCTTGCTTTCTCTCTCCTCTTTCTCTCTTTCTCTCTCTAATCAATAAAGGATACCTAGAGTGTCTCGGGTTTCAAGTTAGTGTACCTTTAGTGACCTAGTAGAAGGTACCGAGTTATCAATTATTCCCTTTATGATTTTGATGTATCGATTTGATTCTATAGAGGAGCATCCATCTAGATAAGAAGGCATTGAGTAGGGTCTTGTATACACCGGTTCTTAATAGGTGATTTTTCTATGCATGGTGTATGATGGTTGCTCATTTTAAACTTATTTATTGAGTATATGTAGTTCTTTATAAATTTATATATATACATATAATACCGATCCTGATTTGAATGGATTGCAGTACTTACATGCATAGAATTCTACAAAAGAGTTTGATTTTGAGTTATATTTATATAACAAATATTATGTGCAATTGAATTATATATTCGAATCATGGGTTGTGGTACTTTGGATTGGCCATGTTGTTGATAATCGTACATAAGCTAGAATCATGGTATCTGTTGATGCCCTACCACGGGTCAGAAGTATGGTGGTGATAGTCTAGAGTTAAGAACTTAATTATTATTGGATCCGGTATATGCTAATTTGGGATAAATATTTGATATGATTTATTGCATGAAAAGATATATCTTTTCTATGCATATTTTATGATCATGATATTTCTTATTTAATATAATTATATTGGTATATGTGTGTAAATTTTTACTGGGCTATACAGCTCACAACATTTTCTTCCTTTTTCTTTCAAAGATACTGGACATTTATGGCTATGGTTGGAATCACAAATGAAAGGATAATAGATAGGGGATTATTGATACCAGTCAAGTAGCCAAAATTTGTAACTTGATAAATTTGTGACTTGGTAATGGAAGAACCATTTTGTTATGAATGGAGAGATCATTATTATTGACTAATATTAAGTTTGTTAACAAATTTTCACGCCTTGCATACTCTATACGGTCTTGTCTTAGAGAGTGTGTGGCCATAACATGTAGTCGACTCGAGTGTTGGTTTCGGGATATTACAATTCTCATAGTGAGACCATGACAAGTGTTCTTAGGTTTAATAGACCTGGATGTTATCTGCTTTTTCCTAGAAGGAATATTCTGTTTCTTAGGTTTAATGTACTGGATCATTGCCCCTTAGGCTCCCCAAATAAAAACCAGGTCCAAGAAAATTTGGTCAATGACCTGAAAGTTCCCACCATTTCTAAATTTTAATTGAAAGACACCAATTTTTATTCAATAAGGCATGGAGTAGTTTGTAATGGATCTTATTCTTCATGTTTATGATGTGTTTGCCATTTCGAGCTTGGTCAGGAGTTCAAGGAAGAAAAGAAAAGAAATAATTGATAAGGAGAGAAAATAAAATAAAAGAAATGAAATTTATTTTTCTTCTTTTGTTTGGAAATTTAATGGAAGAAAAAAGAATAATTTCTTCCCTTTTTGATTAGAAATTGAGAAGAAATGAAAAGAAAGAAAATAACATAGCTTTTTTTTGATTTTTAAAGAGGTAAGATGTGGAATATAAAATATTTTACTTAACTTCATTTCCTTTCTCTTCAATTTCATTCGATTTAGAGAAGAAAAAAATAACAAATTCGAGGGAATTTGTTTTTACTCTCTTTCTCTCTTTCTTCCTTTATTTGTTCTTCTTAAAAACTTCCAACCAAGAAAAATGATTAACTTTCCCTTCTCTTCGTACTCTTTTCTGTCCTGTTCTCTTCTCCCAACAAAGGTGTTAGTTTAAAGAGATGGTGCTTCTTCTTAAGACCATTTATCATATACGTTTGCCATACTTCTCGTACCAGCTTTCTTTGTGGATGTGGAAGATGGCAATGATATGGTTGAGACATCTTCTGAAGTATGGGTCAAACTAAGCTTTGGAAGCTGAACCTCATCTCCGAAGTGGCCCAGACCAATGATTGATGTTATTGGTGGATGACAATAATTAAGCCATACAAGAAAGGCGGGGTGGAAATGATATATTTTGATCTTTGGTGTTCATTAAAAGATATAAATGCTTTACAGAGCAATTGCCTCGAGACCTTAAATATAACTCAAACCACTAAAATTAACTCAGAAGATAGCAAGTATTTTTTTCCTTCACAACTGCAGTTAATTTACCATTATTCCTGAGTCAGTTCGCTAGCTCAAATGATTGATAACCGAGATCCCACCCTGCCAATGAGCTATTTGATATCCTGAAAACCTAGATCTTTGTTATTGATCGAGTTCATTTTGCATCATTTTGACAACCGGAGAAATAATCCATGCTGGTGTGCCAATTCGGAGCTCAATTTGAACATCAAAAAACGATACGGGAATAAATTAGTGGTGATAGTTTTAGTTGGATGAAATATATTGGTAGTATCACATTTTCACTTATGCTGACTAGTTAAGATCTCTGTTGTCTGAGGTGGTCGTGCCATGTATATCTGGTGTCCATTTTCATATTGCTTCATAACTATGAGCAACTTATGTGCATTTACCATGACCAGAAATGGAGCAAATTTCAGTTGTATAGAGTACCTTTGGAGCTGGATAACAAAAAGTGGAAGAAGCTAATGAAGAAGAAGAATAACGGTAAGGGTGCTCAGAATGATAAGAAAGCAATTGTGTCATTTAAAATCGCTTCCATTCCTGAGAGACGACCATATCTATTATCGAGGGACTATGTCTTTGTGCGGCGATCAGGAAAGAAGACCAAATTTGAGGTTGGTATCTATGATTTGGAAATGGTTTACTTAAATCAGTTCAACCTTGCACATCTGTAATCACGGTTGGATTGTAAATTTTCGTTCTTAGAAATGACGACATGCATATACCATGAAATTCTCATCAACTGCTGGAATATTCAGTAATCATCAAGAAAAAACAACAACAGTATATCTCGGAACAAAATCTTCATTTCCTCTCGAAACAGGGAGGAAAAAAAAAAAAAAAGCAATCTTCATTTATGCGCAATGGCATGATATGCTCAATTCTTTTATTATAACTAAATGCAGCCCATCATGCATTTTTGCGAGAGTTGGAGATCGCAGGACAGCAGAAGAAAATTATAGAACAAGAAAAACCAAGTCTTAGGTTCCCGATACGCAAGTTAAGTTATTTTTGACAAACGAGTTGTGACATAACGAAAGACCGACAAGCATATAAAAATTTTTGGGTCTTTTCTTTTTTTTTTTTTTTTAGATAAAATTCCTTTCAAGGAGTAAATAATTTTTATTCTTCGGCACATATTATTATTATTATCATTTTTTTTGGAACCAGGGAAGACTGATCAGGGTGGTGAAGAGTAGTCGCATATTGACGGAGTTTGGAAATGATTTTCTCTCGCATCATTCTCCATCATACAAGTATGATGTTAGCTTTTCCTTCAATAGAACCTGTTTGAAGAGATGTCACGAGGCTGTGACGAAGGCTGCGCTGGATCCTTCGTTTCATGATGTGCTTTTCCCGAGTCGTCACCCAAGAACCGCAGAGATCTCTCCACCATCTACAACTTCTCCGAGTCGACGACGTCTCGGTGCTGATCAAGTGTCGGCAATCCATAATATTTTACGGCTCAAAGGTCCTCCCCCTTATCTCATAAATGGACCGGCTTCCGTGTCACGGGAAAACTCTCTATCCAAAGTTGGGACGACCATTACAGAAGCAATCTTCCAGATTTACTTCCACATGAATACCAGCCGCATATTGGTGAGTTCTCCTAAAAACCACACCTGCGATGCACTCATCAGTTGCTTGAACGAAAGAATTCCAGACTCGGATCTTTTCCGTGCCAATGCTAGTTTTCGGGAGGTCGAAGACGTGCAGGATGATGTCTTACCGCTGTGCTCGCATGATGGCGAATGTTTCTCCAGTCCTTCACTCTCCGATCTCCACGAGTTCAGAGTGATAGCATCGACTTTTATGACTTGTTTCAGGCTTCGAAATAGTGGCATCACCCTGGATATTTCTCGCATATTTTCATGGTGGATGCTTCTTCGGCCACCGAACCTGATACGATGGTAGCACTCGCAAATTTTGCAACGGATGAGACAGCAGTAGTAATAACGGGTTCGCGAACGAGGCATGCTGATAGAGTGCGTTCTGATATGGCTCGAAAAAATGGTTTGAAGAGATCATACTTTCGAAGACTCATGGAGAGCGAACCATATTCGAGCAATGATCCGCTATGTGTTTGCAACTTGGATGAGGAGAAAAAGAACTAGATAAAGTCAAGCAGCATATCCCATGCATGATATTTGTTTGTGCGAACCGATAATTAATCTGAAGTTTTGAGCTTGGAAGGTTTCTCATAATGGATCGAGTGCTCACGAAGTCGGCTTCTGGTGTTCGAGTTGCTATATACGATCAGAGAAGCTCAAATTCCTGTGCCTGTGAATTATTGGTTTTCTTTCATGACTCCTTGATTTGCATATATTGTCGATCTTGTTGCCTGTATCGAGCCAAAAGCAACAGAACCCCATGGGTCTCCCTCCTTGCAACTCTGTGATCCTGGTTCGGCGTGAGTATAAAGGTGGTATACCAGTAAATAAGAGCCCCTCGCCATGCAGGCGAAGCTCAAAATTTACGTAATATTTGATGGCATGATTATAATTGCATTAGATATATGGTTCTCTAAAAAAAAGAATCCGGATGCTATATTTTTTAAGAGCGACCTTGATGAAACAATGTGCATTTCAAGCATCTTATGTGAAAGTTTATGTACCACCAGCACAAATGCTACCATGCCCTGGGTGGCAAAGAATATATAGGTACTTGAAGAAAATAATACTTTGATTTGATACTGCACTTATATTAATTAGTAAGTTATGCTTGTTGCAAGTTAATAATTTTCAAGGTAATTAATACACTTTAGTACATGTCTCTCTCTCTCTCTCTCTCTCAAAAAAAAAAAAAAAAAAAAAAAAAAAAAAGGGAATGCACTAAACAGGAGTATATATATACCAAAAGAGTGACATTGTCATTTGCTTCGGTACTCGATAAATAGAATATATAATAGTACAAGAAAGACGTCTCTCTAGAAATGTTACGAAACTATATAGCCGATCTTAAGGTAATCTAAGATGGAGTTAGTGGAGCAACAGTAATAAAGGATTTTTATATATGCAAAAAAAAGCAAATACTATAATAAAAACTAACAGAATCCCTGTTGATATATTTTGAGCATTTGTTTTTTTTTCCTTTTTTGCAAATAAAAGATGCATAAAACGTCAAAGGGCAAAAACAAACTTTTTTCTGAAAAATAGCAAGACTGATAAAGTGCGTCAAACTTTTATAATTACACAGCATCAAAGGTTTAAAACTTGGCTGCCATGTGTATCAAAATTAGCAACCAAATTAGTCCAATCCCAATTTAAATACAGCCCAAAACAATAAAATTTTCCAGCACAATAATTGCTAGGAACAAATTCTCTAGAGGCATCAAAGGTTTTGTGGGTAGGATTAGCAGTGGAATTAGCACTGTGCGTAAGAATTTTGCAGCAATAAAAATTAGTATAAATTGGAGTTGGAAAAGTGCGAACCCTTGGCTAGAAGGGTAAAAAGTATTATGAAGAAAAACAAATATAGGAGCTGTTAGACCAAAATGGCTGGAACTTGCAAATTCTAGCAGGTGTGGAGCCTATACCATCCAAAAACTAGTTTAAAAGATCCAAAATTTTGCTCAAAACCTAGCCCACAGGAAGTCCAAAAAAAAAATAGAGCCCAGTATGGAACAGGCCAAGCTAGCCCACACGCGCGGCCCAGGTGCGTAGCCCAGTGGCACCACGGTTCACCGTGATTTAGAGAGAGCGGCGGTCCATGGTGAGGCAGTCCACAAATTTTCCAAGAGGTGAAAAATAAGAGAGAGAGAGAGAGAGAGAGAGAGAGAGAGAGAGAAGGGAAAGTAGGGGTTCCTCATCCTAGGGTGCTTCCAAGCTTGAGAAGCAAATCTACAAATTTTTTCTTCTTCATGTTGGACTGTCTTTTGCATCCAAAGAGAGGTTTTTTGTAAACTTTATATAATTTTTTCATAGTAGAAGAATTGTTTCGTGCGGCCATGGATGTAGGAGCAAGAGACTCCAAATCACATAAAATCCCTGTGTGTTTAGCTTGTGTTGTGTTTTATTTTTCAGACATTTTTTTCTTTCTTAGGTAATTCTTGTATTTCACTACATATCATTTCCTAATAACTAGTATCAGAGCAACGGGTTTGAGTTGGAGCAATAACAGGAGACAAAGGAAAGTCAAGACGACAGGTTTGAAGGAAATGACTTTGAATTCTAGAAGATGCAAATCGAGGATTATCTACACCAGAAGCAGTTTTATCTATTGTTGCTAAGAAAGAAACCTACCAAGATGTCATGAGCTGATTGAGATTTGTTGAACCACCAGGCTTTAGGAGTTATTCGTTTGACGTTAGCCAGGAATATCACGTTCAACATCTTGGAAGAGAAGACGATAGCTAGTTTGATGAAAGCTTTATCCAACATGTATAAGAAGCTTTCAACCTCTAATAAGGTATATTTTATACGTTGTCTATTCAATTTGAAGATGAATGAAGGTGCATCTATTACTGAACATATTGATGAATTTAATCTAATTACTAGTCAGTTGAGTTATGTTGATATTAGCTTTGAGGATAAAATTCATGCTTTAATCCTACTGTCTTCTTTACCCGAGAGTTGTGGTGCTACTGTGATAGTGGTGAGTAGTTTAAGCAGCTCAAGCAAGTTAAGATTTGAAGAGATTCGAAACCTGATTCTCAGTAAAGATATTAGGAGAAAAGAATTCAAAGAAAATTTTAGTTCTATCTTGGTTACTCAAGAAGGTAAAAAAAGAACTACACAGTACAGCAAAGGTCATGAGAGATCTAAATCCAAGAAAAAAGCTAATCAAAATTAAAAAATGATGGTTGTTAACACTATGGCAAGAAAAGGCACACCGGAAGAACTGCTAGGCAAGAAAGGATAATGAACATAATGAGAAATCCATCAACACAGCAATAGAGATATTGTTGATACCCTGGTCCTCAGCATGGACAGTTTGATGGAATAATTGTCACGCCCTGAACCCAGCACTAGGATCAACCACGCGACCGGCCGCACAAACCCTAGATATCATCTAGAGGTCATACCAGGCCTAAGTACACAAGAATTTGATTATTTACCAAAATTAAAATTAAATTTAATTAACCAAGTACCATTGAAAGAATCTAATAACAATCAAATAATCAACTCATTCAATTTATGATCACTAAATGATCAACTTATTTATCACATGGGTATTAGAAATAGGACTAACTAAACCATCTAAAATTTTTGGTACTCAATCTTACGCCCGTCCCTATCCCATGCTATGCGTCCTGCGATTCTGAAAAAAATAAAGAAGTGGAGAGTGAGCTCTATAGTCCAATAAAAATTTCTGTACAAATTCATCCAAAATTGTATGCATCAAAATAATAAAAAAAATAATAAATACCATGAGTCATAAATATCATGTCATGCATCCAAAATAGTTCAACTATCATAAAATTATTTCATATCCACTTTGATCAATAGCCTTCCTTAGGGTTTGAACTAATCTGCCCGTAGCTTGGCTATTCCATATATTATCTATTCGTGGCTCGGCTATTTCATGTATGGCATAGTTAGTCCAAAATATTTTTTTTTAATTATCAGTTTAACCAAAACTCAACATGATTATCATTCATGTTTAAAGTAATATTTTTCAAACTAGTATCATTTTTCAAAGAATCTAACATAATATATGAAAAATAATCATATCAAGTCATCAAATACAATTATCCATTACCAAAAGATAAATAATATATAAATAATAATACATGCCTATGCCCATGTCCATGAATAAAACTATATAGCATAAAGAATATATATATAAATTTGTGATTATATACAAAAATTCTTATCTCACTAGAGTCAACTAATTACACTCGATATCAGTCTGTACCCGGAACTTGTGCAACGCCCTTCTGCTCAAAAGGCTATCTCCCTATAATAAAATTTTTTTATTAATAATAATTCTATAATAATTATAAATCCAAAATTCTCTATCCGAATTTTATCAAGGATCCACCTGTTGATATCATTACTTCACAAATTTCTAGAGAGGAGCTTTTCGATCTTTCCCTTTAATATTTATATTTATCATTATTATTATTTTCTCCTCTTTCTCTCTTCTTCTCTCCTCTTCTCTCTCTTCTTTCTCTCTCTCTTTCTCTCTCTTCTCTCTTCTTCCTCCTCTTCTCTCTTTTTTTTTTTTTTTCTTTTCTTTTCTTTTCTTTTGTTTTCTTTTTCTTTTCTTTTCCTCTCTCCTCTTCTTCCTCTCCTTTTCTTTCCTGTCCTTTTCTTTTTCTTTGCCGACCAGGTAGGTTTCTTTTTTTCTTTTCCTTTTTTTCCTTCTCTTATTCTTCTCTTTTCCTTTCTTCCCCTTTTCTTTTTCTTTTCCTCTTCTTCTCCTCTTCCTCTTCTTCTTCCCCTCTCTCCTCTTCTTCTTCTTCTGAACAATAAGTCTCCCTTTTCTTTCTCCTTTTTTTTCTTTTCCTTTCTTCTCCTCTTCTTCTTCCCATCTCTCCTCTTCTTCTTCTCCACCAAATAGAGGAGTTTCCCCTCTTTTTTTCTTTCATTTTCTTTCTCTTCTCTTTCCTTCCCTTTCCTCTTCCTCTTCTCTTTTTCTTCTCCTTTCCCCTTCTTCTCCGCCAAATAGGGGGTCTTCTCCTTTGTCCCCCTCTCGACCATCCATGTTTTCCCGAGCGACTGCATCGAGAACCTCGTCGGTACTGCCACTATCCCAGCTGCCATCACCCCAGGCCGTCTCCGTCAGCTATCGCCTGGCCCCCAAGCACCCTCTCTCTAGCCAAAAGGGGAAGAGAAAGAGGGGCATTGGTATGCTGAGGAGCAGTGGCATAGCCGAAGGTCCAGCAGTGGTTGGTCAAGGAAAAAAATCAATGGCAGTCAGCGATTAGAGCGAACCAAGGAAGAACACGACCCTCTTGGCCTCCATCTAGGGTTCCTTTATAGCTAGAATCCTTAAATCCTATCTTTATTTGGATTCCGTTTAAGAGAAGAAAACGACTCCCATAGGGAGTCTGTCCTTTGTTTCTTTTTTTTTTTCCTTTTTTTGTTTTCTACTGAGTATTACATTCTCCCCCCTTAAAATAAATTCATCCTCGAAATTAGCATACTTGAGGTTTTAAACCATAAAAGTAACCAACCCTCATGTCATTCTCAAGCTCTCAATTAGTCCACCTGTTAGGGTACTTGTTTCTCAAGTCTTAACATGATGAAATTATATAATACTCAAAACTTGATCTCTTTCATTTATAATACATATCGAATTCTCTTGAGCTCTTCCAAAAGAATACTAATCTTTCGATGTCAATGCAATTAATTATCCTTATTAATTCTATAGATAATTCATGATGTCCAAATCTTGGATATACCTAATCTTAACATCATCCTCAAGCTTCCAAATAATCCCTCTCTTAGGATACTTTCTTCATAAAACCTTAGCATGGCAAAATTATATGGTATCTCAGTTTTGATCATTACCATTCGCAATACACAGTAATTTCCTCTTTTTTTTTTTTTGAATGAGCATTAATATCTCAATCTCGAGTTAAGATACATACTTTTGTCTATGACTTTTATTCCTTTTGATTAACTTTACATGGAAATCATAATTGGTCCAATCTATTCTTAACCAAAAATTTGAAGGAGGCTTAAGTATTAGACACTTGCCATGGTCTTTAGCATTCTTTCTTCTCTTAACCTTCTTCATGATTTTATAATTAGTCTTTTATCTTATGAAAATCTCAAGCCCTCCTTAAATAGAAAAATTATAATGCCATAACTAAAGGACCTTAGTGTCAAAAATATTTCTGATCCTAGCTGGATAAAGGATCATCACTTCTTTATTTTAGATTTAGAGATGTCCAAAATTTTTACTAAAGTCTTCTACACAAGAAGAACCTATTAATGAAAATTACATGGCAACACCTATAAACTAGTCCAAGGATTAAAAATATTATTTTTTATTTATTACTAAAATCTTGTTATTAAAATTTAAATCAGTATTTCCATCATACCACTTCTAGAGTTAGAGCTAACATTCTTAATTAATTTCAGAATAACTCAAACCATTACGTTTCCACTGCATACTCTGATATAATTTAATTACTAGACACTAGGTTCACTAAATGAATCCCTCAAAAAATTTACTTACATTGGTACCAAAAAGATCCAAAGTTACTAAAGTAAAGTTTTTGAGTCTCTTTATCTTATCCCTATATTAGACATATCATTTCAAGATTAACCCTGATCTACTTTTCATATTTAAAGTCCTTGCATAAATTTCACCATCTTTTTAAGACTTCAATAACTTTAGTCTAAGTCTAAATTAATCATATTTTTCTTAATAATTCAATTAGACAATCTAGATCAACTTTTTCCTTGAAAAGTTATCATATTAACTCTAACAAGATAAATGACTTTCAATCAATGCTCTTATGAATAGAATCAATCATATTATCGCTTATAGAACTATCTTACCGTAATTCTTAGCATCAATTAATAAACTATCAAAATATTATCCCTCATAGGCTAAACTCATATAAGTCTTCCAATACCAATTTCTTCGCTCAATACAACATCAGTAGTAGGGCAACTTAAATCTTTTCATAGATCTTAAATTTGACTTGGAGTTTGACATACCCAATAATCTCTAACAAATATAAGGATGATCAAGTAATTCAATCCAAAACTACAAATCTAATCCATCAAGGATTCTACTAAGATGTGCATGGTATGTTCACATAATATAATTTAGTCCACTATTAGCATATCACCGATCTATGCATTATCTCAAATATATTTTTCATTACATATTTTCCAATAATAATCCATATATAGGTTCATCAGAAAATTATCTTTTCTAATATCATTAAACTCGTGGATAACCTATATGCTAAACATCTTCTTACAACAGTCCCAAAATTTACAATCCAAAAATTAACAACAAAACTGGTATGTCATCATGATCTGTATCCATATCAAGTTCAGAATTTCAAAATCATTCAATTAATAATTGAACATACATATTCAGCACACCTCATTTGCATAACCTACTACATTTTCATGCTAGTACTCTTGATGCTTAGGTCAACCCACTTATTAAAAGCAAAGACATATCCTATCTAGCTCTTCAATATCCATCACATGCTTACTTATCATGATCAAATAGTACAAATTATCTAGTCCTTTACATTCATCCTAGATCAATCCCATTACCTATATTTTAGATAAAAAATCATGTTTCTTTGGTGTACTAATCATATGCCAGATCTTAAGCATAATACCTAAATATTAGAAATCCAAACTTCAAATACATTCTTGTAACTTTTATCATTCATGATTGATTATAACACTAAGTTCAAATATCTCTTAAGCCATGATCCATAATGATCATTATCTAAATTTTGATATCATTCAAATCATATCCTGATCACTTATGTCACAGTCCCAAGTGACCATACTTTAAGCTTTGATATTATTCATATCATATCCAAACCACTTATATCACATTCCCAAGAATCATAAGCTAAACTTTGATATCACTTATGTCATGTCCTAATCACTTACGTCATTGTCTCAAGTAATCATAATCTAAGTTTTGATATCATTCTGTCATGTCCTAATAACCACCATGTTAATTTCTAATCACTTGTATCATAGTCCCAAGTGATCATAACCTAAGCTTTGATACCACTCTATCATGCCTCGAACCCAATACTGGGATCGATCACGTGACTGACAGCACAAATCCTAGGTATCACCCTAAAGGTCATGGTAGGCCTACATACACAAGGATTCCATTATTTACCAAAATTAAAATTAAATTTATTTAACCAAGTACCATTGGAATAATTTAATAACAATCAAATAATCAACTCATTCAATTTATGATCGCTAAATGATCAACTTATTTGTCACATGGGTATCAGAAATAGGACTAACTAAACCATCTAAAATTTTGGTACTCAATCTTACGCTAGTCCCCATCCCATGCTATGCATCATGCGATTCTAAAAAAATAAAGAAGTGGAGAGTGAACTTTATAGCCCAGCAAGAATTTCTGTACAAATTCATCTAAAATTGTATGTATCAAAATAATAAAGAAAATAATAAATACCATGAGTCATAAATATCATGTCATGCATCCAAAATAACTCAACTATCATAAAACCATTTCATGTCCAGTTTGATTAATAGCCTTTTTTAGGGTTTAGACTAACCATAGTCACGCTTAGCTATGATAGGCACATCTTAAATCAACCATGTACTATCTATCCGTGACCAGGCTAGTCTACGTACTATCTATCCATGGCTCGACTATTCCATGTACTATATGCCCGTGGCTCGGCTATTCCACGTACTATTCACCCGTGACTTGGCTATTCCATGCATTATCAGTCTATGGCTCGGCTATCCCACATACTCTTTGCCCGTGGCCAACTATTCCATGTATTATTCGTCCATGCTTAGCTATCCCATGTATTATCAGTCCGTGGCTCGGCTATTTCATGTGTGACATGGCTAGTCTAAAATAATCTTTTCTTAATTATTAGTTTAACCAAAGCTCAACATGATTGTCACCCATGTTTAAATCGATATTTTTCAAACCAGTATCATTTTCCAAAGCATCCGATATAATATATGAAAATAATCGTATCAAGCCATCAAATATAATTATCCATTACCAAAATATAAATAATGTATAAATAATAATATATGCCCATGTCCATGTCCATGAATAAAACTATATAGTATAAAGAATATATATACAAATCAGTGATCACGTATAAAATTCTTACCTTACTAGAGATAACTAACTATACCCGATATCAGTCTATACTCGAAACTCGCGTAACGCCCTTCTGCTCAGAAGGCATCTATGAGGGATGAGATTCTAATATGATGCAAGATGATATGCAAGGGATAAAGATGAAGAAAATCAAATTAAAGCAAACAAATATTTTTGGATTTTTTTTATAATTTTGATTCCTGAAATTAGCCTATATTAGGTTAGGATTATCCTATATTAATTAGCATCCTACCCACATGCTAGATTAATCAAAGAGAAAAGAAAATCAGGATCCTAGGTCTAAGAAGGCCTATTAGGAACATGTTCAATCTTCAAAAATATCAAAAAAAGTGAGATAGGAATTAGATTTGGCATACCAGGCAATGATTTCTAGTTGTTGCAGAAGAGATCATTCCGCTTAGATCGGTGCCTGGATGATCCGATCACTTTCCCGCAGATCCGCCAGCTTTTTATCAGCTTCATTTTGAGGCAAAGAAGAATTCATCCGATGATGGTTTCACCGGAGGGATCCTGCAAATGTCAGGGGTTAAGGTCCCAGATGAAAAGAAAAATATAAAACTGGAAGAAGATGGAAGGGGGAAGAGAGGGGCTGTTGGAGAGGCTGGCGGCCTGCTTGAGTAGATGGATGCCTGGTCTTAGATGAGGGCGGCCTGGCAGCAAGGAGGGCATCTTGGCTTGAAGAAGAAGGCTGGACGGCTTGGCTTGGAGGGAAGAGAGATGTTAGTAGGGGGCGGCTAAGGTTTGTAAAACTAAGGCTCTCACACACTCACTTCCAAATAACAACACAAGCTAACACAAGAAAATTCACCAGAGTTTTATTTCATGAATAAGATATTATGATTACAAGAGGAAGAGGGGTAGGGTATTTATAGATTCACCCAGGGCCTCTCCTTGTTAGGATTGGAGTACAAATTTGAGTAGGAAAAGGATTACAAAATTTGAATAGAAAAAGAAACAAACATCCCTCCTTGGTCTCCTCATGGGCTTGAAGGTTTGACTTTTCCACTCCCTGGTGGGCTTGGATGAAATCTTCTTTGACTAGGTCAAAGTCTGGGCATCTTGGACTAGGTCAACGGCTTGGGTGCCAATCGCAGTGGGCCTAGAAGGGGACGGTGCCATGGGCTTGATGGCTTAGACCTGGGCTTGGGCTAGATGGGGCGCCTCTCATGAAAGGGGCTTGGGCTGGGGCACCAACTTTAGTGGGCCAGGGTAGGGCGCCAAGGCCTGGGTGATGATACTGGGTAGGGCACCAATTTGGAAGGGTGCTCCACCTAGGCTTGGCGGCATGAAGGCCCACCTCCAAGGCAGCATAGCTAGGAGGGGCCTGGCAAGGGTCTAAGTACTTGAACTCAGTTCTAGTGGAGTGGCCTAGTAAATGTTCTGGTCTGGTAATCCTCCTCTTGTACAAAACTTGACTGGAAATAAACTTATAGGACTCAAATAAACTTAAGAACTCATGAGGTTGAGACAAGGGATTCACTGGACTTAATGGACTTCTTGCCTCAACTTATTATAGAACTCAATTGTTGAACTAACTTTATTACAGGACTCAAAATTAAATTCCATTATAGGACTCAAAATTGACCAACACATGACTTAAAGAACAAATTGAAGCTTGAAGTCTATGTCTGATCTGATATCCTCATCAGCATCTCCCTATAATAATATTTTATTTTATTAATGAATAATCCTATAATAATTATAAATCTAAAATCCTCTATCCAAATTTTATCAGGGATCTACCCGTTGATACCCTTCTTCACAAATTCCCAAAGAGAGAAGCTTTTCGATCTTTCCCTTCAATATTTATATTTATCATTATTATTATTTTCTTCTTTTTCTCTCTCCTCTTTCTCTCTCCTCTCTTTCTCTCTCTTCTTTCTCTCTCCTCTTCCTCTCTCTTCATCTATCTTCTATTTTCTTTCTTTTTCTCTTTCCTCTTTCTCTCTCTTCTTTTTCTTTCCTTTTTTTTATTTTTCTCTCCTCTTTCTCTCTCTTTTCTCTCTCTTCTTTCTCTCCTCTCTCTTGTTCCTCTCTTCTCCTTCTTCCTTTTTTTCTTTCTTTCTTTTTTTTTCTTTTTCTTTTTCTTTTCTTTTTCTTTTTCTTTTATTTTTCTCTTTCCTTTTCTTTTATTTTCCTCTCTCCTCTTTTTCTTCTCTTTTTCTTCCCCTTTCCTATTTTTCTTCTCCATCGACCAAGTAGGTTTTTTTTTCTTTTCCTTTTTTCCTCCTCTTCTTCTCCTCTTTTCCTTTCTTCCCCTTTTCTTCTTCTTTTCCTCTTCTTCTCCTCTTCCTCTTCTTCTTCCCTTCTCTCCTCTTCTTCTTCGTCGAACGGTAAGTCTCCCTTTTCTTTCTCCTTTTTTTTTCTTTTCCTTTATTCTCCTCTTCTTCTTCTTTTCTTCTTCTTCTCTTCCTCTTCTTCTCCCCTTCCTCTTCTTCTTCCCCTCTCTCCTCTTCTTCTTCTTTGCCAAACAAAGCAGGTTTTTCCCTTTTTTTTCTTTCCTTTTCTTCCTCTTCTCTTTTCTTCCCCTTTCCTCTTTCTCTTCTCTTTTTCTTCTCCTCTCCCCTTCTTCTTCTCCACCGAATAGGGGGTCTTCCCCTTTGTCTCCTCTCTCGACCATCCATGTTTTCCCGAGTGGTCACGTCGAGCACCTCATCAGCACTGCCACTATCCCAGCCACCATTACCCCTGGCCATCTCTGTTGACTATCGCCTGGCCCCTAAGCACCCTCTCTCTAGCCAAAAGAGGAAGACAAAGAGAAGGGGCACTGGTATGCTGAAGAGCAGTGGCATAGCTGGAGGTCCGACAGTGGTTGGTCAAGGAAGAAAATCAATAGCAGTCGGCAATTGGAGCGAACCAAGGAAGAACATTGACCCTCTTGGCCTCTATCTAGGGTTCCTTTATAGCTAGAATCCTTAAATCCTATCTTTATTTGGATTCCATTTGGGAGAAGAAGAAGACTCCCATTGGGAGTCTTCATCCTTTGTTACTAGACTTCCTTTTTTTTTTACTGGGTATTATAGTAATGGATCCAAGACTCAAGAGTTTCATTTTATTCCATCCCACGAAAGGAGTGTATGCAGAATTATACTATTGAAAGGTTTATCTCATTGATGATGAACCATTGGATATTATGGGGAAAGACGATGTGCATATAATGATATCAAGAATATTAGACATATCCTAGGCTTAAAAGGAACTTGATTTCAGTCAATCAATTTGATTTAGAGGGTTATGTTACAACTTTCATTGGTAGCTCTTGGAAGATCATTAAAGATGCTATGTTGATAGCACAAGAAAGTAAGTTGGACACCCTCTATATGATTAGTAATACTAGAGATGTAGTGGCATTCCACAAGCAAATTCAAAATTGTGGCATTACAAACTGGGTCACATGGATAAGAAAGGTATATAGGTACTATTGAAGAAGGGCAACTAGGTAGATTTGAAATTTATTGATATTGGTTTCTATGAGAATTATGTTATTGGAAAGTAGAAGAAAGCCAGTTTCTTCAAGATTAGTAGGATACTAAGATCAAGAAAGCTAGAGCTTGTACACCTTGATGTGTGGGGTCCCTCTCCAATCACATCCCTTGGAGGTTCACGATACTATATGACATTAATCAATGATTTCACCCGAAAGATATGGATTTATTTTTTGAAAAATAAATTTGATGTATTTACTACTTTCAAGGCGTGGAAGAGTCTGGTAGAGAACGAGCCTGGCAAGAAGATCAAGTACTTAAGTTTAGATAATAGAGGCGAGTATGATAGTACTGAGTTCAAGAAGTTTTGCAAAGTAGAATCAAGATGGAGAAGACAATCCTGAGGAAGCCATAACATAACAAAGTAGCTGAGCACATGAATAAGATCTTGAATGAGAGAGCCAAGAGTATGAGGATTTATGCTAGTTTGCCTAAGATATTTTGGATTGAGGCAATTAGCACTACTGCCTACTTGATCAATAGAGGTCTCTCAGTCTCTCTTGATTGCAAGCTACCAAAAGAAGGGTGAATAGGGAAGTTAACAAATTTATCTCACTTGAAAGTTTTCAGCTATGTCTCATACATACACATCAATGCTATAAAGAGAGACAAGCTTGATGCAAAGTCAAAGAAGTGCTTCTTCATTAAGTATGACACCGATAAATTTGGCTATAAATATTGAAACGAGAAAGACAGAAAAATCATTAGGAGTAAGGACATGGTCTTTAATGAAAGAAACCTCTACAAGGATAAGGATGTTCCTAACAATGTAGGAAAGTTTGATAAGAAGAAAGAACAAGTCGACATGGAAGAGATCATAGAGGATGATATTGTTGTGGGAGCAAAGAAGATCTTGAACTAGCAACAGAGACATCTCAGCTATGAAGATCTGCAAGGACCACGAAACCACGAGAAAGGTATTTACCCTTTCATCATTATCTTTTGTTGATAGATAGCAGTGAACCTGAATGTTATGAGGAAGCTATGGAGGGTAAAGATTCAATCAAGTGAGAGTTGGCATGAAGGATTAGATGTAGTCCTTAAAGAAGAACAAACTTGGAAGCTGAGCATGTTATCGAAAGAAAAGAATACTTTACACAACAAGTGAGTCTACAAGATCAAGGAAGAGTATGATTGCAATAAGAGATACAGGGCCAGGTTGGTTATGAAAGGCTTCAAATAGAAAGAAAGCATCAATTACACCAAAATTTTTTTCTCCTATTATTAAGCATCCTACCATAAGAATTATTCTAAGTATAGTAGCTGTGAAAAAAATATACTTAGAATAGTTAGTATTACTACTACTTTCTTGCATGGTAAGATAGATGAAGACATATATATAGCAGCCTATTGGCTTTGTAGTTCTTGCTAAGAAAGATCTTGTGTGCAAGCTAAAGAAAAGCTTGTACAGTATAAAACAAGCCCTGATATTATGGTACAAGAAATTTGAAGGATTCATGATTAATAATATTTTGTAAGGTACCAGGAGGATCATTATTATTATCACAAGATATTCAACCATAGTTTCATTATCTTACTTTTATATAGTGATGGCATGCTAATAGCCAGACCGAACATACAAGAGATTAAAAGATGAAAAAGAGAATTGTCAAAAGAGTTTGCAATAAAGGACATGGGCATAACAAAACAAATACTCGAGTTGATAATTGAAAGAGACCAAACATCGGGTACATTGAAGCTAATTTAAAATAGCTATATCAAAAATGGTATTGAACAAGTTCAGCATGACCGATGCAAAGTTTATGAAGACACTTTGGCCATTCACTTCAAGCTTTCAAAGAAACAATCATCTAAGAATGATGATGAGCTGAAGAGAATGACAAGGGTTTCTTATGTCTCAGTGGTTGGCAGCTTGATGTACGTGATGGTTTACACAAGACCTGACATTGCACATGCAATGAGAGCTATGAGCAGATACATGGCTAATCCAGGTGAGCAACATTGGAAAGCTATCAAGTGGATCCTAAGATATTTTTGAAAGGTACTAAGAAGGTCAGCTTATACTACAGGAGGGGCAATCAGACTCTATAGAGATTTATGGATGCAGACTTAGATGGTGATGCTGACACCGGGAGGAGAATGATTGCAAATGTCTTTACTATTGGCAAGACAGTGATGAGCTGGGTTTTGCAGTTATAGAAGATCATGGCTCTTTTTACCATCAAAGTAGAGTATGTCACAATCATGAAAGCTAGTAAGAAAATGATTTGGCTATAAAATTTATTAAAAGAGCTAGGTAGAGAGTAGAGTTTTAGTATACTTTTCTATACAGTTAGATTACTATCCATCTGGTGAAAAATCTGATATTCCATGCAAGAACGAAGCATATACAGTTGAATCAGGGTATTGCTTAAAGATGGAACTCTATTACTTGAAAAAACTTAAGGCTCAAAGAATTTAGCATATATGCTAACTAAGATGGTCACTACAGAGAAATTGGAGCTATATATAGCCTCAATTAACCTCCAAAGGAAGTTGAATAGAGGTGCTGTATATAATACTAATATAAATTTTTGGAAGTTTGTTTTTTCTATTTTAGTTGAATGCTTGTTTTAGATGCCTTGGTCTCCAAGTGAGAAAGTTGTTGGGTTTTTGGCCTAATCCATCCCAAAACCAGTTCAAAAGACCCAAAATTCAGCTCAAAACCTAGCCCATATGAAGCCCAGGAGGAAAAACAGAGCTCGGCATGGAGCGGGCAGAGCCAGCTCAGGTGCACAGCCCAGCATGCAGGAATGCATTCCAAGCACATAGCCTAGGCACTCAGGTGCATTGATGCGGGACGAACTCGATGAACCCTATTTATTTGGAAAAGGGAAACATCTAAACAAACTAGGATCGTGGAAGGGCTAAGAAGCCTCCGGGACTAGGGCGAACAACACTAAACCCTAAAACAGCTGAACTCTTTTGGTTTTCAATTTTCTTGGTGGAGGAACAATGAGATGGAGGATAGGAAACATGGACACTCTAGGACCGGGGACTCACCTTCACGGAGAGACGTCGCACCTCTATGGCATCTCACCCACCCCACTACATGTAGTCTAGGGCATCCCACCCATCTCACTACACGCGGAGCCTAGGGCATCCCACCCAAATCGCTACCTGGGGCCATAAAGAAAAATCCCTAAAACCTAGAGGGGAACTCGATGGAAAAGGGGGATAACTAGGGCCTCGCATCCCTCGATGCTCGCATAGAGCGAAGGAAGTGGGGTCTCACACCCCTCAACACCCGCAGGTGCAGGAAAGACGGGCCTTAGCCCAGAACTAAAACCAATAGAAAATCCAAAAATTTTATTTCAAACTTTAACTTTACAAGAGGGGGAGGGGGCCATTATATAGAAAAACCAAAACCCTCAGTTACTTAGCCTACAAGAAATCCAAAAAAAGAAAAATAAATTACATCAAAATCCATGCTACATCAATATTGGTGCTGATCTGCTCTGGAAAGCATGTCGACTTGATGACCTACTCTGAAAAGCGTGTTGCTCTGAATATTGGGATGCTCCAAAATTCATGCAGACTCTATTCGTGGCCGTGCACAGGGGGAAGGAAATCATCTCTGGTGGCAACCGGTGGACGGGCGACGACCGGGAAGCGAGCGACGGACGAGGCCGGCAGACGGTGAGCGGTGGATGACCGACGGACGGCGAGCGACAGACGACCGGTAGTGGCTGCAGGCGGGGCGGCGGCACAGAGATGGCACGGCATGCCCAGGGCATGCCGTTTGTTCTCCCACGGGCGTTGGAGCCCTGGGTGCCGGCGAGGACCTCTAGCGGCCGGCGAGGACCTCCGGCAGTCATACCTTGGCCGGTGGCCGGCGGGACGGCGGCAGGCGAGCGGCGTTGGCGGCGTCAGGCGGCGGGCGGCGACGTCACACGGACGGACGCGTCCGTTCATCTCCCATGGGCTGTGGGGCCCTAGGCACCGGCGAGGCCCCCCCGGCGGCCGGGCGAGAGCCGACGGGCGGCCGGTGGCGGCGGCAACGATGGCACGACAGCCATGGGCAGGCAGCGGGCGGATGCCTCCGCGTCCGTTTGTCTTCCCACGGCGTGGGCGGCGGGCGGCCGGATTTTTTGGCAAGGGCAGGGCCGGCGAGCACCGACGGAGGGTCGGCGGCGGCGGCCGGGGGTCGGGAAGCTCGAATCTGGGGGCGGCGGGGCAGCGGCTAGGGTTTGGGAAGTTTTAAAAAAAACACAGGATGAAGATGGAATAAGACTGGAATAAAGTGGGGATAGGCTTGGGATAAAATGAGAACAGTGGGGATAGGTAGAATAGCAGGAATAGGAAAATAAAAAAATATGAGAAAATTAAGAAAAATAGAAAAAATACCCGGACAATGGCTGGATCCCCATCACGCATGGCCCAATGGCACTGTGATCCACCATGGTTTACATAAAGCGACATTCCATGGCGAGGCAACGTAGTTCAGGGGAGTTTCTTATCATGGCTTACCATGGTGTACTGGGTAGGCATTGCATTTTTTCACCATTCGGTGGTCCAGCACGACATGCGGGCATGATTGGATGGCTACAGTTGATTGCAAGTGTCTTCTAGCATGATTCAATGTGTGATCAAAGGGATTTTAGCTTGATTTTGGATGATGAATCAATATCAAATGGCTTGAATACTTCCTAGGTCAATTAGGAGTTGGAGACATATTTTGATGAAGTTTGGGACTCTTCTTATGCTTTATTTCATAGAAGACCAAGAGCAAAATTTTGTGAACACCTCTAGATCAATAGAGCAGCAGTCCATGAGTTTTCCAAGAGAAAAAATAAGAGAGGGAGAGAGAAAGAAGAGGGAAGGCATGGGTTCTTCATCCTAGGGTGCTTTCAAGTTTGAGAAGTATCTCTAGGAATTTTTTTTCTTTCTGTTGACTGTCTTTTGCATCTAGAGAGAGGTTCCTTGTAAACTTCCTGTATTTTTTCTTCATAGTGAAAGAATTGTTCTTTGTGGCCATGGACATAGGAGCAAGAAACTCCAAACCATGTAAAATCCCTTTGTCTTATGCTTGTGCTATGTTTTATTTTTTAGGCTTTTCTTTTTCTTCTCTTGCAATTCTTGTATTCCGTTGTATACCATTCCCTAACAAATTCTTCAATGATTGTGATGGAACCACCAATTATTTTCTTCATCATATATCTTATCTTGGCATTCCTCTAAAACCCAAAAAGCTCTCAAAATTTGATTGGCTCCCATTGGTGGCCAAAATGGAATTGCTGTTAGGAATCATCATATAATCCTGGGTTGCATGCATAGATTTTAAAAATTCTTAATTAATTAAAATAAATGGCAACAAAATTAAAATTCTAATCTAAGCATGCATAAAGGACCATATAATGAACATGTAATACATATATGCAAATAAAACCAAAACTATTAAGTAGATTAAATGTACTTACCTATTGCACTACTCCGTCTTTATCAGATCGAATATAGAAAAAGCCTCGGGTTCTACTGGAGTCATCGAATAGAATCTAGAAAATACTCCTAGGTTTTGGTAGAGCCATGCATGCACCCGGTCTCACTAATATCCACACTGAGATGGCTTGATTGAAGCCCAAAGGCTACTGGAATGCTAGCACCTTGCAAACCTTGCTTCGATAGTTAGATCGAATCCCCTTTCATCTTTTTGATTTGTTTTCTCAACACTAGAGATCTTGAAATCAAAAATAGATCTCTTCTCAAGAGATCAAAAAAAAAATCTTTTTTTTTGGCATGAACCCTTTATACAAGATTGAGAATAGAATGAGGAGGGGAGAGGTGATAATAAATCTCTCTCAATTATTCTGTACAGTGGAGAATGGGAAGAAGCATATGGAGGTGGCTTCTTATGAGATTTTATCTCACATTAAAAACATAGAAGAAAATACATGTTCCTCTCTAACAAGCATCCCCATATCGTTCTTTTCTCATGCCAACTACCAATCTTTGTCTTCCCAGAGTCTCACCTAATCAAGAATTAGGATAAATCATTAAATCAAATTTAAACAATTAAATGGATTAGGATAGGGAATAAAAGAGAGAAACACAATAGCACCAAACCCTTTTGTGTGTCCACTTAAATTCCACGCCAATCTTGAAATTTCACATGAAGAATATGGCATGGCCCCTTTCTTTCTTGCATACCAAAAAGAAGTTAAGACATGGAGAAAGAGAGAATAATTAGCTAGTTAACTATGAATTAGTTCTACTAACTCCTTGTCATAATCCTTTTAGGATTTTAACTAACCTAACTAATCCTATTAGGTTTAGATTTAAATCCATAACTAATTAGAAATTAGTTAGGCCAACTAACTAACTAATTTTTAACCAACTAGAAAACTAACATAATTCCTAACTAATTTAGGATTTGGTTTAAATCAATAACTAATCAAGAATTAGATCCTAATCTAATTGGGACGACTAAATCCAAATAGAATAGGTTAAACCTAACTAAATTAAATCATATTTAATTCACTTAGGATTAGGCAACTACTTACGTCAAACCAAATTGGCTTGTAACAATTGCAATTAGGTTAGTACAAAATCTAATTGAATTATTTCATCACCAAACTCAACCAAATTAAATCTAATTTAATTTATATTGAGTCTAATCATAATTAAATAATCAAATAATCTAATTAAATTATAACTCTTGTAATAAAGTCCTCCTTGCTAAAATTAGCAAGTACCAAAATTAGTAGGTTTTAATTTGTAACCCTTATAAATTTAAAATTTTAAAATATGTAACTCTTATATATTTTGATCCAACTTTGTGATCAGGTTAAACTCCTATTATGTGTGACCTCTTAAAATTCAGTAAATCTAGTAGTGAGACATATCATGATTTCTATCATAGTATCATCTAACTTTTTTTATGGATCAAAATAATTCTAGCTCATCCCATCAAGGATCATTGATTCAAAACAAATCTAGTGGATTATCATAATTCATGAGTGATACCTAGTAGCATATAGTGGCAACCTAGCAAATAAAAGAAAGAATTTCTAGATGTAATTTCTTTGTGATAAAGTTTTTCTATCGAGAATCCCTACAAGATGTAGATCATGAAAACTTGCCAAATCCTGAGCATTTATCATATGCTAAATTTAATTAGCTTAAGTTCAATATGGAACTCATAGAAACTCTTTTCCATCCTTCACCTACCATGGCTATGAAATTTTCTGGACTCAACTTCTTAAATTGCATAGGATTACACCTTAACTATTAAGATCGATAGATCCCCTATAAGTACACTCCAAACTCCTATAGCAAACCTACTACAACTAACGAACATCGCAAGGACCCGAATGGCTATAACCAATATTTTGTATCATCAAACTATAGCAACCTCACTATGAGTAGTCAAGGTACTGCAAGTCAAAGAACTACTCACACAACTAAACATCGAAAAAGTCACGATGAGTGAGTAGACATCTATGTAACTTCTTGTGATGGTCATACTTAGTATCATCATTTTCTAATGACCACCTGTATTCTTGGTCCACTGTCCCCACATTGTATACTCGAGACTTATCTATCCTAAAAGAGAAGCAACCCGTTCACCAATCAAATTGGATCAATCATTATCCCTGTGATATTTTATGATTGAAAGTATTTAAAAATTTATCTATGATGGCACATATCTCAAATTCTCAATTCTTGGGAAAATATGTCATTGTCTATTAATTTCTTGAACGATACATGGACACATCATGTTTGAACAAATATATCGACAATCTTCCACTTGCACTAAAACCAATCAGTCATATACTTCAACTCTATCTTATGTGGCTGGCCAAAGCTTACTAAGCTAGTAGATCTATCAAATCTCATGTAGAGATTACTCTCTGTACCTTAATAAGGTAGTCATGAATTGAATCATCATTCTATATATTCAAACTTCTATCAAGATCTTAATTCCTTATCAAGAGCTATGGGACCATTGTTACTATGATAGAGTGTTATGTTATCTCATGACATCTTACTCATTTCTACGATAAACTATTGACCAGAATACATTCTTATACTCTTAGAGATGATGATTTAGTCAACCTCCTAGGTCAAACCTACAATCATTGGTTCCAAACCACCATTGTACAAGAACATGTCATATGTATCCTTGTTCCCTCCATTCTCCCATTCTAAAGATCTAAAGCTTATCTTTCATACTTCTTAAGTCTTAAAGAATGTTTTCATAGCTATCCAGCACTTGTAACTTGGATTTTATTGACATTCACTTTTGACATTCCTCGCAAAAATCAAATTATGTACGTTGCATGGTTCATACGAGGCTCCCTATGGTCCAAGTCCAAAGGGATCTAGCTCATACTAAAAATCTCTTTAAATATGTTGGGACACATTTTAAAGATTAACTCCATGCTTAAAAAGTCAAATCTCGAATTAGATTTTTGGGCTGAACTTATTCAACATTTCCTTAATGTACAATTTCTATGGTAGATGCAGCATTCTCTGTGATCTATCTCATAGATCTATATTCCAAATATTGGACGCCTTTCAATAGGTCTGAGCTTGGAGAGTTATCTAGGTACTCATAATCTAACCTAAGTCAGCATAAGAATCATATTCCTAATTGGAGAATATGATCCTTGTACGATGCAAGGAATCATATACTCGTATAGATTAAAAATAAACATGTGGTTCCTTTTCTCATTCTTGGCAAAATTAAATAATTTTATCACATCATAAAAATAAGAATTCTAATATTGATCCAATTGCTTTATCTTATTTATATAGACCCTTTGTAGTTTAGATCTTGTGATCTCATCACTATCCATCAACTAGATCTTATTATTGTTAACTGTAATAGCAATTAGTATAGATTTTAAGCATGATCATTAGTGAAAAGGTTTCCATAGTCAATGCTAACTACAACCTTTTACCTAAGCCTTGCCTCATAGATCACCATCCATTTGGTACTATACCTTTTGGTGGATCCATTAAAGTCCATAATAGGTTGAAGCACATTGAGTCTAACTTCATGGGATTCAACCAATTATTGGAATCGATGTCTAACATCACCTCGTTATAGATTTTTGGATTCATCTCTATATTCCCTATCTTCTTCAAGGGACACTTCCTCTACATCCTCTAAAAGTTTATCTATGTACCTTTTAGAGGATAAGAGATCCTACAATACTTACAAGGTGAAAAATGAACTAATATACTGGCTCTGCTTGAATAGGTTCTATAGATTCTATGGCCCATTACTCTTCTGAAACAATCTCTTTAAGCTTAATTATCTTTCCACTATTATATATAAGTTAAACTATTTAACCATGAATATAAATATTAGGTCACAACAACTCATGATCCATTGGGAAGTAATATCCTAACAGCTTTTTGGGTACAGGCCATCTATAACTTAATCTCTAACTCATTCACCTATATAAAGATATTTTTAAAGTGAACCTAATAAAATAGGTTAATTGAGTTATGTAATCAAATTTCTTAAAGACAAATTAGTGATTCCCATAATAGATTGAACTATATCTAATAGGATTCAATTTCTCTACTCAGATATCTCGTTGAGCTCAAGATGTAAGAGAAGTCTATTATAAGATTATGTCGAATAACTTGAGATGATTCTAGAAATCTCTATTAAGGTATTTACTTCTTCGATCTAATCAAAGAAGCTTAAGGAGCTTTTTCTATACATTAATGTATACCTAGGCTAGCATATCATCTAATAAGATCTCTTAGATCGCACGGCACTCACTAATAGCTCAGTAGATGTATCATATGCATGTAAAGAATAATATTTAAAAATCATCTGAACCTAATTCATTTCTAAAAAAATGGATAAGTGATTTCATACTAAATAAAAATTAATTTTTGCTCAAGATAAAAGTCTCTTTGAGTAGCTGATATACTTTTCAAAGATATGTCATATTTATTCTTCAAGGATTTCAAGTACATGGATAATTCCTATAATTATTGAGCTTGAATTGAAAATACCTTTCAATTATCAATGGCCATCTCCTTGAAAGATCCTAATCTCTTGCTTTTTCATAGGTCTCTTCTTTTAATTAGACTATCTTTTAGAAGAGAAGGTTTGCTCTGCATCGAGAAGTATGCTCATTGAACCTTTCAATATTCCTTTATTAGTCACCAATTTGTTAATTTAATTATCTTAATCTTATACAAATAGTAGTTTACAATAAACTATCCATATGAGTTAGACAAGATGGTAGGATCAAATCCATTTGCAATCCTTATATATCAACATGCCCAAGCTTCTGAAGCTCCTAATCCTAATTATTATCAAACCATGTTCATGGATCGATTGTAGTTAGGCCAACTAGAATGGCTTGGTAATATAGGATAACCCTGGTCTATTATTATACTCATCCTATCTAATTAAATTTTAATATGAGTCAGTATTTATAATAGATTATGGTTAGTCTATTGGTCTAAGAATTATGAGGGTTGGAAGCTAACTTTAATCTATAGAGAGTGAAGATTTAAGTTAGATGATTGTATTTAATCTTAAATTTGTTCTAGAAACTTTAAGCAACAAATTAGGCTCCCATTATTTTCATGGATCTCTTATACTCATCAGTAGAGATGCAAAAATCCCTACATAACTAGAATCCCTAGTGGATAGTGTGGTCCCACTGATATGTAGTACTCACTGTGCCCAGTTATTGGTAACATGCTATACTGATGAGTGGATAACTCTTGTTTAATGTTTCTCAAATATGTTGTAGTGACTCAGTCACTAAGTCATATGAGTTCACCTAATAGTTATTGCTCATACTCTCTAATTAAGTCAGACACACCATTCAATGTGAAATAAAACCATCATTGGATCCCTCACCATACCTAATTATTGAGCCCAATCCCATCTTTATCATGCAACATCTCATATTAAAAGAGTGGTTGCACTCCAATATAACTGAACCATTGTATCTAGCCTAGAATAATCAATATCCAAGAGATGCCCGTAGTTTTGCAACGATGAAAGACTTAAGACTTAATATTTATGAAAAAGTTTGGTTTAGGTCCCTAATTAATTAGTCAGCATAATCTTGTGTCTAACTAATCTTCTAACTAAACTAATTTAGATTAGTTCAATTTAACAATCCTTTTACAATTCTTCTTCATGAGTTAAATCACAGCAACAACCCTATATGTCATAAGAGAATCCCATCAAATAAAAAGAGGGGGCCTTTAAATCATACTTACTTTTGTGACTGGGCGACCATGATGATGCACTCAATCTAAATACTAAGCTAAAAAATTATATCATATATGAAATAAGGTTTAGGTCATCACATTTATGTCTAATTAACCTTGGCACATCTAATGTCTAATTAACTTAGTTTAGGTCAACATATCTAATATCTAATTAACCTAGTTTGGGTTAGTATATCTAATATCTGATTAGTTTAGATCCGCACATTTCATGTCTAAGTGACCTAGTTCAGGTCACATCTTAATTAGTTATCACATCTTATGTCTAATTATTGAAGATAGCATGGGTGAGCTTAATTAATAACCAACCTTATTCAAAATATAATCAACCAAATTGGCAAGGCTAGTAAGATTGATGGGAGGGTTCCGTCATTTAACCTCTTTTCTAGAGATCAATTGAGTTGGCCAGGTAAAAGCAAGCTCCAATTAAAAACTATAATCAAAACTAGCATTAGACACCAATTAGTTTTTCAGTTTTGAATTGGTTAGCTTAAATGATTCATACTCGACACTAAGCCAAATCAAATCTTTAGATCAATTGATTTATATCAATCGTATCTACCAACTAAGACCATTGACATGGTCTTCAGAACTCTTGATCTAATCCTAATTAACTCTTGATTTGGTTTGATAAAGAGTTCAATCAATTAGATTTGACTTAATTGAAAACTAAACGCAATCTAATTACATGACCTAATTGATTCGACCCATGTCCTATCTCTCATGTTTTATGCTTTGGGTTAAGATCTTAAATTCTTAATTTCAATCTATAACATTAATTTCATATCTCAAATAATTTATTTAATTCTTGAAAATTATTTTCAAAATGGATCAATTTTGTGCTAGGACAACCTTACACTATAAAGGGTTAACCTTATAATAGGACAACTTTATGTCAGCACAAGATTGAACCTAACCAAATTTAATTTTAGACCTTTAAGTAGATGCATTATAAATATGAGGGTTTAGTCTAGATATTGAAACTAATTTCAGATCTAAACTATTAGATTTAATTATCTCATAAAAAATCCAAAGATACGAAAATTTTAGACATAAAAATTTTTAGCATACATGTATTTAAAAATTCATAACATAAAATTTAAAAATAATTTTAAGATCTACAAAATGAATATGAATCATGATTTTCTGATCTAAATTCTTGATCCAAAAATCAAATTTTTAGATTTAAGTTTTAGATCAATTTGATTAAAATTTTCAAATATAGTGTGGTTCTTGATCGCAAAACTTTAGATCTAAAATTTTGATTCTTAATCAAATCTTTGGATTTGAATTTTTAGATCTAAAATTTTTAATTTTTAGATGTGATTTCAGATCTAAAAATACTTTCAAGATCTAAATTTTTAGATCAAAAATTAGAATTTTTAGATTTAATTTCATATCTAAATATGTTCAGAAAACCAGTAGCTCTGATACCTTTATTAGAAATTGTCATACAATCTCGGGTTGCATGCATAGGTTTTAAATTTTTTTAATTAATTCAAATAAATGGTAGCAAAGTTAAAACCCTAATCTAAGTATATATAAAAGACCATATTATGAACATGCAATATAGATTCACAAATAAAACCAAAATTATTAAGTAAATTGATTCTACTTATCCATTATGCTACTCCATCTTCATCAGATTGAATCCGGGAAAAACCCCGGGTTCTGCTAGAGTCATCAAATCGAATCTAGAAAAAACTTCTAGGTTTTACTAGAGCCATGCACGTGCCCAACCTCTGTTGGTATCTGTATAGAGATAACTTGATCTAAGTTTCAAGACCACTGGAGTACTAGCACCCGTTTCAGGACCACTGGAGTACTAGCACCTTGTAAGCCTCACTTCGATAGTTGAATCGAATCTCCTTTTATCTTTTTGATTTGTTTTCTCTACACTAGAAATCTTGAAATCGAGAATATATCTCTTCTCAAAAGATTAAGGAAAAAATCTATTTTTTCCTTTTGCATAAACCCTTCATACAAGATCAAGAATAAAAGGAGGGAAGGGGTGATAATAAATCTCTCTCAATTATTTTGTGTGGTGGAGAATTGGAAGAAGCATATGGGAGCAGGTTCTTGTGAGATTCTATCTCACATTAAAAACTAAGAAGAAATCACATGCCCCTCTCTAACACGCATCCCCATATCCTTCTTTTCTTATGCCAACCACCAATCTTTTTCTCCTTAGAGTCCCACCTAATCAAGAATTAAGATAAGTCATTAAATCAAATTTGGGCAATCGAGACCAGGAAAGAAGGGATTTTATTGCATTTGAAGGTCACTAGTTACATTGACATGATAAGGCTTAAGCTGGACTTGTTGCCGAAAAGAAAGGGGCGTTGAGACTTAAATGGATTAGGATAGAAAATAAGAAAAAAAATATAGGAGTGCCAAATCCTTTTGTGCGCCCACTTAAATTCCATGCCAATCTTAGGATTTCACATGAAAAATATGGCATGGCCCCTTTCTTTCTTACATGCCCAAATGGAGTTAAGACATGGGGAGGAGAGAGAATAATTAGTTAGTTAGGTAGGAATTAGTTCAACTAACTAACTCATTGTCCTAACTCTTTTAGAATTCTAACAAACCTAACTAATCATATTACGTTTAGGTTTAAATCTATAACTAATTAGGAATTAGTTATGCCAACTAACTAACTAATTTTTAACCAACTAGAAAACTAACTAACCTAATTCTTAACCAATTTAGGCTTAGGTTTAAATCAATAACTAATTAGAAATTAGATCCTAATCTAATTAGGACCACTAAATCTAAACAAAATAGATTAAACCTAACTGAATTAAATCAAATTTAATTCACCTAGAATTAGGTAATCAATTATATCAAACCAAATTGGCTTGCAATAATTATAATTAGGTTAGTCCAAAATCTAATTGGATGATTTCATCACCCAAACTCAACCAAATTAAATCCATTCAATTTGTATCAAGCATGATTATAATTAAATGATCAAACCATCTAACAAATTATAACTCTTATAATATAGTCTTCCTTGCTAAAATTAGTAGATGCCAAAATTAGCAGTTTTCAAATTTATAATCCTTAAAAATTTAGAGTTTCTAAATATGCAACTCTTACATATTTTGATCCAACAATGTGATCAGGTCAAACTTCTATTGTATGTAACCCCTCAGGTTTCATTCTATCTAGTAGTAAGATATACATGATCTTCATCATAGTATCATTGAACTCTTTCTATAGACCAGAACAATTCTAGCTTACCCTATCAAGGATCGTTGATCTGACATGATCCTAGTAGATTCTCATAATCCACCAATGATGCCTAGTAGCATGTAGTAACAATCCAGTAAAATAAAAGAAAGAACTCCTAGGTTTAGTTACTATATGATAGAGTTCTTCTATTAAGAGTCTTGACAGGATGTAGGTCATGGAAACTCATCAAAATCTAAGCATTTATTATATGCTAAATTTAATTAGCTTAAATTCAATATAAAACTCATCGAAACTTTTTTTCATCCTTCACCTATCATGGCTATGAGATTTTCTGGACTCAGCTTCTTAAATTATATAGAATTATACCTTAACTACTTAGATCGATAGATCTCCTATAAGTACACTCCCAACTCCTATAGTGAACCTACTATAGTCAATGAACACCACAAGAGTCTAAATAACTAGGGACGAATATTTTGTATTGTCAAACTACAGCAACCCACTATGAGTGGTCAAGGCATCATAGGTCAAAGAACCACTCATATAACTTAACATTGAGAAAGTTACTGACGAGTGAGTAGATATTTATGTGACTTTTCATGATGGTCATATTTAGTACCATCATTCTCTAATGACTATCTGTACTCTCATTCTACTATCTCCATACTATAGATTTGAGACTCGTCTATCCTAAAATGAAAGCAATCTGTGCATCAATCAAACCAGATCAATCATTATCTTCATGTTATCTTGTGATTAGGAGTATTTAGGAATTAATCTATGATGATACATGTCTTTAATTCTTAACTCCTGAGAATATGTATCATTGTTCATTAATTTCTTGGATAATACATGAATACATCATATATAAAAAAATTATCTAATTATAAAAATTAAATATAATTTTATATTCTAAAGTTAAAATATGTCAGCTAGATTAGCTTTTAGGGCACACATCTAATAATCACTATACATAAAATAATTTGATAAACTTGCATGAATGAAAAGGGGTACCAGGGAAGAGGTTATTCCCTTATCTTAATCATGTCAACATATTTCAAAGATAGCAAAATACTCTACAAAGTTGGTTGCATTCAATGCATTGTACTCCTACACTCACCTGCATGCCATACTAGTCTCCACACTCCTTGGTTATGAGGATAACCAACCCATATAGTACACAATGACCTATACTTAATAAATATCATTATTTCAAGTAACAATGTATCATTTAGTCACAAGCAGGTTTAAGAAGTACATAATAAATCATCCTTTATTGATCAGAAATAGTTCTAGGGATTTCATTAAAAAAGGTTCATAAAGGAAGATATACTTACAATGATGAATTGCCAAAAATAACCTTTATTTATTAATGAGTCATTTATAAATTACAATGAGCTCAAGTACTATTTTCAATCTAGATGATTGACTTTGAAATACTTTTTTTACTAATTATAATATAAAGTGGACTGATAATGAACTTTGTATGTTTGATCACATGGATACAAAATTTATACTATATGTACTATATTACTAAAATCCATATCTATGAAATTACTAATATTTGTAATCATAGAGAGATCTTATATCGATTAATTGTATGAAGATGGCTATGATTCAATGTTAGTGGTTTTAGCAGACCGGATTTGGACTAAAGATATTGTTTATTCAGGACATCTATATTTGTGACCACATAAGATGACTTAGCCTGAGAGTCATTTTCAAAAAGGCATATATATATTAAATATATTTTTATAAATATATAAATAATAATCAATATTATTCAAGTGAAAAAATGTTAGAAATTCTCTCAATATGGGCTTCCATTGATTATCAACTGATTTTGATTTTATTTTGAAATATAGGCTATGTTATTATCTAAGTAAATGGTTAAGGAGCTCACAAATTTTGTGATCATATTATTATTTGAGTCCAATTATCTTAATTATGTAATGTAACAGATATTGGTATAGGTCTGATTTGGTTAATAGGTTCTATAATGAATTGATCCATTGATATTCACTAATTAGACTAGGTCCCCTCTATATATATATTTGCCTGTGAAAATCTTAGGACATAATTCTTTATTTTATGCTCCTAAAAGGGCCGGCACATATTCTATTAAGGAGTAAGCATAAGGAGAAGAAGGAGATGAAGATCTATACCTATAGTTCTTGTTCTTTTCATAAATTGTTACAAGGAGCATAGATCTTCCAAGAAATTAAGGTACACTTGATTTAATATATTTTATTTAGTTTATTGTTTTGTATTCTGACCTTCTACATATGATCAAAGTTGAATCTTACATTCAATTCACTTTAAAGAGGAGTTCCTCGTGTATGTGAACTAGCACTATTTTCAGAAATGCCATCTTCATTAAAAACAACTTATTATAGAATCTATGTTTTGATCTATATATTTAACTTAAGTAAAATATTAAGCATCAAGAATATAACTTGTCTAAAAAAATGCATGAACTAAAATCAACCAAATCAACTTTTGAATTAATCAGCACAAGCTTGATTACTATGTTTTAGTTTGCACACATTTGACTCAACAAGATCAAATTAGTAACCTAACAACAATATCTCATCTAGTTTAAATCCAAATAAATTTAATTAACTTAAACTAATTATAAGAGTTGTTTGAGCTTTTTAGTTTTTTTTATCTTTTTGGAAAAAAGTTTGAGCCTTATAGTTGAAGTTACACAATAATTCAAGTCGAGTTTCAACTTAAGTTTAATGGTTGGCTTATACAAGAAAGCTCAACTCTTTTGTTTGGAAGAGAGTTTGGGGTAAAGAGAGATATCTTTAATAGGCATCCTATCAAATACTTTGCAAGTGGATACTAGGTTGGAGTATTTGACATACATGAAAATAAGAGTCCTCTGGTTGGAGAGATTGATGTCAAAGTCACTAGTGGAGAGGGCTTGGGCATGGACTTGGTGGTCATGGGGGGAGGGAGTTGGAGGCATTTCTAGACTTAAAGAGGGAAAAGAAGGTAAAGGATGGCTAATTGTGGAGGAGGAGGTGATGTGAAGGAGAACATCGGTATGATGAAGTCTAGTATAGAGGAGGTGATTATGGGTCTCCTAGGAGTGGTGATGACTAGCGGCGACATAGCTGGCACCGGTGACAAATTAAAGACTTAAGAGTGAGGTATGGGTAGGAGAGAAGAAGGGAAGGAGGATGAGGAAAAGCCTTTTATGGTGAGACTTTGGATTGAGGAGGTGGGGCTGTGAGCTACCTAGAAGTGGTAGGGCTGCATTAAGGGTGGTGGAAAGGATGGACTCATGAATAGGGTTAAAGAAGAGAGGGGGAAGGATGGATAAGGATGATATAGCTATTTTGACTACAAGTCTATAGTTTAAGTTACAACCATGCATCGAGCAACTTATAATACAAATTGAGTTACAGGCATCCAAACAACCAAATCAATTAATTGGTCCATACTAGTAACTTGAGCTATATGAGATTCTAGCTATGGAATTCTAAGTAGCCCTCTTCTATTTTTGTCAATTTAACACATATAGCAATGTAGGCCCTCTAACCAAAAAGGCAGCACCTCATTTGGTACATATTTTTTTGAAGTTGTTTTGGATTGTACTCCACAAAGTTCTAATAAAGCTTTTATAGGCCTAGTGGTGCTACAGGAAAAGGAAAGATGACTATTTTTCCCAATAGAGTGTTGGAAGATAGCGTAAGGCTGTTGAAGCTTTTAAAAAGTGTCATCAAGTAACGATGCTTTTAAGCATCGACAAATACATTTAAAAAATCCAATGTTTTTAAAAAATTTAACAATGGTTTGAAGTATCATTGGACTTCCCCATTTTTCTGAAATAACGACTTACCAGTTTTTTTGATGCTTTTAAACAAGCATCATTGGCATAAGGCTATTGAAGTTTTTAAAAAGTGTCATCAAGTAACGATGGTTTAAGCATCAGCTGTTGCTGCCTGGATCGTCGTGGCCCATAGCTGCTGATGGTGTCGGGTGGTCTGCGTCTGCCCGCCGGGATGACTCCGGTGCCTCGAGACCTGCAAGATAGCCAGCATCAATGACCCGGGCCGGAATTCCAGCGGAGGCACTCCGACGGTCAAGTCAGTAACGATCCAGGGGAATAGATCCTCCGGGTCGAGCCCCTCGGGATGAGATCCACGCTAGGAGGAGTGAGTGGAGTGTATGAGAGTATGAGTAAGCTGGGAGATGTGGTGGCCGAGGTGGTCTTGCCCTCCTCTCTGGCCTCTCCCCCTTCTTCTCTTTCCCTTTGTGGTGGATATGTTGTTAGAAAAATTGGGCGTTCTCTCTCTCTCCGTGTGGAAAAAATGAGTGTTACCTCCTTTTTGCTTATTCTGGCTGGATCCTTTCCTGTGGCTTGCCTCGAGGTTCTCCCATGCTGTCAGACATATATGACGAGATATCATACCATGAACGGTATGCCTTCTTTATTGGGTATCTAGGGAAGCTTCCACAAGCCTCTAACATTCTTTCGATTTGCCCTTCCTAGAAGCCTAGCAGGGCCTCGATTGTTGTGCCGCCGTTCTCGGGAATCACGCTCCTTGGTGGGATCTTTTTTCCAGTCGTACGGCAAGTCGGTAGGGGGCATAGTCCCCTGATGTGAGCTTCCTTTCTTCCTGGTGTGAATGGCGGCCATGGGCATTAATGGTGACGTGGCGGGTGCTATGTACAGTCCTCGGGGGGCCCGCCACTATCTCTGGATGGGAGGTGTTGCTTCCTTGGCGGTTGATGTTTTGATTTGCGTTGGGGGTCGAGCTGGGAAGATGGGGCCCACTCGTAGGGGACCCGCCTTGCGGCGGCTCGATTATGCGGAGAGGACCCGAGCTCGGCACCAGGCCAAAGGGGCCCAGCTTTGACTGAGCTCGGGCTGGCTGAGGTGCGCCCAGGCCAGGGGACCCGGCCTCGAAAGAGTCCCACATGACAGAGGAGGCTTGAGCTCGACTCCGGACTACGGGGCCTGACCTCGGGCTCGAGGGTCTACCTCTGGTGGGGTTTAAGCTCAGCTCCTACCTAGGCGCCCCGACCTGGCGAGTACCGACCTGGCGGAGGACAGAGCCCAGCTTCGACGGGCGGCCCCGTTGGCATCGGGGAGCTCAGCCCGGCGAAGGGGCCGATAGTGGGGATCCAGCATGGCGTCAATGAAGGCTCCACGTCAGGCTCCTTGCTCCACGTCAGCGATCCGGTCACATCATTAGCAAACACTTTTAAAAAGTCTGACGTTTTTAAAAAATCTAATAATGCTTTGAAGCATCATTGGACTTTTCCATTTTTCTGAAATAATGACTTACCAATTTTTCTGATGTTTTTAAAAAATTCGACGATGCTTAAAATATCATCAGACTTTTTATTTTTTCAAAATAATATCTCTCTAATTATTCTGATGCTTTAAAAAAGTCCAACAATGCTTTAAAGCATGGTTGAATTTTTCATTTTCTCAAAATAAAAAAAATTAATTTTTCGATACTTTTAAGAAGTCTAATAATGCTTGAGACTTCCCTCCTCAAATTTATGCTTCTCCTTCTCCCCCTATTCTCAAATTTTATGGTTATCTTCTTCCCCATCCCAAAATTATCTTTCCCACTGATCTTCCCCCTCATCTCCAAAGTTCTTCTTCTACTGATCTTTGCCCCCATCAACGAGGCCTTCAAGGCCAATGGCACCCTCAATGTCAAAAATCTCTCCAGCATGGAGCTCAGCACTGTCCTCCAGTACATCCCCAAATCCGCGCTCAAAACCAAAAAGAGCTAGATGCCCACCATGGCATCCACCATTGTCGGCAAGTACAACTCATCCATCGTCTCCCATGGCAATGACATCTCCCTTGGCACCGGTGTTGACACCTCCCGTGTTTCCATCACCATACTCGATGACCCCCCCAACTAGCACCTTCACTGTCGACAAGCTCCTCCCCTCCAAGCTATTTGGAAGAATGTCAGTCCCGGCAGTAATCCCCGTGGCACTGACAATGTCCCCAGCTTCTATCCCTACCAAGGAGGCCCCAATGCTAGCAGGATCTCCAGCGTCGGCCATACGTGGACAAGGTAATGAACAAGAAGTCGGCTACAATGAGGCTATTGGGGACATTGGTGATGGTCTCTGCATTAGTGGAGGTGGCCATCAGGGAGGCTACGGAGGGTGCTAATGTGGAGGACCTAGACATCGGCAACAGGAGCGAACCATACCAACTTTTTTAAAAAGGGCGGAGAAAATATCAAAATAAAAAAATTAATAAATAATTTAAATTAATTTAAATATTTTTTTTATAAATATTATTTGAATTATACTTATGTTATTTCATAAGATTAAATTCATCAATAATAAAATCTACCGTAAAATTTTTAGCTATCTCCTTATCGATATAAGTGACTAAATAATCGATAAAAATATCATTTTCCATCTTGTTGTACAATCTGGTCATGACAATCTTCATTATTGAAAGTACTCTTTTTATAGTAATAGTTAAAATTGGAAGAGTCATAAGTACCATGGATTTCTCGAGGATGTACATGCACCGACCGTGGTGGTGGCGGTATCGTGTCGAGTGGGCATGATGGGCACTCGCCCACCCATGCCCCCAAGACCCAATCATGCTATGCGATGGGTTCGTTACTAGAATAGTGCAAGGCTTTGATGCACATCGCAACACACCGATTTAATTATCTTAAAACTACTATTCTAAAATTAGGATAGCAGGAGCAAGGGTCGAATCCACAGGGACTTTTCTAATTACTTTGAAAACAATCGATATGCAACAAAAATTAAAATTTTAAAACTATAAAAGAAAATTAACAAGTAATCAACAGTAAAGGTAACTCAAGAAATGATCTATCCGATAGAGAGCACGGCCCGTATCCGTGAATCACGACCCGTCCCTTGTCGGGAATAGACCGATCTAAATGCTTAGTGAAATAACCTAAATATGATCTATCTCACGAGAGTACAGCCCGTACTCACTTGGAAATAGGTCAGTCATGATTAATTTCACTTGACTTACCTCCAAAGCTTTGCCCTAGCAACGCATCTGAATCAAAAATAAAAAAAAAAAAAAACAGAATATCAATTACTCGAATGACTTCTTTATTTCAAGTAAGAGGGAGTACATCAAACCAAAAATAAAACCCCTTTTCCAAGTGTAGCTCCGGACTCGGTTGATTTCGGCATGAAGATGGCACTGACCGGTAGAGAATAGGTCTGCTGGAATAAAGTCGGGATAAACATGGAATAGTTTTGGAATAATGGGAATAAAGTTGGAATAAGTGGAATAGTAGAAAATCAAAAGATCACAGGGAAGATTTTCTGGACTGTGACTAAACCGAGGGTTGGAAGAATGAACTATACTCTAGAATGGGGTCTCTACGACTAAGCTAGAGTGGTGGGAAAGTTTGCTGCTCTCTGTGGAATGGAGAAGAAGAAGTGTGCTGCTCTCTGTGGAATGGAGAAGAAGCAGCTCGAAGAAGGACACAGGGAAAAAAAAAACTGCAGGTGGCTCCTCACTGATCCCCCCTCGAATACCCGTCTGGCTTCCCTGGACCCCTTTATATAGGCTCTTCCTGCTCCCAACCCGCTCCCTCGATCCGACCAACCCGCTCCACTGTTGAAACAAACTTAACAGAGCAACGAACACCGCTCCACGGTTGCAACGAAGACGCTCCACGGTTGCAACGAAGACGCTCCATCGATCTCCAGCTCATCTGGTGATGCTCCAGACTCCAGAACCTTCGGTCCAACCCGGTTCAGTCCACCCAGCGAAAAGTTCGGTCCATTTTTGGTTCAAACCAAAAAATTCTCCCATGGCTGCAATCATCGTGAAGACCTTCCCGGCGGCGAGGAAAAGTGTACCGCCATCTTCTCCGGCCGGCGGTGGTCGTGGTAGGTGGTCCGGCGGCGTGAAACGGTGGTGCAGTGCGGTTCGGCCAAAGGAAAAAAAATTGAGAACCGCAGCTCCCTTTCGGAAGCATTTTTCCAGCCACCGAGGCTTCTCCGGTCGGCGATGAGCATGCCGGCAACCTCCCCGGCGGTAGGAACAGCTCTCCGGCGAGTCTCGGCGTGACTAGAGCATGGCGGTCCACGGCTCTGCTTCCGTGGACCGCGTTAATGGTGGATCGTGGCTCATGGTGCATTTGGTGGACCGAGCGGCTGGTCCACTATGGACCGACTGCTTTAAACTTCATGCAATTTTTAGTAAATTCTTCAGAAATTCATTTTGGGTCTGTTTTGAGTCCGATTCGAGTGCCGTTCATGCCGTTGGATTTCTAAAATTGGACTCTTCATGTTGGTGATGTTCTTTCCTATAAATGACATATAAAAGTATTAATTTTGGAGGAATAATGATATTTTAATATTAAATTAATACTTTTATATTTATGTTTAATGTAGTTATCAGGCTTCACCACACATGATGTCCATTTGTGTAGCGAGGCTGATGAAGGCCACCGAGATAGCAGTCGTAGGCCAGCACATCGATAATATCTAACCATGCATATGGTCAACCGTCTGGTCTCACTGTGTGAGCATTCTTGCTGATCACACCGCATGACAGGTCTGGCCGCCATCTTATCCATCAGTGCAGTGAATGTGTCACGTCCCGACCCCAAATTCGAGCCGGATGTGCAACAGATGGCCGTATGCCCTTATGTTTAGTTTTCCCTCGGACACACAAGGCCTGCATCATATCATAATTCTAGCAATAATTATCCAGCCAGGCATACACATAAATTTTAATTGGATAAACTAATTCAAATGTTCATATAACTAACAGCCACACACTTAAATTTTACCGAACATTAAATATAAAAGCAATAATGTCCACTATGTCCTAAGTTCCTCACTAACTGGCTTCCAAGCCCACATGTTCCTCTGGTCCCGAAACAAAAAAAAAATGTAAGGGAATAAAGTGAGTTCCCTAAATCCAGTAAGTTATCATAAATCTCAAGTACAAATCTATCATGAATCAAGAGCAAGATAACTTGAATAAACCAGTGCATAATAATAAACTAAACATATAATAAAATTAAGCCAATTCAGTTAAATTTTCATTATTAACCTCTTTTACTACTTTTTGGACAACTCACTTTTTAGGATGGCCATCCGCACTCACTCACCTAGTCTCTCTAACTATTGCCATGATCGGTTCGTGACTAGTCACGAAAGAGACTAGATCCTGTGTACATATACCGCTCATCGGTCATGCACTAGTGATAGCCCCACTGGACGTTCAAAAGGAAAACTAATTTTGAAATTACACGAGAAACATGCATCATCTGTATGTACCAGCGATCGCCCCACTGGCTAGGCTCACAAGAAAAACTAGCTCCTGTGTACACATACCGTTTATCAGTCATACACCAGTGATAGCCCCACTGGAGGTCCAAAAGGAGACTAGATCCTAACTCGTGTAATCATAGTCGGACTAGAGAGTGTCAAAAAACCAATTCAACCCATATACATGATACAGAGCATTTTAAACACATGTGTTTAACCTCATATCATATTAAGTCATCGATGTATAGCATAGAATGTATACAGTAAAATACAATAACATAATAATAATTAAGCTCACATCATGCATGGCAAAATATAATAGAGAGAGATGACTTATAGAAGAGCATCCACCAACTAAGTACAATTCAAATATTAGACCTAGTCTTCCAAGGACAACAATAATCCTGATCAACAATTTTTAATCATACAATTAATTTCTATAAAAAAAATTTAAAAAAAAACTAAATTATCATGGAACACCCTCGTCAATCCAATTCTAATACTGGTCCAGAATTTAACCCTTCCTCTTTTTTTTCTCTCTTCTCTCTCCTAACCGAACCAAACCCTCTCTAAAAGGAAGGTCGAAGGTTCAAGAAGGATGGTTGCAAGGAAGGAGGGGTCCGGCGGTGATCCTAACGACCGTCCAGCCACCTACCGAAAATCTCCAAAAAACACGAGACAAACTCTCACCGGTCGTCTCTACTCATGCCCACGCTCAAGAGGAAGACAAAGAAAAGGAAACTTATTGGTGAGGTTAGCATCGGATTTCGGCAACCACCAGAGGAAGGACGAGTTTCGAATTGGTCGAGGCACGTGAGGGGACCGTCCTTTATAGGAAAAGATCCCTATTCCCCATGCCTTCGACCCACCCTCTCCAAGCCTTCCATGCCTTAAACACTCCCTCCTCCAACTCCTCCGCCGACCAATCTAGTGGTCCGGTGCCCTAGCTGAGCAGGGGACTTAATCCCCTATTCAACAAATTTTTTTTTGCCTAGTTCAAACTAAAGTTGACAACCCAGTTGTTGGTTTTAGCCTGAATTTTGCATGGATCAGGCCAACTAGAAATTTAGGTTGGCCCTTACATTCTCCCCTCAAAAAGATTTTGGCCTCGAAATTTTAAAAAAAAATCTAAGTCTTTCGAAACTCAGATATACGTAATCCAATACTCATAAGTACCATTCTATCCAAATTCAGTAATCCCAATAAGAATCTCCATTCTTCTATTACAATACACTATAATATCTTTAGTCAACTACACTTCTGCTATGCACTCTAATATAAATTTTTAAATCATCAAATATCTTTCAATACCCTAATTCTATCCCACTCTCACTATTTATATCATCTTGATTTTAAGATAACCTGACTCTGATACCACTAAATCTATCATGCCCTGACCCCAAACCCGAGTCGGATGCATAACAGACGGTCGTATATCCTTAGATTTATTTTTTTCTTGAACAAACAAGGCCTGCATCATTTCATAATTCCAGCAATAATTATCCAGCCAGACATACACATAAATTTTAATTGGATAAACTAATTCAAATGTTCATATAACTAACAGCTACACACTTAAATTTTACTGAACATTAAATATAAAAGCAATAATGTCCACTATGTCCTAAGTTCCTCACTAACTGGTTTCCAAGCCCACATATTCCTCTGATCCTGAAATAAAAAAAAAATGTAAGGAAATAAAGTGAGTTCTCTAAACCCAGTAAGTTATCATAAATCTCAGGCACAAATCTATCATGAATCAAGAGCAAGATAACTTGAATAAATCAGTGCATAATAATAAACTAAACATAATAATAAAATTAAGCCAATTCGATTAACTTTTCATTATTAACCTCCTTTACTACTTTTTTGATAACTCACTCTTTAGGATGGCCATCCACACTCACTCACTTAGTCCCTCTAACTATGACCACGATCGGCCCGTAGCTAGTCTTAAAAGAGATTAGATCCTGTGTACATATACTGCTCATCGGTCATGCATCAATGATAGCCCCACTGGAGAAAAACTAGCTCTGAAATTATACGAGAAACATGCATCCTCTGCATGTACCAACGATGGCCTCGCTGGCTACGCCCGCAAGGAAATCTAGCTCCTGTGTACATATACCGCTCATCAGTCATACACTAGTGATAGCCCTACTAAAGGTCCAAAAGGAGATTGGATCCTAACTCGTGTAATTATAGTTAGACTGGAGAGTGTCAAAAATCAACTCAACCCATATACATGACACAAAGCATTTTAAACGCATATGTTTAACCTCATATCATACCAAGTCATCGATGTATAGCATAGAACGTATACAATAATATAATAACATAATAATAATTAAGCTCACATCATGCATGGCAAAATATACTAGAGAGAGATAACTTGTAGAAGAGTATCCACCAACTAAGTACAATTCAAATTCTAGACTTGGTCTTCCAAGGACAACGATAATCCTGACCAACAATTTTTAATCATACAATTAATTTATATAAAAAAAACTAAAAAAAACTAAATTATCATGGGACACCCTCGTCAATCCAGTTCTAATTTTGGTCCAGAATTTAATCCTTCCTCTCTTTCTTTTCTCTCTTCTCTCTCCTAACCGAGCCGAACCCTCTCTAAAAGGAAGGTTGGAGGTTCAGGAAGGATGGCTGGAAGGAAGGAGGGGTCCGGTGGCAATCCTAACGACCATCCAGCCATCTATCAAAAATCCCAAAAAAATATGAGACGAACTCCCGTCGGTCGTCTCTGTTCATGCGCATGCTCGAGAGGAAGATAGAGAAAAGGGGACTTACCGGCGAGATCGGCGTCGGATTTTGGCGACCATCGAAGGAAGGACGAGTTTCGAATTGGCCGAGGCATGCGAGGGGACCGTCCTTTACAAGGATCCCTATTCACCATGCCTTCGACCCACCCTCCCTAAGCCTTCCATGCCTCAAATACTCCCTCCTTCAACTCCTCCGCCGACCAATCCAGCGGTCCTATGCCCTGGCCGAGCAGGGGACTCAATCCCCTATTCAGCAAAATTCTTTTTTCGCCTAATTCGAACCGAAGTCGGCAACCCAGTTGCCGGTTTCAGCCCGAATTTTGCATGGGTTAGGCCAGCTAGAAATTTGGATTGGGCTTTACAGAATGGGACAGTGTTAGCTACGTGCGATGGTTTCGGCTATGGCAAAATTTTGGAAATGGATATCGGTCGAGCGATAAAAAGAAATTTCTTTATCTTCTCCTAAGAAATTATGAAAAAGAAAAAGAAAATTAATGAAAATGAAAGATAAAGTTGAAAGTGATCCAACTTCCAAGTAGAAAAAGCTAATTTATGGTATATATTTTATTTTAAAATTATTTTCAATATTTTTCGAGCTATATTAAATAACTCCAATTTTAAGAGGGTCAAATATGACAATACATATATATATATATATATATATATATATATATATATATATATATATATATATATATATATATATATATATATATAATTTTACATAAAATTTTAACCTATAAAATTTTTTTAAAAATTAAGGGGGCAAGGCCCCCCCCCGCCCCTTCGATGGTTCGCCCCTGGTCGGCAGGGAGGTCGGAACGAAGCTGGAGGACGAGGATGTCGGGATCGTAGGAGAAGGACAAGCTGGTTGGAGCGGCGGGATTGAGGCGGGTCTCATGGAGGGGGAGGTGGTGTGAAACAATGATTTGACACTCAGGTAGCGATGACAGCGAGGCCGGCGAGGAACCGGCGATGTCGGCAGTGGAAAGAATGCACGGGTCCACCATGACACAGCAGAGGCAAGGGTAACCAAGATCAATCTGGATCCATCATCTTCATTGACATTCCAGCTCGGACTATCACTGCCGACAACCTAGCCAAGCTTGTCTATTGGCTAGGAAAACCTATATTTATTTTTTAAAAAAATAAATCTATCAATGCTTTAAAGTGACGGTATATTTTTAAAAATATTGGAAAAACTTCTGACTACTCTTGTATAGCTGATGCTTTGTTAAGCATTGGAAAGCCATTCAGTGATGTTAATCAGCATCCGAAGAAGTCTATTCTAGAATCGCCATTTCTTTCCTTTCTTGTAGTATGATCTTCAACGACAAGAGCAACCTAGCACCCTACTAGAACTTGCAATTGTCTTGAGCATGTTGTCTTGAGCATGGTTGGATTAGCCATTTGACAACCTAAACAAAATGCAAGTTGTCTTGAGCATGGTAAAGTAGAGCTTGGTTGCCCTCCTTTCGATTTTCACTAAAGGAGCTAGACATGGCCCAAATGGCAAGCCGTCAAACAAAATCCACAGCCGTCAATAACAAATGTGCAGACCTCTCTCAGTCCAAGTGGCTCTCGCAGCAGTTGGGAACAAAGCAATAAGAAATATACTTCTTTTCAAAAAAAAAAAAAAAAAAAAAAAGCCTGAAATGCTCCTGCTCCTGCTCCTGCTCATGAATGTGAAGTGAAAATAAATATGCAACAATCTTGGAGACATAAATGATACATGAACCACAGTTCAGGTTTGGAAACTGCTGCTTTTAGGAAAGAATACTGGATTTAGATCTGCCGGTTTTCTTGATATTTCCCCAAATAGTTCAAAAATAAAGCTTGTGATCTACTAAATAGAATTTACTCAAACCTGAACAGTATGAATCCATTAAACTCAAAATATCAAACACAGGCTCAACTACACGAGAATATGATGCATGGTGATTATTTTTTTATATTTTTGAGGAGGCACAGAAGCAAAAGAAGGAAGAATATAGAATTGTATTCACACTAATTAGATACTGAGAGCATAATCAAGTTTAGCAGCAAGATCAGCTACATATATATTTTTTTATTTTATTTTTTTTTGGCACAAAGCTACACTTTTTTTTTTGCACTCGATCACCCAAACAATCCAGAATTACATACGGAAACTTGCATGCCGATAAACCCGAGAATTCTGGCTTAGAATACAGATGGAGCTTTAAAAGTGGAGAACTTACTGGCCAAGCGCAGCAGCTTTTCCCCAGCCACTAGCTAATTTTTCCTTTAAAATAGAGATAATTAAATTGATTGTGAGAGAAAGAGAGAGAGAGAGAGAGAGAGAGAGAGAGAGAGAGAGAGAGAGAGAAATAATGATCTCTCACAGCCATAGTCATAAAACCTCATGACTTCATCTTAATATTAACTCGCGACTACCCTTGATGCTTCCTTAAGGTTGCGAAGAAGAGAAAAGAATTCAATCGATACACTCCGCTGACCAAAACCTAATATTTCCAGTTCTTTTCCAATTGCATTCGCCATTGCCTCGACTTCCAAGAACTCGAGGTTTAACCCCAATTCTATATCCTTGCTACTTTTCGAATGCCAGCAGTTTGAAAGCCATTTCGTTTCAATCCCAGAATCTCTAGTCCAATGAAGAGAGGAGGATAAGATGTGATCGAGGCGCAAACAAAGAAAGAGGGCGAGAGGGAAAGCAATAAACCCTAACTACGTCATTCCAGATGCACAAACCCTAACCTAGCTGTTTTTTCTTTCTTTTTCCCCTCCGGACTCCAAGGAAGGGATCCCTCACACCCTAGCTCGCCGAAACACCAGACCAATCAGCGAGGCTCGTCCTCTCTCCTGCCAGCAGCGGCAGCGGCAGCGGCGGCCGCCGGCGAGCCTGACAAGGCGGCTAGCAGGTTGAGGTGGCCCTGCACCATGGGGAGGTAGTTCCCGACCCTCGCCGCCGACGCCTCCCCGACGGACTGCTCAGCGGCGGCGAAGCTCCCGGAGAGCGATGCCGGTGGCACGACCGTCTCCGGCGCTGTAAAGCTCCACGCCTGCCCGAAGTCCTGCCGGGACGACAGGGCCCAGAAACCGCCCATCGGCCCGATTCCGACACCGCCGTTTTTGGCGGCGTCGTCATCGTCTTCCCCGAGGCGCTTGCCGGGCATGAAGTGAGCGGGGGCGAGGTGCTGGGGTTTGTGGTCGAGAGGGGCGGAGAAGGAGGGGGAGATGGAGGAGGAGTGGCGGAGCGAGGCCGCAAGGGTGGAGAAAGAGGCGGGGGTGGTGCCGGTTCCGGTGGCGGCGATGATGGAGGGCTCGGCCTGGCGGAGGAGCCACTCGATGGTCTGGCCGTCGGACTTGTGCCCGAGCTCGCGGGTCAGCTGGAAGACCCGGGCGGCGCAGACGATCGGCATCCGGATCCGGCGGCCGCGGCCATCCACCTTGCTGTGCCGGTCTTTCAAGGGCGCCTTCTTCACCGCCAGCGGGACTCCGTTGCCGTTACCGTTGCTCCCCGCTGTCATCTGTGGGCACTTCTGTGAGTGGCCCGTCACCGTCACGACGCCTCTCATGGCCCTCGTGGATAATAGAATAAGATCGGAATAGAGTAGAATAGAATGGAAAAATAGAGTCGAACGAACAGCGCGGACAGCAAGAGAGGAGATGGGTTGGAGGGGAGAAAAGATTGATGATGGAGGAGCGGGAGGAGTGGAGATCACAGAGGCAAGAGCACATGGGCTCGAAGGGACCCATTCACCGCGCATCGATCACGATCATTAGCGGCACCGGACACGGAACAGGGTTTGGATTTTTGGTGTCGGTCACTCTCGATGACCCGGTGATAGCCGGTCTGGCCGTATTTATCTGAGGTAGGTCCCAAGAATAATATGTTTGGTTAGAAGGAGGTTGATTCTATCGTAGAAACAAGAACCATGTGATTTCCGTTCAAGTTTTTTAATTATTAAAAAAATTATATATATATATATATTTTAATTTTAGAGGAATAAAATATTTTATTTTTTAATATTTAAATTTTATTTTGATTTCGACTTTGATATCGAACCAAATATACAAGGAATAAGATTTTTTTTTTTTTTTTTTAAAAAAAAAATTATTCGAATTTCTTGATTTTTTATTATGATTTCGATTCTTATAAATTACAAATCGTGCCCTGATATTTGATTGATATGGAATGGTGAACCGCTGGTCCGGATGGCTGCCATGAACGAGTCCTCGTGTGAGTACCGGGTGGGTGACTGCAGGGGACCGTAAATATGGATATTTTGCCAGTATCGATGTCATGCCAGGAGTGGCTTCTAATGATCCACGTAGGGTGAAGGTACGGAACGGGATGGGAACGATGCACAGCACCCGCCAACGCCCAAGCAAACACGTACACTCGCTTTGCTGCACTCTCCTCCATGGATCATCTCAATTCAATTCCTTACCGTTTCTTTCTTTCTTTTTCTTTTTTTTTTAAATTTTAAAATAATAAAAATAAAAAAATAAATTCGAGGTAGCCATATGCGCAAGCTTTCTTTCTTTCTTTTTTTTTTATTTTTTTTAAATAATAAAATAAAAAAATAAATTTGATATAGCTATATCCGCATGCTTTCATCTCATCAAAATTTAATTGATTTGAGGTACTGGATCTTTATGATCTTTTTTTTATTAAAAAATAAGTATTTCGATATGATACTATTAAAATATCGGACGGTCAGGATGGAAAAATAAAATTATGATCTTTTTATTTATTCAATTGGTAGTCTATTTCAAAGAATAAATTTTAAATTTAACTTAATTTTTTATAAATTAATATCTCGAATTTATAATCGGTTGACTATAAAATAAAAAATAAATTGGGTGTAACCACCCGCCGGGCCCTTTGCGACCCCTTTGAAGCGGGGATGGTACGTTCACGGGCGGTCGACGAGACCGGGGAGAGGGAAATGGCAGGTAGCATTCATTTTACCTGGACGTACAGATCCGCCAGAATGTCATTCCACTCCGGTCAACCTGGGTAATTTTCCGGTTCCGGTTCCGCGACCGCATCCATTAGAGCGGCAGCGTATGGGAGAAAGGGGAGGAATTGGAACGATGCCATCAAATGCATGACAGGAGAGAGAAACCCAACTGTGATTGGACGGGAGAAATGGACAGTTTGGGGGGACACGTGGGTAACAAAAACCCATGCTATCTTCTTTGTTGCAGTTAAAGTAAAGTAAAAAAGAAAATTAAAACTGACAGACTCGGTCGGGAGCCCTTTTAAGGGAAGTGGTTCGGCTTTGATGCCATGCGGAGAAACTAGCGTCCTTTTTCCAGGCTATTCTGACGCCATGGTCGCGAGGGCACTCACCAACGCCGTAGGATCCACCCACTCTCTGGCGCTCCATAGCTTCACCTACCGCCAAGAATCACGACAACGATGGCGCGTTACGAGCTTTCCATTTTCTAGAGAGGAGGTGGTAAGCGCACCATGGGAATTCCCGGATCTTCGATTACCTTCATGGCATGTTGGAGATGCGCGCGACGTATTTGGCCATTTCCATAAAATTGTACCGGAAATTATTATATATGCTTCGTAGATTGGCTGTGTTCATTTAAATATACTCATGTGTCAACTAATTACCATCCAATCCGAACTATTAATTTTTTTATTTATTTATTTTTTTTTTGTGCATTTCGAAGAGTAAGATCTAGATTGAATTTAGATAGATTTTTTTAAAAATGTAATTTAATAGATCCGTTTCTTATAAAATTTTCAATCTAATTTTATAAAAATATCTAAATTGACTCTTAAAAAAATATCAAGAAATATGAAGGTGCCATAGAAAATGATACCGAAAAATTTTATTGAACGTAGGTGCATTAACTCAGGGATAATTTTAGATGCTCTTGACCTTGACATGGGAATCAGCATAGAAATTATCAAAATAATACTTAAAATATTTTGGATTTGTAGTGTCGTCCCATAATTATTTATTTATTTGTTTATTTATTTATTTTTTCAAAGAGAAGTCAATTACAATCTATTTACAAATTTTATGATATTTTTACAAGTTGGTTACAATCAACTTATAAAACTTATATATATAATGAAATGTAATATGATACATTTTTTTGGTGGTTTGTTTTTTTTACTAGGAGTAGTTTGGGCGACGGCTAGCAATTGATTTTGACCCACAACCTACATTTACTTGGTCAAAAATACAAGTCAAAATCAATTCAAACCGTGAGCTAAACTCATCAAATAATATTTGAACTAATTTTCATTGAGATACTAAAATTACAATAATTTAAGTGTCAATTACTCATCATGGACTATTTCCAAAAAGCGACGACGTAATTGTTAAGTGGCGTTATTAAGAGCAGGCTGATTGATTTTATCCACAAAATCGTTGAATACCAAGGCACCTTAGTCAGGGATGGGATATATCATCAAAGTTAGGCGGACCAAAAGGGGACATCGACCACTGCCAATGATATACCAATCCTGATCGAATGGATGGAAGTATGCCGATCGAGTAGATTAGACCAAGAATTTATAAGAAACAATGATACATTTGGAGGATGTATAGTGTGAGCTAATTATGGGTATATTAAACAATATTGGTGGAAAATCAATCGCAAGACAACTTCCAAGTATTATAACATAGAAGATAAGGAAGATACTAAAAATTTGAAGTTAATTATGATAATTGACAAACAAAGAATAGACGTAGTGGTAGTAACCAACCAGGATATGCAGTGAAATGGAGAAATTATATGTAACCAAGCAGTTGGGCAAGAGGACAAGTTAATGGAAGATGTATAAAAATAAAACTATAAACGCAAAAGAGGACCCCAAATGAATAATGAAATTGGCAATTTGATTTTATCTTTTATCTTTTCTTTTTGACTTTCTTTCATTAGCTTTTAATCTTCGATAATACATAACATTTTGATATTTAAAAGTACCTAAAGTTCAAGATAATTCAACCCATATGTATTTTTCTCTTTCGACCTGACGACAACCAGCAGCATACTCGCACAGCCCTTAAAAAAATTGAAGGAAATAACATCTTGATGCTTCATATTCTTACTTTTTATGCTTAAATATCTATATAAATAGATGTTAAAATAATTAATATAATCATTTTGTATTCTTTATCAACGAAATGTTTGATTATTTTATTCAATTTTAAATTCCTATACGTAAAAAAACGACCCAAATAAAAATTGTTTCATAAAAGTATGGTGAAATCAATCTAAATTAAAGTGAACCTCCAAGCTCCTTCAGATTTTTGTCATCATTCCTCCTCACCAAACTTACGAAAAGAACAAGCTATGATGAAATAATGACGGTTTAAAAAATTGAACTCATTTACATCCATATATAATACATGAAAGGAAGGTTCAGAACTCCGTCATAGAAATACGTGTCACCATTTCAAGTGAGGCATGTGTCACCATTTCAGGTCGTAGGTACACGTGTTGTCATGTAAAGTGCCCCCCTCAGAAAAAAAAAAAAAAAAAAAAAAAAGATGACTTGATGTGTCAAGAAAAAGATGTGCATCTTAGGATGGTGCTGTGTCACGTGCAACGGTCCGCATCGGCATCATGTTATGTCCATGTCAATGCCATGTGAGCATTATCGTTGTGTCATCATCTGCACAGGCTCTGCATGTCAAGGTTCAACAAATCCAGGAAGAGAGAGAGAGAGGAGTGAGAGAAAAAATCCAGAAAACAGCACCTTTATTGTCCAGCAGGACAATCCAAGAGCGTGAAGAAATTAAATTTTTTAAAAATTCAGGCAAGAACATATTATTTTTTGAAAGATTATGAAATGGATATTTAGCAAAAAAAAAATATATATGTAAACTTGAGCTAAATATGATGTAAATGAAATGTGGGAAACAAGGTAAGCAAATTATAAATACAACAAAATTTATAGTGATTCGGTACAATTTCAGCACCTACATCCACTCTTCGAGTCTTTCTTGAAAATTCATCATAATTTATGCAAATTAGAGTTGGATAGTTTTTCTAGGCTCATGATCCAAAATTTCAGTTGATTTTACACATGATTACTAACTACAACATAACTTCAAGCCGAGCCTTGACGTATAAGCCAATTTAAAATCTTAGATAAGTCTATCCTTTAGCTTCAATCTTGAGTTGAAGCAAGTTGTAGCAAAAGAAAAGAAGTGAGCACAATACAAAATAAAAGCTCCTTTAATGGGCATAAAAAATTCGATGAGGCTTGAGGAATCTTTATGTGAAAAGCCTTTTCAGTTGGAGAGCTTGTCTTCTTGCTAGAAAGCTATCGATGATTTGATGATTTAGGTGGTTGGATAATGATTACACTCTATTCAATACTTGTTGGCCTTTTCTCTTGGTTTCCGATTCTCGCTTAGACCTCTTTTTCATAATTTTTGATGATCTTCAATGTGTATTTATAGATTTTTAAGAGCTCTAGAATTTCAAAATAACTATTTCTAGCTGTTGAAAGGAAAAAGCTAGCTATTGGAGAAATTCATGCACAATTCTGCACATTAAGAGTTCTAGAATCTCAAAATAACCGTTTCTAATTATTGGAAGGTAGAAACTAGCTATTAAAGAAATTTCTTTATAGTTCCTCACAATCTGCAAAACTAATTGTTAAGCTATTAGTAGGTCTCGAGTCGACTTAAATAATATTTAAGTTGACTTAGATTTCATTCGAGTTTACTCAGCTTCATTTAAGTTTGCTTTCATCTTTTTTTTGAAAATAATAGTTCTCTATTGTTTTTGAAATAGCAACTTATAGTTAATTCAGTTCCAAATTGAGTCAACCCGGATGCCGACTGAGGTTACTTGAATTTTAGCCAAAAAAAATAGCCTCTCTGCTCCTTCATTGACTCAAATGCATATCTAAGTTGACTCAAATGTATGCCGGTTGAAACTTTTGCATGCCAGATTTTTTGTTGCTTCATTTATTTCTGCGGGGTTGACTCAAATAGGATTAAAGTAGACTCGAATATATGCTAGTTAAAATTTCTACATGCCAAAAATAATTTCTTTAGGAAACAAGTGTGTACTTTGTTTTTTCTTTTAGCATACTTCTTAACCTTGAATTCCTTGTACTTTCAGACAATATGTGAGATTTAAAAAAAAACCTTGTTGGATTTCAATTTTATTCAATTAAGTTTCAATTCTTTAAGGTTCAAAAGCTCCTTGAAACATTTTTCTCAATAAACCATTAGTCCTGTTGGGATATCCCGGTTCAGCTACGAACCGAACTCCGGTTCAACTGGTCGAAGCCCTTTTCTCCGGACCACGGACTTCGGACCAAGGAAGGGACAGGCCAACTGCAGGCAACCCAAGGCTTCTTACCGAACTACAACATCCGAAGGCCAGATCTTCGGATAACGTCTTCGACCTCGGCCGAAGACCAAGTTTCTCATCGACTTCCGAAGTCACACTCTTTGGCCCCTGCCATAGACACGATCTCCTGCCATGGAAAAAATACCAAGTCTTCAGCCCACGCAAGGGGAAACCCGAAGATGGGACCACAATCTGGCCCAGATAGGCAACAGTAACCAACGGTTACAATCGACACTCTCCATGCCACGATCATGGCACGCAACTCCAGCTGTCACGCCTCCGATCTGGCCGGAACCGCTTAGTGATAACCCACGATCGCCAATCATGGAAAAATTGACTCCCCAAAATCACTGAAAAAAGAGCGGGCCACAGGCCGAAGGCCTTCTTTTAAATAATGGTAAGAAGGATGGCTCGAAGAGGACGCTCACATACACATTCACAGATTCGCCCATACTCTAAGAGCTTTTCTCTCACACTCTCGATACCCTTTCCCATTCTGTGGCTGGGATCCGACACTGACTTAGGCATCGGAGTGTCTCCCGCCGGAACAACTCCGGATCTATTTTGCAGGTGAATCAGGGAGCGGTCCTGTAGTGCAGCAGCTCCGACCGGCTGATTCAGGGACTCCACGCCAACAGATTAGCATACCAAGAAGGGGGGCGTTAGCACTTTTCAAGCTCCCTCCTAGACAAGGGGAAGTAAAAAAAAATTCTTGATGGCGAGAGAAAAGGCTAAAATAGCTTCTATAAGCCGAAGTCGTGCTCCATCCCAGGGGGACGCACCCCCTGGGGAGAACGATATCCCACCTCCCATAGTTGTTGTGGGACTACAGTAATTTGAAGCCCTTGTGAACCAGGTCACCAACCTCACGGCCATGTTCAAGACTTCCAGAATAGAGCCTTTCCGGTGGGAAATCCACCGGCCGCCTCCAGACATAGCTCTCGGTCCCGAAGGAGGAGAGCTCAACGAGAGGATTCTATGCATCCCTCACCCCGTTCTCGGCCCTCTCCCGAAGGTCGAACTTTGAGATTGCCTAGGACCGCCGATTCCCCGCAAAAAGAGAAAAGGCCTAGGCAAACTCTCTCACCCTCATTCGAAGACTCCACCTCTATGGAGAGAGCGCCGAAGTAGACTCTCGATTATGACGGAAGATTCAGAGCCATCGAATCAGAGATGGCAAAGGTGTGGGAACAGAGAATGCGGGATCTGAAGGATTCCGATGATTTGATTATAGGTGATCTACGCCCACCATACACCGACCGTATCATGGCCGAAGTTATTCCTTGGCACTTCAGGGTTCCCCAGATGGAATCCTACGATGGCACCTCCGACCCCCTCGACCATTTGGATAGCTTCAAAGCCCATATGATGATCCAACCGGCTACCTTGAAGAAGTCCTCTCGTATGTGGTACTCGAGCCTGCGCCCAGGTACCATTGATTCTTTTTCCGAGTTAGAAAAACTGTTTGTCTTGCATTTCAAGACTTGCCGCAAGACTCCATGGAATACAGACACACTGTTCCTCATTCACCAGAATGAAGGAGAAAGCCTGCGAGACTACATCTCCAGGTTTAATGCAGCCACGCTTGAGATCCCTGATCTCAACAAGCACGTGGCCATGTCTGCACTAAAGAAGGGGCTTCGTACCTCCAGGCATATCTTTTCCCTGGATAAGAAGTTTCCTAAAAGCTACACTGAGCTCTTGTCAAGGGCTCAGAAATATGCCGATGCTGAAGAGCAGGCGGCAAATTGATGACTGATCGAAGGAAAATCCCCTTCAAAAAAGAAGAATGACAGGGGACAAGGTTCCCAAACTTTCAATAACAATGGCGGCAAATATACAGACCGTCGAAGAAGTCCTCCCAGGCCTAGAGCATCGGGAGGAAGATTCGACTCCTACACCTCCCTCAACCTCCCTCGAGAGAAGATCCTCATGAAGATAGAGAAGGAGAACTATCTCCAACGGCCCCATCTTATGAAGGTTTCCTCTTCCATAAAGAATAGGAACAAATACTGCCGATTCCACCGGGACCACGGCCACAACACTGAAGAGTGCATCCAACTGAAGGATGCGATTGAGGATCTCATCAAGAGAGAGTACTTGGGATGGTACATTGATCGCCAAGGACCTCAGTCGGAAGCAACTCTTCCCCAGCCACCTCCCGAAGAGGCCGAATTGCCAAATCAAAGGCCCACCAACGAAGGTGTAGGGATGATACACCGACCCACCGACTGGAGAAGGGATGAGGGCGATGCTCCAAAGCGACTCAAGGACAACAAATCTATCCTCTTCTCCGATGACGACCTTGCAGGAGTTCGGCTCCCACATGATGATCCCCTTGTAATCTTGGCCGTAGTGGCCAATTATGATGTACAACGAATCCTTGTTGATGATGAAAGTTTGACTGATGTCTTGATTTACGATGCATTCTCCAAAATGTGTTTGCCTAGACATCAACTATGAAGATCCCTCATACCGCTCTCCGATTTCGGGAGCAACCAAGTTTATGCCGAGGGAGAAATAGTGTTGCCTGTAACCCTTGGCACTGAACCTCGACAGAAGACACTGTCGATCAACTTCATAGTGGTTCGGATCCCCTCGGCATACAACATTATTCTGGGGTGGCCTGCCTTGAACAAGTTCTGAACCGTGATCTCTTCTCACTACCTCTTGGTGCGCTTCCCCACCAGGAACTGTGTCGAAGAAGTTAGAGGAAACCAGAGGACAGCATGGCAGTGCCTGATGATCGAAGACAAGCATTTCAATGATTCAACAACTCCGGATCAGCTTGATCAGAGGGATGCAACCACAAGCCTTGGTGAGCCCATAGAGAGGACCATCCTAGTACCTTTGACAGAGGAAGACCCCTCCAGAGTTGTGCAGATCAGGAGCACACTTGATGAGAATACCAGAACGGAGTTGGTCCGTTTCCTCAAGGACAACGCCGACATCTTCGCTTGGTCGGCTTCAGATATGCTAGGGATTCCTGCCGAAGTAATTACTCATCGACTGAAAGTAACCCCTGGGTATAAGCCTGTTGCCTATGTGGCTTTTTTCAAGAGGGGGGTGAATTGGGAATTACAAAATTTCTTGCAATTATGTGCATAAGTAATTCCTTTTAGTGGTTAAGTGCTATGTTAATCAAAAATAAGTGCGGAAGCTGAAAAGTAAATCAAGCACAACACAAACAAGGCTAATTTATAGTGGTTCGGAGCAACCCAGCTCCTACGTCCACTATGCAAGTTCACCACTCGGGATTTTCACTATATTTTCCAAACCGGAATATAGTCGGATTATTTTACAGGCTTACAATCCCAACCTCTACACTTTGGTTTTTAAACCGGGCTCACCAAAGAAACCCACTCTAGGTTTTCACAGGCTCACCTAGAACCTCTACACTTTGGTTTTGAAAAGGCTCACCAAAGAAACCTATTTGGTTTTTACAATCAGGCTCACCAATAACCCAAATATTCTAAGAGAAGAATAAAAAAGCAACAAAAATTGACAAACTCAGTTGTCGGGTGGTTGCCGATGCAGCTCGAGTGAAGCTCCATTGAATGCTCTTTAATGCACTTCAATGGCTTCCTTGCTTTCCTCAAAAGATGCTTCAAGCTTCTGATAAGAGTTGATGAAGGCTTGAAGACTGACTTCAAAGCTCACGTGCTCTCTCCTATTACTTCAATAAATATTCAATAACTGTTCATTAACTCATTAGTCTCTCCAAAGATGTTCTCATACCTCATTTATAGAGACTTCAACTGCCTTCCCTTGATTTTGAACATTGTAGACCGTTAGGAAGTGACAGGTTACCGTTGGAGCACTTTTGGATTTCAAAAACAGAAAACTGGAACTAGCCGTTGGAGGTGACCCCGTCATTCCAGTCAGCTCGGATATTCTTCGAGTCAGCTCGGATCAAGTTCGGGTCGGCTGGGTTGAACACCAGTCGGCTAGGTTCCATAGTTGAGAAAATGGTTCACTCTGAACGAGTCGGCTAGGATGAAATCCAGTTGGCTCGGATCCCTGAGATTCTCAGAACATTCTCAACCATGTTCTGGACGAGTCAACTGGGCCTTGGTGCCAGTCGGCTGGATCTGTGTGCCAGAGAACTTCTTTCTTGTGCCAGTCCGTAGTCGGCTGGTTCCTCCATCCAGTCAGCTCGAGAATGGTTCTTCAGCCAGATTAAATTCAATTCTCCAAAACTCTTGTGCCAAGCTTTGAAGACTTCCTCAAGGTCTTCTTACAATAAAATTAAGAAAAATTGAAGATTGAAAACTATTAGAAGTAACCCTTTATCTTTGATTCAAGTAGGAAATTTTTTGTTGGGTTCTTCTTTACAAGATTCTAATCACTTACAACTTAATACAAAACAATAAAGATTGCAAGGTTTAGAAAGTATGTCAATGTAGTTGTCCTACAAAAACTTGTCAACCATTTGAAGAGTTGTTAGATAACCAAATGTATGCTCCAATATTTTGTTATCATCAAAATCACTTTAGGGGTCAACAATCTCCTCCTTTTTGATGATGACAAAACACTGGACATAAAAAAAATATATTCTATTCACAAGTATAGATGTGTATCATAGTAAGCATTTACACTTGTTTGATGTATCGTAATATTAACTGTATTCTCAGATGTATATCAATATATGCTATACAGTTATACACAAAGCCAATTTTATAAACTGTAAGTGTCAGAGAATAATTGCTTGTATGTAACAAGCAACATTAAGTATTGACAGTTAGATGTAATAAGTAGAGAGCATCATAGTAATCATTGAAGCAAATTAAACATGTAAATTAATCATGTATATCTCCCCCATTTTATAAAATTTCTAAATAATATGAAATTTCTCTAAATTTCTCCCCCTTTATCATTCATTTGAACAATTTAGCAGAAAAGTTATGCAAAAATCATTCAAAAAATCATTAAGCTCCCCCTGTCTAATTAACTTCAGCAGTTCTATTCCAATTCATTAAGTTTCTTCTTTCATGCACTCTATTGTATGATAGTTCTCCCCCTTTTTGTCATCAAATCAAAAAGGTTAAACAATTAAACTCAGATTTTAAATATATTGAGAATGTATTAAGATTTGTTTGAGATAATTTTACTTTCTCAAAATAGAGAGAGAATTCTATTTAAACAATATAGAGAGTGTTAACAGGATAAAAGAAATACACATAAGTATCCAAAAAGATGTTCATTGCATTTCCATCAAAAAAAATTCAGTATATTAATCATTACATAAACTTCAACAAGTTTCCAAAAAGTACTAAAAATACTAAAGACCTACTCACTATCAAATTCTTTCTTAGGTACATTGATAGGTGTACTAACACCATATCAAGAAGCAGGTCTAGGAGGTCTACTAGAGGATGCATGAGGTGGAGGTGCTCTAGGATGGTGAGAAATAGTAGGAGCCCTAGTGGAAATAGGAGGAGGATCATATAAGGGTCTAGTCCTAGCAGTGACCTCCAAGGATCTAACAGTGCCATAGATAGAAACCATCTCCATCTAGATTGCACCAAGCTATCGTTCCATATCCTTGAGGCTTGTAGGTACCTTGTTCACTGCCTCTTTCATCTCACCGATTTCCTTTTGCATTGATATAAGCTCAGAAGCTTGGACATTGGCGAAGGCTTCAGCAGATCCTCTAAGTCTTCCAAGCTCTGACCTGATAATCTCAATGCCTCTAGTATAGTCATCTGCCATCTGTCTAGTTTCTGCAATTATTCCCAATGTGCATTTGGCTTCATTCAGTTCAGTTCTATATTCATTCAAAGTTGCATCCACAGATTTTAATATAGTTTCAGAACTATAAGAGATACGGTCTATGATTGGTTGAAGTTCTACTTGAGGAGTAGATCTTGAAGCTTCTATTGCTTCAACCTTTTCTTGCAAATTTATAACATGTTCTTCTAGCTGATTCAGTCTATTATCCACTGACTTCTTCAGATCACCAAAAAGAGAAGTGATTGTTCCTGTTAGTGTATCAGTCAAAGTTCTCATTTGATCTTCAATCTGACTTTGAATGTTTGGAGAATGTATAGCTGCCGGAGTGAAGTGTGGTAAAGGAGTATCAGCTACAGGCAAATCAAACTCGGGTGCAGGCGTATCAAGATCAGGAAAAGGTACATCAGCCTCCTCATAAGTAGCAGCAGGCTCAGAAATAAGAGACTCAGGCTCAGATGCAGGCACAGTAGATGTTCCAGCTTCAACTGTAGCAGTGCCAGCAGGTTCTCCCTCTTCTTCTTCTTCTTCTTCTTCACTTCTTGAGCTGCCTATTGCCCTGACATTTGTCCCTTTCTTCCTCCAAACTCCTTCAACTTGGATGTAACCCATTCTTTCTAGTGATTTGGAGGTGTAGACATATGTATATTGTCAATCACTAGGAATTTCACTCCATCTGTAGGTAAGTCCAGTAGACCATGTAGAAATTCTTCATTGATAATAATCCTTTTTCCTTTAACAGTGGACTCAACATGATTTGTTCTCAATCTCAGATTTTTATAAAAACTTCTAACAAGAGAGGGGTAAGTCTTTTCATTTAGGGAGCAAAACTTTCTTCATCCTTGACCTTCAATCAAATCACCGATTTTTAACCCAATCCCCTTAATAAACTCAAAGTTAATGCGACGGCCAGAGGTTACTAGTCGTGTGGACGTTGAGGGGATTTGGCTTGGAACAGTTGGAGCATCCCTTGCAGCTTCTTCCACAAGTTCCTCACTATGAACAGTGGCAGCCGGCTCTTCTTGACGCCTTTTAGACCTTTTTTCCCTTTTCACAGTCGGAGCAGCCCTAGTAGAGTGTTTCTCGGTAGCACGCTTTGGAGCCATTGCTAGGAATGAGGGAAAACTGAGAGATTGGAGAGCTTAGATGGGAGATAGGAATCTTTGGAGTAAGATTAGGAGAGGAATGAACCATTAGAGAAGACAAAATAGAGGTTAATTGGCTCGGAGAGGGGTTTATAACCCAAAGTAAAATACTTAAGCGCGAAATTCCAGTCGACTCAAATAGACCTAGAAAGGCTCGAGTCGGCTCGACCAGAACTCTCCCAAAATAATTAGAGAATCTAGTCGACTCGAAAATGCTCGAGCCGGCTAGGCCAGAACATGCTTAAAACACTCAGAAAATTGAGTTGACTCAGCTTAAGAACCAGTCGACTCGAACAGAGAAAATAGGGTTTTGAAAATTTGATCACAATTCTGAGAGATTTTGGAGAGAATTTCTAAGAAAATCAAGGCTCTATAAAATAGAATGAAATCAAGAGGTTCTCTAGATAATATTTCCTTAAATTTGAAGAATTAGATTAGAGAATTTAGAAAGGATCGCAAAGTCCTAATTCACTCCTAATTAGTTCAAACCTATCTTGATTAAGTGGCTTAGTAAATATGTCAGCTAATTGATCTTCAGTAGGAACAAAATCAAGCACTATATTATCATTTGGAACATGATCTCTAATAAAATCTGTCTAATTTTAATGTGTTTGGTTCTAAAGTGTTGAATTGGATTCTTTGTCAAATTGATAGCACTTGTATTATCACATTTATTTGGAATTTTAGATTGTGATACATCAAAGTCTTCTAGTTGTTATTTAATCTATAACACTTGAGCACAACAACTACCAGCAACCACGTACTCAGCCTCAGTTATGGACAAGGCTATGGAGTTTTGCTTCTTACAGTGCCATGAAATTAAATTCAACCCTAGAAATTGGCATGTACCGCTAATATTTTTTCTATCTATTTTACAACCAGCATAGTCAGCATTAGAGAATCCAATCAAATTCAGGGTAGAATGTTTAGAATACAAAATTCCTAAATTACTTGTTCCTTTAAAGTATTTAATTATTCTTTTAACAGCAAGCATATGTGTTTCTTTTGGTGATGACTGAAATCTAGCATATACACATGCACTATATAAAATGTCAGGTCTACTTGTAGTCAAATACAATAAGGATCTGATCATACCTCTATATAGCTTTTGGTCAACATTGGATTCATTTTCATCTTTGTCCAATCTGCAAGCTGGGTTCATGGGTGTGCTCATTGATTTGCTACTCTCCATACCAAACTTTTTGATGATTTCTTTGATGTATTTGGCTTGGTTGATGAAGATGCCTTCTTTTGTTTGTTTTACTTGAAGTCCAAGGAAGTAGTTTAGTTCGCCCATTAAGCTCATTTCAAATTCTTCCTGCATAAGCTTAGCAAATTCTTTACATAGAGATTCGTTAGTTGAACCAAAAATGATATCATCAACATATATTTGTACAACTAAGATGTCATTATTCTTCCTTTTGATAAACAAGGTTTTGTCTACATTTTTTCTTGAAAAATTAGTTTCAATTAAGAAAGTGCTACGTCTATCATACCAGGCTCTAGGTGCTTGTTTCAAACCATACAATGCTTTATTTAATTTAAATACATGGTTTGAAAAAGTGTAATTTTCAAAACCTGGTGGTTGTTCCACAAAAACTTGTTCAGAGATAAAACCATTAAGAAATGCACTCTTTACATCCATTTGAAAAAGTTTAAAATTCATGTAGCAAGCAAATGCAAGTAGTAATCTAATGGCTTCTAGTCTTGCTACGGGTGCATAAGTTTCATCAAAATCAATACCTTCTTCTTGGTTAAATCCCTTAGCCACTAATCTAGCTTTGTTCCTTATTATGTTTCCTTGCTCATCTAATTTATTCCTATAGACCCATTTGGTTCCCATTATTGGATGGTCAGCAGGTCTATCTACAAGTGTCCATACCTTATTCCTTTCAAACTGGTTTAATTCTTCATCCATTGCCATCATCCAGTTTGGGTCAGTCTCAGCTTCTTCTAGGCTATGGGGTTCTATTTGTGATACAAAGGCTAGGTAATCATGAGCATCCTTATGTGCAGACCTAGTCCTAACACCATGTGAGAGATCTCCTATGATTAATTCTTTAGTGTGAGATGTAACATACCTCCAGTCCCTCGATAAATCAGTGTGATCCTTACTTATCGTTTCTTCTCTAGCTTGAGTGTCTTTATCTTGAATGCTCAAGTCATCCATTTCTTTTTGCAATGAACCTGCATCATTATCTATGCACTCTTCTTGTCTAGAAGGTATAGGGTTAGTTTCAATAAATACAACATGTATTGACTCTTCAACAATAAGAGTCCTTTTATTAAAAACCTGATATGCTTTGCTATGTAATGAATAACCTAGAAAAATTGCATCATCAGCTTTAGAATCAAATTTTCCTAAATTATCTTTTCCATTGTTATGCACAAAGCATTTGCATCCAAACACATGAAAATAACTAATATTGAGTTTTCTATCATTCCAAAGCTCATAGAAGATTTTCTTTAAAATAGGACAGATCAAAACGCGGTTTAAAATATAACATGCAGTGTTCATAGCTTATTCCCAAAAGTACTTTGGAAGATTGACTTCGCACAACATTGTGCGAGCCATTTCTTCCAATGTCCGATTTTTTCTCTCTACAACATCATTTTGTTGAGGTGTTCTAGGAGCGGAGAAGTTATGATCAAAGCCAAATTCAGTACAATAATCTTCAAAAAATTGATTTTCAAATTTAGTTCCATGATCACTTCTAATTGAAATCAAAGATAAGTTCTTTTGATTTGAAACATTTTTATGGAATTTTCTGAAAACATGAAAAGTTTTATCTTTCGAAGCAATAAACAAAACTCAAGTAAATCTCGAAAAATCATCTACTATTACAAGAGCATATTTCATACCTCCTAGGCTTGTGGTCCTAGTAGGTCCGAAAAGATCCATGTGAAGTAGTTCAAGTGGTCTTGTTGTAGAAACTATATTCTTTGATTTAAAACTCCCACTAGTTTGTTTATCCATTTGGCATGCATCACAAATATGATTTAAATCAACTTTAAACTTAGGCATGCCTCTAACAAGATCTTTAGAAATCAATTTGGCAATAGTATGCATGCTAGCATGACTTAATTGTCTATGCCATAGTAAACCTGATTCTTTGGTTTTAGCATTCACTGCAACTAGACTGGGGCTACTTGACATGGCAAGATCATTAAGATCTACCACATAGATATTCCCAAGTCTATATCCAATAAACTTATTGCTAGAATCTAAAAAGTTAGTTACAATACACATAGAAGATTCAAAGACAACCTTGAAGCCTTTATCACACAATTGACTTATACTTAAAAGATTATGCTTCAATTTATCAATTAGCAAAACATTTTCAATAAAAGTGAAGGGAGTTATTTTGATCTTACCAATACCGATTATTCTCCCTTTGCCATTGTCTCCAAAGGTGACCATGCCTCCTTCTTTCATTTCGAGGGTGATAAATTGGTCCTTGTCACTCGTCATATGTCTTGAGCAGCCACTATCTAAGTACCACATTTTCTTCAATCTTTAGGCTGCAAGACATTCCTGCAAAATAGTCAATGAATTCTTTTAGGTACCTAAGCTACCTTGGGTCCTTGCAGGTCAACAGAGGTGTTCCTTTGGAAACCCAAATTTTTCTTACATTCTTAAGGACATTTCTAGAATTATTGCATTCAAAATCTTTACGTCCTATTCTTTTACAAACATAGCATACAACTTTAGAATTTTTAATAGAAGCTGAATTTGAAGTTCTGAAAGTTGATGCAATTGATGCAGATTTTGAACCTTTTGAAATATATGCATTTTTGTCCAAATTCTTAGGGACATACAATAAAGACTTTGAAGTTAAAATAGTTTTCGGTGTGGCCAAAACCTTTTAAGATAAAATGTTTTGAACATGTCCTTTAGATTTCACAAAAGTAGTTGCTGAAATTCCATTCATAATAAAAGTTTTAAAACCAATTCCAGCTTTGTTTCCTGAATCCATTGTTCTTTTAAAATTAACTCAAGTTTATTTGAAGATAAAGTAAGTTTTTCAACTAAAGGCTTGAGTTTTGTAACCTCCTTTTTCAGTTCAATGTTTTCAGCAAGTAAATCATTGTTTTTCCTCTCACATAAAAGATTTTTATTTTTCAGCTTTTCAATTTTTTCAAAAAAGTCATGCAGTTCTTTTTGTAACAAGAGGTTCTTTTATGAAATTTCATCTTTTTGTTTAAGTATAGAGTCATTCATATTTTTCAATGATTTTATCTTTACTCCAGCTTTCTTAAATTCAGATAATAAATCATGAAAAGCATAATTTAATTCATCGAATGTGAATTCAGTGCAAGTGCTAGGGGATGTTACCTCATCTTCGAGATCCATTAAACATAGATATGCAATCTTGGTGGTCACTTCTTCTTCAGATGAAGATGATTCTTCATTATCGCTCCATGTGGCAACCATGGCTTTCTTCTTCTTTTTCTGTCTGAAGGATTTTTTCAATGGAGGACAGTTTGGACGTATGTGCCCCGGCTTCTTGCATTCATAGCATGTGGAGACTACTTCTTTATCTTTCTCTCCATCCTTTTCTTTTTCTTTTTCATAATCCTTCCTATGAAATTTTCGGTTGTATCTTCCTTTCTTCTTCCCATAAATTTTCTGAATCTCCTCACAACCATTGCAATATCATCGTCTTCTAGGTCGTCATTGGAGAAGGTGCTTTCTTTTTCAGATTCTTCATCATCCCTCTTTGATTCGGAAGCAGCTCTATAGGCTATAGTCTTCTTTTCTTCTGTTCATCTTTAGTTCTATGTTGAATAGTTAGCTCATGGGTGATGAGTGATCCCAGTAGTAGTGTGTTGAGATCTTTAGCCTCCTAGATTGCAGTCACTTTGGGATCCCACTTGTCAGGTAGAGAACGGAGTATCTTCTGAACTAAATCAGCATTTGAGTATACCTTGCCAAGACTCTTCAAACCATTAATAATATCTATAAATCTAGAGAACATGGCAGAAATTATTTCAAAAGGATCCATTTTAAACAATTCATAATTGTGAACTAAAAGATTTATCTTTGAGATTTTCACTTGGAAAGTTTCCTCATGGGTCACTCAAGTTTGTCCCAGATTTTCTTTGTAGAAGAGAAAGTAGAAATTTGGTTGAACTTGTTTGCATCCAAAGCATAATATAATAAATTCATCACTTTGGCATTCAATTCCCCCATTTTCATGTCATGATCATCGCAGTCCTCTTCAGGCTTAAGGATGTCCACGCCATCAACTTTGATTGTGGGAATGTGTGGCCCTTTTAAGATGACCTTCCATAATTGAAAATCTACAGCTTGAATGTAAATCTTCATTCGTGCTTTCCAATAAGAATAATTAGTGCCTGTGAATAGTGGAGGTCTATTTGTTGACTGGCCTTTGGCCAAGGATGTACTCATGGGATGAGCCATCAATCTTTACTCAAGTAATCAGAGACACTACTCTGATACCAACTGTTGTCCAGGTGACTTTTCCCAAGAGGGGGGTGAATTGGGAATTATAAAATTTCTTGCAATTATGTGCACAAGTAATTCCTTTTAGTGGTTGAGTGCTGTGTTAATCAGAAATAAGTACGGAAGCTGAAAAGTAAATCAAGCACAACACAAACAAGGGTAATTTATAGTGGTTCGGAGCAACCTAGCTCCTACATCCACTATCCAAGTTCACCACTCGGGATTTTCACTATATCCCCCAAACCGTAATACAGTCGGATTGTTTTACAGGCTCACAATTCCAACCTCTACACTTTAGTTTTTAAATCGGGCTCACCAAAGAAACCCACTCTAGATTTTTTCAGGCTCACCTAGAACCTCTACACTTTGGTTTTGAAAAGGCTCACCAAAGAAACCTATTTGGTTTTTACAACCGGGCTCACCAATAACCCAAATATTCTAAGAGAAGAATAAAAAAGCAACAAAAATTGACAAACTCAGTTGTCGGGTGGTTGCCGATGCAGCTCGAGTGAAGCTCAATTGAATGCTCTTCAATGCACTTCAATGGCTTCCTTTCTTTCCTCAAAAGATGCTTCAAGCTTCTGATAAGAGTTGGTGAAGGCTTGAAGACTGACTTCAAAGCTCAAGTACTCTCTCCTCTTACTTTAATAAATATTCAATAACTGTTCATTAACTCATTAGTCTCTCCAAAGATGTTCTCATACCTCATTTATAGAGACTTCAACTGTCTTCCCTTGATTTTGAAGGTTGTAGACCGTTGGGAAGTGACAGGTTACCGTTGGAGCACTTTTGGATTTCAAAAATAGAAAACTGGAACTAGTCGTTGGAGGTGACCCCGTCATTCCAGTCAGCTTGGATATTCTTCGAGTCGGCTCGGATCAAGTTCAAGTCGGCTGAGTTGAACACCAGTCGGCTATGTTCCACAGTTGAGAAAATGGTTCACTCTAGACGAGTCGGCTAGGCTGAAATCCAGTCAGCTCAGATCCTTGAGATTCTCAGAACGTTCTCAAGCATGTTCTGGACGAGTCGGCTAGGCCTTGGTGCTAGTCGACTGGATCTGTGTGCCAGATAACTTCTTTCTTATGCTAGTGCCAGAGTCGCTGGTTCCTCCTTCCAGTCGGCTCGAGATTGGTTCTTCAGCCAGATCAAATTCAATTCTCCAGAACTCTTGTGCCAAGCTTTGAAGACTTTCTCAAGGTCTTCTTACAATGAAATTAAGAAAAATTGAAGCTTGAAAACTATTAGAAGTAACCCTTTATCTTTGATTCAAGTAGGAAATTTTTTGTTGGGTTCTTCTTTACAAGATTCTAATCACTTACAACACAACACAAAACAATAAAGTTGTAGGGTTTAGAAAGTATGTCAATGTAGTTGTCCTACAAAAACTTGTCAACCATTTGAAGAGTTGTTAGATAACCAAATGTATGCTCCAATATTTTGTTATCATCAAAATCACTTTAGGGGTCAACAAAGCCGGTGCGGCAGAAGAAAAGGAGCTTCGCTCCTGAAAGATAGCAAGCTGTGGATGAAGAAGTTGGCAAGCTCCTTAAAGCAGGGTTCATCCGAAAAGTCCACTACCCCGAGTGGTTGGCCAATGTGGTAATGGTGAAGAAAGCCAGCGGCAAGTAGAGGATCTGCATTGATTATACAGACCTCAACAAGGCTTGCCCAAAAGATAGCTTCCCTCTTTCGAAGATTGATCAGCTGGTCGACGCTACTGCCAGCCACCAGTTATTGAGCTTCATGGATGCTTTCTTCGGCTATAACCAAATTAGAATGGATCCGCAAGATGAGGAGAAGATGGCTTTCATCACTGATAAAAGTCTCGACTACTACAAGATGATGCCGTTCGGCCTCAAGAACGTTGGAGCAACGTTTCAAAGGCTAATCAGCAAGGTGTTCGAAAAGCAACTAGGAAGAAACATGGAGGCCTATGTTGACGACATGATCGTCAAAAGCCTCCTCCGGAAAGACCACATCCATGACTTGGAAGAGTCATTCAGTGCTCTATGGCACTACCGCATGAAGCTAAACCCGGCAAAGTATGCCTTTGGGGTCACTTCAGGCAAGTTCTTGGACTTCCTTGTCACCAAACGAGGGATTGAGGCGAACCCTGAGAAGATTCAAGACCTGAAGGATATGAGACATCCCTCCTGCAAAAAGGAAGTCCAGCAGTTGACAGGGAGAATTGCCTCCCTTAGCAAATTCATTTCTTGGTCAGCTGAGAAATACCTTCCATTCTTCAAGGTACTCCGGCAGTCAAAGGGCTTTGAATGGTCCGAAGACTGTCACATTGCCTTTGAGGAGCTGAAGAAGTACCTGGAGACCCCACCATTGCTTTCCAAGCCACAAAAAGGTGAGGTCCTCTACTTAAACCTCTCTGCTTCAGATGAAGCGATCAGTTCAGTTCTTGTCCAAAAAGATGAAGACGGATCCCACAAGCCGATCTACTATATTAGCAAGGTCCTACATGATGCCAGAATGCGATATGCAAGGATACAGAAGCTGATCTACTCTTTGGTGATTGCGGCAAAGCGACTACGACCATATTTTCATGCCCACGCTATTATGGTGCTAACCGATCAACCTCTTAAGGCCGTTCTCCGATCTCTGGACACCTCTGAAAGGATAGCCAAGTGGGCTATGAAGCTAAGTGAATTTGACATCAGCTTCCAGCCTCGAGCAGCTATGAAGGCCCAGGTGCTCTCCGATTTCTTGGCTGAGTGCACCTGGAAGTCCGAAGATGAAGCATCTTCCGTAGAAGACGAAGTCCCAAAGGAGACGAAGTCCGTCTGGGTGCTTCATGTAGACGGAGCTTCCAATGCTACTGGATGCGAGGCTAGACTCATGTTGGCCGAACTTAATGGCCATACCATAGAGTACGCACTCTGGTTCTCCTTCCATGCCTCTAATAACCAGGCTAAATATGAAGCCTTGCGAGCCTGACTTTGGATCGCCAAAGATCCGGGAGTCCAGCAACTTCGAGCCTTCTTAGACTCCCAGTTGATTGTGAATCAAGTTAACGAAGAATATGCAGCCAAGGATCCAACCATGGTACAATACCTGGAGAAGGTACGAGCTTTATTCTCCCAGCTGGAATATTTTGAGATCGTCCATGTTCCACGATTAGAAAATTCCCAGGTGGATGCATTGTCTCGACTGGCAACTACGGCACCGGAATCTCTCGGGCGCACCTTTGTTGACATCTTGAAACTCCAAGCATAGCCGAAGAGGCTGCAGAGGTACGCCAGATCGATGCTGAACCAACCTGGATGGATCCCATCATCAAGTTCCTGAATGAGGGAGAGCTACCAGAGGATAAAGAAGAGGCCAAGAAGATCTGCTGGATGGTATCTCAGTACGTCATCTTAGACGGAACCCTCTATAAGAAATCGTTCTCTCAACCACTGCTAAAATGTTTGGGATCCACAGATGCGGATTATGCTCTGAGAGAGGTCCACGAGGGCATCTGCAGTGATCACTTGGGAGGCAGGTCCCTGGCATACAAGATCATTCGATAGGGATATTACTGGCCCTCCATCCAGAAGGACTCGGCTAATTTCATACAAAAGTGTGACTAGTGCCAGAGGTATGCCAATGTACAGAGACAACCTGCGAGTCACCTGACTCAACTGGTAGCCCCATGGCCTTATTTCCAGTGGGGAATGGACATTCTTGGCCCATTCCAGCCGGCATCAGGGCAAAGGAAGTTTCTCCTAGTGGCCATCGACTACTTCACGAAGTGGGTAGAAGCCGAACCACTGGCCCATATCACAGAAGGCAAGGTAAAAAATTTTGTAAAAAATTTTATCATATTCAAGTTAGGCATCCCACATGTCATTATCACGCACAATGGGAGACAGTTCGACAATCCGAAGTTCAAGGACTTCTGCGCTCGGTATCGTGTCTAGCATCGGTTGATATCCGTTGCTCATCCACAGTCCAACGGAGAAGCTGAAGTCACTAACCGGACCATCCTCCATGGTTTGAAGACAAGGTTGAACTCCGCCAAAGGGCTTTAGGCCGAAGAACTGACCTCTATTCTCTGGGCATACCGAACTACCCCGAGAATGGCCACCGGTGAGTCTCTGTTCAACCTAGCATACGGTACCGAAGCTGTACTACCTATTGAAGTTTCGCTACAGTCCCTGAGAATTGACAACTATGAAGAGCCTGGAAACTCCGATCGTAGAAGGATTGATCTGACTTGCTATCAAGCACCAGGCTCCAGGCCTAGATAAGGATGGCGGTGTACCAGCAAAAGGTCACCAAGTACTACAACTCAAGGGTGAAAGAGCAAACTTTTTGCATGGAGGACATGGTATTGCGAAGGGTAGAGGTGTCGAGGCCAATAGAATAAGATAAACACTTCCCCAACTGGGAAGGCCCATATCAAGTCGAAGAAGTCGTTCGACTAGGAACATATTGACTCAAGACCCTGGAGGGGAAGACTCTATCCCGGCCATGGAATGTACAAAACCTTCGCAAATACTATCAATAAATGAGTTCCTAAAATGCCTGTGCAAAGCTACTCAACCCTGCTCAACTCAGAACGGCTAGTTGCATCGATTGAACGACAACAGCCTGAGTGACCTAATATGAAAAATCGATCAACTGCACAAAGGAGAGTATGATCCACTCACCTTATCGGTATGCCCGACGAGCGCAACGGATGGCCTAACCAGGCCACCAAGAAGATCAAAGGTGCAGGGATGATTTTCGTAACCTACCCTATGGTGAATCCGAAGATGCACCGAGGCAGGCCTGAATAGCCTATCTTAATCATGACAGAAGTGCACAGGGACGGTGTAAACATCCTACCCTACGGTAAATCCGAAAACATGACTAAAAGGACCACTGTCGTCCTTTCTGTCGACCACAGATATTCCAAGAACGGTCCAACCAATCTCATTTCTTTTCTATAGACCGAAAATGGTCCGTGAAGTCTATATTTTAGACAAAGCATGATACAACATATCGCAAGAAATGCATAGAAAGAGATAAAAGGAAGATACTTCATTTCCTTTTTCAATTTTTTATAAAAAAAAGAAAGAAAAAAGAAAGAAGAAACTCTCACAAAGAGAGAATAAAAAAAAAAGAAAAAGAAATTCTCATAAAGAGAGACAAAAAAAAAGGAGAATAGCATCGGAAAGATGTAAGAAATTTTCAATAACCTCCCGCCAGGTTTTTCCTGTACCAACGGGGAGAGATCTAGAGGGATGACGAAGGGCCCCCGGGGTTTCCATGCGAACTAGAATCTGACCCCTCATCGGAGTCGGAATCAAATTCATGTCCAGGAAAGGGAACGGAGGGCTTGATGTTATCCAAGCCCTTCAAGTTGTAAAACTTGAAGGCCTTCCTCCTACATTCCTGGAATCCTTGATGGAAGGAGTCCAGAGTGGCCTCGGTGACTTATTCCTTGAAGGCAGCAGACGCCCTGAAGTCCGAGACGACATTCGCCGCCTCCCTCCTGGCTTCCTCCACCTCCGTGGTTGCCACCGCGACCTGGGACCGAGCCTCCCTCAGTTGGGCCTCCAACAGGCGGACCATCTTTTCAAGATGGTCCACGAGAGGCTCCTCATCGTCATCCCCCTGCCCAAAGAACTCTGGACTTCTCTTCCTTTTTGGATCAATAGCCCTTCTTTTTGCGGCTCGGTGGAGCTCAGAAGTGCTGAACCTCATTTTTAATGGAAGGAAGGAGTCTACAAGAATGATGGCCCTTGACAGCAGAAAGCAGAGTCCTATTTATAGAGACCCTGCACCCATGACCGACTGCGGGGAGGCATGCTCCACGCTTTTTTTCAACCGCATCAGAAAGCGCCATGTGTCCGGGTGACGCTTCGAGAACCAGAAGGTCGCTCAGGAGTCATTTCCAGGATGACAACTGCCATCGCTTCGAATCTGAAGAAATTCTCATCATGCGATGGCAACATTAATGGCTTCTTTTTGGAAAAAGGAGACCTGGCGGCTCACAAGGCACAAGAAATCATGACTGTATGAATATCGTCATGCCATGTGGACTACAAAGATTACAATCAAACTTCCCTAATCACTGGTTGACGGGGAGTTGATGCTTGTCCGCCCCAACGGATAAATTTAATATCAAAATGAAGGTGACACCTGGCTGACCAATCGTAGACGGTCTTCGACAACGGAGTTCTGGTTCGTTCTAGAATTTGTCTTCGTCAACTATCAACTAAACGGCCTTCGGCCACGACTGTTCGACCAAGAAGAGGAAAGAACGGTAAACCAGTTCAAGCTTCATATGAAGCATAACATTGTATATGCAAAGAAGGAAGAAGTCATTTCAAAGTCTGGAAAAATTATCATACACAATCCATTGATAATACAAAGGAGAAAGAAAGAAAATACATCCAAAGCGACTCGAATCACTCAACATCGACAGGAGGATACTCCACACCACAGGACTGAAGCAACTTATCAACATGTGCTGAGAGGACCTCACCAATCTGTGCCGGGACCAGAGAACCTTCAGCTTGGACTCCTCCAGCCTGAGTTTCCTCTTGAACTGGAATCGGAGTTGGGGTCACCTCTGGATTTTCGACTAAGGCAGTGGCCTCCTCATCCGGACATGGCACTTCCTCGGCCTCTACTACGGCTTCAGCCTCCTCCACTTCCTCTTCAGCTATATCGAAGGGAGGGATGCCGGAAAGGTCGAGATGAGGGAAGGCCTCCTTTACCTTGGAAAGTCCATCATTGAAGCCATACTGGTAGCCGTACGAAGATGCTTCATCTATTTCCACTTGGAATTGTGAAGACATTTTGAAGTCTGCCACGACATCGTCTACCCGCTTTCTCAAAGACACGGACTCTCTCTTGGCAGCTTCGGACTCCAGGATCGCCTCTTCGGCCCTCCAGGAAGCCTCCTCCACCGTCTTGGTCAGGCTTTCTATCTTCTCCTGATCCTTCCTGGCAGCCTGCTCCAGGGAGTCGACTTGTTTCCTGCTCTTTCTCCACCCTGCCCCTTGCTCCGCCATTGTCAGGTGGGCACTTTTCAGTTCGCCCTTCAGTTCACGAACTTCATCGTTCACCCGGATGAGACGGTCCTCCATAGATTGTCTCAGCTCTTTGGCTACTTCCTTGGCAGCCCTAGCAGTCTGAAGCTCCTCCTTGAGGTCATGAATGAGGCTGTCGACATTTTCCAGGCCCTCCTCCATGAAGGTAAGGTCTAGACCAACTGCATCAAAAGTGAAGGATCATGGATCAAACAACTTTCAAGAGAAAGGGGACGGTGAGGATCATACCTGTTGCAGAGCGAAGAAGGCAGAATCGGACACCCTGGAAAGGTTCCGATTCCAAAGAACCGCCAAGTCATAAGGCAGCAGCGTATCCTTCAACGCCTGCTTGGCTACGGCCGGGACCAGCAGTTCCCCCGTAGGTGAAAGCTCCGAAGAGTTCATCAAACGGCCTCCAGCTGGGGAAGCCCCGCAGGCGAACTCTCCCTCGACTTGCCGCGCTTTGCCCATATCAACTGCAGGGGGGCAAAATGGGGGCACATCCACTCCCTGAGGCGGACTCCCCGTTGTGAGAACCGGGAAGGTAGTTGCCGGTGGAGTTTCGACTGGACAGGGTCTCGACAGGACCCCTTCTGTAGCTACTGCATCTTTCCCTGAGGTTCCCCGGGAAGACGAAGTGCTTCGGTCCCCCTCGGGGCCATCCCTTTGAGCCCTCTTCCGAACCGCAGACCTGGTGAGAGGGGCCTGTGCTACCCTCTTCTCCGAAGTCTGACGAAGCCAGCTCACACCAAGCTTTATCCCGCCACCTACAAGCAAGAGAGTTCATTTCAATTAACTGAACAACAATAAAACTGGGAAAGGGGAGTAGAGATTCCCATCACTATACCTAATGAGGGAAATTTGCTAATTCCCACCATATGGAGATTTCTCTTCTCCAACGATTCCCGGATAAGGGCAACTTCGGAGTTGACGAGATCATAGTCTGATTGATCGGCCACCAAGACCTTCTTCCCATCGTTGGCGGTTAGACGAGGCTTCTTCCACACAGTGTCGAAGTCCCATGGATCGAAAGACAACACAAACACAAAAATGGGTTTCCACCCGTAGATGGCACTGGGCATGTCCTTGATGACCTTGCGGCCTGATCTAGGGCCAATCACCCACCATCCATTGCTATGGAAATCCCTCTTGAGAATGAAAAGGACCATGAATAAATTGGTCCTAGGTTCTACGTTTGCAATGCTGCACATGACCAGGAACCTGTAGATGTTTCGGATGCTGTTCGGGATCAACTACGCCGGCACCACTTGGTACAAGCGAAAGATCTTGATGAAGAAGGGGTGCAGGAGAAATCGAAGACCAGCTTTCAGATGATCTTCATACACGGCTAGGCACCCACGGGGAGGTTCGTTCACTCATTCCTTGAGTGCGGGGAGAACGAAGGGGATCTCCTCGGGAATGCGATAGCGTTCCCAAAGAAAGGCCGCCTTACCCTGAGAAACTGAGCTAGAAATCAACTCCGGACCTACTACATCACCGGCCCTCGAGGGCCCAACTTGTTCTCCCTGACTTTCTACGGTTTCTCCCATGATAAAAGAATGAAGCAAGGGAGCAGAACGAAGATTCTACCTGTGAAATAAACTGGTAGTCCATAACAAGTTGGACGAAGGATGACACGAGGTTGAAGTAGCTTCTTTGGCCAGACTTTTGCCCTTTTCCAAAAGAAAAGCAGGGGTCTCTGAAGCCCTACCAGGTTGATTTGACCCAAGATTACCTAGGGAGGTAACCCGCCTTCAACTAACCATCAGGATGAGGCACACCCATCATCCAACGGACGAGGGGAAGCCGCCACAACCATCCAAATCTCAACCAACAGATTGGCTTAACCATCGTGCAACAGGAAAAGGAAAGACGGTCCCAGGGCCGCCCACTTTTTCCTTCTTCCCCAACCTAGGAGTGACAACTGTCCACCACCTGATTCCTAGATCAACCAGCAGTCGTGATGAGCAGTCCAATCAAAGATCCCACAATCATCCACTACACTATCTCCTGGAGGAAAATAATAAAGCATTGATACTCTCACTTCTCGAGGCAAATCTCCGCTTCGAAAACTGAGAGTAGGGGGGCAACTGTTGGGATATCCCGGTTCAGCTACAAACCGAACTCCGATTCAACTGGTCGAAGCCCTTTTCTCCAAACCACAGACTTCAGACCAGGGAAGGGACATGCCAACTACAGGCAACCCAAGGCTTCTCACCGGACTACAACATCCGAAGGCCAGATCTTCGGATAACATCTTCGGTCTCGGTCGAAGACCAAGTTCCTCATCGACTTCCGAAGTCATGCTCTTTGGCCCCTATCGTAGACACGATCTCCAGTCACGGGGCAAATACCAAGTCTTCGGCCCATGCAAGGGAAAACCCGAAGATGGGACCACAATCTGGCCCAGATAGGCAACTGTAACCAACGGTTACAATCGACACTCTCCATGCCACGATCATGGTGCGCAACTCCAGCTGCCATGCCTCTGATCTGGCTGGAACCGCTTAGTGACAACCCACGTATCAATCATGAGAGAAATTGACTCCCTATAATCACCGAAAAAAGAGCGGGCCATAGGCCAGAGGCCTTCTTTTAAATAATGGTAAGAAGGATGGCTCGAAGAGGATGCTCACATAGACATTCACAGATTCGCCCATACTCTAAGAGCTTTTCTCTCACACCCTCGACACCCTTCCCCATTCTGTGGCTGGGATCCGACACTGACTTAGGCATCGAGTATCCCCACCGAAACAACTCCAATAAGGGACTTGTTTTGCAGGTGAAACAGGGAGCGGTCCTGCGGTGCAACAGCTCCGACCGGCCTATTCAGGGACTCCATGCCAACATGTCCCATTAATTATATACTCATATGTTTTGTTATTTATCAAAATCAATCATTGGATCAACAACCTTATTTCTTAATTAAGAGAGAGGATACTAGCATGTTTAGGTTTGAACGGGGAAAAGAAATCTTGATGATTTTTAAATGGAGAGAGAAAGATTTTGGAATACAAAAAAAAATGAATGCAATGGAAACAATGAACAATCAAATCGAGGTCATTTCTAATCTCTTCTCTTAGATTATCCTATATATAGATGAGAGAGAAGATGTTGGAGAAGATGTGGGAGGAGTCATGATCAAAAAAATAATAGCAATGGCATAGCTTAGCAAGACAAGTTGAGTTTGCATAGTTTTTTTCTTCTTCTGTTGATTTCTCAATTTCTTTATCAGTATGTCAAAAAGTTATATTACAAGAAAAAGGATTATTAGTGATAGCTAAATATCATTGCTAAAAGCAAGATTATTATCACTAATACTATTAGCAATGGCTCACCATCGCTACTAGGCTGTCGCATAAATCTATGTAGCAACCGACTCTTATTAGAGATGGTAATCCACATCATCGCTAATAAGGATTATTAGCGATAACTATTAGTATGGAAAGTACCATTACTAATAATATTTTTATTTTTTAAAGAATAGTTAAATAAAAAATTATTAGCATCCAAAAAATTGTCTCTAAAAGATCCCATTAGTAATAAATATTTAGCGATGGTAGCACCCATTGCCAAAGCTATCGCTAATAATTTTAAATTTTTTAAAAAATAATTAAATAAAAAATATTAAGGACAAAAATACCATTGTGAAAAAAGTGGCCATTGATAAAAAATCTTTAGCAACGGTAACTTCCATTGCCAACGCTATCACTATTAACTTTTTAAAGTTTTTTGAAATAATAATTATCTTTTCAAAAAGTTATTTTAATTCTAATAATAAATAATTAGATGTTAAACCATATTAAAAGTAAATTAACAATTAACAATCATAATTACAAATAAAAATCAAATTATATGATATTACAAATATATTTTTTATAATTTTATAAATTTACATTATTTTACAAGTAAAAATATAAATATATAATATCAAAATAAAAAAATCATGTGAGATCCTCTGAATCATCATCGTCCTCATCCTCTACATGTCCTCTTTGTGAATGAGAGCTAGATATTCCAATATCTATTAACAAAGAAAAATAAAATATTATTAATAAATTTTTAACCATAAAAAATTAAAACAAGTAAAGAGATTTATTAACAGACTTATTTCTGTGATGGCTATGATAATGAGACCAAATGATCATGCAGATACATGTCTCAGAGAAGCTCGATGACCATATCATCGATGGTATCTTGGATGCTCTAAGGTTGCTGGCCAAGAATACAGCTCATAATGTCCTTGACATGTATATCACTTCATGTATAAATTGTTAGAGCCTGAAATGAGGATGCCAAAGAGTATTGAGCAACTGGAGGGTTGAAGATGTGGTCTAATCGTATGACCCGACTCCTACTCATCCCTTCTATATATGATCCTGAGCCATCCCTCGAGATCAAGGAGGAGCTGAGAGGACTGGTTTTTATCGTGCCATGCTATGACGTACTCTGCGTAATCCATCTATATAGTTTACAAATTGATTAGTCTAATTAATGCTTATTGGCATATTAAAAATTAATACTTAAAATTTTAAGTTCTTACCATGATATGTCAAGATCTCTTATCTAAATAATCAATAGTCCTTCAGGATCAGTGTGTGGCCTCCCACAACTACAACTACATCGGTGGATAACTCAAATGTCATGTATATAATAAATAATTAATTAAAATAAATTAATTAAAATATATATTATTAATTTAATATAAAATTAATATAAATAAGTATAGAATTATTATCAATTTATTTGCCACCACATGCATGCAGACCGAGCTGCTAGTATGCTTGATCAAATTCTAACAGGTGGTATGATTCTACCATGCCCTTTGCTTTTTTGTGGAGTACTCCTCAATGCTCTACAGGTCATAGAGGGCCTCTCATATGTCTTCCCATATCTAATGATCTGTGAAAGTTCTATGGTCTGATAGAGACTAGGAACTGAAATTCTTTATGGTTGTCATCCTGAGACTATGCAGCCCATCCAGGAACCTACGAGTGCCACTCCTTTGATGATTGAATGGCCAATCTCCTTAGCTTAAGGAGTCTCAAATTAGTATAACTCCTACAAGTAGAGGCAAACTTATATTAAAGAAATAAAATACAAATATTTTTGAATTTAAAAATTAAACATATTTGATATACTATGAATATCTGCTAGGTTGCATCACAAGTCCTCGATGTCAACCGGAGAACTCATTCACCGGTCCTGGCATCAATCAATGAATGATCCCAACAACCATCCAAGAAACTCCAATCTCTCTAAATGTATTGAAAAATTAAAATTTAATGATAAATGCTAACTTTATAAGAATTAAATTTTAAATATATTAATATGAAGATGTAGCACTTACAAGTAGCTTTGAATGTGAAAGAGATTTCTATCCTCTGGTCAAGTCAGAGGTGTTGCAAGCTAGATGGATCCTTGATCACGGTGCCAAGTCTGAGATGAGCCAGTCATTGCTGCTTATGATTGTGGAATCACTGATGACCCTCTTTCTCTAAACCTGATCAAATAATATCTAATATAAATAAAATTATATTAGATAATAAAGTATAAAATAATATAAAAAGAATATCTAAAATTTGGAATTTATCGCATGGTGTGACTAGTGTCGAACCATGCAAGCTACTAGCATGATCAATCTCTCCTCTAGAGCTCTCTCCTTGATTGGCACTTCTCCGGCTTCTGAAAGATATGATTATAATATTTAAAATAAAAATAAATAGATTCATCAAATTAATTATAGAATTGTGGGTGGCAATACAAAATTTAAAATGATGAAAGATAAGTATCTAAAATGATTCAAGTATTTAAAGACAAAAAATCCCTGCAACCTTCTCGTACTTTGATTTCTAGAAGGACTCCATGAAGAAAATGAGATCCTCAATGGAGAAGCATTCGAGACCACAAGAGAAGATCGAAGCTATCAAAGCCCTAGAATCATTCTTCGGGTTCGTATCCATCTAATTGTCCTAAGATATGAGAGTGGCACCACCGACTGGCACAGCGATACCATTGGGATGTCATCACTAAAGACCAGTTTTAGATAGATGAATTAAAAGCTATATATACTGAATTGATCAATAAAAATGTATCTTCAATTATACTTAAGATATTGTAGTATTGTAGTCTTTTCCAACTCCATCATTCGATCGGTGATAGTAATAGTGATGCAGCTATCACACCGGATATTTTTGATACCTCCTACTCTAAGATGAGCATCCGTCATTATGCCTTGGCATCAAAATAGCTTAGAGCTAAGTAGCAATTAGCTCGCTGTTGACTCATTCATAATTAAAATTCTAACTCTTCTTCATCTTTATTTATATCATTTTCATTATGGACTAGCCTAATATTATTAAGTACAATATCTGATCATGTACTAATTCATGTTTCAATGTATAGGAACTATTGACTTTGTTCAACTTATATGTATTATAACATTAATTAATCTATGATTAAAAGTTATCCTATATAATATTAGGCCAACTCTTGATTGTGCAAATAATATAACTAAAGGTGAAAAAAGATTTAAAATCTTGATAGTGAATAAAGTCAATAGCAAACTAGTTGCTACTTGATTCTAAGCTACTTTGATGCCAAGGATGCTCACCTTAGAATAGGAGGTATCAAGAATGGTCGGTATGACAACTGCATCACTGCTATTATCATCGACTGAACAATAAAGTTGAAGAGAACTGTAATATCTTAAGTATAATTGAAAATACTTTTTTGTTGACTAATTTAATATATCTAGCTTCTAATTTTTCTAATAAAAACTAGCCTTTGGTGATGAATCTTAGTGGTGTCGCTACAACAGTCAATGCCGCCACTCCCATGTCTTAAGATAATTAGATAGACATAAACAAGAAGAATGATTCTAGGGCTTTCATTCCGGAATGGCCACCATAAAAGATTGATGGCTTCGAGTTCTTCTTCTTAAATCTTAAGTGCTTCTCCATCGATGATCTCATTTTTTCTTGGAGTCCTTTTAAAAGTCAAAGTATGAGAAGGTCACAATAATTCTCTATCTTTAAATAATTGAATTATTTTAAATACTTGTCTTGGTTGGGCCTATTTTTGGGATAGGTTCGGGCTAGGCCAAAGGGGTGCCTGAGCCTTTTCTTGACCTGGTCCACCATGAGGCTAGAGAACTTGAGGGAGTCCATGTCATGGACCATCATCTAAAGGACCATTGGCAGTGGTAAAGAGGGTTTTGAGTATCCATTCATGAGTGGTGTGGTGGAGAGCATAAGGGCATGGGAGCTAGACCCAATCAGGTATTTGGGTATAGGTTCAGATCTAATAATTAAGGTCAGATATGGATCTTGATATCTAGGTTCTAACCTAAACCTGATCCATTGATAACTCTAAGATAAAGCAAGTAAAATAACAAGAGAAGAGAAAACTGAACCCCCTGTCTCTGTAAGAGTCAATGAAAAGAAGTGGGAAAGATGAAGAAGAACAAAGAGATAGCATCGATTGAAGATTCTAACTTTACTGTTAACTTCATTCATTATGAAAATTCTAATGATTTCTTCATCTTTAGTTATATTATTTGCATCATAGACTAGCCTAACATCATCCAGTGCGATCTTTGGTTATTTATTAATTCATATTTTAATGTATATGAACTATTAACTTTGTTCAATTCATATGAATTCAAACATGAATTAATTCATGACTAGATATTACACTTGGTGTGTTAGACCAGTCCATGATCGCGCAAATGATTTAACTAAAGGTAAAGAAATAGTTAAAATTTAAATAATGAATGTCGTCAATAGCAAGCTAGAATCTTCAATCCCTCTTGTCTCTTTGTTCTTCTTCATCTTCTCCACTTCTTTTCTTTAGCTTTGAAAGAGAGAGGGAGTTTGGTCCTCTTCTCTTGCTATTTTGATTGCTTTATCTTAGAGCTGTCAATGGATCGGGTTTGGAGTAGAACCTAGATATATATATATCTAGGTCTAGACCTGATCTTAGTTATTGGATCCAAACCCATACCCAAAGTACCATCCTGAAGGCCACCACCCAAGATGAGATCCCTGTCAACAGCCTCCTCATAATCGAGATCATCTTCCTCACCAAGTCCTTCCCCTGTGCCATTGCTGCCTATGTCATTCAAACACTCCTACCGCCTCTCCCATATTAGCAACTGGGTCGTCACCCTTAAGTCCCTCATTATCATCTTCTGTACGCTCTACGATGTCGCCTCGACTTCTCTCGTGAGGCCCTCTCCATATCCCCTGCCGGGTTCAAGCTAGGTCGGGCCAAAGGGATGCTCAAGCCTGCCTCAAAAATTAAATGGATGCTGTTATTAAGCCAAGCCCAACCTAATCTACTTCAGGCCTAGCCCGAAGCACGGATAAGCTTCAAGCTAACTCAAAACCAATTAAGCTAGTCTAAACTTAGTTCCAGCCCTATCTATATGTCAAGATCCGAATCTCATGCATAAAGGATATGTGGCTATGCACACCTAATTATTACTTAATTAAATTAACATCTAATTAAATAATAAATAAATAAATAATAAAATAAATAACTAATTAATAAAATAAATAAATAAATAAATAAATATCTAATTAATTAAATTAATTAACTAAATAAATAAATAAATATCTAATTAATTAAATCAATAAATTAACATCTACTTGATAAAATAAATAAATAAATAATTGATTAATTAAATTTAATTAATATAAAAAAAATTAATGATAGCTCTAGCACCATCGCCATCGATGCTAATACTCACAATATAAATACAAGATAAATATGGTATGTACCAAGATCTAAAAAAAGGAGTGATTATTGTTCCACTAATTTGGAATAGGAACCTGGTCTCAGTGCTTGTCATAGGCTATCTTAGTTGAGATTTCTATTGTCATAAGTATTTAGGATAAAAATTTAATAAAACTCTATAAAAATTACTCAAAATAATTTTAAAAGAAGTTTTTAGTGAAAAATATGATCGAGCTAGTGACATATGGCTCACTATAATAAAATGATCCATTGATTAGTCAACACGATCACCGGCATGAGCTGCCAACCATATATTGGGCCAAGCCATCATAAGATGAACAAGATTATTACAAATGTGTAATCAACCTATCAAACAATGTCCGGCCAACTACTCAGGTACAGCTCATCCATGAGCCCTCGAACGAGCACTGGCAGTGACAGACTTCTATTCCTAGATGGTATTAGTGAGCCCTCAATGACCATTCCTAAAATGCTTGGCCATGAGCCCTCGAGCGAGCACTGGTAATAGATAAGTCCTATGCCTACAAGGAATTAGTGAGCCCTCACTGACTATTCCTAAGGTGCTTGGCTATGAGCGATCAAGCAAGCATCGGTAATGGATGACTCCGATTTTTGAAAGGTATCAGTGAGCCCTCATCAACCATTTCTAAGGCACTCAGCCATAAGCCCTCAAGCGGATACTAATAATGGATGACTCCTATACCTCGAAGGTATCAGTGAGTCCTCATCAACTATTCCTAAGGTGCTCAGCCACGAGCCCCATAGTTCATCCAAGCTTATATTTTGAGAGCATTCTTTAGCCAGTAGAACTTTGGAAATATACCTACTATAAGCCCTTGAAGGAATAGCACTCCAATGCTCACTATCGCTGCTTCTACCTTATGGCTGGACTCTCCATCATATCCCAAAATTACCAAATCATTACTAGATCTCAATAAATAAGGGAGGCATGCTTAGATACTCTGTAACCTAGGCCACCATTTAATAAGGCATGGCATACTTTGAACTAGCAATAAGGATATATTTAAGGAGATAAGATGCCCCTTGTTAATAAGAAGGCCCTAGGCGACATGTGGAAGGTTACGCCACCCTTTATCAGATCTGATAGGATCTTAGTCATGCCCAAAGTATCTTTAAATCTCCATCTATAAAGAGGACTCCCTGTGAATCTCCAAAGGTATGCATGCTCTCCTGCTTACACCTCCCATACTGTTGGTATCGATACTAATTAAGCATCAAAGTGCCATTGCTATGGCCATCTCTAGCAGGGCTTTATTATAGGTACCATCTCCTGGAGTCTGGCCTACATTGCCTACTCTAGCACCACTCTAGCTCTTTCTCGATGCTTGATGAAGGGCCTTATATCCATTAGGGGTGCAGTTCACAAAGTATGAAAGCCAAGCCTCCTATAAGACTACCTCCCATCGCACTGACATTGTCGCTTCCTGGCTAGCAGAAAGGGGGGGTGGAAAGCCCAATGAATGATCCACCCTAGACAACATTGGTGAGAGCTTCAACATCACTACATGTAGTGGTGTTGGCATAGATAAGCTCAACTTGCTTGTTATGCAAGTTCAGGGCTTGGTAGTAGCTATTCAAGCTATCTGGCTATCCTGCACCACCTTTGATGATCCATCCTCAGCCAGTGGTACCACCTATGGCTCCTCGACCTGCAATAGAGCTAACACCTATATTACCTCTTGTGATGCAGTGCCTAGTAGTTGGAGTAGTGACTCCACCACCAAAATAATCACAAGCCCTTCCTAAGGATTTTGGAGGGACTGTTTATCATCATCACCACCATCCTAAAAGTCAAGGACCTAAAAGACAGCACCCTTAGTTCCCTTGGTCAAAACATGATTCTACCCAGACTGCCAATCCCTATAGTGGTTAGAAGACCGAGCCAACCAAGACCTTAAGATAGACCGAAAGCTCAAGGAACTAGACAACAAATTGAGATGATTCACAATCTTTCTTTGATACTAAATGATAGATTCAGTAATGAGCTACCATTTGATGATAAGATTATGCAAGCATCGCTTCCCCGATACTTCAAAATCCCATAGCTTGAAAGCTACGATGGAGCCATCAACCCCCATGACATTTAGCAAGCTTTTGAGTAACAATGCTCCTCCATGGAGCCCCGGATCCTATCATTTGCCAAGCCTTCCCCTCTACTTTAAAGGAAGGCAGCTTGACATTGTTATTTAGGCTTGAAGCTAGGATCAGTGCATTCCTTTGAGCAACTAAGTAGTGAGTTCATCGACTATTTTGTCAATGGTCGAAGATAACAAAGATGATCGGACTACCTCCATACCATAAAGCAAAAAGGAGAAATGATCCGAACCTTTGTGAGTCATTTTAATGCAACTATTCTGTAGATCCGTACATGGATTAGTCAACTACCATGTTGGCTTTGATGAGCAGGTTGTAGAAAAATAACCTTAAAATGTTGTTAATCAAGACCTATCCAAAGGATCTTACAGGAATGTTGACTCGAGGTAAAAAATATGTTTAGATAGAAGAAGCCTTCATGCCAGAGGAGGCCCCCTTCGCCTCTACATTGAGGGGTGGTGAAAGAAATTGAGATGACAGGAAGTTCTCCCGAGGCATGAAGAAAGAAGCCGATTGCACTCTAGATCTCCATGAAAGAGGAACTGGTTCCTTAGAGACTACCGACCAAAGAAGCTCACCAGGCATCTCCAAGAAGGTTCTACACATACATCTCGTTGAATGCACCAAGTGAGAAGGTGATAATGGAGATTAGAAAGCAAATCCCTAAGCCTCAAAAATTGAAAATCTATTAGCTAAGAGAAATTCAAACAAATTTTGTTTATACCATCGAGATTATGGCTACGATACATAATGTATCCAGCTCCGAGATAAGATTGAGCAACTAATCAAGTGAGGCTACCTCAATTGCTTCATCCAACATCGAAGGGAGCGGAGCGATGTTCAAAATCATCCCAGCAGGTCGGGCATTCATAGTTGCCTCCACCATCGGAAGGGGGTGATCCACCTCCATCAAGACAAGTAGGAATGATCATTAAGGGATGGCATCCCTCAAGGAAGAGCCACCCAGGAAAAAGTGGGTCATGCCAATGACCTTCACAGAAGAAGATAACGATGGAGTTGTATTCCCTCATAATGATGTAGTTGTTATGATCATGAATGTGGAAAACTATGATATACACTGCATATTTATTGAAAATGGGAGTTCCACTGATGTCCTATATTTTGATGCTCTTGTGAAAATGGGGATATCCCTCGATCAGCTAACCTGGGTAGACTTTTTCTTGGTAGGATTTACTGGGGATATGATCCAAGTAGAGGGCATGATTCCCTGACTATAAGGATAGGACATTACTTTTTTTAATCATTCATCCAAGTGAATTTTCTTATTGTCCGAGCCCCTTCATCCTATAACACTATCTTCGGGTGACTGGGTCTCAATTCCATTCAAGAGGTCGTATCCACTTATTGCGTGAAGGTCAATTTTTTGATAGCATATGGGATCAAAGAAATTCATGGAGATCAAAGCTTAGCTTGACATTGTATCACGTCGAGCTCCAAGGGAAGAAGGCCACTGATAACTATCCTATTGAAGGCTTGGATGCTCGGGATGATCTGACTGAACATTGAGGAGAGCTAGCCGAGGACCCCATCTCTGTACCACTGGTTGATGGAAACCCCGAATATATGTCTAGGATTGGCTCCAACCTGAACCAGGTAACCCAAACTCAACTAACATTATTATTACAAGAAAATGCTAATGTCTTTACCTGGACACCAGCTGATATGCCATGCATCGACCTCTCAATAATGATGCACCGGCTGAAGGTAGATCAGATATGATGCCCTGTTAAATAAAGGAAGCGAAGTTTTACACTTGAGCACCAAAAGGCCATAGCTACGAATGCCAATAAGCTCTGGAGGCTGGATTCATCCAAGAGGTCACATATCCAAAGTGGATAGCAAATCCAATCATGGTGAGGAAGGTGAACAACAAATGGTTGATCTGTATAGACTTCACCGACATCAATTGAGCATGTCTAAAGGATGGTTATCTATTATCAAGAATCGATTAGATGGTAGACACCATCTCAAGCCATGATCTTCTTAGCTTTATAGATGTCTTCTCTAGTTAAAATCAAATATGGATGGCTCTTAAAGATGAGGAAAAAACTATTTTTATTATTGACTAAGGACTATTTTGTTATAAGATCATCTTGTTTGGTCTGAAAAATGCAGGTGCCACCTACCAATGCTTGATAAACAAAATTTTCAAGGATCAGATCAGGTCAAATTGTATAGGTGTACATGGATGACATGCTCATCAAGAGCAAAGTCACCCAAACATACATTGATGACCTCAAGAAAACCTTCGCCATCTTTCAAAAGTACCAGATAAAGTTGAATCCTGCTACATGTGCTTTTGGAGTGGCCTTGGCCAAATTTCTTGGCTTTATGGTATCCAATAGAGGATGGAAGCTAACCCAGAGAAGATTAAAGTTATCTATGACATGAGTTTCCCCAGGATGATCAAAGATGTTCAACACCCCACTGGGAGGATCGTAGCACTAAATCAATTTATCTCCAAATTTGTCGAGTGATGTCTTCCAGTTTTCCAGACTCTAAAACAACTAAAAAAATTTTGATGGATGGAAGAATGCCAAAGGACCTTTAATGATCTCAAGAATTACCTTAGCTCTCCACCATTACTAGGCAAACTAGATCTAGATAAAGAATTGTTCTTATATCTGATGGCCTCTCTTGTGGCAATGGGCATAGTGCTCATAAAGGAAAGGGATAGATCTAGAAACTAGTTTATTATATTAGTCGGATCTTGAGGGATGCAGAACCAAGTATTCAAAGCTAGAAAAGGTGGCTATGCACTTCTCATTGCAACTTGGAAACTCTAACCATATTTCCAGGCACATATTATTGCTCTCCTAACCAATCAACCCATCAAAAGCAATCTTCATTGGCCCAACACCTCTAGGTGCATTGCAAAAGGGGTGATCAAATGCTTTGAGTTTGATATTAAGTTTCTACCTTGACCTTCGATCAAAGCTCAAATATTAGCTAACTTCTTAGTTGAGTGCACCATTTCTAATGAGCCGCCAGAGCTAGAAGAGTCAAAGTCAACATTGATGCAAGACCATACTCCTGATCCTACACACACATGGGAAGTGTATGTTGATAGATCATCCAACTCTAAAGGATTGGGAGCAAGGATAGTCATCATAAGTCCAGAGGGAATCGTTGCTGAGCACGCACTCTACCTAGAATTCTTAGCCACAAACAATGAAAACAAATATGAAGCTATGATCGTAGGACTTCACATCACTAAGGAGATGGGAGCACAAGATCTAAAGATCTATAATGATTCTTAGCTAGTCATCGACAAGTCAATGGTGACTGCGAAACCCTGGAAGAAAGTATGGTAAAGTATCTAAGAAAGTCAAAGAGTTGGCCCTCACTTTCCACCACTTTGGGGTCTGACATATCCCAAGGTAGATAACTCTCAAGCCAACTCACTGGCTAAAGCAACAACCATGACACCAATGGCACTACCAAGGGGATCCTACTTTGAAATGATCAAAAGGCCTACCATCAAGGAGTCATCAGTGATAATGTAGGTGGATGGTGAATCTCACTAGATCGACCCCCTGATCGACTTCTTAAAGAATGGTCGACTCCCTACAAACTGGAAGGAGGCCTGCAAGATCAAATATCAACCATCTAAATACCTAGTGTACAAAGGAAATCTCTACAAACGATCATTCTCTTTACCCATCCTCAGGTGCTTATGATCGTCTAAAGCAAAATATGCTTAAGGGAGGTTTATGAGGGGATTTGTGGAGACCATATTAAAAAAAGTGTACTAGCATACAATCTACTTCAATAAGGCTATTATTGGCATACTATGCTGATAGGCCGTGATATCATCGTTAAAACACCGTAGCTATTAGTTTACTTAACTAACTTTTAGATAAAATAAAATACGTAGAATAGGTAAGTCGGGTCGAATCCATAGGGAAGGTAGTATATTAAATATTTTGAAATCCTTGATTTAAGAAAACAAAGAGATCGAAACCGGATAGAAATTAAAATTGCAAAAAATAAATATGTGGTACTAGGATCTATTACTTAGATCCTAGTAACTACTTTCAATGAAAATGAAGGACACAGATTTAAAGATGCAAGAAAATAAACTTTTTATTAATAAACAAAAATATGATCCCACTACAAAATATAATTGAATAAATAACTATAAAAAAATTGTAACAAAGATTGAAAGGAGGTCAGTGCAGCTTCGTCGGGAAGATGGTCGATGAACTCCCATCTTCCTTCATACTCCTCAGAGTGAACTAGGCCTTGTTGCTTCTTTTTCTTTTTCTTTGGTTCTTGATCTTGAAGATGATGTCAGCTCGAAGATAGTGTAGGGACAACACTCCTCTCTAAGATACCCCATTCTTAGAGATCAACCCGTAGCCCAAGTAATATCTTCTACCTTATACTGCACTCTCTCTAGGATGATTTCTTCTTAGCATAGGGATCCTTTAAATAGATCGTATCTAGGGCTTCATTCCAATCAAATTTGGACTCAATCGAGCTCCAAATCAGCTAGATATTGTCAGAAGAATCCTCGGCCATCCGATATGTGATTAGATGAGATGATCGTTGCCTCCTTCCTTCTTTGGGAGAGAGAGTTTGATCTGGATCTCGCTGAATCTCCAAGTCCCCGAATCCATGGGACTCCTCTTGCGATTGGGACTCCCTCTTCGGCATTGTAGGCGATAGATGGTAGATGATGGCAAGAGGCGATGGTCAGCCGGTGGTTGGATGGGTAGCTCATGGTGGCTAGGTGATTGAGAAAGATGGTAGTGGAGAGGGGGGCTGCGGATAGTGGGCAATGGCTCCGGGCAGTGGACAATGATGATGGGATGGCTGGCGGGACAATAGCTTGGGCGGCACAGGGAGGAAGACGAAGCAAGGAAGATGGTGGCCGACACAAAAAAAAGGACTTCCAAGATTTTTTTGATGAAGGAAGGCTCCTGGCAATGAGGGGGAGATCTCTGGCTACTTTTCCAGCCATATGTGGGCATGGCATGTGAAAACAAAGCTCGGGAGTAGAGATGGTCCACGAACAAGCTCGTGGACCAGTAAAAATGGTCGCCTATGGACCAACTCACGTAATGTAGACCCAGTAGCCAATCCATGGTGGACCAGCTACTTTAAAATGCATGATCTTCCATTACTGATTTTCAAAATTCAATTTCGAGTCCAACTAAACTCTAATTTAAGTGTCGTCTATGTCGTTGGACTTCAAAAATCGAGCTCTTTACAATGACTCTCTTCTTTTCTATAAATGATATATAAAAATATTAATTTATTATAAATAAAGATAGTTTAATTATTAAATTAATATATATAATATAATTATCATACCCTCCAACTTAAACTTTACTCGTCCTCGAGTAAAGTAGATAAATTAGTTGTATATACAAACTCATCTTTGAATTAAAAGTTGACTTTGATAGTCCTAAAGGTAGCTGATACCCAGCCAGACCATTAAAGAAATACTTCGTTGGATCACTAAGTCAATCCAATTAGTGGTTGAGTGTTAACCATAGAAATCTTTAGAAGTCTTCTTTACTATCTTCCTAACTTACTCTTTAAATTCTCTAACTTGATTTGAGTCAAGTTTGTTGTCTTTTACACTTCAGTCTTTTTTTTTGAGAAGTCTAGTGCAATGTCTTGACCTCTTAAGTATTAGCATCATTCCCTTTTGATACAAACCACAATGCTTACTTAGATGAAGGGGCCTGGTTACTTAGTAAGGTGCCATTCTTAACAGATCTCTTGACCTTCTCATCTTTTAATGCGAACCACAACGTTTACTTAGACGAAGGGGCCCGGTTACTCAATAAGTGTTCAAGAAGAGCTGTGAGGTTAGACTGGCTCTCTCTTTTTTTTTGAGAGGACTTTTTTATATATCTTAACATTTCCATCCCTACTCTCAATAAGCAAATTCTTTATTGACATAAAAAGGGAGAGAGTTCTGGAATCACTCTCAAAATTTAACTTGATCAACATCTTACCATTTGTTAGATTTTCTTAGTAATTTGTCCCTTAGTATCTCTAAAATTATCTAGGCCATTAATTAATCATTAATTAGAATTCCTAATTAACTTCAAATCGAGATAAAATTTAGATACAAAACTAATTACTTCTAGTAATACTTAAGGACTTAATTAGATTTGTTATTCTCTCCCAAACTTAAATGACATTGTCCTCAATAGAGAAGGAAAATAAAGGGTGCAATATGTAAAAAGGAATAGAAAAGAGTACACCTAGAGTGAATGTGCTTTGGGAGTTGAAGAAGGTTTCGTGAAGTAGCAGGCTCCTATACTTCTATCTATGTTCCTATAATTATACTAAAAAAATGAGATTGTTCGGTTACCTCCCAACTAGTGCTAAGTTCAACATCTTCAGCTAGACACACAGTAGCTTAGTTCAGTGTGGATCAGTTAAGGTTACTTGACCAATGATCCGATTTGATGATATTCCTTTGATGTATGGTTTTAATCGTTGACCATTTACCATAAAAAAAATGTCCTATCCTACGATCAAGAATCTTCACTACACCATAGGGAAACACTTAATTTACTATGTAAGGTCCATCCCATCAAGATCTTAGTTTTCCAGGAAATAATCGAAGCCTTGAATTAAATAACCATACTTGTTGATTCAGCTTAAAGGTCTTACTAGAGATGTGTTTATCATGAAAGACTTTCATTTTCTCCTAATAAATGCATGAATTTTCATAGGCCTCTTATCTTAGTAAATCCAGTTCACTTAGCTATAACATCCAATTAGAACCAGCTTGTTTCAAATTGAAATTTAATTGTTTGATCGCCCAATATGCTTTATATTCAAGTTCTACTAGAAGATGACATGCTTTTCCATAGACCAGCCTATATAGAGACATGCCAATAGAGTTCTTATAAGTTGTCCTATAGGCCCATAATGCATCATCTAATTATTCTGATCAGTCTTTATGATCAGGCTTAATAGTCTTTTGTAGGATATTCTTGATCTCCCTATTGGATACTTCCACCTGACTATTAGTTTGTGGGTGGTACGGTGTAGCTACCTTATATGTGACCGCATATTTTCATAGTAACATTCAAAACTAGTAGTTTGTGAAATGGATACCTCCATCACTAATGATGGCATGTGGGAATCCTATCCTAGAAAAAATATTCTTTCAAACAAATCTTATTACTACCTTGTGGTCATTGGTTCGGGTTTCCATTACCTCAATCTACTTAGAAACATAATCAACGGCCACCAAAATGTATTAAAAACCATTGGAGGGTGGAAAGGGCCTCATGAAATCAATTCTCCAAACATCAAAGATTTTAATTACCAAGATGGGGTTTAAAGGCATCATATCTTTTTTTGAAATATTTTCTAAGGCTTGACATTTGGCACACTCTTGGCTATAAGTATGGGCATCCTTAAATAATGTGGGCCAGAAAAATCTACTTTACAATACCTTAGCTATAGTTTATCTACCATAGAAGTTTCCTCTACAAGCAAGAGTATTACAAAAATTCAAGATACTCAGTTATTCAGATTTAGGGACACATCTATGAATAATCTGATCAGCACAAATTTGAAAAAGTTTCAAATTTTTCCAGAAATAATATTTGATTTGAGCAAAGAATCTATCATTTTCATTCTTAGACCAACCATCCAGAACTTGTCCAACCATTAAATAATTGACTATATCCGCAAACCAAGGAGCTTTTGCATATGAAACTCCTAAGAGTTGTTCATCAAGAAAAGATTCGTCAATTAATGTAGATTCATAATTTTTCACTAGGATTCTAGATAGATGGTCAGCTACAACATTTTCTGATCCCTTCTTATCTCAAATCTCAATATCAAATTCCTGTAGCAGTAAGATCCATCTAATCAAGCATGGTTTAGCATCTTTCTTTAAGAGTAGGTATCTCAAAGCCGAGTGATCCGAATACACCACAATCTTGGACCCTAATAAATAATATCAAAATTTTTCTAGGACAAATTCAGTAGTTGTATAATTCTTTTGGACTTCATTCAAAGTTTTGTTGGCATAATAAATTACTATAGGATATTTATTTACCCTCTAGCCCAAAATAGCTCCTATGGCAAATCTGAAGCATCGCACATTATTTCAAAAGGTAGTGACCAATTTGGGGATTGGATGATCAGGGCTTTGGTTATAGCTTCTTTTGAAAATTCATAGACCTTAGGATAGTCTTCATCAAAGTTAAAGGGGATATCCTTAGTGAGCAGATTACATAAAGGATGGAATATTTTGGAAAAGTCTTTGATGAAGTGACGGTAGAATCCTACATGGCCAAGAAAAGATCAAATTTGCTTGACAGAATTAGGTGGAGAAAGTTTAGAAATTAATTCAACCTTAGCTCTATCAACCTCAATCCCTCTTTTTGATATAATATGTCCTAGGACAATCCCTTCTTGAACCATGAAATGACTTTTCTCCTAGCTTAAAACTAGATTGGCCTTGAAGCATCATTTTAATATCTTCTTCAAATTATTGAGGCAACTCTCAAATGATTCTCCAAAGACTGAAAAGTTATCCATGAAATTTTTTAAGAAATCTTCCACCATATCCAAGAAAATCGACATCATGCACCTTTGAAAGGTTGTAGGTGCATTACACAATCCAAAATGCATTCTATAAAAAGCAAAGGTAGCATAGGGACAAATGAAAGTGGTCTTTTCCTGGTCTCCTGGATAGATTGCTACTTGATTGTATCCAGAGTATCCATCTAAAAAGTAAAAATATCATTAGCCAGCTAGTTACTCCAAAATTTGATTAATGAAGGGTAAGGGGAAATAGTCTTTGCGGGTGGCTGCATTAAGTTTTTGATAATCAATATAGACATGCCACTTAGTGGAAAGTCTCATTAGCACTAGATCCCCTTGGTCGGTATGGACAGTCGTATGTCCAGATTTCTTGGGAACAACTTGAGTGGGACTCACATAGTGGCTATGAGAGATGGGATAGATGATACAAGTATATAACCATTTAATTACTTCCTTCTTGAGCACTTCTTGCAAGTTTGGGTTGAGCCATCTTTGTATTTCTCGGGTTAGTTTGGCATTATCCTCTGTATAAATGTGGTGCATGCAAATTGATGGACTAATACCTTTCAAGTTAGCAATGATCCAACCTATGGCCTCCCTATGTGTCTTTAGAACATCCATTAATTGATCTTCTTGCTCATGGGTTAGGTTCAAAGCAATGATTACTAGTAGGGTTTCTCAGGTCCTAAGAATACATACTTAAGTGATTCAGGCAAAGATTTCAATTCTAGTTATGGTGGGACCTGAGTTGAAAGACATAATATTGTAGTTCCTAGATCTAGTAAAGGTTCAGTTATCATTGACCGAGGTCGTGAAGGTGATGGGTGAGGTGAATCAGATAGAGCATTTACCTCCTGGACTTAGGTTTCTTCAATAAGCTCATTATCATCCATCAAATTGGAGGAACAATCATATTCAACTAGTTCATCTATCAACTCAATCACAGAACAACTTTCCTTCTCTTGAACAGATTTTAAGGCATTAAAAATATTAATTTTCACCTTTCGATCCCTAAAAGAAATATCCATGTCTCCCATTTTACAATTAATATTAGCATTCACAATGGCTAGGAATGGATGACCTAAAATTATGAGGTTCTAATTTAGCTCCTAGGATGGTTCCATGTCAAGTATAAGGAAGTTTACCGAGAAATAACACTGACTTACTTTAACTAGAACATCCTCAATCAAACCATGTGGAGTTTAACAGATCTATCCACTAGTTGTAAGATGACTAACATAGGTTTTAATTCATCTATCTCAAATTTTTCATAAATCGAGGTTGGAAGAAGGTTTACACTAGCTTCTAAATCCAATAAGGCTCGGTCAAAGGTAATGCCTCCTATAATGCACGAAATCAAAGGAGCACCAGGATCTTTCATGTTCTGAGGTAATTGGTTTAACAGGACCACACTTACATCCTCAGATAATATAATTCTCTTCGTACTATGTAGCTCATGGTTTTGGATACAAAGTTTCTTGAGAAATTTAGTATAAGCCGGAACATGCTGAATTGTATCAAGAAGTGATAAACTTATATGTACTTGCTTAAACAATTCCATCAATTTCTTATTACATGCTCCTTGCTTTTTGCATTAGGAGCCAACTTCTAAGGCTGAAGGGAATGGAACTCTAGGTTTATATGTATCAGGCAACTCATCTGCTCTCTTTTTTTCTTGGTCTTTCTCATTCAAATTTGGGTCATTACAATACCTATTTCAAGCTCAAGTTCTTTCACAAGGTTAGTCTCAGTATGAGCCTCTCCTTCTAAGTTCAGCTTTTGGCTAGCATCAGTACTAGCATCTCCCATCAGGTCTAAGTAAGGGTCTTTAAAAATCTTACCACTTTTAAGCTCAGAGATTGCTTTGGATTCTCAAATTAGGGTTCTTAGATGGGAAATTTGAGTGAAGGTTGGATGCGTTGTTCCTGGAGTTCGCTACTAGTTGGCTTGGTAGTTGACCTAGTTCCCTCCTCATGGTGGACTCAGCTATTTGTCCTATTTGTGCTTCTAGCCTGGTATTTGATTATTGTTGAACCATGATTAGTTGTTGGAGTTGGTTAAACCTATCATCAACTAGATTGGTCTATTAAGGAGGTTGGTATGATGACTGATTATGATAAGATGACTACGTAGGCTGATTAGCTTGGCTAGGATGACCTCTATTATAGGCATAGTTTTGGTATTGGGGTCTATGAGGAGTTTGGATCAAAGCCTAAGTCTATGGAGTCTTCCAAGAAAAGTTCGGATGGTTTTTCCAACCTGGGTTATATGTATTTGAGAATGGATCATTAACTGGCTTGGAATAACCTTGGGTAGCCTGGACTTATTCTTGGATGAACGATGGCAATTGTGCAACCATAGGACATTCATTCACATGATGGATCGGGCTAGCATAGATAGAACAAATCTCCTGATGATTAGAGGTGATGGGTATTATGCAAGAGACTGTTGACCGATGGCTAGGACTTGATCTATTTTATGGGTAAAGAGGTCAATTGTATCTAATATGTAGGTTATCAAGTTCAAATTGACATTAGGAGTAGAATTTGACTGTTTAATTGCATAGATTCCTACTTGCTTTTGATAAGGGATTGATCTTTCATAGGAAGATAATGAAGCATAGTTGATTGAATTTTTACTTAGGATCTCAAATAGGGCATAAGCTTCATCCTCACTCTTACTCATGAATGAACCTCCACAAGATGCATCCACCATCTGTCTGTATTGGTCTTTTAGACACTTATAGAATGCTTGGACAATTTCCCACTTAGATAGGCCATGGTGTGGACATTTTCAAAGAAGTTCCTTAAGTCTTTTCCATGATTCATGAATTAGTTTTCCTGGGAGTTGAGCAAATCCAGTGATAGCTCGCCTCATGGTATTGGTCCTACCTATGGGATAGAATTTCTGAAGGAATTCATGTTGCATCTCATTCCAAGTTTGAATTGGTCTCCCTATTGTGCCAAGCTAGTACTTAGCTTTATCCTTAAGTGAGAAGGTAAATAGGGTCAATCTAAGTACATCAGTGATAAAATTTTGGATCCTCACTGTAGAGCAGATTTCTAAAAATTCATCTAAATGTTTGTAAGGATCTTCATTGGTGTTCCCATAGAAAGATGGGAGCATCTGAATGGTGGTGGACTTGATTTCATAGTTTCTGGCAGGTATATCGGGTAGGTGGATACAACTTGATGGATTATAGGTAGTAGGAATGAAGTACTCTTTCATCTGCCTAGGTGGTTCTTCAGGGTTTTCAGCCATTTGGTTATCTAGTTTGATATGGATCAATCGTTCAATTTCAAAGTTGGGTTTGACCAGGTCACGAAATAAAGATCTCCTACCATTCATGTACCAGTGTAATCCTAATATGTAACACAAATATTTTTTAAAGTTTTTTTAATAAAAAATAGAAGAGAATGAAGGAGGTCTAAGGAGAAAACCCTGAGAGTCCTTAATCTAAGAGGATAGAGAAGAGTTGGTTTTTTTTTATTATTTTTGTGAATTTCAAACACTTGTCATATATATTCCTATTCTAGGTTGCCCTAATTTTAGATAGCTCCTAACTTCCAAGGTAGCTTTGGAGCCTTCCAAGTCAAAAATTAACTAATCAGCTAGCCAAGTAAGGATAAGATCGATGGGGATTCCCTCATTGCTTTCCTTAGACAATAATTAAAATTGGCCAGGTTAGTCAACGGAACTAATTAAAAATCATCTTTCTTCAGGGCTACATCATCCTTGAATCCCTTTTCTAAACACCAGCCAATCAGCTTATCCTGACCCGATCCAACTCTTTCGAGTGCCTTGTCCAATTGAGCTTGAGTTCCTTAGGAGCTGACATCTAGTTAATTTTAATTATCAGGCTTAGGTATGTTGAATATGGGGTGGTGGTTTGTAGGCTAAGGAAGGATGATCAAGTCCCTACCTTATCTTATTTATGGGTTAATGCCCTTAAGATAGTTTATGCAAGTATGAAATGCAAAACAGGAAGGTATCCTGGTGCGAACACCAGAGGCACCAGAATAAGGCAAAGGCTTCTCAATTCTCTGTGGATATCTAAGTAGTGTTTGAGTATTTGAATCCAATTTTGTAATAAGGGCTTAGCCCACTTGAGTCTATACTTCGGCCCTTGAGTCTTGTTTTGGGCCTTTCTACATTTGAGTCTTGTATTTAGAGTCATCCTTACCATTAGGGTTTTGGATATGTTCAATTCAATTGAGTCAAGTTCACTTGAGTTAGTTGGTTGAGTCAGCTCATGTTGAGCCTTTTATTATTTTGAGTCTTGTAAGTCTTATATTGAGTCCAGTCCAGTTCAATAGAAGAATACATAAGACACTGATGGACCCCAGCCAGAGTGACAATTTGATAACTCAAGGAGTCCCAGTCATACTTGAATGTGCCACCTTGGATTGCTTGAAAAGGATCTTGAAGTTATCATCATTGAAGACCAGGATGATAACTAGATCATGGTGCGGGCACCAGACTCAAAAGAAGACTTCAGAGCTCCATCTGGATCTCTGATTAACCTTGCCCGAAGAATTAGGGTTTTTGGTTTGTAATAAGAGTTGACTAGATCAACTCAATTTAGCTTGAGTCTACATTACCTGCATTTTATTTTGTTGAGTCATGTTGACTCAGTAGTGGACTAGGGTTTCAACCGGGGATGTTACATTTTCTCCCAAGACCAGGCAAGTGGACACCACACTCCCAGCCACACTCCCAGTCCAGGGGGCGCCATATCCACATCCAGCAGTCTTTGGTCCCCACTCCACAGATGGCAACTCCCTTCTTTCATGCACCAGATAAAGAGAAGAGCACAAATCAAGGGGGCGGCCAAGACTTTCCCAAGTGATTCCAAGCAAACAAGGGAAGAAGTTTTTCTTGGAAGAGAATATCAAGGGGCGCCCATTACCTGCCAAAAACACCTAAAACAAAGATGGGAAGAGCCTTGACTTAGGGAGGAAGAAAAGGAGGAGTCCAAAAGAGTTCATCCAGGAAAGGAAGAAAATCTTCTTGAAAAGTTCCAAGCAAGGTGGCACCATCTACCTGCCATTTATAACCCAAATCCTAATTTTTGGTATTCTGGCCAACCATATGTAAGGGATTTGCCCTAATTTGGAGATCCCCTCCTTTAGTCCCACATGGAAAAATATGAAACCCTTCTCCCTTGTAAAGCATTATAAATTACATCCCTCTTGTAAGTTGAAATCAATCTATGAATGAAGAAAAAATTATTTTTGCTATTCTCTTGTGTTGAGTAACCTAGGTTTTTCTTCTTCCGCACTTTTCTAAGTGTTGAGCTCCGTGAGGGGGTAATCCGGGTTCCATTGGAGCCTTGAGGAGGTGAGAGATCTCCATCTTTATCCAAAACCCTAGGTTATCCACTTAAAAATCCAAAACCCTAGCCGCCCTTCATTATTTTCAATCCATCAAACCCTAGCTCCTTCCATCTCCCACGGCCTCTCTCTCTCTACAAGTCCAGGCCGTCCACCTTCATCCAGATCCAGTCCGGCTACTTCAGATCCAGAGTAAGTTCCAAGGAAAATCACATCAGCTTCCAGGAGAATCCAGTTTTCAGCAATTTCAATCTTCAAGTTCATCAACCTGGTAAATTTTTCCCTTGACTCTCTGATTCCATCAATTGTTTTTCTTCTCTTCCAGATCTTGAGTTCAGGAGAAGCCAACTCGCCAAAGGACCAGTATTGGAGGATCCATTGCGAAGATATCTGAATCCGAGGATCCAACAATCTGCTCGGGAGAGTTCTTCCACCAAAATCTGTGAAGATCATTGTCTGGTTAGGTAAACCATCTCTTCTCTTTATTTCTGTTCTGTTGAAAGTTCGGAGCGAAACCCTAGGTCTGGGAGTTTCTCAACCCCCAGCGATCCGGTGCTTCTGAACTACTCTGATAATTTAGTTTCCTTAAAATTGTGCTTTCAATTATCATATTAGTATCTTTCAATGTTAGGTTAACTTTTCTTTGATTTGAAGCCAACTTCTACAAACATATAAAAACAACAAAAAAATTAGTTAATCTTAATTTACTTCCGCATCGCATCCCTTTATTTGTTCTGCATCATTTTTGGTATCAGAGCCCAGTCTAGGGTTTCTGATTTGCTTGCTTGCTTGTTTTGATTGTTTTCCCTTTTTATTTTGTCTACTCGAAGTAGACTCCCCAGGACGTCCGGTCCTAGGAACTAAGCGAGGCGCAAGCCTCCTCCTCCCATTCCACGGGGTGTTCCTAGGGCGTGTAGGGGATCCATTGGGTTATAACTTCGTAGCAGGGATTATAAACGGGGAAGACAATCTAGTTGCAGCCCGTAATTTCCCTGTTGTCTGAATTATTTCTCCCTGCATAAAACTCTGAATTGCATGATTTTTGCTTCATTGAAACCAGTATAATTGAATCTATTTTCCATAATTTTTCTGTGATTTATTGGTTTCGGTAAAAATTTTGAGCATTAAAATACAACTCTATTTTTTGTGTTCTGCAATTTAATTCTTTTTGGAGTGATCATCTCATAATTTACTTAAGGGCAATTGAGCATCTAAGATAAGGGGAGGAGTTGATTACCTCTCCTTAGCCCAAAACCACCATCCAATCATTCGAACCTAGACCTAATTTAAAATCAGTTAGACCTAATTTGCCCTAGTGGGCTAGGGACACCAATTGGTTGGGTCTAGGCTAGTGTTGAGTCAGTTTGCCAAGTTATTCTGTGTGTGCTTAGCACTCGGTGTCTAGAATGGTGGTTCAGGGATCCATTCCCGAAGGGCTTGTGTGCTGGTCTGCCTACCTGGCCAATCACTGATTGGTGTCTAGGATTGGCAATCAGGGACCTAACACTCCCCTTACACCTGTCTGGCTGAGTCCTGAGTTACTACAGGCTAGCTTGCCACTCTGATTGGGCATCTAGTTTGGACTCTAGGTCTAGTGATCCAGTAGTCGATTTAGTCTAGTCTCATTTTGTGTGCTTGCTTGAATCATCATGTCTACCAGAAACGGAGTGCCATATCAACCTGGTCAAACCCAACCTGATTTAGAGGCCATGATCAGAACTCTTACTGAAAGTATGGCTAAAATGAATCAGGATATGACAAACACTGTGGCCCAGTTTAGCGCACAAATTCATGAGGATCTTACCCAACTTAGGGACCGAGTCCAAGTACTTGAAGAACCTAGACATCGGAATTGGACTCCTGACCCCGATTTTAATGTGCCTCAACCTCACCCACATCAGGAGCCTAGAAGGCCTTTATATAGAAATCCTGAACCTAATCATAGGAGGCCTGACCCAGAGCCTGAAGATAGAGATGATAGGTTCATCAGGAACATCAAATTAGATGCACCTACTTTTGATGGTAGTCTGAACCCTAAGGTGTATTCTGATTGGGAGGGTGAGATGGACCAATACTTTGAGTGGTATGCTATGTCTGAGGAGAGGAAATACAAGTTTGCCAAGATGAAATTAGTGCGTCAAGCTAGGTTATACTGGGAGAACATTGAGCTAACCACTAGGAGACGGAATGTTGAGCCCATAACCACTTGGCAGGGTATGAAAGAAAAACTGAGAGATAAATACCTACCCATTTCATACCAGCAAAACCTGTTAGACCAATGGCAAAACCTGAAACAAGGAAACCGATCTGTCTCAGACTACATAGCTACTTTTGATGAATACCTAGTGAGATGTGATGTGAGTGAAGCCCACGAAGTCACTTTGTCTAGATTTAGGGCTGGACTGAGGGAAGATATCAAGAGAACTATTTCTGAGAGAGGTTACTGATCTAGACCAAGCCTACCAGATTGCACTGAACACTGAGAAATTTCAGAGAGGACCTATACCTTCTAGGGTTAGTGCCCCAATCCCAAGGAATGGACCTAGCCAAGTTATCCCTAGTAAACCTTTTCAGGGTACTTCTACCCCTAGGCCCATGGACAAAGGTAAGGCACCTGACACCCAGAGAACCCCTAGTTCAAATATCACCTGTTTTAAGTATCAGAAACCAGGTCACATTTCCAGTCAGTGTACTGCCATAGCCTGTTTCAAGTGTCATAAGGTAGGTCATGTTGCTAGCCAGTGCCCACGGAGATCCCTTTACATAGAAGAGGGAGAGAATGATAATTCCGAGCCCAGTGAGGAATTTGAAGAAGAAGTTTATGAGGCTGGAATGAATTTGGTTGAGGAGTATGAAGGAGAGGAGGAACCCAATGAATCTGACCAATTAGGAGTTGTAAGATGCATCCTATCCCAGAATCTAGTTCAAGAGGATTGGCATAGGACTAACATCCTATAGACTTTTCTTAAATTAGGGGATAAGGTATGTAAGATCATCATAGATAGTGGGAGCTGTGTAAATGCCATCTCTACTAGCACTATCAAGATGTTAGGCTTAATCCCAGTTCCCCATCCCAACCCCTATAAGGTTTCTTGGGTTGATTCTACCTCCATACCCATCCAGTCTAGATGTCAAGTCCAAATCCAAATGCAATCTTATCACGAAAAGATTTGGTGCGATGTCTTACCCATGGGGGTGAGCAGTATAATTCTCGGAAGACCTTGGTTGTATGATCATGATGCCACCCTCTTAGGAAAATCCAATACCTGTGTCTTTAGTTTCAATGGGAAGAAGATTACGATCCATTCAGTTCCCCCTAAGGACAAGGTAACTAAAGGAGCCGGTAAGGTTAAGGAGATGAAAACTGGAGTGAACCTAATCAGTGCTAAGGATCTAAAACAAGAAATTCATAGTGATTCACCCATCTGGATGTTGACTGCTAAGGAACTTAGAACTTCGGAACCCTCAGAGCCTCCTCAAGAAGTTAAACCTGTGTTAAAAGAATTTGAGGATGTCTTTCCCGAGGATTTGCCAGACCACCTTCCACCTCTTAGGGATATCCAGCATGCCATAGATCTAATCCCAGGAGCGACTTTGCCCAACTTGCCCCATTACAGGATGAATCCATCTGAGCATGAAGAACTGCAAAAGCAGGTTGGAGAATTATTGAGGAAGGGGTTTATTAGAGAAAGTCTTAGCCCTTGTGCAGTCCCAGCCTTACTGACCCCAAAGAAAGATGGCACGTGGAGGATGTGTGTTGACAGTCGTGCCATCAATAAAATTACAATCAAATATAGGTTTCCCATCCCTAGACTAGATGACATGCTTGATATGATGGCTGGTGCAATGGTTTTTTCTAAGATTGATCTCAAAAGCGGCTATCATCAGGTTAGGATTAGACCCGGGGATGAATGGAAAACTGCTTTCAAAACTAAGGATGGTCTTTATGAATGGGTTGTTATGCCTTTTGGGTTGTCCAATGCCCCTAGTACTTTCATGAGAATTATGACCCAGGTACTTAGAGCTTTCATAGGAAAATTTGTGGTGGTCTATTTTGATGACATCCTGATCTATAGTAAGACTCCAGCAGATCACCTAGGCCACCTTAGAGCAGTCTGCCAAGTTTTGAGGAATGATAGACTCTACGGTAATCTTAAGAAGTGTGAATTCATGACTAGTAGAGTTATCTTTCTTGGTTTTGTAGTAACCCCTGACGGCGTGGCGACCGATCCTGAGAAGATTAGGTCCATAGTAGACTGGCCAGAGCCAACCAATGTGCATGAAGTTAGAAGTTTCCATGGCTTGGCTACCTTCTATTGGCGATTCATCAAGGGGTTTAGTACTTTAGCTGCTCCTATCACTGATTGTATTAGGAAGGGAGAATTTCATTGGACTAAGTCAGCCCATAAAGCCTTCCTAGATCTTAAGGATAAAATGACCCAGGCACCCATTCTGAGATTACCCGATTTTTCTAAAGTATTTGAGGTTGCCTGTGATGCTTCAGGTGTAGGAATAGGTGGAGTCCTAAGCCAAGAGAATCATCCCATATCATTCTTTAGTGAAAAACTTAATGATGCTAAGCTTAGGTATTCTACCTATGATAAGGAATTTTATGCGGTGGTGCAAGCTTTGCGTTACTGGAGACATTATTTGCTACCGCAGGAATTTGTACGATTTTCGGACCATGAGGCTCTTAGATTTCTGAACTCCCAAAAGAAGCTTAACCCTAGGCATGCTAAGTGGGTAGAATATATCCAGTCCTATACTTTTGTCCTGAAACATAAGGCTGGAGTTGAGAATAAGGTAGCTGATGCCCTTAGTCGCCGATCTCTGTTATTAACTTCTGTTAGAACTGAGGTCATAGGGTTTGAGCAAATCAAAGAGGAATATGAGTCTTGTCCAGATTTCACAACTATGTATCAGGATCTAGTTCAAGGACCATCTAGTAATCACCAGGATTATACCCTTGTAGATGGTTTTTTGTTCTTCAAAAATAGGCTTTGCATCCCTAGAACTTCTCTTAGGGAATTTTTGATTTGGGAAATCCATGCTGGAGGTTTAGCTGGCCATTTTGGAAAAGACAAGACCATTCTAGCTATTGAAGACCACTTTTTCTGGCCTAGCTTGAAAAGGGATGTAGCTAATATTGTAGCTAGATGTCGAACCTACGCTGTTGCCAAACAGCGAAAACAAAACACTGGCCTTTATACCCCACTCCCTGTCCCAGATCGTCCTTGGCAAGATGTGAGTATGGATTTTGTGTTAGGTTTACCTAAGACCCAGAGGAGACATGATTCTATCTGTGTCGTAGTCGACCGATTCTCTAAAATGGCCCACTTCTTGCCTTGTTCCCAAACCTTTGATGCGTCTAAGGTAGCCACACTTTTCTTCAATGAGATAGTTAGACTCCATGGCCTACCTAAGACAATCGTTTCAGATAGGGATGTCCCGTTCACCAGTTACTTTTGGAAGACCCTTTGGCATAAGTTAGGGACAAAACTTAAGTTTTCAACTGCCTATCATCCCCAAACTGATGGCCAAACTGAAGTAGTGAACCGTAGCCTAGGAAATCTGCTGAGATGTCTTGTTGGTGAAAACACCAGAAATTGGGATTTATACCTACCAAGGGCAGAATTTGCGTACAATGACTCGGTCAATAGGTCTACGGGTAAGAGTCCATTTGAAATTGTACATGGGTACAAACCTCACACACCTCTTGACCTAGTCCCTTTACCTGTCCACACTCGAGTCTCCGAGTCTGCTGAGAATTTTGCATAGCATGTAAAAGACTTGCATAAAGAAATTCATGCCAAAATAAATTTAAGTAATGAAACTTATAAGAAGTTGGCTGATACTCAAAGGCGAGTCAAATCTTTTGTTGAGGGAGACTATGTGATGATTAGGTTAAGGCCTGAATGGTTTCCTCCTGGAACCGTTAGAAAGTTACATGCTAGGGGAGCTGGACCATTTAGAGTGGTAAAGAGAGTAGGATCCAATGCCTATGTGCTCGAGTTGCCTCCAGAACTAGGCATTAGCTCTACTTTCAACATTACAGACTTAGTAGAGTACAGGGAGCCAGCTGTGATTCCTAGTGAGCCTTTTGAGCCTAACCCTATCATTGAGAGTGATCCCGACCCTGTGTGTCCACCAACAAACTGGCCTGTGAGGAAAGAGCAGATTGAAAAGATCCTGGATGATCAGGTTATCTCTACTCGTAATCGAGGATACCAAAGGTACCTGGTCCGCTGGCAAGGAAGGCCAGATTCTGATGACTCTTGGATCTCCCGAGAAGAATTACAAGAATTGGACCCAGACCTCTTGGAGAGATACCAGAGCCAACTTGAGCCTTACTCGACAGGGTCGAGTTCCTCCCACCCTGGGAGAATTGGTGCGGTCACCAGACTCAGAAGAAGACTTCAAAGCTCCATCTGGATCTCTGATTAACCTTGCCCGAAGAATTAGGATTTTTGGTTTGTAATAAGAGTTGACTAGATCAACTCAATTTAGCTTGAGTCTACATTACCTGCATTTTATTTTGTTGAGTCATGTTGACTCAGTAGTGGACTAGGGTTTCAACCGGGGATGTTACATTTTCTCCCAAGACCAGGCAAGTGGACACCACACTCCCAGCCACACTCCCAGTCCAGGGGGCGCCATATCCACATCCAGCAGTCTTTGGTCCCCACTCCACAGATGGCAACTCCCTTCTTTCATGCACCAGATAAAGAGAAGAGCACAAATCAAGGGGGCGGCCAAGACTTTCCCAAGTGATTCCAAGCAAACAAGGGAAGAAGTTTTTCTTGGAAGAGAATATCAAGGGGTGCCCATTACCTGCCAAAAACACCTAAAACAAAGATGGGAAGAGCCTTGACTTAGGGAGGAAGAAAAGGAGGAGTCCAAAAGAGTTCATCCAGGAAAGGAAGAAAATTTTCTTGAAAAATTCCAAGCAAGGTGGCGCCATCTACCTGCCATTTATAATCCAAATCCTAATTTTTGGTATTCTGGCCAACCATATGTAAGGGATTTGCCCTAATTTGGAGATCCCCTCCTTTAGTCCCACATGAAAAAATATGAAACCCTTCTCCCTTGTAAAGCATTATAAATTACATCCCTCTTGTAAGTTGAAATCAATCTATGAATGAAGAAAAAAATTATTTTTGCTATTCTCTTGTGTTGAGTAACCTAGGTTTTCTTCTTCCGCACTTTTCTAAGTGTTGAGCTCCGTGAGGGGGTAATCCGGGTTCCATTGGAGCCTTGAGGAGGTGAGAGATCTCCATCTTTATCCAAAACCCTAGGTTAGCCACTTAAAAATCCAAAACCCTATCCGCCCTTCATTATTTTCAATCCATCAAACCCTAGCTCCTTCCATCTCCCACGGCCTCTCTCTCTCTACAAGTCCAGGCCGTCCACCTTCATCCAGATCCAGTCCGGCTACTTCAGATCCAGAGTAAGTTCCAAGGAAAATCACATCGCTTCCAGGAAAATCCAGTTTTCAGCAATTTCAATCTTCAAGTTCATCAACCTGGTAAATTTTTCCCTTGACTCTCTGATTCCATCAATTATTTTTCTTCTCTTCCAGATCTTGAGTTCAGGAGAAGCCAACCCGCCAAAGGACCAGTATTGGAGGATCCATTGCGAAGATATCTGAATCCGAGGATCCAACAATCTGCTCGGGAGAGTTCTTCCACCAAAATCTGTGAAGATCATTGTCTGGTTAGGTAAACCATCTCTTCTCTTTATTTCTGTTCTGTTGAAAGTTCGGAGCGAAACCCTAGGTCTGGGAGTTTCTCAACCCCCAGCGATCCGGTGCTTCTGAACTACTCTGATAATTTAGTTTCCTTAAAATTGTGCTTTCAATTATCATATTAGTATCTTTCAATGTTAGGTTAACTTTTCTTTGATTTGAAGCCAACTTCTACAAACATATAAAAACAACAAAAAATTAGTTAATCTTAATTTACTTCCGCATCGCATCCCTTTATTTGTTCTGCATCAGATCAGCATGCCGGGCAGATGGACATCAGAAGAAACCTGAGAGCCTGCCCAGGACTGAAGTGGGCCGTCCAAGGCCCAAGCCCTTCATGAAATTGGTGCCCCACCTTATAGTCACCTTCCCTTGGTCGACCACCCTTATGATCACCACCCCTTGGTCGACCAAAGAAAGGAGAGAGAGCCTCAGTGGGAGTGGGATTCTAGCTAGGGTTTGGGTGGGTCTAAAATTCTTGTAAATTTTCTTGTATGCCCTTACTTGGAGCCCAAGTTAGTAAGCCTATATAAAGGCCCCATCTCATGTATTTTTTAGCTGATTATTGATGAATGAATTATTGAGTTTCTTCCAGTTTCTGTGTGATCTTCTATGTGATTAAGGGTATCTGTGTGATCCCTGTGCCCTGCCTCCAAGGAACCCTAGCCGCCAGCCTGCTCCTCCTCTTGGCCACCTACCTCCAATCTTCTTCTTTCCCTTCTTCTTTCAGCGATCTACTCTCTTTCTTTGTTATTTTCTAACCCTTGATATGTGTCTTGTAGGTCCCTCAGTTTTCACGAATCAAGGATTCTATCTGATCAGCTTCGGGCCATTGGATTGAAAGCCGCGGATCGCAGGGTCTTCAGCTTGATTTTCCAGGATGCATCCGGGAGCGACGAGTGATCTCTTCATAGATCTGTCTTTAAATCCCTGCCAGGTATACCCCCTTGACTCTCCAATTATGGTATTGCAGAAGAGCTAGCCTTACTAGGGCTTCTTAGCCTTCGCAATCCTGCTTTTTCACTGTTTAGGATCTTTTTCTGCATACCTGTGCTTCTGAGTTTTCTATAGAATTACTTACTTAGTTTCTTGGCTCAAAATTTGGGATACAAACTCCTAACTTAATTCCTAAAAACAAAAAAATAGTTTTCATGCATAACTGATCTTGCATCATTTGGTATCAGAGCATCTTTTAGGGCTAGTTTCTGTATCCCGTAATTTCTACATATAATCTATTATTTTAATTATTTTTTAATGTAGGTATGTAATAAAATCTTGATTTTTATTTTTGTGGATTCCTAATAATTAAAGATATTCTTCAAGATTTTTTTATGATTTATTTCAATCTATAGGATTTTTGCATGACTGATTACTGCCTAAGAATAGTTCTGCCCAAAAATTCCAGCAAGTCTGATTTCAGCATATAGCTACTTCAATAGAAACATGATAAAATCCTGATTTTTATTTTTCTGGAACCATCATAATTGAATTCAATCAATCATTATTTCTTCATGATTTTTTGGACTACCTCTGTTCTGCAACCTTGTTTTTCTGCCCAGAAAATTTCTGTGGCTGGATTTCAGCATGTTAGGATTTCAGCATGTTTAAGGTTTCTTTTGCATAATTTTGGTATAAATTATTTTTTTCTGTCTATTTCTTGCATATTAGATAATTTTTTTCATATTATATTTTTGCTAAAAAAATACAAAAAAAAAAGGAAAATACAAAAACATAGAAACCCTAATTGCATCTTCCTATGTATGTCATCATGTGCATAAGCTTCTCTAAGGGCAATCTCAATATGTTAGATGGGGGGAGGATTTGATCACCTCTTCTTAGCCCAAAACAACAATCCTTGCATTCGATCCCAACCTAATTAAAATCAATTAGACCTAATTTGCTTTGCTCTAGTGAGCCAGGGACACCAACAGGTTGAGTCCAACCTTTGTGAAAAAACTAGTGCATCCAATACCTCTCCTATTATTGGAAGCTGGTGTCTAGGCTAGAGGTCCAGTGGCAAACACCCTAAGTGGATCGGTGGTTCCTTTATTGGGTCCTTGCGAAAGCAGGGGGACCTCCCACCATCCCACCTCTTACCTGGCTAGTAGAAGGACTAGGGGTTGTGTTTAGTGTAAGTTGAGTCGACCCATTCTGTTTGGGCTCTAAGTCTAGGGAGCAGTAATCGATTCGTCCTTGAGTCTTGCATGTGCACTAGATTTGGAGTCAATGTGTGTGTTTGATTGCATGACGGTTGATTAGAATCCCAATATCGATAGCCTCAACCCAACCCAACCATGTGTGACCATGGAGCCCAACCCTAGGAGAATCCCATACCATGACCCATACTTGGAGCCCAACCCTAGGAGAACCCCACACCATTACCCATACTTGGTTGACCCAGAGGAAAGATCCATTAGGAGCACCTAACCTTATACACCAACTTTTGATGGAAATCTTGATCCAAAGGTTTATATGAATTGGGAAGGAGAAATGGATCAGTATTTCGAGTGGTATGATATGTCATGGGGCAAAAATTTAGGTTGCCAAGCTTAAGTTAATCCGCTAGGCTAGGTTACATTGGGTTAATGTTGAGAGAATACTTAGGCAAAAAGGTCGTGAATCTATAACTACTTGGAGCGACATGAAACTTGAACTAAGGATAAAGTACCTACCCAAGTCCTATGAGTCCAAGAGATCCACAACCTATAAATCCTATGACTCCAAATCCTATGAACCTAGAACCTATGTACCCAGAACCTATGAACCTAGATCCTATGACTCTAGATCCTATAAACCCAGATCCTATGAACCCTATAAGCCCAGTAGACCCATGACCTATAGATCTGAACCCATGACCTATGAGCAAAGTGAACCCATAGAACATCGACTTGAACCCCATAAGGTTAGTATCTCTAAATATGAGCCCAGTAGTAATCTACTACCCCTTAGTCAACCTGAACCCACTAGGAGTAGTGCCCATAATCAAAAACCATGACCTAGCCAATTCTTTCTTAGCCGACTCTCCCCTACTACCCCACTGGTTTACAAGAATGACAGTAAAATGGAAGTGTATGAAGCTGATGTGAGCTTAGTGGATGAGTATGAGGGAGAAGAGGAGTTTCCTATAGAAGACCTCGAATTAGTTGACCCAGTAAATATCCAGGTAGAAGCCAACCTAGAATTAACTGACCCTGACCATACCCTGACTAAAGCCAATCTAGAGTTAGCTAACCCTGACCACACCCAAATTGAACCTATAGTAGAAGTGTAGTTGAAGGAAGAGGACCCTGAGGAACCTGATCCTACTATTAGAGCCCTACCTGATGAGACTTTAGAAGAGAACCCAATTATAGAGCCCAGTCCTAAAATTCAAGAGCCCGAGAAATTTATTGAGGACCTGATCTCTTTAATTCAGTACCCATAGGATGAATCCCCTCCTATAGTTCTCATTAAAGACCTCTTCCCTGAAATTATTGACCCATCCTTCCATAGTGTGGACCTTTTCTTGCCCATAGATATAACTCAATGTTCATACATTAAGGTCAGTCTCTTTAGCCCAGAACCAATCCCTGAATTCCTGTCCTATTTCCTACCCTTCCCTGAGTCTTCTCATATTTTTAGAATCATTAGATTACATTTTGTAGAAGTAAGCATAGTGCATACATTCATTGTGCATGTTAGATTTGCATCTTATTTCTGGTATACCTTATGGCATTTGCTAGGAGTCCATTATAAATTTTCATGTGCATGCTAAACCAGGATCAAACCTAGAGAGTCTATAGTCTGTTAAGTTTAGACCCAAAGAGTTCAATAAAATTTCTCTCAATAGGAATGCATAGTTGAGTCTTCACTTTGTTAGGTGTCAATACGAGTCACAGGTGCATCATGTTAAGATCTGCATTAAGCACTAATTTTGAAACATAAAAGAAACTAGCTAATTTTTGAAAGAGAGCTGAGGAATTTAATGTAAGGGATTCTGTCATGATTAGGCTTAGGTCTGAGCCGTTCTCACCAAAGACTGTTAAGAAGCTTCATGCTCGTGGAGCTGGACCCTTTAAAGTGATAGAGAAGGTATGACCCAATGCCTATGTGCTAGATCTATCCCCGGATTTTAGCATTAGCTTTACCTTCAATATCACAGACTTGGTTGAGTATAGGAAATCGATAGTGAATCCTAGTGAGGCCTTTGGACCTATCCCATCCTTTGAGAGCGAACCTAATCCAGAGTGTCCACCTATAAATTGGCATGAGAGAGGAGAATGGATCGAGCATATCCTAGACGATCAAGCTATTATGACCCGGGGCCGCAGCTATCAATGCTACCTGGTCCGTTGGCAAGGTCGACCAGAATCTGATAATTCATGGATTACTTTAGAGGACTTGCAGCGTCCCGACCTAGACCTCTTTGAGCAATACCAGAGCTAGAACAACCCATACTCGACGGGATCGAGTTCCTCCCATCTCGGGAGAATTGGTGTGGACACTAGAGGCACCAGAATAAGGCAGAGGCTTCTCAACACTCTGTGGATATCTGAGTAGTATTTGAATATTTAAGTCTAATTTTGTAACAAGGGCTTAGCCCACTTGAGTCTGTACTTTGGCCCCTGAGTCCTAGTTTGGGCCTTTCTATATTTGAGCCCTGTATTTAGAGTCATCCATACCATTAGGGTTTTGGATATGGTCAGTTCAATTGAGTCAAGTTGAGTCAAGTTCACTTAAGTTAGTTGGTTGAGTCAGCTCATGTTGAGCCTTTTATTATTTTGAATCCTGGAAGTCTCATATTGAGTCTAATCCAGTTCAATAAAAGAAGACTCAAGACACTAATGGACCCCAGCTAGAGTGACAATTTGACAACTTCAAGGAGTCCCAGTCATACTTGAATGTGCCACCTTGGATTGCATGAGAAGGATCTTGAAGTCATCATCATTGAAGACTAGGATGACAACTACATCAGCCTGTCGGGCATATGGACATCAAAAGAAACCCTAGAGCCTGCCCAGGACTGAAGTGGGCTGCCCAAGGCCCAAGCCCTTCATGAAATTGGCACCCTACCTTATGGTCACCTTCCCTTGGTCGGCCACCCTTATGATCACCACCCCTTGGCCGACCAAAGCAAGGAGAGAGAGCCTCAGTGGGAGTGGGATTCTAGCTAGGGTTTGGGTGGGTCTAAAATTCTTATAAATTCTCTTGTATGCCCTTACTTGGAGCTCAAGTTTGTAAGCCTATATAAAGGCTCCCTCTCATATATTTTTTAGCTGATTATTGATGAATGAATTATTGAGTTTTCTCCAATTTCTATGTGATCTTCTGTGTGATTAAGGATATTTGTGTGATCCCTGTGCCCTGCCTCGAAGGAACCCTAGCCGCCAGCTTGCTCCTCCTCTTGGCCGCCCACCTCCAATCTTCTTCTTTTCCTTCTTCTTTCAGCGATCTACTCTCTTTCTTGGTTATTTTATAACCCTTGATCGGTGTCTTGCAGGTCCCTCAGTTTTCATGAATCAAGGATTCCATCTGACCAACTTTCGGGCCACCGGATTGAAAGCCGCCGAGCCGCAGGGTCTTTAGCTTGATTTTTCAGGCCGCATCCGGGAGTGACGAGCGATCTCTTCATGGATCCATCTTCAAATCCCTACCAGGTATACTTCCTTAACTCTCCAGTTATGGTATTGCAGAAGAGCTAGCCTTACCAGGGCTTCTTAGCCTTGGCAATCTTACTTTTTCACTGTTTAGGATATTTTTCTGCGTGCTTGTGCTTCTGAATTTTCTATAGTATTACTTAATTTCTTGGCTCAAAATTCGAAATACAAACTCCTAACTTAATGCCTAACAACAAAAAAATATAATGCATGCATAAATAGTCGCGCATCATGTCCCAAATAAGTAGTAGGCTCTTAAGTTTTAATTAGTTACTCTATTTTAGTTAAGTATTATGTGGTATTTTTTTATTTTTTTTTTATGTTGTGGTAATTCAAGAAAGAGAAATAAAAGGTAGGTTTTAATCTTAGTTAATTAAGTGAGAAAGAAAAAGACTAAAATTAGGTTAAGTAAATAAAGCAAGTAGGGATCCTAGATTAAAATAGAAAATCTAATCTAATATTTAAGGCAGTTATTTGAAAGGTCAATGATTTTTCTTTTAGGTTCACTTGAAAAGGAAGGAGTTTAAAAGAAATTTTTTTTTCTTTTTTTAGATTAGATTAAAAAGAAGGAAACTAATTAAGAGCAACTTTTTTTTTTTAATGTTAATTCCATAAAGAAAGAGAGCAATAATAAAGAAAAAAATAATTCTAAAAGAGAATTTTGTTTGGTTAATATAAAAATTAATTAAAATTAACTAATGAAAAAGAAAATTAGTTCGAGGTTAGGGTTGACCGCACTAGATAGGTAGATAACTTTTCTTCTCCCCTTTTTTTTTTTTTTTCCTTTTTTGATCTATAAAAAAATAAGAAAAAACAGTAAATTAGATTTACAAAAAAAATCAAAGAGATCAATTATATTACGTTCGTGCCTTCCCCAACAATAGTGCCAAAAACTTGATAAGCCACGATGTTATCATTAAGACACCGCAGCTGTCAATTTACTTATCCGACTTTTAGATAAAATAAAATACATAGAATATGTAAGTCGGGTTGAATCTATAGGGAATGTAGTATATTGAATATTTTGAAATTCTTGATTTAAAAGAACAAAAAGATCAAAAACTAATAGAAATTAAAAGTGCAAAAAAATAAATACATGGTACTAGGATATATTACTTAGTTCCTAGCAACTACTTGTAATGAAAATGAAGGACACTGATTTAAAGATGCAAGAAAATAAAATTTATATTAATAAACAAAAATAAAATCCCACTACAAAATGTAATTGAATAAACAACTATAAAAATAATTTAATAAAGATTGGAAGGAGGTCGATGTAGCTTCGTCGGGAAGATAGTCGATGAACTCCCATCTTCCTTCGTACTCCTCAAAGCAAACTGGGCCTTGCTGCTTCTTTTTCTCTGATTCTTAATCTTGAAGATGACATCGGCTTGAAGATGGTGTAGGGACAACACTCCTCTCCAAGATATCCCACTATTAGAGATCAACCCATAGCCCAAGTAATATCCTTTATCATGTACCACGTTCTCTCTAGGAAGATTTCTTCTTAGCACATGGGTCCTTTAAATAGATCTTGTCTAAGGCTTCCTCTTGATCAAATTTGGACTCAATTAGGCTCCAAATCATTTAGATATTGCCAAAAGAATTCTTGGCCATCCGATATGTATTTAGATGAAATGATCGTTGCCTCCTTCCTTCTCTAGCAGAGAGAGTCTGATCCGGAATCTCACTGGATCTTCAAGTCCCTGAATCTATGGGATTCTTCTTTTGAGTGGGACTCCCTCTTCGGCATTATAGGAAGTAGACGATGGATGGCGGCAAGAGGCGGTGGTTGGCCAGTGGTTGGATGGGCAGCTCACGGTGGCTAGGTGATTGAAGAAGATAGTGGCAGAGAGGAGGATTGTGGATAGTGGGCAGTGGCTCTAGGCAATGGACAATGATGATGGGATGGCTAGCAGGGCGACGGCTTGGGCTGCACGGGGAGGAAGAGGAAGCAAGGAAGAGGGTGGCCGGCACCAAAAAAAGGGACTTCCAAGGTTTTTCTGATGAGGGAAGGCTCCCAGCAATGAGGGGGAGATCTCCAGCGACTTCTCCGGCCATAGGCAGTGACGGCGCATTAAAACAAAGCTTGGGAGTGGAGATGTTCCACAAACAAGCTCATGGACCGATGAAAATGGCCGCCTATGGACCAGCTCATGCGATGTAGACCCAGCATCCGGTCCATGGTGGACTGGTTGCTTTAAAATGCATGCTCTTCCTTTATTGATTTTCAAAAATCAATTGTGAGTCCGTCTGAACTCTGATTTGAGTGTTGTCTGCGCAGCTGGACTTCAAAAATCAAGCTCTTTGTGATGACTATTTTCTTTCCTATAAATGATATATAAAGTTATTAATTTGATATAAATAAAGATAGTTAATTATTAAATTAAGGCTTTTATATATATATAATATAATTATCATATGCAAAAAGTTGTGGAAGACTTTATCATGCGGTGCAAGGCCTATCAAAGGAACTCTAGTATCCAAATCCTCCCATGGCACCAATTACTCCCATATGTGCCGCATGGCTTTTTGTGCAATGGGGGATGGATGTCGTTAGTCATTTCGCATCATCTTCAGGGCAGCAATTTTTACTAGTTGTTGACTACTTTACAAAGTAGGTAGAGGTCAAGCCACTGGCTTGTATTACCAAATCCAAAATGATAGACTTCATATGGAGGGAAATCATTTGTCACTTCAGAGTCTCTCAGGTGCTGATTACTGATGAAGGGCAATAATTCCTCAGGGCTCGATTTGAGAAGTTCTATGAAGAATAAGGGATCTCATACCTCCTCACCTCTGTAGTACATTCCTAGGCCAATGAAGAGGCAGAAGTCACTAATTAAACTCTCCTACATGGGATCAAGAAGAGGCTTGGAGAAATCAAAGGATCACGGGCTAATGAGCTCCATCACGTGCTCTAGGTTTATTGAACGATGCCAAGGATCTCGATGGGAGAAACACCCTATAGCCGGCCTTTGATATTATAGTGATATCCATCGAGCTTGGGGTGTCATTAGCATGGGTCGCACACTTTGATAAAGAAACCAACTTTGAAAGATGGCTCATCGATCTAGATTTACTAAATGAGGCCCGTGAAATGGCATAAGTTAGAATGGTGGCTTACCAACAGAAAGTTGCCTGCTACTTCAACTCCAAGGTTCGAAACAAAATATTTAAGGTCGGCGACTTAGTCTTGCATCGAGTGGAAGTCTCCCAACCAGGTCAGAGGGGCAAACTCCCCTCAAACTAGGAAGGTCCCTACCAGGTAGAAGAAGTCATCAGACCAGGGACATACTAGCTAAAACAATTGGATGGGACCTATATTCTAACCATGAAATTTGGCTAATCTTTAAAAGTTTTCCCAGCAATATAGCCTCCCACTCACTAAATATGAAATTTTATATCTCCTACACTTGTTTTCTACATAGTTGCGACAAAAGAATTCCCCGATGAACTTTAGGATAAGGCCCTTGTGGAACTGAACAAGACCCTTTTTGAAAGCTCACTAGATGCGGCCCTTGGTTGAGTACTTGAAAAATCATCAGACCAGGGACCCGATGTCGGGAACCCAAATTTTGATAGATAAGGAACTCTCCATCAAAGGCCTAACATGACCCGAGGGCCCATCAAATGGCTCGTGGTTGAAAGCCTAAGGGCTCGGTATAAAGGGACCTATGAAGAGAAGATCAAAAGTTTAGTAGGTGAAATTATAAGTTTTGAGCTTAAAGGATTGGATAAAAATCTAGGTCAAAAATACTCTTCAAATGGGCATTCATGGAATTCCCAACAAATTTGTTAAAGCACACGGTACAAAAAATAACCACATAGACCTAAAATGTGATCAACTGAAAATAAGCACACAAGGAAATATGAGCATAAAATATAAGTAATGTTTTTTTCATTAATGTGAATGCAAAGCCTTGCAGCTAGCTTACATGAATTTATAGCCTCCCGGCTAATAATACTATTTCTTAGTTACCGAAAGAACAAGAGAAATGACAACAATGCTCATTGAAGAACTGGAGGACTTTTAAACTCCCGAGCTCTTCCATAAAGCTAGGAGGGAGTTCATGCATGCTCCAAAGATAATTGAGCATGCCTTGATCACTAACAAGATTGCCGACAGGTGCTGCATAAAAGTGCTCGGCACTGTTGGCTCATAACAATGCCATTCGAGGAGATGAATCACCAAGGGGAGCGCAGCCTAGAGTTGCAAGCATGACTTTACCTCTAGCTATGCCAATATGATGAGAAGAATATGCATCAACTCCAACAAAGAGGTAGCATTTAGTAAAGCAGCCCGTTGGCGAGCAGAGGAAGTTCACCGGGAGTCAGGGAAGCTGATCAAAAAATTAGGAAACTGTCCTGACTAGCAATCATGCTAATACTCCTGCCTCCAACCCGAGGTGGGGGCTTCCCATCAACCTTTATATTTAAGTGTGGGAACCCCTTGAGGAAGGTCAGGATGATAAGGCAAGTAGTCTGAGCCCTCCTCATCATGTTAAGTCTTCCAACCAACTACAACTATGGCGGTGTAGCTAGAGCACCGATCATTAATCCACTGACTGACTACAGTGGGAGTAGTGTGATTCTAAATACCCTCCATCCCAAGGTGGTCACCAGCAAATTTGCCTATGAAGCAATCCTCCCAAGAAGACACCTTTTGTTAGGAAAGGGAATCTTAAGATCCAAGGATGTCCACCAAAGACCAAGTTATGGTGATCTCGCAGACATTTTGATGATAGCAGGATGACTGGAAGGTGTGACAGAAGTGCACTACCCCGCTCTCGCCTTTTATAATGAGTTTGATAGAAATCTTGCCGCTTTCCTACCTAACCAACATCCACCAAATGTCATCTCCTTGGGAACTAAGTAATCCCAGGACAAGAAGCTGGAGGTGGCAACAACCTACAGTAATTCTTGTCTCTTCATAAAAAGTGCCTTGGAGGATAGTTTCCCCCATAGTAAATGCAATCAAAACCTCTCGATAATCAAAAACCCTACCAGGTGGTGCTTTTTAATAGTAGGGCACTTACCAAGAGCTAGGGACATCAAGGTATCCACAGGATGAGTGGTGTATCGGGAATATACCATTGCTCTAAATGGTCGACCCATAATCAGTCGAAGCCTAAAAGTGTTCAAGCACTCAAGGCTAACTGACACGCGGTTTGCTAGAACCTTAACGACCCACAATCAGTCAGAGTCTAAAAGTGTTCAAGTGCTTAAGGTTGACTGACTTGTGGTCTGCCAGAACCTCAATGATCCATAACCTGTCAGAGCCTACAAGTCTTTAAGCACCCAAGGCTGATCGACACATGGTCTGCCAGAACCTCAATGACCCATGATTGGTCAGAACCTAAAAGTATTCAAGCATCCAAGGCTGACCAACACATGGTTAGCCAAAGCCTTAATGACCTAGATCAGTCAAAGCCCAAAAGCATTCAAGTGCTCAAGGCTAACAGACACACGGTTGGCTAGAACTTCAACAACCCATGATTGGTTAGAGCCTAAAAATGTTCAAGCATCTAAGGCTAATCAATATGCAGTCTACTAGAACCTCAACAATCTATAATCGATCAAAGCTTAAAAGTATTTATGTACCCAAGGCTAACCGATATGTGATTTACCAGAACCTCAACAACCCATCATCGGTCATATCCTAAAAGCATTCAAGCATCTAAGGCTGACCAACACATGGTCTACCATAACCTCAACAAACCATGCTCGATCAGAGCCTAAAAGTGTTCAAGCACCCAAGGCTAACCAACATGCAGCTGGCCAAAACTTCAATGATCCACGATCGCTGAGAGCTTAAAAGCATTCAAGCATCCAAGACTGATCCATATGTGATCTACCATAATCTCAACGATCCATGATCAGTTAGAGCCTAAAAGCATTCAAGCATCCAAGGCTGACCAACATATGGACTGCTAAAACCTCAACAATCCATGATAGGTCAGAAGCCAAAGAAGCATTCAAATGTCTGTGGTACTAAATGATCAGCCCATGGTCAATCAAAATCCAAAAAGCAATCAACGATCGTGGCCATAGCTATTCTTGAATAATCAACACACATGAATCCTAGTCAAACCAAAATCCTAAAGACCTTTGATTGGTTCGAAAAGAAAGATAAATATTCAATCATTCGAACTCAAGTGGAGACTGTACAAAAGGATAAAGATAAGTTTCATTACTTTCCTAATAGAATGCTCGAAGGCTACAAGAGAATGATCATAAATAAGGGGGTAAACAAAATTTTGATCGAGGGATTAGCTATTTTCTGCCTTGGAGCTTGCAACATCTATCCCAAGTACTTGTTGATCATTGGGATTACACCGACTCCATCGTGGTGGAATGACATCCTTCACCTTTTTGGTCCATAAGCTCCCCTTTAGCATACATCCCACCAGGCAGCTGATCCACTTTGGTTCTCGAAAGCATGATCAGTAGATGGCGATCCATGAGGGCAAGGAGGGATTACAAATTCAAGAAATTGGTATCATTCCTCCATAAGGGTTTGTACATAAAATGCACCCAGATCTACTTCAAAAGGGGATAGTTGGGAAAGACTACATATAGGTGGAGAATTCGTATCAGTTTCCTACAATTATAGTATCCAAAGTGAAAGGCGACGTCAAATACGCTGCATAACCTTTTCTAGAGGCCCTCTTCCCAACCTTCTAATGATGCATGGCTTTCTAAGTGGCGATGCCTTCTTGACCGGCATCACCCACTAGATCGGTGAGTATTACCCACCTGTCGTGCTGATCCCCATCTTAGGTTTGGCCGGTGCACCAATGCCAATCAAGCAATGTCTCCTTGAGTACAATGACCCACCCGATTGAGAACTCACCATCGTAGGTTGCCTTGATCTGCCCATGGAGCCAAATACTTGTGATCGCATGCTTGGCGAAAGGGACAGGCAAGCTAGAGGTGGTAGGTTTGATAAAGGAATGACAGCCAATGGAATTGCCTCGACTTCTGAAATAGTAGCTATGCCCTCTCCCTTAGATAATTGTTTAAGGCTGGTTATCCTTTCCTAAGCTAGTCACAATTCATTTTGAATCCCAATGTCTAAGCAGCTAACTCCAATCTCATTCCTCTGTAGTAGAAAATTGACTCCAAGCATGAGACCTCTACTTGGGTTGACCGAAGCTGGCTCCATAAATGGACTGCTTGAATAGCTACATCCCATGTCACCTAAGAAACCTTCTTCGATAATTTTATCAACTCCTCCTTAAGTGCACTTTTCTCAAGGACATGTCAAGCACATTTTGAGCAGAAGTAATCAATTTCTTTGTATGTCATTTTCAGCACCTCTTGCATCTCTAGTAACATTTTCTTTCAATTAGTGGCCTTCCTATTTGCAGCCCTAGCCTTGGCCTTTTGTTTTAAAATATAGGCCATGATGTCAATGGCCTTGCAAAGGTAGTTGATGGGTATGGGTACTTCCAATGATAGTATGACATCCTAGGAGCAATTATGATTAATAAATATACTATGCAAGGAGTAGAGGAAAAGGTATCATTCCATTGCACTCGAAAAAGATTTCTTATAGCATCGAAGAAAAAAAATTACAAAGTTTGAAAGACTACAAGCTCAAAGAAAGAAAAGCAAAAATTACAATATTTTGTTTCCAACCTCCTTGTTGGGATCGGTAGCAGCAAATGAGGGCTCGGCTCCAATATGAAGATCAGTGGAAGCAAACTTGGTGATAAAAATAGTATTGACTAGGGTAGGATCGGCAGTGGTTGGATAAGTTGGAGAAGGTTCAGAAATCATCATGGGATTGATAGCATCGGGCTTAATCGGAGGGGCTTTGGTAAGAGCGCTGACGTACTTGTCCTCGAGCTCTTCCTCCTCATCTAGGAAATCAAGTTTTATTACTGGAAAGTGATCCAAGATAGCTGCCTAATACTTAAGCTCCCTCTATTGAAGCCCTCCTCATAAGACTCCTAGCCAAAATCCTTACAAAGAGCATAGAACTATTCTAACTTTTGGAAGTTAGCCACTACCCAATCCTTCTCTTCCATGAAGCTCTCAGAAGCCTTGTATTTCTCCATAGCTTCTGCTCCCTCCCTCTCGACCTTCGCCACCTTTGACAGCGTTCTCTCTTTCTTTGAGGCTCGGTTAGACTTAATCTTGGCCGAATCAGTTTTCATTTTGAAAAGTGCTCCCTATGAGCACTTAAATGCTACTTCTACTGTTTCCACTCTCTTGCGAGCCTCTGTGACATCGCCCCTAAGCTTCTTGATGATGTCTCCACTAACAAAGGCCGATTTAGCAAGTCAACTAGGCAGCATGCCAACAGCAAAGAAAATGGATCTAGGAATAGCTAGATTGAAAATAAAAGACAGAAATCGAGCATGAAATATCTCCTACATAGATAAAATCATCCTCTTCTCCAGATTGTCATAGTTCATCTCCTGAAGCTTTTCCAGGTTCTTTACAAAAAAGCTCTTATCAAAGATTTCCTGACAAGTCTCCCACACTCGAGGATCCACGTGCTCTAAAGCTTACTCAATCTCATGATTGATGGAAGCTTCAGAAGTCCTCACAACCGGGGTAGATGAAGATGACGGGCAAGCTATTGATGTGGGATGAATGATCGGTACTGGAAAAACATCAACAACAGTCCATGAGTAAGTTTTGACTATTCCAAAATAGTTAGATCTAGTTGGAGCCTTTGCCAGCTCGAGACAAGTTTTGAAAGCTTAGCTCTCTTGGAGCCCATAGAAGAAGCCCGGCCATTCCTTTTTTGGACCAACCTTTGCCTTATAGCTTTAGAGACTTTGGGCCTCATACCTACAGCTGATCAATTAATCAGAAATAAGAAGAAAACTAGTATGATAAAAGAAGAGTTGAAGAATTTTGAACTCACCCTCGGAGAGTTGGCTAAGCCCCGCTTTTTAGAGGGACTCTTTGGATAAGAGCCACTCCAAATCAAGGACCTTGAAGCTATTGAGAATTTCAAAATGTGCCTCCTCCTTAGCACTCAGCTCTAAAGTACTCAGTAAGAGAGCAACTGGTTAACCCCAGTTTGGTGGATCCCAATCGCCCACCAAAGAAGATGACACGGAGTAAAAATGATATTTTCATCCTTTGATGGTGGAAGGAGCACTCGAATCAAGGGATAAACCCCTTTTGAGCCATGAGGTACCACCATATCTTGGCACACAGGTGCTTCTAGGCAATAAAAAAGGAGCAGAATAAGGGCAAAGTGAAGGAATTATCTGATAATCCCCAAGTTACATGTATAGGTTTCAAGAATTTTTAACTAATTAAAATATGAATAGTAGCAAAAATAAAAACATATTCTATAAGTATGCATAGTAAGATTCATTCATAAACATGTCGATCCCTAAATAAAACTAGAACTATAAAGTAGATCAAATCTACTTACCGGTTATGCTACTCTATCTTCATCAAATCAAATCTGAAAAAAACTTAGGATTCCACTAGAGCTGTGCACATGCCCGACCTCTACTGGTATCTACATGGAGATGGCCTGATCAAAGCTCTGAGGCTATTAGAGTGCTAATACCTTATAGGTCTCACTTCAATAGTTGGATCGAATCTCCCTTTCTTCTTCTCTTTTTCTATACACTAGAAATCTAAGAATGAAGATATATTTCTTCTCAAGAAATCGAGGGAGAATAATATTTTTTTCTTGAATTGAACCTTTCATTCAAGAACGAGAGGAAAATGGAGGGTGATCAATTTCTCTCTCACAATTATTATGGACAATGGAATAGGAAAAGTATGGGTGGTAGGATATTTTTTTTACTTCTCATGTGGAAGTCAAAGAAAACTCCATGCCACTTAATGTTTAGCACCCACATACCTCTCTTATCTCATGCCAAATCTTAATTTTGTTTCTCCCTAAAGTCCTTTGTCATCTAGATTTAAGACAAGGCTATTAATCAAATTTAAAAATCAAGTTCCAGATAGATAAGGATAAGAAGGAGGGAGACTTGGAGGAACCAAACTCTTTTGGGCTTCCCATCTTAATTCTCCATGCACAAATGCATTTTTACATGAAAGAAGGTCATCACCTTTCTTTCTTACACATACAAGAGAGAGAAAAACTTGGGAAAGGAGAGAGAATAATTAGTTAGTTAGTTAGAAATTAGTTCAACTTAATAACTCCTTGTCCTAATTTTTTTAGGATCTAACTAACCTAATTAATCCTATTAGGTTTAGGTTTAAATCATAACTAATTATGATTTAGTTAATCCAATTAACTAACTAATTCTAACTAACTAGAAAACTGACTAACCTAATTCCTAACCAATTTATATATATATTTAAATCTATAATTAATTATGAATTAGATCCTAATCTAATTAGGACCACTAAATTCAAATAGAATAGATTAAACTTAACTGAATTAAATTAGATTTAATTTATCTAGGATTAGATAACCAATTAGGTCAAACCAAATTAGCTCAAAACATTTGTAATTAGGTTAGTCCAAACCCTAATTGGACTATGACATCACCCAAACTCAACCAAATCAAATATAATTCATTTTGTATCAGGCCTAATCATAATTAAATAATCAAATCATCTAATTAAAATATAATTCTTGTAATATAGTCCTCCTTGCTAAAATTAGTAGAAACCAAAATTAGTAAGTTCCAAATTTATAATCCTTATAAATTTAGAGTTTCTAAATATGTAATTCTTACATATTTTGATCCAACTATGTGATCAGGTTAAGCTCTTTTTGTGTGTAAGCCCTCAAATTCTATTTTGTTTAGTAGTGAGACACACCATGAACTCCATCATAGTATCATTGAACTCTTTCAATGGATTGGAATAATTCTAGCTCATCATATCAAGGATTAATGATTCAAAATGATCCTAGAGGGTTCTTATAATCTACCAATGATGCCTAGCAGCATATAGTGACAATCCAATAGAATAGAAAGAATCCTTAGGTGTAGTTACCATGTATTAAGTTCTTCTATCAAGAGTTTCGATAAGATGTAGGTCATGGAAGCTTACCAAATCCTAAGCATCTATCATATGCACTATTCAACAGCTCAAGTCCAAATTATAAAAGCTCATAAAAACTCTTTTCTATTATTTACATTACTGTGGCCATGGTCTTAAAGACTTAGCTTCTTAAATCATATAGGACTATACCTTAACTACAAAGATTGATAGATCCCTTATAAGTATACTTCCACTCGTACAGTGAACCTACGACAGCCAACGAATACCATAAGGATCCAAATGGCTAGAACTAATATTTTGTTTTGTCAAACTATATCAAGCCTACTATGACTAGTCAAGATATCATAGGTCAAAGAACCATACATAACTACAACATCAAGAAAGTTACTAACGAGTGAATAGATATTTATATAACTTCTTATGATGGTCATGCTCAGTACCATCATCTCTAACAACCACTTGCACTCTCGTTTTAATATTTTTACACTATGAACTCAAGACTCGTCTATCCAAATGGAAGTGATCTATGCACCGATCAAATCGGATCAATCACCATCCTCATGATATCTTATGATCGAGAGTATTTAGGAATTAATCTATGATGATATATATCTTAAATTCTTAACTCTTGAGAATACGTATCACTATCTATTAATTTTTTGGACGATACATGGATACATTATGTATGAAAAAATAGTTCAATTATAATTTATTAAATATAATTTTATATCCTAGAAATAAAAATATATCAGTCATATTGACTTCTAGGACATACATCTAATACATGGAGGACTGGATCTTAGCTAGGAAGCATATACCCAAAAATTCAATTATGAACCTAATCGAATTTTTGGTCATAATATAGAAGGGTATCCCGTATGTCCTAAGAAGTTCAAAGATGAATGGAGGGAGGGAGAATTTGAGTCCCACCTTGAATGCCTCCTCATAGACACCAAGTCTATCAGGAGGAGGGTTGTCAATCCATGAATTAGGCTTCGACAACTCTATCTCATAATCCTTCGGGATGCAGTATCCAATACGAATAAGGGACAAATCTTTTTGGTCCACCATGGATCGATAACCCTCCAAACCTATGGATGTCAGTCTAGCACATTCTTGACATGGGTTGATGTGGTCCCTCGACCCCTCCTCTATAGTGCCCTTCCTCAATGGCTTCTCTTTCCTAGGATCTACCATGGACGAAGCACTTGAGAAAAGAAAGCAAGAATGAAGAAATTATGAAAGGAAAAGAAGGGCTAACCTGGGAACAAGATGAGACAAGAGGTTGAGGATGGCAGATTTTTCAAAAGAGACTCCCAAGGAAGAGGAAGCATGTAAGAAAAAAATTAAGGATAAAAAATTGGGAAAAGGATAGCAAGAAGTACCCTAAAGAAAAGATGGAACTATTCGGCATGGAGACAAGAGAAAGGAAGAAAGATAATCATCTCCACCCTTTCAAATAAAGAAGTGTGCCAGCAACCACCACGTGGTGCTTGAGAACTAGTGAGTTGCAGATGTTTCATTGCTTGGAATAAATGCCACACACTCCATGGAGTGTCATTGAAAAACATGAGCTGGAGTGCATCATCATCCTATCCATTCGAATCCACCTAAAAGGCTGCACGCCCTCAAATTAGGAGTCTCATGACCCTAGCCCTCCTTTTCCTTTAGATATTTTCATGATCCAATCAAAGTCCAGATCAAAAAGTAGAGGATATATAATAATAAAAAATATGATCGAATCAGGGATATGAGGCCCACTACAATAGAAATGATCCATCAGTTAGTCACTACGATCACTAGCATGAGCTACCAATTATATATTGGGCCAAGCCATCATAAGATGAACAAGACTACTGTAAATGCAAGATGGATCATTCGAATAATATCCTGCCAATTGCTCAAGAAGTACTTGGCTATGAGCCCTCGAGCAGGCATCAGCAGTAGATGACTCTTATGCTTGTAAGGTATTAGTGAACCCTCGCTGACCGTTACTAAGGTACTTGACCATGAGCTCTCGAGCAAGCACCGATAATAGATGACTCCTATGCCTGGAAGGTATAAGTGAGCTCTCGCCAATTGTTCCTAAGATGCTCGGCTATGAGCTCTCAAGTGAGCACCAGTAGCAGATGACTCCTATGCCTGGAATGTATAAGTGAGCCCTTACCGACCATTTTTAAGGTACTCAACCATGAGACCTTGAGTGGGCATCGACAGTAGATAATTTCTATGCCTGTAAGATATTAGTGAACTTTCACCGACCGTTCCTAAAGTGCTCAGCCATAAGATCTTAAGTAGGCATTGGAAATGAATGAGTTTTATGTCTGGAATGTATCAGTGAACCCTCACTGACCGTTCCTAAGGCACTCATCCAAGTTTACATTCTAAGAGAACTCTTTAGGTAGCAAGACCTTGGCAAAACACTTACTACAAGTCCTTGAAGGTACAACACTCTAACACTCACTATCACTGCTTCTACCATAAGGCTAGACTCTCCATCACATCCCAAAATTATCAAATCATTATCGGTCTCAGTAAATAAGGAAGGCTTGCTTAGACACTTTATAACTCGAGCCACCATTTAATGAGGCGTGGCATACCTTGAACTAGTGATAATGACACATTTAAGGAGATTAGATATCTCCTACTAATAAGAAAGTCATGGGCAATACATGGAAAGTTACACCACCCTTTACTAGATCTGACTGGATCTTGGTCATGCCTAAAGTACCACTGAATCTCTACTTATAAAGGGGACTCCTTGCAAGTCTTTCAAGGTATGTGTGCTCTCTTGCCTACACCCTTGATGCTATTGGTATTGATACTGACTTGAGCATCGAAGTCCCATCATCGGAACTATCCTCGATGGAACTTTTTTGCAGGTACCATCTTTTGGAGTCTGGCATGCATCGTCTACTCCAGCATGGTGTGGACACCAGAAGCCGAAAGAAACTTCACTCCAACAAGGTTAGCCTTATCCCAATTTGGATCGAAGATAATTAGGTTACCTTGTATCCTTTAGTTCAAAAATATTTTATTTTCAAGAGTCATTTCCTTTTCAAGAGTCCTGTAATTAATTTTGGATTTCAAATCAAGAGTGTTTATTGAGTCCTGTAATTACTTTTAAAATTTCATTTCCTGTAAGTCTATTTCAAGTTTTAAAGTCTAGGTCAGTTAAGTCTAATTCAGTTGAGTTAAGTCTAATCAAGTCTTAAAGCCATGAAAGCCAGCAACAAGACTCAAATTCTAGACCCCAGAATTTGACCACATGAAGAAGAGAAGACACATCAACCAAGCAAGAGAAAAGGACCATCAACTAGGACCACTGGGCGCCACATGTCATTCTTATCCAAGTAGAAGACCACCCCACCATGCCACGTCATCAGGTGCCACTTCACCAACCACCTCATCACCCTTTGGGCGCCAACAAGGGAGATTCAAATTCAAGGAGGTTGGCCACATCCCTCTGAGTCCTCCACCAAATCCTCCAACCCCCCCCACATCCCTCCAAACTCTCCACCAAATCCTCCAACCCCCCTTGTAATCCTCCTCGATTTGGGGAGTTTTTAAATTTCAAAAGCTAGCTTTGTGAGGCTATTAAAAGCCTTGGATGCCCATTGTAAAGGAGATTGATTTTGGAAATGAATGAAGTTTGAAGTGAAGTTGTCTTGAGTTTTATGTGTGAAATTTTTCCTATCTTCTTCTTCCACGCCCAAAGCCACTCTCTTCCCTAGCAATTCATCATCCAAGCTCAAGGGTCCTTCGAAGTCCTTGAGTTGTGAACAGGGTTCCCCTTGACAATGAACCAACAAGCTGAAGCCCAAGTCCAGGGTTCTAATCACTGTTATCCAAGTTCTCCAGTCCAGAGCATCAGTAGTTTCAAGTTTTGAATCATAGGAAGGTTGGAAAACTCATCAAGGTAAGTCCTCAATCATTAGCCCCTATTGTCTAGATCTTCTTTCTTCTTAGTTTTAGAGTTGTGTCTAATCATGTAATAGTCCCTTTTCATATAATCCTTAAATCTTATTAAGATGAGTACAATGCTAAGTATAATTAGGTTTCATTGCTCTACAAACACCATATTCAAAACATTAATCATATGCGTGCCGCATCAAATTGGTATCAGAGCATGGTTGCATTAGGTGGTGGGGACATGCAAGATGAGGATGCAACTATGCAACCCTAAAGAAGATTAGCAAAGATTAACTTAGCAATTTCTTATTTGCATATGATTAGTTCAGCATATAGTATCAAAGGAGGTCTAATGAAGAGAACTCGAACGATCAAACGTAAACCTAATTAATAAGACTATCAAAATAACAAAGAAATAGGAATAAGATTCGAACCACACAAGTTAAGCTAGGCAAATTTAATATTTCAGATCTAATCGATACTAGAACATACCTAGCATTAATCTTTCAAGTAGATCAAGTTCACTCATGAAGAGACCTCCCAAATGACAAGACCATACTACAAATTGAGGGCCCTTCTTGTTTTCTGGATTATGGCAAGTAATTCCTTCCTCTTGAGTTCGGAATCCCGGAGAACCCTATAACAAAGAAACCTCGAGATTAGGAACTTGGTAAAATACGTTAGTCATGAAATGGAGAAACTAAAGAAGAGTCGAGGAAGCATTGTTGAAGAATAATCTTGGCGCCATGGTAGATCACTTGAAATGGATTAGGCCGGCCTCCTTGTGATGGTCTTCTTGATCAACCTTGAATATTGAAGAGCTAGCTTGAGATTGGAGAAGAAGGAGAGTGTCTTAGGCGTTGGAGATGGAGGAGGAGAAAGTAGGGTTGGCGTGGGATAGGGAGAGGAATTTAGAACTACCACTTAGGCACATAGAACTCACATAGAAGAAAATTTTTATTTTTTCTTTTCCATCCTCCCTTTATAAGAAGACTAAGAGTCTTTTATAGACTATTAAGCCATTTTGAATTCAAACTACACCAAATATCATGGAGAAAAATTTGTGGAGAAAAATATAGGGCATCCCATGAGTAGTGGAGGAAGTTGTGGAGGAGGTTGTAGCCAATTCAAATTCAAATTCCCCTTTTCTTCTCTTGGGCGGCAACCTTGAATGGTGAGGTGGCATGTGTGATGTGGCAGCAACCTTGGATGGTAAGGTGGTATGTGTGATGTGGCAGCAACCTTGGATGATGAGGTGGCATGTGTCATGTGGCATGTGGTCCCCACTTGAGGTGGCTTTGGTCTTTCTTTGGAGTATAAGTCTTGAGTCTTCTTTAGTCTTCAAATGTGGTTTGGTTTGATTCTTCATGGATTGGACTTGACTCATTTGGACCCAACTCTCAAATACAAGATTAATCAGGCTGGACTAGTCCCAACATAAAATTGAAATGGACTCGAATTACATAATTATTTGGACTCAAAATTAAAGAAAGAAAAAAATTACAGAACTTTCTTTTACTCATCCAACCATAAGGACTCGGATTTGACTTGAATTGGTTGGAGTCTCTTCCTGATTCTGGTGCCCACACCAATTCTCCAGGGGTGGGAGGAACTCGACCCTATCGAGTGAGGGTTGGCTTGATAAGTTTCTAATGCATCCGGGTCGATTTGTTGTAGGTCCTCTCGGGAAATCCAGGAGTCTTCAGATTCAGGACATCCTTGCCATCTAACCAGATAACGTTGGTAGCCTTTATTTCTAGTAGTAATGAGCTGGTCATCCAAGATCCTTTCAATTCTCTCCTTTCTCTCAGGAACACTTGGTGGTGGACACTCATTTGGTGTTTCACTCTCAAAAGAAACATTAGGACCAAAAAGCTCACTAGGTATCAATGCAGGTTCTTTGTATTCTTTTAAGTCTGAAACATTAAATGTTGAACTAATGCCATAACTTGGTGGTAATTCTAATACATAAGCATTTGGTCCAATTTTCTTTATTATTTTGAAAGGTCCGGCTCCCCGGGCATGGAGTTTCTTCATAGTTCCCGGCGGAAACCTTTCAGGTTTAAGTTTGATCATGACGGAGTCTCCTTCATTAAATTCTTTTAATCGTTTATGTGAATTAGTCATATGCTGATAGAGTTCATTGCTCGTTTGAATCTTTTGGCTAATCTCCTTATGCAATTCCCTAATATGCTGTGCATATGACTCAGCAGACTCGGACACCCGTGCATGTGTGGGTAAAGGAGCTAGGTCTAAAGGCTTCCTAGGTCTGTATCCATGGACCACTTCGAATGGACTTTTCCCAATAGACCTATTAACTGAGCTGTTATAGGCAAATTCAGCACGAGGAAGTAATAGGTCCCAGTTTCCTAGGTTGTCACCAACTAAGCATCTCAACAGATTTCCTAAGCTTCGGTTTACTACCTCAGTCTGGCCATTGGTTTGAGGATGATAGGCAGTAGAGAATTTTAGCTTGGTACCGAGCATGTGCCAGAGGGTTTTCCAGAAATAGCTAGTAAATTTGACATCTCTATCGGACACAATGGTTTTAGGTAAACCATGAAGCCTAACGACCTGATCAAGAAAAATCTTGGCCACCTTCGAAGCATCTAAAGTTTGAGAACAAGGAATGAAGTGAGCCATCTTGGAGAAACGATCAACAACCACAAAGACAGAATCATACTTCCTAGACGTCTTAGGGAGGCCTACTACAAAATCCATGCTGATATCTTGCCATGGACAATCAGGGACAGGTAAGGGTGTGTACAGACCGGTGTTCTGTCTTTGCTGTTTTGCAACAGCACAGATTTGGCACTGAGCTAAAATCTGGGCCACATTTCTTTTGAGACCAGGCCAAAAGAACTGGTCTTCTATTGCTAAGATGGTCTTATTCCTACCAAAATATCCTGCTAAGCCCCCAGCATGAACTTCCCAGATCAGAAATTCCCTAACAGAGGTCTTGGGAATACATAACTGATTTCCTCTGAAAAGGTATCCATCTAAGATGGTATAATCACTATGCTCACTAGATGGTCCTTGTTGAAGGGATCGATAGATGTCACCAAAATCAGGGCATGTAGGATATTCCTCTTTTAATCTTTCAAACCCTACTACCTCAGTGCTCACAGAATTCAACAACATTGAACGATGACTCAATGCATCAACAACCCTATTTTCAATTCCGGCACGATGTTTCAGTACGAACGTATAAGCTTGTATGAACTCTACCCATTTCCCGTGCCTAGGGTTCAATTTCTTCTGAGAACTAAGGAACCTAAGAGCTTCATGGTCAGAAAATAGGACAAACTCTTGTGGTAGAAGATAATGCCTCCAATAACGTAATGCCTGAACTACCGCATACAGCTCCCTATCATAGGTGGAATACCTTAGTCTCGCTTCATTTAACTTCTCACTGAAATATGCTACTGGGTGATTCTCTTGACTCAAGACACCTCCAATTCCTACCCCAGAAGCATCACAAGCAACCTCGAACACTTTGGTAAAATCGGGTAACCTCAAGACAGGTGCGTGTGTCATTTTTTCCTTAATTGTTAGGAAGGCTTTGTCTGCTGCTTTAGTCCATTCAAAAGTTCCCTTCCTAATACAATCAGTGATTGGAGCCACTATCGTACTGAACCCTCTAATGAATCTCCTATAGAAGGTGGCTAAACCGTGAAAACTACGGACATCATGGATACTCTTGGGTACAGGCCACTCTACTATTGACTTAATTTTCGCAGGGTCAGCGGACACTCCTTCAGATGTTACTACGAATCCTAGAAAGATAACTCTATGTGTTAAGAAATCACACTTCTTGATATTGGCATAGAGGCTATCCTTTCTAAGGACTTGGCAAACTTGTCTTAGGTGGGTTAAATGGTCTGCCTTAGTCTTGCTATAGATAAGAATGTCATCAAAGTAGACCACCACAAATTTCTCGATGAAAGTTTTCAACACCTGATTCATAATTCTCATAAAGGTGCTGGGTGCATTGGACAGACCGAACGGCATGACTAACCACTCATATAATCCATCTTTAGTCTTAAAAGCGGTCTTCCATTCATCTCCAGGCCTAACCCTAACCTGGTGATAGCCACTCTTTAAGTCTATCTTGGAGAAAATTGTTGATCCGGCTATCATATCTAACATATCGTCCAGTCTTGGGATTGGAAACCTATATTTGACAGTAATCTTGTTGATGGCACGGCTGTCTACACACATCCTCCAGGTACCATCTTTTTTAGGGGTTAATAAGGCAGGGACTGCACAAGGGCTTAAACTTTCTCTAACAAACCCCTTTCTAAGAAGTTCACTAACTTGCCTTTGTAACTCTTGATGTTCAGTTGGATTCATCCTATAATGAGGCAAATTAGGTAAAGTCGCGCCAGGAACTAAATCTATGGCATGCTGTATGTCCCTTAAAGGTGGAAGATTGTCGGGAAGATCCTCGGGAAACACATCTTCAAAGTCTTTCAATAATTGGACCACCTCTTGAGGGTGTTCTATAGGGGTGTGGTCCATAGTTTCCTTAGCAGCTACCATCCAAATAGGTGCTCCCTCATTAATGTCTTTTTCTAATTCTCTTGCACCAATCAAATTTAATCCAGTCCTTTTTTCTTTCAAGCTGCTAACTCCTCTTTTGGTGTTGTCCTTAGGCTGGGTTGAATGAATGACAATTTTCTTGCCATTGAAATTGAAAGCACAGGAATTTGATCGACCAAAAATTGTCACATCATGGTCAAACAGCCATGGCCTACCTAGGATGATGCTACTTACTCCCATAGGGAGTACATCACACCAGATTCGTTCCTGATAGGACTGAAGTTGGATTCGGACCTGACATCTCTGCTTGATTGGGATAGAAGTAGAATCGATCCAGGATACCTTATATGGATTGGGATGTGGTTCAGTGGGTAATCCTAGACTCTTGGCTGCACTAGTGGAAATGGCATTGACACAGCTTCCACTATCGATCACGATCTTACAGACCTTCTCTCCTATTTTGACAAATGTATGTAGGATGCTAGTCCTATGCCAGTCTTCCTGCTCCTTGGTCTGCGTCATGATACATCTCACAACTCCTAACACATCTGATGAGTCTACATTTTCTTCATCTCCTTCATACTCATCAGCCAAGCAATCCCCTGCTTCATAAACCTCCTCTTCATCATTCTCTAGGGGTTCTGATTCACCTTCTTCTGCCTCCCCTATATGTAAAGCTCTAGAGGGGCATTGGCTCACGAAATGACCTGGTTTACGACACTTATAGCAAACTCGCTCCCTCTCACCTCGAACTTCAGGGCTCTTTCCTTTGTCTTCTCTAGGAATTGGGGGAACGGCAGGGTTGGTCCTAGGGGTTGGATTCGAGCTGGATCTTGGTCTATTGGTTGTACCAGGGACTGAACTAGGTCGACTAACAGGAGGATTAAACCTAATGGGCTCAGGTCGCCTAAATGTAGCTCTCCTTTGAAACCTCTCATAGTCCATGGCAACTTGGTATGCCTGATCTAAATCATGGACTTCTCTCAAAAATAGTTCCCCTTTTATATCTTCATTCAATCCTGATCTAAACCTCGACAATGTGGCTGCCTCAGACTCGACTATGTTGCATCGCATTACAAACTCATCAAATTTAGCAACGTACTCAGAAACGGTCTTATTTCCTTGTGTCAATTGTTGCCACTGATCTAACAACCTTTGCTGATAAGACATAGGCAAATATTTCTCTCTAAGCTTTCTCTTCATGTCTCTCCAGGTCACTATAGGTAAGTCTCCCCTCTGCCTAGCTATGCGTTCGACATTTCCCCAATACAACCTAGCCTGACGGACTAATCTGATTTTGGCAAACTTGAATCTTCTCTCTTCAGACATATCATACCAGTCAAAATATTGGTCCATGTCAGCCTCCCAGTCTATGTACACCTTAGGATCTAGGCTTCCCTAAAAGGTTGGTGCATCTAGACATATATTCCTTAAGGCCCGATCATCCTGATCAAAAGTATCATGGCGAGGTCTTCTAGGATTTGGCTCCGGAGTGTGATCAGTATAATCCTGATGTGGCCTTCTATGAATTGGATCAGGTGTATGTTCCTGTCGTTGGGCTCTAGGGCGAACTGAAGGTAATCTGGGTGAAGGTGGTTCAGTTGGGGTCAACCTAGATTCCTCTAGGGTTCCTATCCTTTCCTCGAACTGGTCAAACCTAACATCCAAACGGTCCATCTTCTCGATCATAGATCTCATAAGGCTTTCCATACTAGTATCCATGGATGAACTAGGTTGGGCTTGTGAAGGGTGGTAAGGTGTGCCTGACCTAGTTGTCATGCAAACAATTAGACTCAGACCCGAACTACGAGTTTTCTAAATCGGTTAGTCCAAATAAACTGAGTTGACTAGATACAATCAAATCAACAGCTACTCTCTTCCACTGGCCAGTCAGGAGGTGGGTCTGTGGGAGGTTCCCCCAGCTTTCACTGGGTCCTAATTAAAAACCACAAGAACCGCTTTGGCTTGAGCCACTTAACCTCTATCCTTGACACCAGCTTTCAATAATAGATGAAGAAATGGGTTGCACAAGCTTTCCCAATTGAATTGAACTGGACCTAGAGTTCCAAGCTAGTTGCCTAATCAAGGTGGCAAGCTAGATTGTAGTAACTCTATACTTGGCCAGGTTTTAGAACAAGGGGAGTGTGAGATCCTGTCTCTGGCCTACCTAGGCCCGGTGGAATTGGCCCGATAGACGGATCAGCACCCAAGCCCTTAGTCCCAATTCTAGACACCAAGTAATAGGGCACACACAAGACTAGTTGACACAATGAGTTGACAATAACCCGGGCTTGACCAAATTGATGTCCCTAACCCACTAGGGCAATTAATGTCTAATCAATTTTAGTTAGGGATTGGATCGATATGCAATTTGGTGATTTTTGGGCTAGGGACAGGTGATGAAATCCTGACCCTATGTCAATTTCATGCCCTTAACTTGATTTGTCATGAGATGCATGCAAATTTCAAATTTCAGGTGCAGAAGTAGTGTGTTGCAGTTTAAAAGTGGTGTTGATAAGTGCAGAAAAAAATGTCAGAAAAATCTAAAAAAATCACAGAGAACTCCTAACTTATAGATGACATACCAGATGAAACAAAATTTCAAAATAAAATCTGTACTATTCTAGGCAGATTCTGAAATGAAGATAATGAAAAGGAACAGAACAGAACAGAAACCTTAATAACACTGATGGACTGCAGGAATTTTCATTTTTTTTGTAATTTTTTTCTCAGATTGAAATTTGAAACGGGGATAAACAACTTAAAATGGAATAGGAAAAAAAATATTCCAACGAGGAATGTGATACTTGCCTTTGGAGTTGCAGGCGGATTACAGTCAGCCTACAGAAAATACAGCAAGCAGAAAAAAAACAGAACGTGCCCAATGCAAAATTCACAAATGAAATCTAAGAAGTCCTTTGGCTTTCTTTTTCACGGGTCAATCACAATGACACCCCGACACGCCTTAGGAGATCCCCATGGAATGGGAAGAGAGGGTGTTTAAACCCTACTTTCTCCTAAGACCGGACGGCCTGGTAACGCCCCCGATCCAAGTACTTCAAAGACTTAATGCTATGCAATCAGGAACTTATTCTACCATGCTCTGATACCAAGAATGGTGGGGACATGCAAGATGAGGATGCAACTATGCAACCCTAAAGAAGATTAGCGAAGATTAACTTAGCAATTTCTTATTTGCATATGATTAGTTCAGCATATAGTATCAAAGGAGGTCTAATGAAGAGAACTCGAACGATCAAACGTAAACCTAATTAATAAGACTATCAAAATAACAAAGAAATAGGAATAAGATTCGAACCACACAAGTTAAGCTAGGCAAATTTAATATTTCAGACCTAATCGATACTAGAACATACCTAGCATTAATCTTTCAAGTAGATCAAGTTCACTCATGAAGAGACCTCCCAAATAACAAGACCATACTACAAATTGAGGGCCCTTCTTGTTTTCTGGATTATGGCAAGTAATTCCTTCCTCTTGAGTTCGGAATCCCGGAGAACCCTACAACAAAGAAACCTCGAGATTAGGAACTTGGTAAAATACGTTAGTCATGAAATAGAGAAACTAAAGAAGAGTCGAGGAAGCATTGTTGAAGAATAATCTTGGCGCCATGGTAGATCACTTGAAATGGATTAGGCCGGCCTCCTTGTGATGGTCTTCTTGATCAACCTTGAATATTGAAGAGCTAGCTTGAGATTGGAGAAGAAGGAGAGTGTCTTAGGCGTTGGAGATGGAGGAGGAGAAAGTAGGGTTGGCGTGGGATAGGGAGAGGAATTTAGAACTACCACTTAGGCACATAGAACTCACATAGAAGAAAATTTTTATTTTTTCTTTTCCATCCTCCCTTTACAAGAAGACTAAGAGTCTTTTATAGACTATTAAGCCATTTTGAATTCAAACTACACCAAATATCATGGCGAAAAATTTGTGGAGAAAATATGGGGCATCCCATGAGTAGTGGAGGAAGTTGTGGAGGAGGTTGTAGCCAATTCAAATTCAAATTCCCCTTTTCTTCTCTTGGGCGGCAACCTTGGATGGTGAGGTGGCATGTGTGATGTGGCAGCAACCTTGGATGGTGAGGTGGTATGTGTGATGTGGCAGCAACCTTGGATGATGAGGTGGCATGTGTCATGTGGCATGTGGTCCCCACTTGAGGTGGCTTTGGTCTTTCTTTGGAGTATAAGTCTTGAGTCTTCTTTAGTCTTCAAATGTGGTTTGGTTTGATTCTTCATGGATTGGACTTGACTCATTTGGACCCAACTCTCAAATACAAGATTAATCAGGCTGGACTAGTCCCAACATAAAATTGAAATGGACTCGAATTACATAATTATTTGGACTCAAAATTAAAGAAAGAAAAAAATTACAGAACTTTCTTTTACTCATCCAACCATAAGGACTCGGATTTGACTTGAATTGGTTGGAGTCTCTTCCTGATTCTGGTGCCCACACCATTAGGGTAGAATAGTTTTCTTTAAATCCAAGCAAGATCTAAAATTCACGCCTCCTGAGCGGGTGTACTCCAGTACACTGTCATGACCCATGGGAATAATGAGCCCCTAGCCGGACGTGAGTTTTTAGATTGAAGTTTTGGGTAAGCCATTGCACTTGTTTGATTAAGTTCTGTTTTCTGAAAATTTGCATCTATTTACTATAATCCGTCTGCAGCTCCAAAGGCAAGTCACTAATTTTTTATTGAAATATTTTTTTTCTTGTTCCTTTCTAAGTCAGTTATCACCATATTAAATCTCATCATCAGAAAAAAATTATAAAAAAATGAAAATTTCTGCAGTTCGACACTGTCATTAGGGTTCTGTTCTGTCCTTTTATTTATCTTCATTTGTAGGATCTGCTTAGATTAGTATAGATTTTAGTTTTAAAATTCCTTTCATCTACATTGAAACATATAAGTTAGGAATCCTCTGTGGATTTTCAGAATTTTTTTTTCATCACGTTTTCCACACCACTTTCAAATTGCAATACACTTCTGCAGCACCTTTGCATTTCATTCATCTCATGAGAAATCAAATTAAGGGCATCAATTTGACATAGGGTCAGGGTTTCATCACCTGTCCCTAGCCCAAAAATCACCAACCAGCATATCGATCCCAGCCCGTTGATTAAAATTGAGTAGAATGTTAATTGCCCTAGTGGGTTAGGGACACCAACAAGTTGGGTTCAGGTTAGGGTCAAGTTAACTGTGTCAGCTAATTGGTGTGTGCTTACTGGCTTGGTGTCTAGGATTGGTGCATCAGGGCTTGTGATTTGGTCCGCCTACCTGGCCAATCTCAGATTGGTGTCTAAGGTTGGCAATCAGGGACCTACACTCCCCTCCACCTACCTGGCTAAGTCCCATAAGTACTACTAGCTAGTTGGTTCACTTAATTAGACTTCTAATTTGTGCTCTAGGTCTAGGAAACCTTAGCTCGAACTTGAGTCCATTTGCATGCATGACAACTAGAGCAAGGACACCGTATTCACCAATCCAAACCCAGTCAAGTGTAGCCATGGACCAAAACTTAGGGAATTTGATCAAAGGCCTAAATGATCAAGTGGCCCAACTGACTAAGAGTTTAACTGAGCAATTGGCCCAAACAAATCAGAATGTGGCACAAACCAACCAAGACATGAATGAGCAGTTAGCCCACATCACTACTAGGCTGGATCAGTTAGAGGCTAGAACCCCTGAAAGCAATCATGAAGCCCAGACTGAGCCTGAGCCAAGTCTTGCACCTGAACTCGAGACCCCATTGAACCCTAGAAGGATTCCATATCAAAACCCTCTCTACGAAACAAACCCTAGGAGAGCTCTCCAAGATCAGTTTTATGATCCAATTCCTAGAGGACCCCACCCTGGTCAAACCATCGAGCCCAACCCAAGGAGATTCCATCATGAGCCTAACTATGAACCCAATGTCAGGAGACCCACTCCAATTCACTTTGATCAAGATGACCGAACCATGAAGAACATTAGGCTAGAAGCTCCCACCTTTGATGGTGTTACGGTCGTAACGATGATGTGGCCGGGCTCAGATACCGCCAAATATGATCGAGCCACGTGGAAGTTTCTCCGGCCGAGTCAGCGCCACATTGCCAAGGCCGAGCTCGGCAAGGCTACTCCGCCAGACAACTTCCTAAGACAAACTGTTCTCGCCGAAGTCAAGCTCGGTTCGGGGCTCCTCTACCACCTCGCCTGGCGCCCACCTAGGAGGGGTCCGCCTAGGCCGAGGTCGGCCGATCCTTCGCTCCTTCGCAAGGTGGCCCCTGGAGACTGGCCAACCTCGGCCGAAGCCAGGCGACCTCCTGCCACCTCGCCAGGTGTCCACCCAGGAGGGGTCCACCTAGGCCGAGGTCGGCCGGTCCTTCGCTCCTTCACCAGGTGGCCCCCGGAGACGGGCCCACCTCGGCCGAAGCCAGGCGACCTCCTGCCACCTCGCCAGGTGTCCACCCAGGAGGGATCCACCTAGGCCAAGGTCGGCCGGTCCTTCGCTCCTTCGCCAGGTGGCCCCCGGAGACGGGCCCACCTCGGTCGAAGCCAGGCGACCTCCTGCCACCTCGCCAGGTGTCCACCCAGGAGGGGTCCACCTAGGCCGAGGTCGGCCGGTCCTTCGCTCCTTCGCCAGGTGGCCCCCGGAGACGGGCCCACCTTGGCCGAAGCCAGGCGACCTCCTGCCACCTCGCCAGGTGTCAACCCAGGAGGGGCCCACCTAAGCCGAGGTCGGCGGATCCTTCGCTCCTTTGCCAGGTGGCCCCCGAAGACGGGCCCACCTCGGTCGAAGCCAGGCCGCCCGTACGGGGAAGGTCCCAGGGAAGGAGGCGCAGGCCCCGAGGTCATCCCTCGGGCCGTACGCATCACAGACGGCACCTCGTACGGATTGCGGTGGCACGCGGAACACCATTTGCATCTGCTCGACAGGTCCCGCGTCGAGAGGTGCGATTCTGACCAAGCAGGCCCCATATATGGATGGCGCCCACACTCGGGAAAGAAAGCGCTCTCATTGGGCCCGAGGTCTGACCGGCCGCCTTACCAGCGCCCCCCCCCCCCCCCCCCCCCCTTTCCTAACTTTGCCTTTTCCTTGCTGGGCTCGGCGGACGAGGTTGGAAAGCCGCCTGGCCCTCCTCACCGAAAAGGGGAAAGAGAAAGGGACGGGGGAGGGGAGCCTCCCAGGAGGAGAGGACAGGCGAACGACGGGAGGAGATAAAAGGAAGGAATCTGGGGACGACAAGGTAAGCGAACAAGCCTGGGGACAAGGAGGAAAGCAGCGGCAAGAGGCCTCGCTCCGAGAGAGAAAGATCCGAGATCCCGAGAGGGGATAATTCGGCGTGAGCTCGGCAAGGAGGCCCGACCGAATTTCCGGTCCCCAGAGTGCCTTTCTTACTAGTAAACTCGCTAAGTCTGGAACCCTTTCGGGGGGTCCGCCATGGAGAGTCTGTTCCTTCTCATCGCCTACTGACTTGACCGTCGGAGCTCCCTCGCCGGGATCCCCGGCCAGGGTCTTCTAAGTCCTTCTTGCAGGTTCGCAGCAGCCGGGGAGGCTCCCTCGCCAGGCGGTCAGGAAGGATCCACGGACCGGAGCCACGGGCGCGGCGACGAGAGCGGCAACAGATTGGCGCACCAGGTAGGGGGGCAGGATACCAAACCCAAGCGGGGGCCAGCTTTCTGCAGGTGTCGCGCTCTCTGACAATGCTGGTCACTCGTGGCCGCGAGGCGTCCACCAGCCACGTGGGGGAGGTTCACTCCCCTCCAGGGGCCCACAGCCCGGGCCTACCCCAACGGACGGACCCCTTGCGGTCGTCATCCAACAGTTGCAGACCTTGACCTCGGTGGTCCGGCAGCTTCAGCATCAGCAGCGGTCCCTGGCCACGCAGCCGTAGCTAGGGACCCCCGCGGCCCGAGCCGCGGGGCAGCGTGGGAGCCTGCGCTCCATCCAGGGCAGGCCATCCCATCCGAGGGCCGTCTCCAACCCCCGGGGGAGCCACCAAGCTCCCGTAAAAAGAAACTACTCCGGTTCGGAGGATCACGAGAGTCGATCCCCGGCCGACGAGGCCGAAATGGTGCATCGCAGCAAGCGATGCCGAGGCCTGACTTCGCGCCGAGACCGATCGGCGCCCCCTTCACCCGCAGCCTCGATGGAAGACTCCACCGACGAAGCCATCAGGCGCCAGGCCGAGAGGCGCCTGGAGGAGCATGAGCGCAAGCTGGCGAAGTTCGCCCGCCGATTCGCCGACCTGCAGAACTCGTCGGCAGACCCGGCGGGCTACGACTCCCGCCCCCCTTTCTCTGAAGAAATCCAGGCGGAACCAATCCCAAAACGGTTCCGCATGCCGCAGGTGGATCCCTACGACGGGACCACCGACCCTCTGGACCATCTGGAGAGCTACAAAGCTCTCATGAGGGTCCAGGGGGCCACTGACACTCTTCTGTGCATCGCCTTCCCGGCCACCCTCTGGAAGGCCGCTCGAGTCTGGTTCACCTGCCTCGAGCCCGGATCCATTTGTTCCTTCCATCAGCTGAAAGGAGAGTTCGTGGCACACTTCGACGCTTGCCGAAAGGTGCCGAGAGAGGTGGGCAGCCTCTTCTCCATCCGTCAGCAGGACCAGGAGCTGCTCTAGGACTACATCACCCGGTTCAAGACCGCAGCCCTGGAAATCTACAGCCTGGACGAGCCCGTCGCCATGCTAGCTTTGAAGCATGGGCTCAAGACGTCCCGCCTGACCTACTCCCTGGACAAGAAACCGCCCAGGACGTACTCCGAGCTCCTCCTCCGCGCCCACAAGTACATCCGAGTGGAGGAGGCCGACCGCACCCGTCGAGAGTTGGATGGGAAGACTCCGAAGAGGCCGCCCCCAAGAGACACCCCGGGAGCTCGGAAGCCCGGGCCATCTGCCGACCCTCGCCCGAATCCAAGGCCGAGGGGCGAGGCCACTCCCGAGCGGAGGTACACCCCTCTCCTCGCACCTCGGATGAAGATCCTCATGGAAATCGAGGGCGAGCGCTACCTCCGCCGACCTCCTCCTCCGAACCCGAGAGCCGTCCGAGACAAATCAAAGTACTGCCAGTTCCACCGCGAGCACGGGCACGACACGGAGGAGTGTCGCAACCTGAAGCAGGAAGTCGAGGAGCTGATTAGGAGAGGCTACCTCAGGAAGTTCATCAAGAACGAGGCCCCCTCGGAGGGGCAGCCGCTCGTGACCTTACCGCCCGTCCCTACAATCGATAACCGCCCAACGGAGAAGCCCGTGGGCATGATCTCGCACGGGATCGGTCGAGCGGCAAAGAGAGCCAGGGAAGTCGGGAACCCGGAGAATGTAATCCCTCCCGAGGGGGGGGAGGGTAATGACAATGTAAACAACGATGCCGTGGTGGTCGAGATGACCATCGCGAAGCATCCTGTACATCGAATCATGGTGGATAGTGGAAGCTCGGCTGACGTACTTTTTTATGACGCTTTCTCTCGGATGAACTTGTCCCATGATCAGCTGAAACCGGTGCACACCCCCCTGGTAGGTTTTACAGGGGACTCCGTGGGGGTCGAGGGGGAGATCACTCTCCCGGTCACCGCCGGATCCCCACCCCGGCAGGCGACCGTCCTAATAACATTTACCATCGTCAGGCTCCCTTCGCCTTACAACGCCATTCTCGGGCATCCCGGGCTCAACCAACTGGACGCCACAATCTCCACGAGAAGGCTGTTGGTACAGTTCCCCATGCCTTCCGGGCTCGGGGAGATGAAGGGGACGACCCAGCCAGTCCCGCTCTGCCTCCAGACGGTCCCGAGCGCCCGGGGCGCGGAGCTCGCCCCCGATATCGACGACCTCGACCTAAGAGAAAAGGAACCCAGGGGAGGGCCCGTAGAGCGCCTGCTAATTTTTCCCCTCGGGTTGGATCCCCTGAAGACGGTGCAAGTCGGGGCCCAGCTCCCTGAAGAAGAACGGACCCGCCTGCTGGAGTACCTCCACGCGAACGCTGACATGTTCGCCTGGTCAGTAGCTGACATGCCGGGCATCCCGCCCGAGGTCATCATGCACAGGCTAAACGTGGACCCAAGTTGCCGCCCGGTCTGCCAGAAGAAGAGGAGCTTCGCCATGGAAAGGCAGAAGGCGATCAACGAGGAAGTGGAGAAGCTCCTCGCCGCCAGTTTTGTGCGGGAGGTCCAGTATCCCAGCTGGCTGGCAAACGTGGTCATGGTAAGAAAGAGTAGTGGTAAGTGGAGGATCTGTGTGGACTACACCGACCTCAACCGAGCTTGCCCGAAGGATAGCTTCCCTCTTCCAAAGATCGACCAGCTGGTCGACACCACCTCGGGGCATCGCCTCCTATCGTTCATGGACGCCTTCTCCGGATACAACCAGATCCGAATGAGCCCGGAGGACGAAGAGCACACCGCCTTCATAACTGACCATGGAACTTTTTTCTACAGGATGATGCCATTCGGCCTCAAGAACGTGGGGGCAACGTACCAGCGCCTGGTCAATAGAATTTTCAAAGACCAGATCGGTCGCAACATGCAGGTGTACGTGGACGACATGCTAGTGATGAGCAAACCCGATTCGGACCACGTGGCCGACTTAGCGGAGATGTTCGGCAACCTCCGACGCCATCAAATGAAGTTGAACCCAGTGAAGTGCGCCTTTGGCGTCTCCGCCGGGAAATTCCTAGGATTCATGGTAACCCAAAGAGGAATTAAGGCCAACCCGGAGAAGGTCCAGGCCATCTTGGACATGGAGTAGCCCGCCTCCAAAAAGCAAGTGCAGCAACTCACCGGCCGAGTTGCGATTCTTAGTCGCTTTATCTCCAGGTCGGCAGACCGCTGCCGTCCCTTCTTCAAGGTGCTGAGAAAGATGAACGACTTCGCTTGGACCGAGGAATGCCAGAAGGCCTTCGAGGAGCTGAAGAAGACGCTTGCGTCGCCACCGTTGCTGTCCAGGCCCGAGGAGGGGGAGGAGCTTACCCTCTACCTAGCGGTCATCCCGGAAGCCGTCAGCTCGGTCTTGGTTCGGACCGATGGCCAGGGGGTCCAACGGCCGGTATACTATACCAGCAAGCTTCTCCGCGATGCGGAGCTCAGGTATTCTCGGCCCGAGAAACTCGTTTTTGCGCTAATAGTGTCTGCCCAGCGTCTCAGGCCTTATTTCCAAGCGCACCCATCGCTGTCCTGACGGATCAACCGCTGAAAGCAGTGCTCAGCCGACCCGATACCTCGGGACGATTGGCAAAGTGGGCACTGAAGCTCAGCGAGTTCGACATTTTGTACAGGCCGAGGTCGGCCATGAAGGCACAGGTGCTGGCCGACTTCTTGGTCGAATGTGCAGGCTTGGGCAAGGAGCCCGAGGAAGGCCCCTCAGGCCAGCCGATGAAGATAGGCACCGATGAGCCCGGAGAGAATGCCTGGATCCTCCATGTGGACGAAGCCTCAAACTCCGACGGGAGCGGGGCCGGGCTCATCCTAGCCAACAGCAACGGGGTCGTCGCCGAATGCGCACTCTGTTTCTAATTCCTCGCAACAAATAACCAGGCGGAGTATGAAGCGCTCCTCGTCGGACTGAGAGTCTCCCGCGAGCTGGGCGTAACCAACCTCAAGGCTTTCACTGATTCCCAGCTCGTGGCAGGACAGGTATCCGGGGAGTACGTCGCACATGACCCCCAAATGGCGAAATACTTGGAGCTCGTAAAGACGGGCGCGTCCAGATTCCGACACTTCAACATCTTCCATATCCCCCACGGGGAGAATGCCCGCGTGGATGCTCTCTCTCGGCTGGCGACCCTGCCGGACTCGATGCTGGGACACGCTCATGTGGAGCGCCTTGAGATCCCAAGCCTCGAGGCACCGGTAGAGGTCCATCAGGTCAGCCACGAACCCAGCTGGATGGACAAGTACACTGAATACATCACCAGTGGCACCCTGCCGGAGGACCGCGAGGCGGCTCGCCTTATCAGAAAGAAGGCCGTGCATTCGTCCTGATGGATGGGCACTTGTATCGAAGATCCTACTCCTACCCCCTCCTCAAGTGCGTAGGACCCACGGAGGCCAGGCTTGTGCTCCAGGAGATTCACGAAGCCGTCTGCGGGAACCACGTGGGGGGCAGGGCATTGGCATACAAGGCCCTCCGTCAGGGCTACTTCTGGGAGACAATGAAGGAAGACGCCTCCGACTTCGTGAAGAAGTGCGACCGGTGCCAGCGTCACGCCACGGTTCAACGGCAGCCCTCCAACCCAATCTCCCAGCTCTCAGCTCCCTGACCGTTCGCCCAGTGGGGATGGACCTCCTGGGCCCATTCCCGCCGGCGTCTGGACAGCGGAAGTTCTTGGTAGTAGCCATCGACTACTTCACGAAGTGGGTCGAGGCCGAACCCTTGGCGAGGATCACCGAAGCAAACGTCGCTAAGTTCTTTTGGAAGTCCATCGTCTGCCGCTTCGGCCTCCCCCACACCGTGGTTACTGACAACGGGCACCAGTTCGATTGCCGGGAGTTCGAAGAGTTCTGCAGCGACCTTGGCATCAGGCATCGCTTCACCTCGGTGGCGCATCCCCAGACCAATGGGGAAGCCGAAGTCACGAACAGGACCATTCTTCAGGGCCTCCGCACGCGGCTGGACCAGGCCAAGGGCAGGTGGGTCGATGAGCTCCCCAGCATCCTCTGGGCATACCACACCACCCCGAGGACGGCTACCGACGATACCCCGTTCAACCTCGTCTTCAGAGCTGAGGCGGTCATCCCGGTCGAGCTCAGCCTACCCACGCTGCGTGTGGAGCAATACGACGAGACAGAAAACCCAGCCAGGATGATGCTCAACCTTGACCTTCTCGAGGAAACGAGGGACAAGGCCCAAGTTCGAATGGCGGCGTTTAGGCAGCGTGTGGCCAGGTATTACAACTCCCGAGTGCGGCCGAAGGTTTTTCGTCACGGAGATTTGGTCCTCCGGCGCGCTGAAGCTTCCCAACCACGGGAATGCGGCAAGCTCTCGCCCAACTGGGAGGGCCCCTACCGGTGGCAGAAGCCTTCCCTCACGGTGCATACTACCTGGAGGAGTTGGGAGGTGCCAGGTTTCCCCGGACGTGGAACGCCTCGAACCTAAAAATGTATTATCAGTGATGTAAGATTCCCTACTCCCGTAATAAAGTCCCCCCGCTTCAAACGCTCCCTTCTCACTTTGATGGAAGACCGGCACATGGTCCTGGCTCGGCCTGGAAGGTGGCACCGAACCCAGTTCGCCCACGCAAGCCCGGAGAACAGCTCGGCAAGCCGTGCAAGGCTGGAGGAAGCCTGCGGCCCCGGGGTTCAGTTCGGAGATCCTGGGCTTCGGCCTGGAAGGTGGCATCGAACCCAGTTCGGCCATGCAAGCCCGGAGAACAGCTCGGCAAGCCGCGCAAGGCTTGAGGAAGCCTGCGACCCGGGGTTCAGTCCGGAGATCCTGGGCTTCGGCCTGGAAGGGGCGCAGAACCCAGTTCGGCCACGCAAGCCCAGAGAACAGCTCGGCAAGCCGTGCAAGGCTTGAGGAAGCCTGCGGCCCCGGGTTCAGTCCGGAGATCCTGGGCTTCGGCCTGGAAGGTGGCACCGAACCCAGTTCGGCCACGCAAGCCCGGAGAACAGCTCGGCAAGCCGTGCAAGGCTTGAGGAATCCTGCGGCCCCGGGGTTCAGTCCGGAGATCCTGGGCTTCGGCCTGGAAGGTGGCGCAGAACCCAGTTCGGCCACGCAAGCCTGGAGAACAGCTCGGCAAGCCGCGCAAGGCTTGAGGAAGCCTGCGGCCCCGAGGTTCAGTCCGGAGATCCTGGGCTTCGGCCTGGAAGGTGGCACCGAACCCAGTTCGGCCATGCAAGCCCGGAGAACAGCTCGGCAAGCCATGCAAGTCTTGAGGAAGCCTGCGGCCCCGGGGTTCAGTCCGGAGATCCTGGGCTTCGGCCTAGAAGGTGGCGAGAACCCAGTTCGCCCATGCAAGCCCGAGAGCAGCTGGCAAGCCGCGTAAGGCTTGAGAAAGCCTGCAGCCCCGGGGTTCAGTCCGGAGGTCCCGGGTTTCGACCTGGAAGGTGGGGCAGAAACCATGCCGCCCATGCGAGTACGAAGGCGATCCCAAAGACGGGCCCGCTCAAGGCCTACTCTGACGCCGCGCGGCCCGGGATGTCCCAACCTTCGATTTGAGCAACGGAAGGGACCAGGCCTACGATCATTTCAGCACTCCACATCAACATCTCAGAAAAAAAAAAAAAAAAAAAGGGGGGAGATGGGGGAGTGGAGAAGAAGATGAACTCGAGGCTTGGTCAAGTAGTGTCTTCATTAATCTAAGCAACAGTACAAGCCGGGAATCCCGACAGGCCGGGACTCCCCAAAAGAAAAAGAAGAAGAAGGAAAAGAAATACAACTGCGACAACAGAGCAGGGCAAAAAGACGGTGGCTCAGTTTGGTGCAGGGTCGGAGCCCTCCGCCAGGGTCGCAAGCTCTGCATCCTCGCCTTCTGCGGCGACCGGCTCTTGAGGTTGCTCCGGAGCCATGGCTTCGCTGGTCGACGGGACCGTAGGAGTGGCGTCGGCCGCACCGGAGGCTCTGCTCTCGGCTCCTTGCCTCCTACCTCCGAGCACCACCCGCTGAGGTCGAGCTCGGGGAAGAAGGCCCCTACTTTCTCCCGGCACATCCGGAACCCCTTCAGGAAGGAGTCCACGGTGGCCTCCCGGACCTCCGATGTGTACTCATCGGAAGCCCGGAACTTCGGGATGGCCTCCTGCACCTCCTGCTTTGCGGCCTCCAGGAGTCCGTTGATGTACGCACTCCGGTCCTTCGCCGCGCTCGCGTCTCGCCGAGCCTCCTCCAGCTGGCGCTCCAGCCACTGGGAGTGGGCCTGCAGGCGAGCCTTCTCCGTCGCGTCCTCCTCCGTGCGACGCTGGTAGGAGAGCCTCTCCTCCGACAAGGAAGCCTCCAGCTCCTTGTTCCGCCCCTCGGAACACGCCAGGTCGGTCTGGAGGGCTTGGTTGCTGGCTCGCAGCTCGACCCCCTTTTCCATGAGGCCTTTGACGTCGGCCGCGAGCTTGCCGAGTTTCCTCTCCTTCTCGGCGTCCCTCTTCGCGTTCCCTACGAGGAAGTTCCTCAGTAGGAGAACGTCATTTCCAATCTGCACCAACAGAGCAACCAGGTTAGGAGAAAAGGCCACTAAATCTTGAAAGAACAGAGAAGAAGGAGCTCGGGCTTACCGTAAAGAGCTGCGGGAGAATCCCGAGCAAGGCGTCCGCATAGTCCCGGCCGCCCCGAGCTCGGCGGTCCCGGGCTGTGGAGGCATACTCCATGACCTTCTCCGCGTGCCCCTTGTCGCGGATGACTGAGCACCGGTGGGTGATCACCGATGGTGGAGTTGTCAGGTCGGCTCCTGCGGTGGCTGTCCCTTCAGTTGGGGCCGATCGATGGGCTGGCAGAGGCCACGGGCTGCGCCGTCGGGGCAGCAGCAACAATGGGACCGGCGCTGGATGGAGCCTCGGGCGGTGGAGCCCCCTCAGCAGCAGCGCCACCAAGTCGGGCAGCCGAAGCATCAACGGCCCCGCCCTGAGGCAACCTGGGCGGGGGAGCGGTGGCCACTGGGCTGGGCACGGTCGCCGGCGCGATCAACCGGCCCGCCTCAGTATGGGCCCTCTTGGTCGCGGGATCGTCCACCTCCGGGACGTCTCTCTGGGCCGCGCCCTCCAGAAGGCTCTCCAGCGAGAACTTCATTCCTGCAGTGCAAAAGAACAGAAGGTTAGCCAACTCGGTCATGAAGAAAAAGGGGGGCAGAAATCAAAGGAGGGCCGAATCTTACCCGTCTCACGGATGGGACTGATCCTGACCTCAAAAAGATTCTGCTCCGAAAGCAGAACCTCGAGCACCGGGACCACGTCACTCAGGAGCTGGGAGTAGGCCTCCTGGTCCGCTGACTCGACCTGAGAGTTCCGGTTCGGGGACCGGTCCGGTTCACTCCAGGCCCAGTCGACATTTTCGACCGAGGTGAAGAAAAACCGGCTCTTCCAGTCCTTGATCGAAGAAGGGAGGTCGAACCGGAGACACCTGGGCCGGGGTGAAATATACGACCAGCCGTCATCGGTGGAGCACTTCTTCAGGGTAAACATGGCCTTGAAGAGGGAGAAACGGGCAACGAACCCGTGAAAGTGACAAAAGACTATAAAGGAGAAGATGACCCGGATGGCATTGGGAGCCAACTGGGCCGGAACAAGCCAGAAATGGCTGAGAAAAGAAAGGAAGAAGGGGTGCAGAGGAAATCGAAGACCCCCAAGGAGGAAGTCTTCATAGAAGGCTATGCGACCGGGGCCACTCATGGTGACGCGCTCCCCGGACCGCGGAACAGACAGACGAATTGACCCCGGGATACCATAGGCATCCCGGAGCAGAGAAAGATCGCCTTCGGTCATGGTGGAAGCATGACCGGCGGGAAGAAAAGGCGGAGCAGGAAGAGAACGAAGGGGCACGGCGGGAGCAACCGGGGGAGACCGGACCCCCCTGGGGATGCCAATGGTGACACCCCCGGGTTGCAGATGCCGGCGGATCTCCTCCGGAATCATTTCCTCCTCTGAGGAGGAAGAAGACGGAGTCCTCGACTGGGATGGACCGGCCTCGTCCGGATTGGAGGAGACATGGCGACGACGTGCCATGGCAAGGAGAAGGACAGAGGTTCAGAGAAGAAAAGAGAGAGGGGAACTGGAGAAAGATGGAGGCACTCACCGAAAATACGCCAAGCGAGCGCGGGGCAATAGAAGTTAGCCTGTAGCAAACCGCCCACGGAGCAAGGGGAAAGGCCTCGTTCTGGAAAGTCCCCTCCCTTTCAAACTCAGTCGACAGCGGTCGTACCCGTCATTCCGCCTCGAGCCACTAAGCGATCGCCACGTGGGCGCACACCCGACACCGATGCCTCGTTAGCAGAGTAACGGCCTCTGCCTCGAAGCGACGCACTCATTGCAGGCAAGTGGGCGACACGTGGCGACTTCCCATAGGGCTTCAGGTGCATCGAGCTACGGCGACGAGGATCGTGGCAATTATGATGCAAGATCTTCGCCTCCCCACGTCATATCTGCATTTAATCCCGACGTTCTGTTCTACAACGCCCCAACGGAACAGTGGGCTGGGGGGCAACTGTTATGGCCGTAACGATGACGTGGCCGGGCTCAGATACCGCCAAATATGATCGAGCCACTGGAAGTTTCTCCGGCCGAGTCAGCGCTACATTGCTAAGGCCGAGCTCGGCAAGGCTACTCCGCCAGACGACTTCCTAAGACAAACTGCTCTCGCCGAAGTCAAGCTCGGTTCGGGGCTCCTCTACCACCTCGCCTGGCGCCCATCCAGGAGGGGTCCGCCTAGGCCGAGGTCGGCCGATCCTTCGCTCCTTCGCCAGGTGGCCCCCGGAGACTGGCCCACCTCGGTCGAAGCCAGGCGACCTCCTGCCACCTCGCCAGGTGTCCACCCAAGAGGGGTCCACCTAGGCCGAGGTCGGCCGGTCCTTCGCTCCTTCGCCAGGTGGCCCCCGGAGACGGGCCCACCTCGGTCGAAGCCAGGCGACCTCCTGCCACCTCGCCAGGTGTCCACCCAGGAGGGGTCCACCTAGGCCGAGGTCGGCCGGTCCTTCGCTCCTTCGCCAGGTGGCCCCCAGAGATGGGCCCACCTCGGCCGAAGCCAGGCGACCTCCTGCCACCTCGCCAGGTGTCCACCAGGAGGGGTCCACCTAGGCCGAGGTCAGCCGGTCCTTCCCTCCTTTGCCAGGTGGCCCCCGGAGATGGGCCCACCTCGACCGAAGCCAGGCGACCTCCTGCCACCTCGCCAGGTGTCCACCCAGGAGGGGTCCACCTAGGCCGAGGTCGGCCGGTCCTTCGCTCCTTCGCCAGGTGGCCCCCGGAGACGGGCCCACCTCGGCCGAAGCCAGGCGACCTCCTGCCACCTCGCCAGGTGTCAACCCAGGAGGGGCCCACCTAGGTCGAGGTCGGCGGATCCTTCGCTCCTTCGCCAGGTTGCCCCCGAAGACGGGCCCACCTCGGCCGAAGCCAGGCCGCCCGTACGGGGAACGTCCCAGGGAAGGAGGCGCAGGCCCCGAGGTCATCCCTCGGGCCGTACGCATCACAGACGGTGCCTCGTACGAATTGCGGCGGCACGCGGAACACCATTTGTATCGGCCCGACAGGTCCCGCAGTCGAGAGGCGCGATTCTGACCAAGCAGGCCCCATATATGGATGGCGCCCACACTCGGGAAAGAAAGCGCTCTCATTGGGCCCGAGGTCTGACCGGCCGCCTTACCAGCGCCGCCCCCCCCCCCCCCCCCCCTTTCCTAACTTTGCCTTTTCCTTGCTGGGCTCGGCGGACGAGGTCGGAAAGCCGCCTGGCCCTCCTCACCGAAAAGGGGAAAGAGAAAGGGATGGGGGAGGGGAGCCTCCCAGGAGGAGAGGACAGGCGAATGACGGGAGGAGATAAAAGGAAGGAATCTGGGGACGACAAGGTAAGCGAACAAGCCTGGGGACAAGGAGGAAAGCAGCGGCAAGAGGCCTCGCTCCGAGAGAGAAAGATCCGAGATCCCGAGAGGGGATAATTCGGCGTGAGCTCGGCAAGGAGGCCCGGCCGAATTTTCGATCCCCAGAGTGCCTTTCTTACTAGTAAACTCGCTAAGTCTAGAACCCTTTCGGGAGGTCCGCCTTGGAGAGTCTGTTCCTTCTCGTCGCCTACTGACTTGACCGTCGGAGCTCCCTCACCGGGATCCCCGGCCAGGGTCTTCTAACTCCTTCTTGCAGGTTCGCAGCAGCCGGGGAGGCTCCCTCGCCAGGCGGTCAGGAAGGATCCACGGACCGGAGCCACGGGCGCGGCGACGAGAGCGACAACAGATGGAATTTTAGATCCAAAGATCTACATTGATGGGAAGGTGAGATGGACCAGTATTTTGACTGGTTTGAGATGAGTGAAGAGCGCAAGTGTAAGTTTGCAAAGCTTAAACTTGTGCGCCAAGCTAGGTTATATTGGGGAAACGTTGAGAGAGTCACTAGACAGAGAGGTGATGTGCCCATAGTGACCTGGCGAGCTATGAAACTTAGGCTTAGGGAGAAATACCTTCCTATGTCCTACCACCAAAGACTCCTAGATCAATGGCAAAGACTTACTCAAGGAAATAGGAGTGTCGCAGAGTACATAGCAAAGTTTGACGAATTCGTTATGAGGTGCAATGTTAATGAATCTGAGTCGGTGACCTTGTCTAGATTTAGAGCCGGACTGAGGGAAGAAATTCAAAGAGAATTGTTCATGCAAGAGGTACATGACCTAGAATTGGCCTATCAAATAGCTAGGGATGCTGAGAGATTCCATAGAGGTCCAGTCTATCGTAGGCCCGAAGCCCCTAGGACTAGTGCACCTTATCAGCAGTCAGGATCCAATCAGCCTAGATTCAACCGACCCAATCCTAATGTGCCTGTGACCCGTAGAGATGACAAAGGGAAAACACCTGAGACCCAAAGAACTCCAAACGCATGTTTCAAGTGTAACAAAGTGGGTCACTATTCTAAGCAACTGTCCTAATAGAGCTCTACACATAGGGGAAGTAGAAGAGGAAGCCGTAGAATCCCAAGATGAATTTGAGGAGGAAGTATACCAGGCAGATGAGAACTTGGCTGAAGAGTATGAGGATGAGGAAGTCCTAGTAGATCAAGATCTGTTAGGAGTGGTTAGGTGTATTCTCACCCAAGCTAAAACCCACGAAGATTGGCGTAGGACTAGCATCCTACAGACATTCATTAAGATAGGTGAGAAAGTATGCAAAGTCATTTTAGATAGCGGTAGCTGTGTCAATGCCATATCCACCAACACAGTTAAAAACCTAGGATTGCCCACCGTACCCCATCCTAATCCCTATAAGGTATCCTGGATAGACTCAACCACGATTTCCATTAAGTCTAGGTGCCTAGTAACCATTCAGTTCCAATCTTACTTGGAGAAAGTATGGTGTGATGTACTTCCAATGGGAGTAAGTAGCATAATTTTAGGCCGACCATGGTTGTACGATCTTGACGTAACACTCTATGGTCATTCTAATTCGTGCTCGTTTACTCATAATAGAAAGAAGATTGTAATCCATTCTTCTCCACCTAAGAACCCCATTAAGAGAGGATCAAGCCAATTGAGTGATAAGAAAAAGGGGATAAACGTGATCACTGCTAGATAAATGGAGAAAGAAATTAGCAATGGGTCACCTATTTGGATTTTGACTATTAAGGATCATCTAGAACCTCTTTCAAAAGAACAACCTCAAGAAGTCAATGAAGTGCTAGAGGAGTTCAAAGACGTGTTCCCCGATGACTTGCCCGACCAACTCCCACCTCTTAGGGATATACAACATGCGATAGACTTAGTCCCTGGAGCAACCCTACCGAACCTTCCCCATTATAGAATGAACCCTACCGAGCACCAAGAATTACAACGTCAAGTAGGAGAACTCCTAAAGAAAGGATTCATTAGGGAGAGTTTGAGTCCATGCACAGTCCCAACCTTACTTACCCCTAAGAAAGATGGCACATGGAGAATGTGTGTTGATAGTCGTGCCATAAATAAAATCACAGTGAAGTATAGGTTTCCCATCCCCCGCTTGGATGATATGTTAGATATGATGGCCGGTGCAACTATATTTTCTAAGATTGACCTGAAGAGCGGCTATCACCAAGTTAGGATCAGACCAGGGGATGAATGGAAGACTGCCTTTAAAACTAAGGACGGGTTATTTGAATGGGTAGTCATGCCTTTTGGGTTATCAAACACCCCTAGCACTTTTATGCGAATCATGAACCAAGTCCTACGAGCCTTTATTGGAAAATTTGTTGTCGTTTACTTTGACGACATACTTGTCTATAGTAGGACTAGAGAAGATCATCAACAACATCTGAGGCAGGTATGTTAGCACTTAGGAAAGATAACCTCTATGCCAATCTAAAGAAATGTGCTTTCATGACTACTAGAGTTATCTTCCTAGGATTTGTTGTGACCCATGAAGAAGTATCCGCTGACCCTGAGAAGGTTAAGGCAATTGTAGAGTGGCCAATACCCAATAATATTCATGAAGTAAGAAGTTTTCATGGCCTCGCTACGTTTTATCGAAGATTTATTAGAGGGTTTAGCACCATAGTTGCTCCTATCAAGGATTGTATTAGGAAGGGCCACTTTGAATGGACAAAGTCAGCTGATAAGGCCTTCCTTCACATCAAAGATAAGATGACCCAAGCACCAGTCTTAAGACTACCCGATTTTTCTAAGGTCTTTAAAGTAGCATGCGATGCTTCGGGAGTAGGTATTGGTGGAGTTCTGAGTCAAGAGAACCATCCCGTAGCATTCTTTAGTGAGAAATTGAATGAAGCCAGGAAAAAATACTCCACATATGATCGGGAGCTTTATGCGGTAGTGCAAGCATTAAGGTATTGGAGGCATTATCTCCTACCGCAAGAATTGTTTTATTTTCAGACCATGAAGCCCTTAGATTTTTGAGTTCCTAAAAGAAACTAAACCCTAGGCATGCTAAATGGGTAGAGTACATCCAATCTTATACGTTTGTCCTAAAGCATCAATCAGGAATCGATAATAAGGTAGCTGATGCCCTAAGTCGTAAAACGTTATTTTTAACTTCAGTCAGTACTGAAGTCATAGGTTTTGAAAGACTTAAGGAGCAGTACGAAACCTGTCCAGATTTTGGTGAAATTTATCAGGTTTTGCGTCAAGGACCATCTAGTGATCATAGTGACTATACCCTTCTAGATGGTTATCTTTTTAGAGAGAATAGGCTTTGCATCCCAAGAACCTCCTTAAGAGATTTTTTAGTTTGGGAGATACATGCGGGAGGTTTGGCTGGCCACTTCGGATGAAACAAGACTATCTTGGCTGTTGAGGAACAATTTTACTGGCCAAGTCTGAAGAAACAAGTAGCAAACCTTGTAGCCCGATGTAGGACATGTGCTGTTGCAAAGCAACAAAAGAAGAATACCGGGCTATACAATCCATTACCTGTACCTGAGTGTCCATGGCAGGATCTAAGCATGGACTTTGTTCTAGGATTACCCAAGACCATTCGAAAACATGATTCAATCTTTGTGGTGGTCGACCGGTTTTCAAAAATGGCCCATTTCATACCTTGCTCCCAAACTTCCGATGCCTCTAGGATAGCCAAACTCTTTCTTGATCAAGTAGTCAGACTCCACGGGTTACCAAAAACCATTGTTTCTGATAGGGATGTCCGCTTCACAAGTTACTTCTGGAAAACCTTTTGGTACCTATTAGGAACCAGACTGAAATTCTCCACTGCCTACCATCCCCAGACTGATGGACAAACCGAGGTTGTAAATAGAAGTCTAGGAAACTTGCTGAGATGCCTAGTAGGAGAAAGTCTAGGGAACTGGGATTTGTTATTGCCATGTGCTGAATTCGCTTACAACAGTTCGGTCAATCGATCTACGGGCAAAAGTCCCTTTGAGATAGTCCATGGTTGCAAGCCTAGGAAGCCTTTAGATCTAATCCCACTACCTATTCACACACGAGTCTCTGAGTCTGCTGAGTCTTTTGCACAGCATGTCACAAATCTACATAAAGAAATCAGTAATAAGATTAACCTGAGCAATGAAACTTACAAACACTTAGCTGACTCACATAAGAGGGCTAAAGAATTCTGTGAAGGGGATTATGCGATGATTAGGCTCAACCCTGAACGGTTTTACCCTGGAACCATAAAGAAGCTACATGCCCGCGGAGCGGGACCTTTTAAGATCTTAAAGAAAATAGGGCCTAATGCATATGTTTTGGAACTTCCACCTGATATGGGTATTAGTACAACCTTCAATGTTTCAGACCTAGTAGAATACAAAGAACCACTACTAATACCTAGTGAGCCTTTTGAGCCAGAAACTTTCATTGAGAGTGAACATATTTCCGAGTGTCCACCACCAACCTTACCTGAGCAGAGAGAGAGGATTGAGAGAATTCTGGATGACAAGATCATTACTACCAGGAATAAGGACTATCAGCGATACCTGGTTCAATGGCAAGGTCGACCTGAGTCCGACAACTCTTGGATTACTCGAGAGGACCTGCAAAGACTTAACCCAGACTTGTTCGAGCATTACCAGGGCAAAACTGAACCATACTCGACTGGGTCGAGTTCTACCCACCCCAGGAGAATTGGTGTGGACACCAGAAGCCGAAAGAAACTTCACTCCAACAAGGTTAGCCTTATCCCAATTTGGATCGAAGATATTTAGGTTACCTTGTATCCTTTAGTTCAAAAATATTTTATTTTCAAGAGTCATTTTCTTTTCAAGAGTCCTGTAATTAATTTTGAGTTTCAAATCAAGAGTGTTTATTGAGTCCTGTAATTACTTTTAAAATTTCATTTCCTGTAAGTCCATTTCAAGTTTTAAAGTCTAGGTCAGTTAAGTCTAATTCAGTTGAGTTAAGTCTAATCAAGTCTTAAAGCCATGAAAGCCAGCAACAAGACTCAAATTCTAGACCCCAGAATTTGACCACATGAAGAAGAGAAGACACATCAACCAAGCAAGAGAAAAGGACCATCAACTAGGACCACTGGGTGCCACATGTCATTCTTATCCAAGTAGAAGACCACCTCACCATGCCACGTCATCAGGTGCCACTTCACCAGCCACCTCATCACCCTTTGGGCGCCAACAAGGGAGATTCAAATTCAAGGAGGTTGGCCACATCCCTCCAAGTCCTCCACCAAATCCTCCAACCCCCCCACATCCCTCCAAACTCTCCACCAAATCCTCCAACCCCCCTTGTAATCCTCCTCGATTTGGGGAGTTTTAAAATTTCAAAAGCTAGCTTTGTGAGGCTATTAAAAGCCTTGGACGCCCATTGTAAAGGAGATTGATTTTGGAAATGAATGAAGTTTGAAGTGAAGTTGTCTTGAGTTTTATGTGTGAAATTTTTCCTATCTTCTTCTTCCACGCCCAAAGCCACTCTCTTCCCTAGCAATTCATCATCCAAGCTCAAGGGTCCTTCGAAGTCCTTGAGTTGTGAACAGGGTTCCCCTTGACAATGAACCAACAAGCTGAAGCCCAAGTCCAGGATTCTGATCACTGTTATCCAAGTTCTCCAGTCCAGAGCATCAGTAGTTTCAAGTTTTGAATCATAGGAAGGTTGGAAAACTCATCAAGGTAAGTCCTCAATCATTAGCCCCTATTGTCTAGATCTTCTTCCTTCTTAGTTTTAGAGTTGTGTCTAATCATGTAATAGTCCCTTTTCATATAATCCTTAAATCTTATTAAGATGAGTACAATGCTAAGTATAATTAGGTTTCATTGCTCTACAAACACCATATTCAAAACATTAATCATATGTGTGCCGCATCACAGCACCATCTCCAACAAACACTTCCTTTGGTGCTTGATGAATTTTGATATGAACAGAAGTCAAAATAAGGGTGAAAAATAAAAATAATTTCAAATATCATTACCAATTTTCTTGGAAAGAAGAAAAAAATATAAATACTAACAATTGAATGCCTTAGTTTCTTAGAAGAAAGAATATAGCAAGTTATAGAAGGGTATAACACAAAATTAGAGTTCTAGCAAGGCAACTGGATGAAATATAATAAGAAGAAAAAATGAGATATGAAACACTGCATAATATCCCCATAGTTATAAGAAATAGAAAAACAAAAATTAATTAACATCCTAGTTCAAGCTTTTCCATAATACTAGCTTAAGATGAAGGCGCTCACCAGTAGAGAGGAAACCCAGGGGAAAAGCTCAATGACAAGGAGGAAACTGGGGGGAAGCTCGATAGTAAGGAGGGGTGAGGGATGATGGCGATAGGGGGAAGATGATGGCGATAGGGGGAAGATAGTAGCAAGGAGAGGCATCGAGGGGGCAAAACCTTGATGACAGGGAGGGGCAAGGGAAGACAATAATAGAGAGCATCAATAGGGGAAGATTGACGACAGAGAGAGGTGCCCAAGGGGGTGGAGGGAAGGTGAAAAGCCAAAAAAGGGAATGAGTAAAAATTGGATGAACTGATGGTTTTAAAGGAGGCTTATTAGTGATGGCGGACTGCCATCGCTAATAAAGGAATGCTATCAGTAATTCTAATATTGCTGGGGGCAAAATTATGCATCTCTAATACTCATCAGGAAAATCTAATTTTTCATGATCACTATTAGTGACAGGAAATACCATCACTAAAGGTCAAAATTCCATCACTAATAATATTTTTTATAAATTAATTTTTTTTAGAATTTGTTACATTATTAATGATGGCACTTTGCCATCTCTAATAGTTTAAAATGCTCACTAATAATATTTTTTTATAAAATAAAATTCTTTGAAAATTTAAAAACTATTAGCGATGGTGAGATTCCACTGCTATAAATCAAAATGTCATCGCTAATAGTTTTTTCATAAAATAAAATTCTTTAGAATTTGAAATGTTATTAGTGATGGCTTTTTCCATCACTAATATTTATAATTAGTTGCTAATAATGTTTTTCATAAAATAAAATTCATTAATTTTTTAAAAATTATTAGCTATGGTATATTTCATCGCTAATAATGAAAATCTTGTCACTAATAATATATTGATGGCATTTTTTACTATCATTTTTAGTGTTGTGATGTACCATTATTAGTGATGGCACATTTATCATGGCTAATAGCCATCGCTAATACCTCATTTTTTTATAATGTTACTGGCCATAAACATCATCTTTCCGGTTCCTTAGAATAACGTCATGTAAGAAACCATGAGACATTCCTCATTAGTAGCATGGAAGGGTTGCTACCTTATTTGGATAGTCTTCTACTTCCTAGCAAAAACATCATTTGATGGAGAACCTAGGATAGTTATTGTTGCACATGCAGCAGCCTTCTACTCCTAGTTAGAAAGTGCACAAAAGGTTGCTATCTAGGTTTGGGTAGCCTTCCATAGAGTGCATAAAAAAATCATTTAAGGGAAGGGAGGGATTTGGGATGGTTGTTGCTGCTGATATGGTGGCTTTCTAGTTTCAAAGAATTAGAAATCCACAAATAAAAGGGAAAGGGTGAAAATAGGATGAAGGGATTGGGTGAGGCATGGGCAAGGAAAAGAATAATTAGGGTTATTAGATTGGGGTAGAAGGTTTATGAAAATAGGTTGACATGTTTAAATTATTGGGTTTGGATTGGTGGGTTAATGGATTTGGGTTATTCAGTTTTGGATTAATGGGTTAATGGTTGATAGGTTTTGGGTTATTGGGTTGTCAAGTTTGGGTTTTTGGGTTTTGGGTTGTTCGGATTTAGGTTGGGTTTTGGTTTGAGTTAGGATTAGGATTAGTATTGGGGTTATGGTTTGAGTTATGGTTAGGGTTGTAGTTGGGTTAAAAGTTAGGGTTTAGGTTTGAATTAGGGTTAGGGTTAGGATCGATGTTTGGGTTTGGGTTAGATTTAGCATTAGAGTTTGGATTTAGATTTGGGTGAGGTTAGGATTAGGGCTAGGGTTGTAAAGAAGATCATAGCGGAGAAGATGATCAAAAAAAAAAATGGAAAAATGGAAAGAAATAAGTTGCAAAGGAGGTGAAAAAGGAATTAGAGTTAGCCTTATAGAGGTGGTTGCATTGAAGTAGACAATTGAAAGAAAAAAAGAAAAATGATGAGTAATAGGTTGTAGAGGCAATAACAAAATTAAATCAGGAAAGAAGTAAGAAAATTGAGCCTAAAACTTACCTTGATGGTGGTGCTCTTAGGTGGTGGAAGCATGGTACAGGAAGGAACCAGGCTCGAAACAAGGATGGAGACGAGAGCCCAAAACAACCACTGTGGTAGGGAATAGAGGTCAAGAGAGAGAGCGAAGGTGAGGATCGGGAAGAGAGAGAGAGAAAATGGAAGGGGAACTATTTGGATCCATGTAGTGGTGAGGATGCAGGAGCTTGAAATCAACAAAGAAGAGGAGGGGAGCAAGGGAATCAGGAGGAAATTAGCCAAGCAAGGGGGGAAAGGGGGGCACGGGGTTGGGGTTGGGGTTGGGGTTGGGGTGGGGAGGCGATGATGCTACGGGGTAGGATAAAAAGGAATAGATTTAGGTTTAAAAAATCCTAGACTGCATGAAAGAATTATGCAGTCCAAGTGCATAGATTAGATAGGTTTATTTTGTTTATGTGAACATTCATGTAAATGTTTAACGCAAAAATTGTTTTCCAAAAAAACCTATTATATTGTTTTGCATTATTTAAGCAATACTATATCAATAATATTTTAAAAATTACTTTATATTTTTTTCTTAATTCTATTGCAAATTTTTTATAACTTTTTAAAAAAGAAAAACTTTTTAATCTTCATGTAATATTATCTATAGTTTGATTTCTTTTCAAGAAAAAAATACAATCACCGCAATGCTAAATTATTCTTTGATTTTTATGTGTGGGTATGAATTTATGATAATGTTCATGAATAAATTAGTCAATTTTCTCTTCCATTAAATAGATTAAATTTATAATTAAATTTATTTTTATTGTAAAGTTATAATAATGTTTTAATATCCTTTTCTTTTCGAGAAAAAGTATGAATTGCTTATTTCTGTGTCGATTTCTATTTTCAAGTATAAATTTACATTAATATTTATATATAAACTAAAGAATTTGTTTTGTTCATGCATAAAATGAATTTATATGATTATGTTTATTATTATTACAAAGATTGCTTGATGATATTGTCATATATATATTATGGTTAATATAATTTAATTATTAAAAAATAATTATAGGTATAATTTGCTATTAAATTATTGATTTTATGATTGATTGTAATTGCAAACATGTGTTTAATAAAAATACTTGACTTTTTCATCAAACCACTTCTTTAAAAATATCACTTAATATAATTAAATATCAAATTTTATTATATATATTTTATTTAATATCTTTTTTTTGAGAATAACTAACATTACCTCAATTATGTAGAGAAGTACCGATACAACCACCATAAAAACTACTTGGTACTAGGTCATTTAAATTTGATAGCTCTTTTTTCTTGTATTATATCAATTATCTTGCTCCATTATAATACACCAATAATTTTATAGCATGTTAGTGTAATATTTACTTCTTAATTTTCATTAAGAGTAAAAGAGAAATCTTGGAAACAAAGTGATGTTCATGGTAGTTTCCAAGATAAAATTACATATTATATGTACTTTAATAAAAAATTGTAATGATTTCACCCATCCCTCCACATTTTGATCAAATCTGCAGTGTAGCATAGGGCCCATGTTAGTTATAGCATGAAACATGAGATTGGAAATTATGAGGTGGAAATTTACCAAACATCATTTTTGGAAGGAAGATTTTATTTTTTTGTGGTCAAATGGCCCTAACATTCATCCAGTCATCATCCATTTATTGTTGAGTGTGCCTATGAGAACCTGGCGTAGTTGGGCCCTTTCTAGGCTAAAGTCAACAATCCCAACCGACTTCAATCCAAAATCAAAAAAAAAAAAAGATTGAACCAGAACAAGGAAATCCCAATCCCCTGCCCGATCTCTTATCATGGGATTTATGCCCTCGTGGCTCGCTGGTGCGAGGGTCATAGGGCCTGGGCAAATTGGTTAGTGGCCATTAGGAACCACCGCAACCAGTGAACAACCAGTATTAAGCCATCTTTATCTCTTATTAAGCTCTCTTTAAATCTCGTCAGCCCCTTCGATTGATCTCCATCAAAACTTCTCCCCCACTGCCTCTCCCTTTTCCTTCCTCTCAAATCGTCGTCAAGCCATGCACAGCTACCCAAACCTCCTCTCCTTCCTCCTTAAAGTTCCTAAATCACCTTTGATCTGGGAAATATTAAACCATCCACCCCCTCGTTGTTGGAAGCTGGCACTGCAGGTTGCATCCTCGCTGTCACCACCCCTCATTGGTAGGTCCCCTCCCTTTGCTTGGTTTTATTTTAATTTTTTTGAATGATGATTCCATTATGGAAAGCCCGTTCCTCTCCCTCGTGTCCCCTGCTAGTGGCTGAATTGCCACCATCAGTTGCACCACTTCAACCCCCTCCTCTCCACCACTGCACCTAGGTCAGACCACCGCCCCCCTCTCCCTCTTTTCTTGACTTTGTAGAACCATAGGAAGGCCCTATATATGTTGAGCCAAATAAGAGAAAAGAAAAGAAAGGAAAGGAAAAAAAGAAAAGAGAGAGGAGAGAGAGAGGAAAGAGAGAAGAGAGAGGAGAGAGAATAGAGAGAAAAGAAAGAGAAAAATTAAATAAATAATAAAAAGTAGGAGGGAGATCAACCTTGAATCCATTTAGTTTATTTGATTTAATCTGGACTGATCCTTTGTCAATCAAACTAGATTCTTATAAATTGGATCCAATGGTTACTAGATCAAATCCATAATGAAAACCTAACCAAGAATCTCTCTCCTTATTTTTTTTCTTGGATTAATGATTAATTATATAAATAATTTATTTTATCAGAGCCTTCATCATCTTTATTAATAGAGGAGTGATGGATCTAGGATTTGAGTCATGTATCACTAATGGAATCAATTTTTGGTAAGTTATCTTTACCTATAGTATATTTTACTATGCATAATCTATTTTAAATATTAATTTATTATTATGTTATATATTTCTTAGAGTAAGTACATAATGTGCTTTTTAAAATGTTGAACATGCATATTGATAATGAAGTGTATTATATTGAAAATATGTTTGTTAATATTAGTACTCTGTAGTCTAACATGGTCACACGAGTCAGAATCTAGTCTCTTTCTGAGCCTCCAATGGGATGATCATTGGCACATGACCGACAAACGGTATGTATAGTTAAGGACTAATTTCTTTCAGGGCCTCGCCAGGCTAAGCATCACTAGTACATACTAAGTAAGTATGTTTTCTTGTGTGATATCAAAGCTAAAATCTTCTAGGTCTCTAGTAGAGCAATCACCGGTATATGATCAATGGATGGTATGTGTAGTCAAGATCTAGTCTCTTTTAGGACTAGCCATAGGCCGATCATGGCATAGTCAAAGAGACTAGAAGAGTGAGAGTAGATAGCCATCCTTGTCTATTTTTAAAAATATATTGCTATCAAATGTCTATATTGAAAAATTTATGATCTAACATATTTTATTGATTTATGTTTTATGAATAATCATTCGATTTTATATTTCATATACTAGATATTATGATAACTTACTAGGCTCGTATAGTTCATTATATCTTTTCTCCCTTTTTTAGAAGCTATGGAGTGGTCGGGCTTGGGATTGTGCAATGAGAAACTTAAGATCTAGGAGAATATAAGTTAGATTTCCTTTAAATAAATTATTGGATGTATTATATAACTCCTTAAAGTTAAAAACTCCTCTTAATTATCAGGATTAGTTGATTCTTACTTTTCTACCACTACCTGAATTATTGCATATATTCAAAAGAGAGGCCTTTCATATTCAATGGGATTAAACTCTAAGGATATGTGGCCATCTATTGCATTCCCAACTAGGGACTCAAGCCAGGGCATAATAGATTAAATGGTATAGAGCATATATTCAAGATCACGATGACTTGGTAAAAGTAAGGTAGAATTAGAGTTTTAATTGAATATCCTGAAATAATTATCAATACTAAAAGTTTATTTAATTTTTTTGATAGATATATGTTGCCCAGTAAGCAATCCAAGAGGAGGGTGAATTGGATTTCTAAAAATTATATGCAAGTGTATATACCAATTCAATAAACAAAACAAGTGTTAGTGAGATATATGAGTTGTGTGCTCTTAAAGAGTGTGCTATGGAAATTTAAATTGCAATGAAAGATAAGAACAAGTAGAGAGAGACAATCAATCACAAACATGAGCCAAGTATAGTGGTTCAGTGCTCTCCAAGGCACCTACATCCACTTTCCAAGATCCACTTGGGAATTTACTATAATCACTCATGATTATAGTCAATTAGTTTTCTGGGCTCACTAATCAAAATTTTTTTTGATTTTCACAAGGCTCACCAAAAGAAACCTCTTGGTTTTCAAAGGCTAACCAAAAATCTCCTTGGTTTTTAACTAGGCTAACCAAAAATCTTTTTAGATTTGTTTTTAGGCTCACCAAAAACCTTTGCAACAAAATATGAAATGAGATAAAGAATACAAGAAAAGCTTTTAAATAAAAGTTGTTATATCTTTGAAGTTCGATGAAGATGCTTGTCTTCAATTCGTGCCAGCTTGAGTCGACACTTGCACAGTCATGAGTTGATACTTGAACTGTGAGTCGACACTTTGAATCGACACTTACTGAAACTTTTTCAAAAATAACTGAAACTCTACTGAATCCTTTTTCAACAAACTCATTAATTCCTTTCAAGCAAGTCTTAAATACTTAAGTCCATTAAACACTGATGTTTCAACCATAGAAAGGACTTCTTTAATCTTTGACAAGCAGTTCAAGTTTTGCTAATTTGATGAGTACCTTTTTCTATTAAAAACATACTTCAAAGAACTGTTAGTGATCAAACATACTTAAGTATTTTGCTAATCGTCAAAATCAATAATGGAGTCAACAATCTTTCCCTTTTTGATGATGATAAAATCTTTAAGTATATTTCATATGATAAGCTCTTAAAAATTTCAATAGTATAAAGCTTAATGCAATTTGTATCAGAGTAAAGGTAAAAGGTAAGAAGTTTAAGTCAAGAAACTCATTTGAATTGAATTTGAACCACAAGGAATATCAAAGCTAAAATTACATGAGCCATGATACTCTAAATGTGTATCAAGGTTAAATCAAACTTTAAGAATAAGAATTTCAGCATTAAAACATAATAAATGTAATCATTAAAAAAATCTTTGAATAAGAGATTGAAGAGTATGGATACTCTTCCTCAAAAAGTAATTCGAAAAACTGAATTTCAAAGAGTTTTCATAAATTGAAAAACTAATTTCAAAGATTTTGCAAGAAAATTTTAGCAAATTAATTACTCCCCCTCACTTATTGCACTAATTTTACTTTTTCTTTTACTCTCACTCTTATTTTTCTCTTTCACATCAAATTACTTTTCATTTAAATCTTCTCCTATATCATTTACTAATAACAAATCATCCTTTTCTCCTTTATCTCTCACTTATCTTTATCTCTCACTTATCTTTAAATTATCTCACTTATCTCTCCCCCTTTTTGTCATCATTAAAAAAAGATAGAGAGAAGAAAAGATGATAATTACAGAAATTGAGCAATAGTCACACGAGGTAATAAGCAAAGACAAAACATTAATATAAAAACTTTCATTCATTCAATTCAAAAGTTCATACATTGAAATAAACTTTGATACAAAGATACAAGATGGTAAACAAACAAAGATACATACAAGTAATGTTAAAATGTAAACTATTGAAACATAAAGACTATCCTAAGAAGAGTGCTCCTCATCATCAGAGGATCTAATCTCAATCGGTCCAATATCTCTAGAAGGTTGGGATCGCGGCCACATGGGTCGAAGATCAGAGAGTCTGATCCAAGTTTGTCTCGATACATCATGACGGCCTCATCCTCTGTGTCTGACATAAGCTCTGCCTCTGGCTGGTGCAGAAAAGGTAAAAGCTACATCAGTAGTAGGAATAGAATTGACCGGAGCAACAATATCAAAAATAGTAGGAAGGAGGTATGATCAAACATAGGTCCAAGTCAAGATGCTGGAAACCAGGGGTATAAAATCCCAATTCCCTGATAAGGGAAGATGTATGAATAGGTGGAGAATGTAACATGGAAGTATCAGAAGATGGAATGATAGGAGTAGGTGCAGGAAAGGAAGTGTGATCATCAAGTCTGAAGAGAGGAGTGAATAAAATTAGAGTCTGAAATGATTGAGGTGTATTAGAAATGGGACTCCTAGAAGTATCAGCTACAACCTCCGGCTCTGGCTCCATCATAAAATCTATCACATCGAGCTTTGCAAAGTCAGACTGATCATCTGCCATGTCAAGTCTTGGAGCAGGTGGTGTTGGAGGTGAATCAGATGGAGCTGAAGGTGCAGGAGCTCTACATGATGAAGGTCTAGCTAAAGCAGACAAAATGGCAGAGATGCCATCACTCAATCCTCGATGGCTCTTCCTCATCTCCATATGAATCCTGTCAACTCGCTGACGAATAATCATCACCTTAGTCTCAATGCGAGTGACCCTGTCCTCTAAACTATCAGTAGCACCGGGAATATGTACAGGGGTGGATGGCTCAGGCTGAGTAGTTGACTTTGGCTATGCTGAAGGCTCGGGCTGAACCTCAGGGATATCATCGAGTGGCTCTGAGGGCCTTGCCTCACTTGAAAAGATATGCTCCTCCTCCGCCATATCATCATCTCTGTTAGTGGCCTAACCAGATATAAGTCATCTTCACTGGCCTCTAACAAGCTGGTAACCCATCCGGTATATAGATATGATGTTATAGACATCTGTGTGTAGTAGCTGTCTATACGGCTCGTTGTCTATGACCACTCCATAAGCTCTAAATAGTAATGTCAACCCCATCCCGTAGGGCAGACACAGTATCTGGCTGATCGATGCCTCAGTCAACTGATGCACCATGAGCACTGGGAGGCAAACTGGAGTGCGCTGTACTAGAGAAACCATGACTAGAAGCTCGCACTCTGTGATGAAGACAAATCATCTGGTCTTTGATAGAAGGATCTGGGCTACGATATGGTATTGTAACTTCATCTTAGGCATCAGCCTCGAAGCAACTACAGTGGCTCCCTCAAGAAGATCATCTATCTCAAAGATGCATCGGAGTCCACTGATCCTGTCAACTAAAGCATCCATAACTAATCATATTATAGGGATGTCCCATACTTGGCTCAGAATCTCTATGGATACTGGAACATCTCTACCACGGACCTGAGCAATCCAGCCATCACTACCTCGGGCAAGTGAACCATTGAACTCTTTAATCAGTCTTGGGTAGAATCTCTCAGATAATGAACAAAATGGTGCAAGACCTACATCCCTCAGCCACTGGCCAATCCTGAAGTGCTGCTGGTCTAGGAAATCAAAGTCCACACGTCATCCTCCAACAATGGTCTTCGATCCCATCTGATTTACTGCATAAACAGGGGGTCTAGCAAGAACATCAAGCTTATCTGCTGCTCTGTCTTATGCCTGGCCTTGGTTCTTCTTTTTTTCTCCTGAATGGATGGTCTAGGATGCTGGACAACTTGTTTTCTAGGCCCCATTGCAAGAAAACAAGGGAGGATGCAAGGAAGTGGAGAAACTAGGGTTTCTATGGTAAAAACCTAGGAAACGAAATGAAGAACAGTGGAAATAGGATAATAAGCAATGAGAAACCAAAGAGAACCTGTCCCAAATGAAGAATCGGGTGATTGAATCCGAGATTGGAGGGAAGAGGATGGTGGAGCTCGGTTAGGGGATGAATCAGCTCAAACTGGAGTGAGAAATGTGAAGAAAAACCATCCATTTTCCTTATTTTAGCTCGGTCTATCGCCGTTCAAGTATCGACTCATGACATAAAGTCAAGTGTTGACACTTTCAGGTGTCGATGCTATTAAGTGTCGACACTTTGACTTAAAATCAGGAAAAATGGGAAATGGACCAATAATCAAAATAGAAAGGATTTCAAGGAATTTAAAGAATTTAAACAAGACTTACAAGCAATTTTGATTAGATAAAGGTCAAGGATTGTGAAGAGATGGAAATTTTCAATCAAAATGGTTGATGACCCCTAATTCTTTTCTAATCATACTGAATCGATCCTCTTGGAGAGGTTTAGTTAATATATCAGCTAGTTCATTTCAGAACATACAAATTCAAGCATAATAACATCATTTTCAACATGATTTCTAATAAAAAAATGTATAATTTCAATGTGTTTACTTCTAGAGTGCTGAACATAATTTTTAGTTAAATATATAGCACTAGTATTATCACATCTTATGGGTGTCTTAGTTAGTTTAATTCCAAAATCTTCAAGTTGTTTCTTAATCCACAAGATTTGAGTACAACAACTTCTTGCTGCAATATACTCAGCCTCAGCTGTGGATAGTATAACTAAAGTTTATTTTTTGCTAAACCAGGAGATTAAGTTAACTCCAAGAAATTTGCAAGCTCTACTTGTACTTTTTGTGTCTAATTTATACCTAGCAAAATCAGCATCTGAATAACAAATCAAATCAATAGATGAATCTCTAGAATACCACAATCCAATATCAATTATACTAGATAAATATTTAAATATGTGCTTAACAGCCAACATATGAGATTCTTTTGGATCAAACTGATATCTAGCACACATACAAACACTAAACATGATATCTGGTCTACTAGCAGTCAAATATAATAAGGAGCTAATCATTTCTCTATATAATTTCTGATCAATAGATTTCCATGTTCATATTTATCAAGTTTACAAGAGGGGCTCATAAGTGTATCTATTAATCTGGTAGTCTCCATCCCAAACTTCTTTAATATTTCTCTTATATACTTATCTTGGTTAATGAAGATTTTATCTTTGGTTTGCTTGATTTGGAGTCCAAGAAAAAAGTTGAGTTCTCCCATCATGCTCATTTTGAACTCTCCCTGCATAAGATTGGCAAACTCTTGACAAAGAATTTCATTAGTAGCACCGAATATAATATCATCAACATAAATTTGTACTACCAGTAAATCATCATTTTTCTTCTTTAGAAATAATGCAGTGTTAACATGGCCTCTAGAGAAATCATTTTCAATTAAGAATTTACTATGTCTTTCATACCATGCTCGGGATGCTTGTTTTAAACCATAAAGTACTTTGTGTAGTTTAAAAACATTATCGGGATGTGCATGATTTTCAAAACCAGGTGGTTGTTTAACAAACATTTCTTCAGAAATAAAACCATTTAGAAAAGCACTTTTGACATCCATTTAAAATAACTTAAAGTTCATGAAACATGTAAATACTAATAATAGTCTAATTGCTTCAAGTCTAGCAACAAGAGCAAAGGTTTCATCAAAATCAATCCCTTCCTCCTGATTGTAGCTTTTGGCAACTAGTCTAACTTTATTTCTAGTAACAAATCATTTTCATCAAGTTTGTTTCTAAAAACCCATTTTGTTCCAATAACTGAAATATTAGATAGTCTATCAACTAAAGTCCAAACACTATTTCTTTTGAATTGATTTAGTTCATCTTGCATTGTATTTATCCAATTAGAATCTTTTTCAACTTCTTCAATACATTTTGGTTCAATTTGAGAAATAAAAGCAATATAATCACATTAATTTCTAATTGAAGATCTTGTTCTATCCCTTTTGATGGATCACCTAGGATTAATTCCTTAGGATGTCCATGAGCATACCTCCACTCTTTGGGTAGATTTGGATGCTTTGGTGTGGGTTGTATGACTTTTTTTCTTTCATTCTTGTCTTGATCTTCTTCATTCTCTTGAGAGGGTTGATCATCCAGAGTCAACTTCTTTAGTTCTTCAGCACTTGTGCATGCATCAGACGTATCATCTTTTCTAGAGGATTTGTTAGTAGATTCTTCAAATACTACATGAACAAATTCCTCTACAACTAGAGTTTTCTTATTAAATACTCTGTATGCCCTGCTTGATGTAGAGTATCCTAAAAGGATACTTTCATCAGACTTGGCATCAAATTTGCCCAAATTACCTTTATCATTATTCATAATAAAGCATCGACAACCAAAAACTCAAAAATATTTTAAAGTTGGTTTTCTTTGTTTCCAAAGCTCATATAGAATTTTCTATAAAATCGATCGAATCAAAATATAACTTAAAATATAGCAAGCAGTATTTACAGCTTCAGCCCAAAAATATCTTAGCAAATCATTTTCATAAAATATTATGCGTGCCATTTATACTAAAGTACATTTTTTTCTACTATCCCGTTTGTTGAGGTGTCCTAGGTACAAAAAAATTATATTCAATTCCTTTCTCATTACAAAAGTTTTTAAAGTTTTGATTTTCAAATTCAGAATCATGGTCACTACGAATACAAACAACTGAAGTACCTTTTTTCATTTGAGACTTTTCGATAAAACTTTATAAAAGCTAAAAATGATTCATCTTTGTGAGCTAGAAATGAATTCCATGTAAATCGTGAGAAATCATCCACTATAACTAATCCATATCTCTTGCCTCCTAGGCTAGATGTCCTAGTTTGTCCAAAGAGATCCATATGGAGTAGTTCTAATGGCCTAGTAGTTGAAATAAAATATTTAGGTTTGAAAGATACTTTTACTTATTTTACAAATTGGCAAGCTTCACTAAGTTTTGGCAAATCTCTTACTAAATCCTTTATACATAATTTAGAGAGTAAATACATGCTAACCGACCTAATTTACGATGCCACAGCCAACTAGTCTCATTAATAGTGGAATTCATTGCAACTAGGCATTCATCATTAGGTAAAGATAGATTATCTAAATCTACTAGATAGATATTACCATGCCTTTTTCCAATGAATTTCACTCCATTAATTTCAAGACTAGCAATTATGTAAAGAGAGGATTTAAAAATAACTTGAAAACCTTTATCACAAAATTGGCTAATACTAAGCAGATTATGTATCAAACATTCAACTAAAAGAACATTATCAATCCAAGTAGAAGGAGAGATGTGAACCTTACCGATACAAATAATCTTTCATTTACCATTATCATCAAAGATTACACTCCCTCCATTTAGTTCCTCGAGAGAGGTGAATTGCTTCACATCTCTTGTCATGTATCTTGAGCCACCACTATCAAGATACCACAATCTTTTCTTTTCTTTGGTTGCAAGACACACCTGCAAAATAAAATAAGTTTTAATTTTAGGTACCCAAGCCAACTTGGGTCCTTTAGGGTTAGTACTAAAAGTGGTTCTTTTTGAAACCCAAATCATTCTAGAATTATTAATTTTTCTTAAATTACAATGATATGCTTTATGACCTACTTTTCTACAAAAGTAACAAATGATGCTTGATGATGCAGGAATAAAGAAGTTTTTGAAAAACTTTTACTACTTTTGGAGCTTAAAACCTAATCTAGCTTTATTGAAAATAGCTTGTTGGTTGTTCAAAAGAAGATTTAACTTTTCAGAACTATAAGTGAATTTTTTCAACAAAAGATTTTATCTTATCAAGCTCATCTTTATGTTTCTTATTTTCTACTTCAAGATCTTTACATTTCTTCAAAAGCTCATTGTTTGAAACATTTACTTTAGATCTTTTCAAAACTTTATTTTTCATTGATAAAGCTTTGTTTTGTTTTTCTAAAACATCAATTTTATTTTTCAAATCATTAACTTCATCCAAAAGATTTGAGTTTTCATGTGAAAAAGGGTTTGCATGCTTTTTCAACTTCTATTTTCAGAAATCATCAACTTATAATTATGCATTAATTCATCAAATATAGTTCTTAATTCATCAAAAGTATAATCAACTTCAAGATCAGAATTTACCTCTTCATCATGTTGTGCCATGAAGCAAAGATTTGCGACTTCAATTTGTTCTTCATCTGAACTGGAGTCCTCACTGTCACTTCAGGTTGCCATCATTGCCTTCTTTCTGAAGCTTCTTCCTTGATTTTTTTAGGAGAGGGCAGTCATACTTATAATGTCTGGGCTTCTTGCATTCGAAGTAAATAGGTATCTCCTTCTCCTTGTCATTTTCTTTCTCTTTTTCTTTTTCCTTTTTCTTACTTAGTTGGAACATTTTCTTGTAAGGGAATTTCTTTCTCCTCATAAATTTTCTAAATTTTCTTGCTAACAGAACTTCTTCACCCTCATCTTCTTCTTCTTCTTCTTCTTCTGATTCTTCATTTGAAGATTCTTCTTGAGTTGTGGACTTGAAAGCTATGCCATTCTTCTTCTTGTCCATATCCATAGATTTTTGTTTCAAATTTAGCTCATAAGTCATGATCGAACCCACTAGCTGCTCCAATGAAAGTTTATCAATATCTTTGGCTTCTTGGATAGCGATCACCTTTGGATCCCAAGATGTTGGAAGAGACCTAAGAATTTTGTTCACAAGATCGACATTAGACATAATTTTACCTAAGCTTCTCATGCCATTTACAATATTTGTGAATCTAGTGTACATATCAGTGATTGATTTATTAGGTTCCATTTGGAACATCTCATAAGTGTGCACAAGCATGTTGACCTTAGTATTTTTTACTTGATCGGTACGCTCATAAGTAACCTCAAATATGTCCCATATTTCTTTGGCTAAGGTGCAAGTAGAGATCCTATTGAACTCACTATGATCCAATGCACAGTAAAGGAAATTTATTACTTTTGCATTGATCTCGGATTATTTAATGTCATTTTTATCCCAATCCTCTTCAAGCATTGGGATGGAAATACCATTAACCACAACCGAAAAAATATGAGAACCTTTATCTACCACTTTCGACAAATTATAATCTATAAAATGTATGTAAATTCTCATTCTAGTTTTTCAATATATATAATTAGAGCCATTAAAATAAGGTGGTCTATTTGAGTCTTATCCCTCAACTATACTAGTACCAGGGGAGGCTGCCATAGATCTTTACTCAAGACGGTTAGACCTATATACTAAGAACGTGGCTCTGATACCGCTTGTTGCATAGTAAGCAACCCAAGAGGGGGGGTGAATTGGGTTTCTAAAAATTATATGCAAGTGTGTGTACCAATTCAATAAACAAAATAAGTGTTAGTGAGATATATGTGTAGTGTGATCTTAAAGAGTGTGCAGCGGAAATTTAAATTGTAGTGAAAGATAAGAACAAGTAGAGAGAGACAATTAATCACAAATATGAGCCAAGTATAGTGGTTCAGTGCTCTCCAAGGTACCTACATCCACTCCCTAAGGTCCACTTGGGAATTCATTATAATCACTCACGATTACAGCCGATTAGTTTTTCGGGCTCACTAATCAAAATTTCTTTTGGTTTTTACAAGGCTCACCAAAAGAAACCTCTTGGTTTTCAAAGGCTAACCAAAAACTTCCTTGGTTTTCAACTAGGCTAACTAAAAACCTCCTTAGTTTTCAACTAGGCTAACCAAAAATCTCCTTGGTTTTATTTTTAGGCTCATCAAAAATCTTTACAACAAAGTATAAAATGAGATAAAGAATACAAGAAAAGCTTTCTAGTAAAAGCTGTTATCATTTTGAAGTTCGATAAAGATGCTTGTCTTCAATTTGATGAAACCTCAATCAATGCTCAAAAGTTGTTGGACTTGAAGGCTCTTGATTGCTTTGAATGCTTGAAGGCTTCTTTTCTTGGAAGTAAAAGCTCTCAATAAATGTATAAGTGAATGCACTTGCTTTTTTTCTTTTTCTTATTCTCTATTCATTCTCTCTTGATTCCTCTTCAATCTAAATCACTTAAATACCATCCCAAGGCCCAAAAGTCAGTTAATGACCGTTAGATATGAGAAACTAGCCATTGGAAATAAAAAGAATGAGTTATGCATTTAGAAAAACTAGCCATTACTGTTCCTAGAACTTCAAGTGTCGACACTTCAAGCTATGAGTCGAACACCTAGTTCAAAATTCTATTTTAAAGCTCTCTGGAAATCTCAGGTGAGTCGACACTTCATCTGGTGAGTCGATACTTATCATCCATGAGTCGACACTTAAGGCAAATCTTGGATTTCAGCATGTTCTGAAAAAATTCTGTCTCAAGCTTTGAGTTAATCATTGAGTCAACACCTTGAGTCGATACTTGAATGGCATGAGTCGACACTTCAAGCATGCCACTGAAACTTTTCTCTGCGTGCCGGCTTGAGTCGACACTTTGAATCAAAACTTTTTCAAAAATGACTGAAACTCTGTTGAATCCTTTTTCAACTAAACTCATTAATTCCTTTCAAGCAAGTCTTAAATACTTAAGTCTATTAAACACTGATGTTTCAACCACAGAAAGGGCTTCTTCAATCTTTGACAAGCAGTTCAAATTTTGCTAATTTGATGAGTACCTTTTTCTATTAATAACATACTTCAAAGAATTGTTAGTACTCAAACATACTTAAGTATTTTGTTAATTATCAAAATCAATAACGAAGTCGACAATATATATTATAGTCCTTAGGATTTTGTTGAGTATAAATATAGAAGGCTTACATAAATAAAATGTTTGGTTAAACTCTCCAAGCTTAAGTTTTGGAAGAATATCATCGAGGCTAGATAATTGATATATGGATGCATATTTTAGGTTATATTATATTATTTTATTATTTGATTTATTCTGAAAATCTAATCTTAATATAATTGTAGAATATAATATAAGTTTAAACTTATTGAAAGTTATTATACAACAAATTATGAATATGATTGGAAGAGTTTAATACTATTGTAGAAAAAGATAAAATGAAGTAAAGATAATTAAAGGGATGAAATATTATTATAAATAGATCATTCTACTTAAGGTTTTGAAAAGACTCTTATGTTAAAGTAAATTGGTCTTCTATTTTCAATATTCTAGTAGATTTACAAGATCACAATAAATAAGTTAGAAATACATGTCTACAACACTGCAAATAAAAATAGATTTCTTATTAATAGAATTGATCTTATGGTAAAATTGTAAGAGTTTATGCCTTGGATGAGTTTCTAATAAGTCTTTGAATCATGTTACTAGATATTTGTATAAAATAATTTTAAAATCAAAAATCTGGATTATGTATTGATCATGAATTTTCTACCATCATTATTGATTTGTGGCATAATTTAATAAAATGGTTTCGAAAAGCTTAAATGAATTGAACTACAAAAGGAGATTTTAGCTAGAGGGTTGATTATGATCATAAATGAGTTAATGTGGAGTCCTTTTATTTATCATAATATAGAGCTAATTTTTTCAAAAGAAAGAGATTGATCATGAATTATTTACTTATATTGTTAAGATAATCAAGGTAGGCTTAACTCACATTGGATTTAGAATTTAGTAACTTGATCATATGATGGCATAAATATAACAATTATCTCGAGGGATGATTAAGATCCAATATGCTTAAAAAGATAAGAATATGAAAACACAAAATCTTTGAATGCATTTTATAAATGAACTAGAATCATAAGAAATTTTAGAGAATATTGATAAGAGTTGCATGGCAAAAGTGTGATGGATAAAAGACATTAGGATTGATTTAAAATATATTATGATGGAAGAATAAAAGCTCTTATTAATAAAGAAAATGTGATTACTGAATTCTATTGGTTGTTAAATAAATTATAGCATTGCTATGTTATCCTTTGATAAGTTTTTCAATAGTAGGCTATGATAATTAAAATGTTGAGTATCTCAAGGGTTGCTTGTTCGTTGATTCAATTTGATTTAAGTTTTTAGATACTCGAACAAATCATGCATTATCGATATGCTCCCTTTAATCTCAAAGAAATCATATTTTCTTAGAATGATATCGATACTTTATTTTCTTAGAATTGCCTTTATGATTCAATGTTGATAATTTATGATAGACTTTTGATCTCTAAAGCTTGTCACTATATTTCATTTTCATGATTGCCTTCTCAAGTATTTAATGATTTATTTCTAATCAAGGGTTATTAATTTTTGTGTGATCAAAACTTTACTATAGTGTTTATGTCTAATCAATGTCAAGCTCTTGCAATTATAATTAATTTTAATCTATCCTAGCATCCAATTTGATCTTGAATGAATGTGAAATTATATCAAGGTGATAATTTTAATCTCAAATTCTTGGTAATTAGTGCTAATCTTATTAGTCTATATCTTAATCTGAAGCATGATAGAATGCTTTTAATATCTAATTTAGATTTGATTATTTAATTTTGATCAAGGAAAAAAATGATATCTCAAATTGTATATTACCTAAGGGGCAAAATTTTAAAGTTAAGCTAGGGATGTCAAATTATGAAATAATCTTGAGAAGAGGTTGTGCTTTGATATTAAAAATATGTATAAGTATTGTGATTGATCTAAGTTATTGGATAGCTTGCTGGCATTTAAGTGATGAGATTGTGTTTGGACAAAGTGGTACACATGAGTTTTGGATTAAGAATTTTTAATTTTGAAAGATTTTGGTTTTTTAAATTTTAAGGATGAAATTTATTTAAGGAGGAGAGAATGTGAGAACCTGGCCCAATTGGGCCCTTTCTGGGCCAAAGTCGGCAATCTCAACTGACTTCAACCCAAAATCAAAAATAGATTAAACTAAACAAGGGAATCCCAATCTCCCACCCGATCTCTCTAAAGTCTGTCACTATATTTCATTTTCATGTTTGCCTTCTCAATCATTTAATGATTTATTTCTAATCAATGGTTATTAATTTTTATGGGATCAAAACTTTATTATAGTGTTTATGTCCAATCATTATCAAGCTCTTACAAATATAATTAATTTTAATCTATCTTAGCATCCAATTAATTCCAATTTGATCTTGAATGAATGTGAAATTATATCAAGGTGATAATTTTAATCTCAAATTCTTGGTTAATTAGTACTAATCTTATTAGTCTATATCTTAATCTGAAGCTTGATAGAATGCTTTTAATATCTAATTTAGATCTGATTATTTAATTTTGATCAAGGAAAAAATGATATCTCAAATTGTATGTTACCTAAGGGGCAAAATTTTAAAGTTGACCTAGAGATGTCAAATTATGAAATAATCTCAAGAAGAGGTTGTGCTTTGATATTAAAAATATGTTTAAGTATTGTGATTTATCTAAGTTATTGGATAGCATGCTGGCATTTGAGTGATGAGATTGTATTTGGACAAAATGGTACATGTGAGTTTTGAATTAAGTTTTTAATTTTGAATGACTTTGATTTTTTTAAATTTTGAGAATAAAATTTATTTGAGGAGGAGAGAATGTGAGAACCTAGCTGATAAGTGCATAAATATTAGCCATAAAAGTATTAATTTATATATCAAATTATCTTTATTTAATTAAAATGGATAACTTTATGTAGTGTTTTGTATGAAAGAATCCTACCAATATAAAGAGCTAAATTTTTGAAGTCCAATGGTGCAAACGGTACACCAATCGGACTTCAATTGAGCAGGAAAGTGAATTTTGAAGGAATAAATAAAATATTGCATGAATATTGGAGTAGTCGGTCCACCATGGACCGGCTGAATGGTTCACAGGAGCTGTAATGGTCCATAGCTGCCACTATTACTGGTCCACGGAATAGAACCATGGACCACAGACTTCCCCAAGAGCCATTTTTGCCGGGAAAACTGCCGGAACTCCTTCCCACACCATCGAAAGCGTCCTCATGGCCGGAGAAACCTTCAATGGTCGGAAAATCCCAGGAATCACCATCCTTCTCCGGATCTGTCACCTTCTTCCTCCCAATTCTCGCCCCAAGCCATTTACTATTCTCCATCCCTGTTGTCGCCAGCATCGAGCTCATCGTGCCCCATCCTCTGTTCGCTGCACTCCTCCATCACTGCCTGCACTAGCCGAGCACCATCTTCCACATCGCCAGAGATGCCATGACAGTCGTCTTCTTCCCTAGCAGCCCTCAATCATTTTCACTGAGCCATCATCTTCCTATGGGTCTACACGCTGCCTATTGTCACCTTCTCCAAATCCAATGTCATCCTTCTTCCTAGTTGATGTCTGTTCAATTTTCCAAAATGATGCTGTCCAAAGATTGGATATTATTTGAAAAAAAGGATACTTAGAAGTATTCTATTCGATTTTGATTTTGAAATGATGGATTGAACAAACACCAGTGAGATGGGAAATAGTGGGGATTGAGATAAGAATATGGAACCGAAATGGGTGCAAGATAAGGATAAAAATAGAAGCTGTTGAAACAAATTATGATGAGAAACCAACACGGTTCCCACAAGTACCTGACACATTCCCCTCTGCTTATATAAGTCATCGCTACCATAGAATTCTGCATTCCACTTCCAGCTCGTGTTTTGCTACCCTTTCTTCTTATCCCCTCCGCTCCTCTTCTTCCCACTTTCTTCCACCCTTCCAACATATGTGAAGGAGAATAAGCTAAGGGAAAGAGACTTGTCAGTTTTTTTTATTTAACTCCTCTGTCAGTTTTTTATTTATTTAACTCAAGCCTTGTTAATGGCTTAAAAGTTAAATCTTTTATAATTAAATTAGCTTTTACAATAAAAAAAATTATTTTTTCATTTCAATTTATTAGTTGCAGTTTTTAATTCTAGTATTAGGATAGTTTTGATTCTTGCAATTTATTTTATTCCATTTAAATTCTTGCAATTAGTATAGTCTAAATTCTGCAATTTATATTTCAGCAAGTAGTATAAATTGATTTTATTTTTTTTAAAAATTTTTTTTGTAGTTTTAATATCATGTTTGGCTAAGCGAACCCCCTAGGGTTAGCGATGAAGCTAGACCATGATTAGAAGCCCTTTTCTTGAATCTCTTCTTGGACTTTAATTTTTTAAGAGTTCACTTCCTTTTTAAACTTCTTGCCAAGAGACTTGATGAGCTATTGTTGGATTTCAATCCCTTCATAGTTCATGCTTGATTCGGTGCAAGGAGGGTAACGGATAGAATGCTCAATAATTTTTTACTCTTTTCTCTTCTTTCCTTGTAAACCTTGATGGATTATAGTTGACTTAAAATCTCTTCATAATCCATACTTGGTTAATACGAAAAAAGAAGTTAAAAGGATGTTATAAGAGAAATCATTAGAAAGGTTTGCAAGTCATTGGTCTAATGGATTCAAAAGCCCTAGATCTTTAAATTATTTATCTTCTCTATTTAATTAACTTTTGCTTATCTTTGTTGAAGCTCACCTAAGCAAGCGTTTGAACATAGTTCAAACACAAATTCCTTATGGGATTAACCCATACTCACTGGACGTACTACTTTACACATCATGCGCTTGCGGTTAAACTTAAAGTTCATATCAAGTTTTTGGTGCCGTTGCCAGGAAAATTGGTATGTTTTAAATTATGTTCTAAATTCTTTCTCTTCGTGTTTTAGTTTAACTTTAATATGATCTTTCTAACATCTTCATTTTCTTTTGAGTTGATGAGTACTGGAAGCCAAGTACATAATTAAATAATTATTATTTTTTCTTTCAGCATATTATCTTGATCTTAGTTTAGTTTAGTTTTTAATTTGAACTTGTTTGTTCTTTTTATTTATGCATAAGAATTTTTAAATTACTTTAAGGGCACAAACCTAAACAAGATAAGGTAGGGAGTTCATCACCCTTTCTTAGCCCACAAACAAGACTTCTTCATTTGCATTAAGCCAAGCCTTTAAATAAAATTAATTAGATGCTGATCCTAGGGACATCCAAGCTCATTAGGACAAGGATATCTAAGAGTTATACCAAGCTAGTTTCGATCATTAAATTGATATCTAGAAAAGTAGTTCAGGGATCTTAGTCCCGAAGAAAGATGATTCTTTAATTGGTTTCATTCACTGACCTGGCCAATCTAATTGGTGTTTGAGGAAAGCAACGGGGGGACTCCTGCTAATCTTACACTTACCTGGCCAATTTAATAAATTGTTTCAAACTTGGAGTGCTCGAAGGTTAACTTGAAATAGTTAGGAGCTGTCTAGTTCTAGGTTAACCCCAGGATAGGATTAATTTTATATAAAACTTGTTTAAAAAAATATATTTTAGGTATTTTATTTTATTTTATTTTATTTAATCTTGATTGCCCTGACATAAGGTTGTCCTGATATAACTGAAAGTTATGTTGCATGGTTGTCCTAGGGTATGAAAAGGTTGAATTAATTTAGAACATTTGAAGAAAAGCTTCTAAAAAAATAATAAAAAATAAAAACTAATATATATAATTCAAAAAAAATAGAAGATAGTAAATATAGTAAATTCTCCATCTCCTATATGAAAAAGGATATCAGGTTGATTAGTTAGAACTTGTTGCCCAGCATAGCAATCCAAGAGGGGGGTGAATTAATTTTTTTTAAAATTTAAAAAAAAGTATGTGCAGAACTAATGTGCTTGTGTAACAATGTGATATGCAGAATGTGATCTAAATGTAGTGCTTTAAAGAATAAAGAGCAATTCTAGAGAAAAAAATGATAAGGCAAACCACACACACAAATACAAGAAGTTTATAGTGGTTTGGTGCACTCCATGCACCTGCATCCACTCCCCAAGCTACCTCTTGAAAATTTTACCATAATCTACCAAAGATTGCAGCGAACTTATTTTCTGGGCTCACAAGTCAAAACCCCTTGTCGGTTTTGTCACTTATGCTCACCAACAACTTTTCCCACAAGCCAACCCTTGGCTTGTATTCCAATTCATGGCTTGGAAGAGCCTAACCCCTAGTTTCAATATCCTTGAAACTAGTTACAACAAATAAGACCAAAAGTACAGTTTTAAGCACAAGAAAAAGCTTTCAAAAGAGCAAAAAAAAAGTCAATGAAGCTCTTCTTAAATGCTTGAGTTGTCTTCTTCTTCTTGGAAGCTTTCAATGAACACTTTTGAATATTGATTTTAAAGCTCAACAGCTAAAATAAAGGCTTTTCACTTGGAATCTTTTTTTTAGCTCTCTCTTGTCTTTTCAATAGCTTTCTATAATGATAGGAATTGTCTCTTATGTATTCAATGAGTTTAGTGAGTGTTAAATACATCAAAAACCTTCAAAAAAACATTTATGACCATTGGATAGAAGAAACTAGCCGTTATGGACCGTTTGAATCAATTTTGAACTTATGAAAATATAGCCATTACTGTTGTCAAAACCTGAGTCAATCTATGAGTCGACACCAAGATAATTCTTGAAATCCATAATTCTACTTCATTTCTTGTCTCAAGCTATGAGTCGACCTGTGAGTCGATACTTTAGCTTGTGAGTCGACACTTGGGTTGACACTTGAGTCAGGACTTCGCAAAAAAATCAAGGAATGATACTGTTCTGTAACTTTCTTGTCTCAGGCCATGAGTCGATATGTGAGTCGACACTTGGGTCTACACTTGGCATGCCGGAAAAATTTTTGCATGCCAGGCTTCAGAAGTATCGACACTTGGCTTCATGAGTCGACACTTGAGTCGACACTAAGGTCGACACTTGATCTGTACCAATTTCAAAGTGTGTGCCAAGCTCTGAAACTCTAAAAATTGTTCAATATATTTCCAGTTTTTTCTTTATAATGACCAAATTGATCAGTTTCTTGGCTTTCCAAAGTGAGAAGACTTCTTAAACTTTGAAATTCATCTTGCGATAATATAAATGACTTTGATGCTTTTGTGTAAAGAATTTGATGTACCTATAATCTAGAATTCACAACTCTAATTGAAACATTAGTACAAAATATATACTTAACATTTTGTTATTCATCAGAAACAAGGACCAAAGCTAACAATCTTTTCCTTTTTGATGATGACAAAACTTTGAGTACATAAACATTTGAGTTCAAATTAGGCTATTGTATTAAGCTTTCAATAAGTATTTTTTCAAAGGCATTATAAATTGAACAATTTCATCAAACAAACTTCATATTTGTTAGCATATCAAAGTTTATAAAGGTATTTAGATGAAGATGTATTAGCTCTTTAGTTCATATAACAATATTTCAAACTTAGTGAGTCAAACAAAGTAAAATTTTCTCCCCCTTTCTTATGTAGAAAGAGAATTCTTGAAAATTTTGAATTTTTGCTAAAAATTTTAGATTTTTGCTTATATAATCTATCTTACTCCCCCTTTTTGTCATCATTAAAAACTAAAAGGATTTTCTTTCCCTTAATTAGTGCTTTTGTAAAAAAGGTTAATAAGACAAAAAGAGTAATAAAAGGAAATATAACTATCATAGATAGAGAAGTTTCAGTACAGCAAATTATGTCCTTGTAGATATCAACCTTACAAGACATCAACAAAAAAATATACATGAACTAAAATACACTATAAAAAGTACATGAAACACAATATAAGCATAGCATCTGCGAGGCTATTCCTCATCAGATAGAAAATCTAGTACAATAGGTGCCATGATCCTAGATGCAGATGGTCTAAGGGTCTTGTGGGTCATGCTTCTGGTCCTAAGGGATGGGCTAGAGCGATCTAAGATCCTAGAAGTCATGATGGCATGAGACTCAAGAGTATCAACCAGTGTGAGGAATAGAGAATCTATGGTATGCTGATCAGCAGTAGCATCTGGATCCATAGCCTAAGCTGAAGTATCTGCTGTATCAATTGGAGGCTGATGCTCAGTGAATGATTGGACATCTAGTGTAGACTCATCACATACTGCATCACCACCATCTGCTAGGTCATCATCACCAGCATCACTATCATCATCATCATCATCATGCTCAGTATCCTCTACATCATCATCAACTGGAAGAGGTGGTGGAGGTGGAACAGAAGGTCCTGCTAAAGCTGAAGGTGGCAGCATGGATCTCAAAAGATCACGGATCTTAGAAATGCCTGCCTCCATACTCTGTATGATCGAAGTAAGCTACTCATTAGTATGTGCTCTCAAACTCTACAGCTCTATCTGTAGTCTGCTAATCCTAACTGATATGCTCAACACATCCTCTCAGACCACAGTAATCTACTATGTCAGTCTCTCCTCTAATCCAGAGTCTGTCACTAAAGAACGTCGAGGAGCTCAAGCAAAAGGGGACGTAGCTAGCTCAGACTCAAATCCAGTAACTAGTGCTCATTTAGAGGGAGTCGTTTGAAGAGAAGGTGCAGAAGGTCCAACCTCTACTGCCCGAATCTCATCCTCCTCATCAAGTTCCTAGCTTGACTCTCTCCTCATCCATCTACCTCCTACCTTCATGTATCCCATCCAATGTATTGATTTCTCGCCATAGGTATCAGTGTGCCAAATCTCTTTGCAGGCCTCACCCTCCAAAGGTATCCCATAAGCATGGAAAATATGGGTTAATCCCATCCCATAAGGTAGACATAACCTCCTCTGGGTAGCCGCCTCATCCATCTGATGCACCATCAGCATTGGAAGGTTGATGGTTGTCCTCTGGGTCAGAGTCACCATCAAGACAAGCTCTTGCTTGGTGATAAAGTCAAAGCGACCTATCTTCGGAAGTAGAATGCAAGCAATGATATGATGTAGCAATCTCATCTCCATAGATAGCTGACTCGCAGAAATAGTGGATATACCTCTTATATCATCCCGCTCCAAAATGCATCTGAAAGCGACATCTCTGTCTACCACACAGCTAGCTGCCAATCCATGCTGGGGAATCTCCCATACTCAACTGAGTGTCTCTGGAGTAATAGGGATCTGTACACCCCTGACCTGAGCAATCCAAGTGATCCCATCTGTGGCCATACTACCAAAAAACTCTCTCATCAAATATAGGTAGTATCACTCTCGCATGGTGCAGAAGGGGACCAGTCCCGCAGCTCTCAACAAATCACCAATCACGAAACCCTCAGAGTCCAAAATGGCATATCTATCCTCCTACCATAGGCAATGAACTTCCCTGCCATCCTTTCAACTGCAGGAGAAGGCTGCGGAGGGGGTGCTCTCGCATCCACCTGAACCTCAGGCACATCTCACTGCCCAGCTGGATCTTGTCGTGCCTTCGATCTCCTTTCTCCTGTGCTTGCTTCTCCATGCTCGAATCTGGACCTTTTCTTTCAAAATGCCACTTGCTTCCTTGGACCCATGGCCACCAAAATAATAAGGGACGGTTAGGATTGATAGAGAGAAGGGGGATTTTGCCAAAAATGAAAGGATAAGGTTGGGAAATCATGGTTAGAGGATGACGGGAGAGGCTAGGGACCACTTAGGAGAGAGAGAATGGAAAAAGGAATGGGATAAGTCATTTGGTGATGCCCTAGATAAACAGGTCAATTGGTCATTAGTCGACATTTATGATTTGCTCATGTGTCGACACTTCTATGAGTTGACACTTGGACAAATCTCAAGTGTCGACACTTGGTCAAAAAAATCAAAAAAGATTTCAATAAATTGGTAAAATTCAAGGGGGTGTCTAAGGATTATACCAAGTGATATTTGAGAGGATTTGGAACTTTTGAAAGAATTCAATGAAGTGTTTGAGAGAGTTTCAATCAAAAGGGTCAATGATGCCTAATTCACTCCTAATCATGTAGAACCTATCTTCGCTAAGGGGCCTAGTGAAAATGTCTGTTAATTACCTATCAGTGCACACAAAATCAAGCATTACATTATCATTTTATACATGGTCTCTTATGAAATGATGTCTTATTTTAATGTGTTTGCTTCTTGAGTGTTGAACTGAATTTTTAGTTAAATTGATTGCACTTATGTTATCACATCTTATGAGAGTTTTATTTAACTTAATACTAAAGTCTTCAAGTTATTGTTTGATCTATAAGATTTGAGCACAATAACTTTCAGGTGCTATATATTCGGCTTCTACCGTAGATAAAGCAACTCAATTTTGTTTCTTGCTAAACCATTAAATCAAATTAACTTCAAAAAATTAATAGGTTCCACTAGTACTTTTTTTATCTAGTTTACAACCAACAAAGTCAGTATTAGAATAGCAATCAATTCTATTGATGAATCTATAAAATACCATAGTTCAATATCTATTGTGCCCGATAAATATCTAAGTATGCATTTAATAGAGAATAAATGATATTCTTTAGGAGCAGACTGATATCTAGCATACATACATATGAAAAACATAATATCTAGCCTACTTGTAGTTAAGTACAATAATGAACTAATGATACCTCTATATAATTTTTAATCAATATTTTTACCAGATTCATCTTTGTCAAGTTTGCAAGAAGGGCTCATAGGTTTCCCCTAATGGCTTGGTTGTCTCCATCCCAAACTTCTTTAAGTTTATTTTATGTATTTAGCTTGGTTGATGAAGATCCCTTCTCTAGTTTGCTTGATTTGGAGTCCGAAAAAGAAGTTTAGTTCTTCCATTATACTCATCTCGAACTCTCCCTGCATAAGCTTGGCAAACTCTTGACAAAGTTTTTCATTAGTAGCACCAAAAATGGTATCATCAACATAAACTTGTACTACTAAGATATCATCATTTTTCTTTTTCAAAAATAGTATAATATCTACATTGCCTCTAGAAAAACCATTTTCAAATAAAAATTTACTTAACCTTTCATACCAAGATCTTGGTGCTTATTTTAAACCATAGAAAGCCTTATGAAGTTTAAAAACATGGTTAGGACATGCATGATTTTCAAAACCAAGGGACTGTTCAACATATACTTCTTCTTCAATAAAACCATTTAAAAATAAACTTTTAACATTCATTTGAAATAATTTAAAATCTATAAAGCAAGCAAAAGCAAGATGTAACCTAATTGCTTCTAATCTAGCAATCAGAGCAAAAGTTTCATCAAAATTGTTGACTCCATTATTGATTTTAATGATAAGCAAAGCGATTAAGTATAAGTTGAGGACTAATGATTTCTTTGAAGTATGTTTTTGTTGAAAAAGGTGCTCACAAATTTGAAGAAGCTTATTTGTTTGAAGAAGCCAAGTTTGAATGAAATAGATTACTCAAAAAGGACTTGAAAACTCAAGAATTGCTTGATTGGATGGTTAAGTTAAAATGGAAATGTGTTTCAGCTTAAGTTCAACCTTTTCTGTAAAGTTTTCAATGAAGCATTGACTCAATGTATCGACACATGACACCAAGTGTTGACACATGGAAGTAAAGTGTCGACTCAAGCCGGTACGCAATGATGTTTCAAATAGCACGGCTGAAGTATCAACACATGAACCTAAAGTATCGACTCAAAATGTCGACACATGAATCAACACATCGCCTGAGATTTTCAAGCCACAGAACTTGCTGAAAATGAAGAACAGCTGAAGTATCGATACATGGAAGAAAGGTGTCGACTCAAGGTGTCGACTCAACTAAGTAACTATCGACACATCTGAGATTTTCAAAGAATCAGTTTGGAGATATTTGAATTGGGTGTCGACTAAAGAAGTTCAAGTGTTGACCTTATATGTCGACTCACAGTCTAAAGTGTCGATACATGAAGTTCTGACAACAGTAACGGCTAGTTTTTCAAGCACAGAACTTACCAATTTTGCCCTCCAACAGCTAATTTTTCAAGTCTAATGGTTAGAAACGGGGTTTGAGGCCTTGGAAAAGTATTTATATTCTCCAAATTAAATCAAAAGCAAGAATATTGAAGACCATAAAAGAGTTTTGAGAAGAGAGAAGAAAGAGCTTTAACTCCTATTCATTGAAGATTCAACCACTCTCAAGCAAAAGCAAGCCTCCAAGCATTCAAGATCCTTGAAGAGCATTAAAGATCAATCATTCTTGAGCATTCAAGAGACTTCAACAAGTTCAAAGCATTTGTACATCGAACTTCAAAGAGATACCCGCTTTATTTTAGAAAGCTTACTTTGTCTCATTACTTCTAAACTTTATTTGTTGTAAGGGTTCTTGGTTAGCCTATTGAAAAACCAAGTGAGGTTATTGGTGAGCCTTTGAAAATCAATTAGATTGGTGGTTAGCCCGCAAAACTACTTAGGTTCTTAGTTAGCCCAGAAAACCAAGGGAGGTTATTGGTTAGCCTTTGAAAATCAATTAGGTTCTTGGTTAGCCCGTAAAACCAAGTGAGATTTTGACTTGTTGGCCTTGTGAAAACAAGTTGGGCTTTTGATCGATGAGCCCGCAAAACTAATCAACTATAATCGGGTATGATTATAGTGAATTTCTAAGGGGATCTTGGGGAGTGGATGTAGGTGCATTGGATAGCACCAAACCACTATATTTCTTGGTCTTTGTGGTTGATTGATCTCTCTACTTGCTTTTCTTTCATTGCTCTTTATTTTCGCTGCACTTTTATTTAAGAGCATTACATTTGAATTAATAGTACCTTGCATAATTAATTATTGAATTGGATTGCATTGCATCAAGTAAAGTAATTTTTAATTTTTAGAGACCCAATTCACCCCCCCTCTTGGATTGTTTACTGGGCAACAAGTGGTATCAGAGCCCTGTTCTCAGTGTATAGGTTTTACCGCCTTGAGTAAAGATCTATGGCAGCCCCAATTGGTACTAGTGTAGTTGAGGGTCAAGCCTCAAATAGACCTCCATTTTTTGATGGATCAAATTATACTTATTGAAAAACTAGGATGAAAATTTATATGCATTCTATTGATTATAATTTATGGAAAGTTGTAGATAAGGGTCCTCATATTCCTTCAGTAGTAGTTAATGGAGTTTCCATCCCAAAGCTCGAAGAGAATTGGGATGAAAATGATATTAAGCAATCTGAGATCAATGCCAAGGCAATGAATCTCCTCTATTGTGCATTAGATCTTAGTGAATTCAATAGGATATCTACATGCATGTCTGCTAAAGAAATATGGGACACACTTGAAGTTACCCATGAGGGTACCGATCAAGTGAAAAATACTAAAGTAAATATGTTAGTGCACACTTATGAGATGTTCCGAATAGAACCTATTGAATCAATCACTGATATGTACACAAGATTCACTAATATTGTAAATGGAATGAGAAATCTTGGAAAGGTTATGTCTAACGCTGATCTTATGAATAAAATTCTCAGTTCACTTCTAACATCATGGGATCCGAAGGTGACCGCAATCCAAGAAGCTAAGGACATTGACAAATTACCTCTTGAGCAGCTGGTTAGATTGCTCATGACTTATGAGCTTAATTTAAAACAAAAATCAATGGACATGGACAAGAGAAGAAGGGAATTGCTTTCAAGTCAAACATTCAAGAAGAATCCTCAATAGATGAGTCCGAAGATGAAGAAGAAGATGAAGGTGAAGAAGCCCTCCTTGCACGAAAATTTAGAAGATTCATGAAGAGGAGGAAATTCCCTTACAAAAAGAAATATCAATCAAAAGAAAAAGGAAAAGAGAAAGAGAAGGAAAAAGAAAAGGAAAAGGAGAAGGAAATACCTACATGCTTCGAATGCAAGAAGCCGGGACACTAAAAGTTTGATTGTTCTCTCCTTAAGAAGTCTAAAAAGAAATTAAGGAAGAAAGCAATGATGGCCACCTGGAGTGACTGTAAAGACTTCAGTTCTGAGGAAGAGCAGACCGAAGTTGCAAATCTTTGCTTAATGGCATATCAAGACAATGATGAGGTAAATTTTGATACCGAGATCGAATTTATATTTGATGAACTTAAAAATGCCTTTGATAAACTCATGCATGATTATAAACTAATTTTAAGTGAAAATAAAAAGTTGAAAAGCCATGCAAATAGTTTTTCTTTTGAAAACAATTCTTTACTAAATGAAGTTAGTGATTTAAAATCTAAAGTGGATGTTTTAGAAAAAAAAATTAATGCTTTATCTATGGAAAATAAAGTTTTGAAAAGACCTAAGAATGTTATTTCAAACAATGATCTTTTAAAGAAAAATAAAGATTTAGAACTTAAAAATACTAAGTACAAAAATGAACTTGAAAAGATAAAATCTTTTGTTGAAAAATTTACTTATAGTTTAGAAAAGTTAAACCTACTTTTAAATAGTCAAAGAGTAGTTTTCAATAAAGCAGGTTTAAATTTTTGATCACAAAAGCAACAAAAGTATTTCAAAAATTTTTTGTACCTGCATCATCTAGCATTACTTGTTTTTCTTGCAAAAAATTAGGTCATAAATCGTTTCAATGCAATTTAAGAAAAATCAATTCTTTTGGTAAAGTGTGGGTTCCAAAAGAAACCATTTTGAATGCTAACCCTAAAGGACCCAAGTTGGCTTTGGTACCTAAAAACAAAGCTTGATTTTATTACAGGTGTGTCTTGCAACCAAGGAGAACAAAAGATTTTGGTATCTTGATAGAGGTTGCTCAAGGTACATGACTGGAGATGTGAAGCAATTCGCTTCTTTTGAAGCTTTGAACGGGGGAGTGTGACCTTCGATGATAATGGTAAAGAAAAAATCATTGGTATGGGTAAGGTTCACATAACTCCTTATAATTGTATTAGTAATGTACTTGTAGTCGATAGTTTGAAACATAATCTTTGAAGCATTAGTCAGTTTTGCGATAAAGGTTTTCAAGTAGTTTTTAAATCATCATATTACATGATTGCTAGTCGGATATAAATAGAGTACAATTCATTGGAAAAGGGCATGGAAATATTTATTTGGTAGACCTAGATGATCTATCTTTGCCTAATGGAGAATGCCTTGTTGCAATGAATTTTACTAAGGATGAGACTAGTTGGCTTTGGCATAGAAGATTAGGGCATGCTAGTATGTATCTTCGTTCAAAATTTTGTAAAAAGAATTTAGCTAGAGATTTACCTAAACTTTGTTTTGAAAAAGATAGAATTTGCCAAGCATGTCAATTTGGTAAGCAAGTTAAAACTTCTTTTAAACCAAAAGGTTTTGTAACTACTAATAGGCCACTTGAACTACTTCATATGGATCTTTTTGGATCAACTAGAACATCAAGTCTAGAAGGCAAGAGATATGGATTAGTCATAGTGGATAATTTTTCAAGATTTACATGGATTTTCTTTTTATCACAAAAAGATGAATCATTTTCAGCTTTCATAAAGTTTTATCGAAAAGTCTCAAGTGAAAAAGGTGTTTCAGTTGTTTGCATTCGTAATTATCATGGAACTGAATTTGAAAATCAAGATTTCAAAAACTTTTGTAATAAAAAGGAATAGAATACAATTTTTCTCACTTAGAACACCTCAGCAGAATATGGTAGTAGAAAGAAAAAATCGTACTTTGGAAGAAATGGCACGTACTATGCTTTGTGAGAATGATTTACCGAGATATTTTTGGGCTGAAGCCATTAATACTGTATGTTACATTTTAAATCGAGTTTTAATCTGCCCTATTTTGAAGAAAACTCCATATGAACTTTGGAACCAAAGAAAACCGACTTTCAAATATTTTCGAGTTTTTGGTTGCAAATATTTTGTTTTAAATAATGAAAAAGATAATCTTGGAAAGTTTGATGCCAAGTCTGATGAAGGTATCTTTTTAGGATACTCCACATCAAGCAAGATATACATAGTTTTCAATAAAAGAACTTTGGTTGTAGAAGAGTCAGTACATATTATTTTTAAAGAATCTACTAACAAATCCTCCAGAAAAGAGGATACATCTGATGAATGTGCAGGTGCTGACAAGCTTCAAAAGTTGACACTGAATGATCAACCTCAGCCAAGTGAAGAAGTTCAAGACAAGAATGAGAAAGGTGATGACACTCCAAAGCATCAAGATTTACTTAAGGAGTGGAGGTATGATCATGGACATCCTAAGGAATTAATCCTAAGTGATCCATCTAAAGGGATAAGAACTCGAGCCTCGATTAAAAATGAATGTGATTATATAGCTTTTGTATTGCAAGTAGAGCCTAAATATTATGAAGAAGCTGAAAAAGATCCTAACTGGATTAATGCCATGCAAGAAGAACTAATTCAGTTTGATAGAAATAATATTTGGACATTAATAGAAAGACCATATAATGTTTCTATTATTGGCACTAAATGGATATTTAGGAATAAATTAGATGAAAATGGAATTATTGTTAAGAATAAAGCTAGGCTAGTTACTAAAGGCTACAATCAGGAGGAAGGGATTGATTTTGATGAAACTTTTGCTCCTGTTGCTAGACTTGAAGCAATTAGACTTCTATTAGCATTTGCTTGTTTTATAAATTTTAAACTATTTCAAATAGATGTTAATAGTGCTTTCTTAAATGGTTTTATAACTGAAAAGGTTTTTGTTAAACAACCACCTGGATTTGAAAATTATGCACATCCTGATCATGTTTTAAATTACACAAAGCACTTTATGGATTAAAGCAAGCACCTCGAGTCTGGTATGAAAGACTCAGCAAATTTTTAATTGAAAATAAATTTTCTAGAGAAAATGTTGATAAAACACTGTTTTTGAAAAAGAAAGATAATGACTTATTAGTAGTACAAATATATGTTGATGATATCATTTTCGGTGCTACTAATGAAATTCTTTGTCAAGAGTTTGCTAAGCTAATGCAGGGTGAGTTCGAGATGAGCATGATAAGAGAACTCAATTTCTTTCTCGGACTCCAGATCAAGCAAACTATAGATGGTATCTTCATCAACCAAGCTAAGTATACAAGAGAAATTATCAAGAAGTTTGGGATGGAGACTACTAAAGCAATAGGTACGCCTATGAGCCCTTCTTGTAGACTTGATAAAGATGAACATGGTAAATTAGTAGATCAAAAGTTATACAGAGGTATGATTGGCTCTTTACTGCATCTAACTGCTAGTAGACCATATATAATGTTCAGTGTATGCATGTGTGCTAGATATCGGTCTGAACCTAAAGAATCACATCTTTTGGCTGTTAAGCGCATTATTAGATATCTATCTGGTACCATTGATATTGGTTTATGGTATTCTAGAAATTCATCTGCTGAATTGATTGGATATTCTGATGCAAATTTTGCTAGTTGTAAATTGGATAGAAAGAGTACTAGTGGTACTTGCCAATTTCTTGGAGTTAACTTAATCTCCTAGTTTAGCAAGAAACAAACTTTAGTTGCACTATCCACAGCTGAGGCTGAGTATATTGCAGTAGGAAGTTATTGTACCTGTTGCCGCTCTCGCCGCCGCGCCCGTGCCAGATCAGTCGATCCTTCCTGACCGCCTGGCGAGGGAGCCTCCCTTCCCGCGGAGAACCTGCAACAAAGGGGTTAGAGGACCCTGGCCGGGGATCCCGGCGAGGGAGCTCCGACGGTCAAGTCAGTAGACGACGAGAAGGAACAGACTCTCCAGCCGGACCCTCGAAAGGATTCCAGGCTTAGAGAGTTAGCTGGTGAAGGAAACGCTCTGGGGACCAGGATTTCGGCAGGGCCTCCTTGCCGAGCTCACACTCAGTGTTCCCCTCGCGGGATCTCTGGTTTCTCTCTCGGAGCAAGGCCTTTCGCCGGTGCTTCCTCCCTGTCCCCAGGCTAATTGGCTTACCTCGTCGTCCCCAGATTCCGCCTTCTTTATCTCCTTCCGTCGTGCGTTTGTCTTTTTCCTCCTCGGAAACTCCCCTCCCCGGTCCTCTTCTCTTTTCCCTTTTCGATGAAGGGGGCCAGGCGGCTTTCCGACCTCGTCCACCGGGCCCAGCAGGAAAAAGGCAAAGACAGAAGAGAAAGAGGGGAGGGCGGCGCTGACAGGGCGGCCGGTCAGGCCTCGGGCCCAGTGAGAGCGCCCTCTTCCCCAAGCATGGGCGCCATCTATCTATGGGGCCTGTGTCGTCAGGATTGCGTCTCTCGGCTGCAGGACCTGTCGGGCCGATGCTAGTGATGTTCCGCATGCCGCCGCCCTCCGTACGGAACGCAATCTGGGATTCGTACGGCCCGAAGGATGGCCTCGGGGCCCGTCTCTCTCCCCAGGGCCCTCTTCGTACGAGCAGTCTGACCTCGGCTGAGTTGGGCCCGTCTCCGGGGGCCAACTGGCGAGGGGCGAAGGATCAGCCGACCTCGGCTTAGGTGGACCCCTCCTGGGTGGACACCTGGCGAGGTGGCAGGAGGTCGCCTGGCTTCGGCCAAGGTGGGCCCGTCTCCGGGTGACCACCTGGCGAAGGGCGAAGGATCAGCCGACCTCGGCTTAGGTGGACCCCTCCTGGGTGGACACCTGGCGAGGTGGCAGGAGGTCACCTGGCTTCGGCCGAGGTGGGCCCGTCTCCGGGTGGCCACCTGGCGAAGGGCGAAGGAGCAGCCGACCTCGGCTTAGGTGGACCCCTCCTAGGTGGACACCTGGCGAGGTGGCAGGAGGTCGCCTGGCTTCGGCCGAGGTGGGCCGTCTCCGGGTGGCCACCTGGCGAAGGGCGAAGGATCAGCCGACCTCGGCTTAGGTGGACCCCTCCTGGGTGGGCACCTGGCGAGGTGGCAGGAGGTCGCCTGGCTTCGGCCGAGGTGGGCCCGTCTCCGGGTGACCACCTGGCGAAGGGCGAAGGATCAGCCGACCTCGGCTTAGGTGGACCCCTCCTGGGTGGACACCTGGCGAGGTGGCAGGGGGTCGCCCGACCTCAGCCGACCTCACTTAGGCGGACCCCTCCGGGCCCGGGCGCCAATGAGGTGGTAGAGGAATTCCGAGCCGAGCTCGACCTCGGCGAGGGCGGTTTGCCTCAGGCAGTCGTCGGGTGGTGTAGTCTTGCCAGACCTGGCTTTGAGGAGGTGGCGTTGACTTGGCCGGGGATACATACACGTGGCTCGCTCGTATTCGGTGGTACCTGAGCCTGGCCACGTCACTGTCATGGCTGTAACAGTTGCCCCCCAGCCCGCCGTTCCGTCGGGGCGTTGTAGAACGGAACGTCGGGATTAAATGCGGACATGACATGGAGAGGCGAAGATCTTGCATCATAATTGCCACGATCCCGGTCGCCGTGGCTCGATGCGGCTGAAGACCTATGGGGAGTCGTCACGCGTCGCCCACTTGCTCGTAATTAATGCGTCGCTTCGAGGCAGAGGCCGTTACTCTACTAACGAGGCGTCGGTGTCAGGCGTGCACCCACGTGGCGATCATCCAGTGGCCTGAGACGGAATGACGGGTATGGTCGCTGTCGGCTGAGTTTGAAAGGGAGGGGACTTTCCAGAACGAGGCCTTTTTCCTTGCTTCGTGGGCGGTTCACTGCAGGCTAACAACTCCTGTTGCTTGCGCTCGTCTGGCATATTTTCAGTGAGTGCCTCCTTCTCCTCTAGCCCCCCTCGTTCTTTCTCGTTTCTTTTCTGGTTTTTTCGTCCTTTCCCTTTCTATGGCGCGCCGTCGCCATGTCTCTTCCAATCCGGACGAGACCGGTCCATCCCGGTCGAGGACTCCATCTTCTTCCTCCTCAGATGAGGAGACAATCCTGGAGGAGGTCCGCCGGCGTCTGCAACCCGGGGTATCACCATTGGTATCCCCAGGGGGATCCGGTCCCCTCCGATTGCACCTGCCATGCCCCTCCGTTCTCTTCCTGCTCTGCCTTCTCTTCCTGCTCCGCCTTCTCTTGCCGTCGGTCCCTCCGGTCATGCCTCCACCATGACCGAAGGTGATCTTTCTCTGCTCCGGGATGCTTACTGCATCCCGGAGTCCATCCGCTTGTTTGTTCCGCGGTCCGGGGAGCGCGTCACCATGAGTGGCCCCAGCCGCATTGCCTTCTACGAAGACTTCCTCCTTGGGGGTCTTCGGTTTCCTCTGCATCCTTTCTTTCTTTCCTTCCTCAGCCACTTCCGGCTTGTCCCGGCCCAGCTGGCTCCTAATGCCATCCGGGTCATCTTCTCCTTTATTGTTTTCTATCACTTTCACGGGTTCGTTGCCCGTTTTTCTCTCTTCAGGGCCTTGTTCACCCTGAAGAAGTGCTCCACCGATGATGGCTGGTGGTACATTTCGCCCCGGCCTAGGTTTCTCTGGTTCGACCTCCCTTCCTCGGTCAAGGGGTGGAAGAGCCGATTTTTCTTCGCCTCGGTCGACGACGTCGACTGGGCCTGGAGTGAACCGGACCGGACCCCGAACCGAAATTCCCGGGTCGAGTCGGTGGACCAGGAGTCCTATACCCTGCTCCTGAGCGACGTGGTCCCGGCGCTCGAGGTTCTGCTCTCTGAGCAGAATCTTTTTGAGGCCGGTATCAGTCCCATCCATGAGACCGGTGAGATTTGGCCCCACTTTGACCTCTGCCCCCTCTTCTCTTCATAACCGAGCCGGCTGACTTCCTGTTTCTTTTGTTTTGCAGGGATGAAATTTTCACTGGAGAATCTCTTGGAGGGGGCAGCCCAGCGGGATGTCGTGGAGGTGGACGAGCCCGCAGCGAAGAGGGCTCGCACGGAGACGAGCCGGGAGGTCGTGGCAGCGGCCGTGCCCAGCCTTGTTGCTGTCATTTCCCCACCCAGGCTACCTCAGGGCGGGGCTACTGATGCCCCGGCCGCGCGACCTGGTGGCACCGCCGAGAGGACTCCACCACCTGCTGCTCCGCCCATCGTCGGGCCCGTCGTTGCTGCCAGCTCGACAGCGCCGCCCGTGGCGATCGCCGGCCCGTCGATTGCGACCTCGGTCGAGGGGTGGCCGCCGCAGGAGCCGGCCCGAAGGCTCCGGCGCCGGTGATCAACAACCGGGACTCCGTCATCCTCGACAAAGGGCTGGCGGAGAAGATCATGGAGTACGCCTCCACCGCCCGGGACCGCCGAGCTCGGGGCGGCCGGGACTATGCAGACGCGCTGCTCGGGATCCTCCCGCAGCTCTTCACGGTAAGTCCGAGCTTCTTCCTTCTCCTTTTTCTTTCTTTCGAGACCTAGCCTCCTTCATTCTGACCTGCGTTATTTTTTGTCGTTGCAGATCGGTAAAGACGTTCTCCTACTGAGGAATTTCCTCGTAGGGAACGCCAAAAGGGGCTCCGAGCGGGAGCTGAGACTCGGCAAGCTCGCGGCCGACGTCAAGGACTTGATGGAGAAGGGGGCCGAGCTGCGAGCCGATAAACAAGCCCTTCAGTCCGACCTGGCACGTTCCGAGGAGCGAAACAAGGAGTTGGAGGCCTCCTTGTTGGAGGAGCGGACCTCCAACCAGTGCCGAATAGAGGAGGAGGCGGCGGAGAAGGCCCGCCTGCAGGCCCACTCCCAATGGCTGGAGCGCCAGCTGGAGGAGGCCTGGCGAGACGCGGCCGCGGCGAAGGACCGGAGCGCGTACGTCAACGGGCTCCTGGAGGCAGCCAAGCGGGAGGCGCAAGAGGCCATCCCCAAATTCCGGGCTTCCGACGAGTACACGTCGGAGGTCCGGGAGGCCGCCGTGGACTCCTTCCTGAAGGGGTTCCGGATGTGCCGGAGAAGGTGGGGGCCTTCTTCCCCCAGCTGGATCTGAGCGGGTTGTGATTGGTGGCAGGAGGCCAGGGGGAGAGAGCAGGGCCTCCGGCACGGCCGAAGCGACCCCTGCGGCGCCGTCGACCAGCGATGCCGCGGCCCCGGAGCAGCCCCAGGAGCCGGCCGTTGTAGAAGTCGAGGACGCAGCACCCGCGCCTCCGGCAGAGGGCTCCGATCCCGCACCTCAGTGAACCCGGCGTCTTCTTCCTGATGTCTCCTCTTTTTTGCTTCTGTTTGTTGTTTTGTTTTGTGTTGTCTTCTCACTCTTCTTTTTTTTTTGGGAGTCCCGGCCTGTCGGGACTCCCAGCTTGTATCGACTACTCACATCAATGAAAATCTAAGTTCAACAAAACCTTGAGTTTTTCTTTTTCATTTTATCTCACCTTTCTTTTCCCTTCTTTCTGAGATGTCGGTTTGGAGCACTTGAAACAGTTGCAGGCCCGGTCCTCCCATAAATCGAAGGATGGGGCCTGCCGAGTCGCGTCACAGCAGGGCAAGCCTTAAGCGGGCCCAACTTTGGGTCACCTTCATGCTTGCGCAGGCAACACGGTTTCTGCACCGCCTTCCAGGCCGAAACCCAGGATCTCCGGACTGAGCTCGGTGCCGCAGGCTTTCTCATGCCTTGCGCGGCCTGCTGAGCTGTGCTTCGGGCTTGCGGGGGCGAACTGGGTTCGGCGCTGCCTTCCAGGCCGATGCCCAGGATCTCCGGACTGAGCTCGATGCCACAGGCTTTCTCAAGCCTTGCGCGGCTTGCTGAGCTGTGCTCCGGGCTTGCGTGGGTGAACTGGGTTCGGCGCCACCTTCCAGGCCAAAGCCCAGGATCTCCGGACTGAGCTCGATGCCGCAGGCTTTCTCAAGCCTTGCGCGGCTTGCTGAGCTGTGCTCCGGGCTTGCGTGGGCGAACTGGGTTCGGCGCCACCTTCCAGGCCGAAGCCCAGGATCTCCGGACTGAGCTCGATGCCGCAGGCTTTCTCAAGCCTTGCACGGCTTGCTGAGCTATGCTCCGGGCTTGCATGGGCGAACTGGGTTCGGCGCCACCTTCCAGGCCGAAGCCCAGGATCTCCGGACTGAGCTCGATGCCGCAGGCTTTCTCAAGCCTTGCACGGCTTGCTGAGCTGTGCTCCGGGCTTGCATGGGCGAACTGGGTTCGGCACCACCTTCCAGGCCGAAACCCAGGGTCCGCGGTCTGAACCCGATGCCGTAGGCCTTCTTGTCGAAGTTAGAAGGGAGTGTTTGAAGTGGGGAAGCTTTGTTACAGAAACTGGGAGCCTTACATCACTGATAGTACATTCTCAGGTTCGAGGAGTTCCACGTCCGGGGGAACCTGGCACCTCTCAATTCTTCCAAGTAATATGCTCCATGAGGGAGGGCTTCTACCACCCGATATGGGCCTTCCCAGTTGGACGATAGCTTGCCGCATTCCCATGGCTGGGAGGCTTCGGCGCGCCGGAGGACCAAGTCTCCGGGACGAAAAACCTTCGGCCGCACTCGGGAGTTGTAATATCTGGCTACACGTTGCCGGTACGCCACCATTCGGATTTGGGCCCTGTCCCTCGTTTCCTCGAGAAGGTCTAGGTTGAGCATCATCCTGGCCGGGTTTTCTGTCTTGTCGTATTGCTCTACGCGCAGCGTGGGTAGGCTGAGCTCGATCGGGATGACTGCCTCAGCTCCGAAGACGAGGTTGAATGGGGTTTCGTCGGTAGCCATCCTTGGGGTGGTGTGGTATGCCCAAAGGATGCTGGGAAGCTCGTCGGCCCACCTGCCCTTGGCCTGGTCCAGCCGCGTGCGGAGGCCCTGAAGAATGGTCCTGTTCGTGACTTCGGCCTCCCCGTTGGTCTGAGGGTGCGCCACCGAGGTAAAGCGATGCCTGATGCCGAAGTCGCTGCAGAATTCTTCGAATTCCTGGCAGTCGAACTGGCGTCCGTTTTCGGTGACCACGGTGTGGGGGAGGCCGAAGCGGCAGATGATGGACTTCCAGAAGAACTTAGCGACGTTTGCTTCGGTGATCCTCGCCAAGGGTTCGGCCTCGACCCATTTCGTGAAGTAGTCGATAGCCACTATCAAGAACTTCCGCTGGCCAGACGCTGGCGGGAATGGGCCCAGGAGGTCCATCCCCCACTGGGCGAACGGTCAGGGGGCTGAAAGCTGGGAGATTGGGTTGGAGGGTTGCCGCTGCACCGTGGCGTGATGCTGGCACCAGTCGCACTTCTTCACGAAGTCGGCGGCGTCTTCCTTCATTGTCTCCCAGAAGTAGCCCTGGCGGAGGGCCTTGTACGCCAATGCCCTGCCCCCCACGTGGTTCCCGCAGATGCCTTCGTGAATCTCCTGGAGCATAAGCCTGGCTTCTGTGGGTCCTACGCACTTAAGAAGGGGGTAGGAGTAGGATCTTCGATACAGCTGCCCGTCCATCAGGACGAACCGAACGGCCTTCTTCCTGATGAGCCGAGCTGCCTCTCGGTCCTCCGGCAGGGTGCCGCTGGTGATGTACGCAGTGTACTTGTCCATCCAGCTGGGCCCCTGGCTGACCTGATGGACCTCCACCGGTGCTTCGAGGCTTGGGACCTCAAGGCGCTCCACATGAGCGCATCCCAGCATCGTGTCCGGCAGGGTCGCCAGCCGAGAGAGGGCATCCGCGGGCATTCTCCCCGCGGGGAATGTGGAAGATGTTGAAGCGCCGGAACTTGGACGCGCCCGCCTTGACGAGCTCCAAGCACCTCGCCATTTGGGGGTCGTGTGCGACGTACTCCCCGGATACTTGCCCCGCCACGAGCTGGGAGTCAGTGAAAGCTCTGAGGTTGGTCACGCCCAGCTCGCGGGAGACTCTCAGTCCGGCAAGAAGTGCCTCGTACTCCGCCTGGTTATTTGTTGCGGTGAATTGGAAACGGAGTGCACACTCGGCGATGACCCCGTCGCCATTGGCAAGGATGAGCCCAGCTCCGCTCCCGCCGGAGTTTGAGGCTCTGTCCACATGGAGGATCCAGGCGTCCTCTCCGGGCTCATCGGCGCCAACCTCCATCGGCTGGGCCGGGGGGCCTTCCTCGGGCTCCTTGCCCAAGCCTGCACATTCGACCAAGAAATCGGCCAGCACCTGCGCCTTCATGGTCGACCTTGGCCTGTATGTAATATCGAACTCGCTGAGTTTTAGTGCCCATTTGGCCAATCGTCCCGAAGTATCGGGTCGGCTGAGCACCGCTTTCAGCGGTTGATCCGTCAGGACGGTGATGGGGTGCGCTTGGAAATAGGGCCTGAGACGCTGGGCAGACACTATTAGCGCAAAAACAAGTTTCTCGGGCCGGGAATACCTGAGCTCCGCATCTCGGAGGAGTTTGCTGGTATAGTACACCGGCCGCTGGATCCCCTGGTCATCGGTTCGGACCAAGACAGAGCTGACGGCCTCCGGGGTAACCGCCAGGTAGAGGGTAAGCTCCTCTCCCTCCTCGGGCCTGGACAGTAAAGGTGGCGATGCGAGCATCTTCTTCAGCTCCTCGAAGGCCTGCTGACACTCCTCGGTCCAAGCAAAGCCATTCATCTTCCTCAGCACCTTGAAGAAGGGACGGCAGCGGTCCGCCGACCTGGAAATAAAATGGCTAAGGACCGCGACTCGGCCGGTCAGTCGCTGCACTTGCTTCTTGGAGGCGGGCTGCTCCATGTCCAGGATGGCCTGGACCTTCTCCGGGTTGGCCTCGATTCCTCTTTGAGTCACCATAAACCCTAGGAACTTCCCGGCGGAGACGCCGAAGGCGCACTTCACCGGGTTCAGCTTCATCTGATGGCGCCGGAGGCTGCCGAACATCTCCATCAAGTCAGCCACGTGGTCAGAATCGAGTTTGCTCATCACCAGCATGTCGTCCACGTACACCTGCATGTTGCGGCCTATCTGGTCTTTGAAGATTTTATTGACCAGACGTTGGTACGTCGCCCCCGCGTTCTTGAGGCCAAAAGGCATCATCCTGTAGCAAAAAGTCCCGCGATCAGTTATGAAGGCCGTGTGCTCTTCGTCCTCCGGCTTCATCTGGATCTGGTTGTATCCGGAGAAGGCGTCCATGAACGACAGGAGGCGATGCCCCGAGGTGGTGTCGACCAGCTGGTCGATCTTTGGAAGAGGGAAGCTGTCCTTCGGGCAAGCTCGATTGAGGTCGGTGTAGTCCACACAGATCCTCCACTTACCGCTACTCTTTTTTACCATGACCACGTTCGCCAACCAACTGGGATACTGGACTTCCCGGACAAAATCGGCGGCGAGGAGCTTCTCTACTTCCTCGTTGATCGCCTTCTGCCTCTCCATGGCGAAGCTTCTCTTCTTCTGGCGGATCGGGTGGCAACTTGGGTCCACGTTCAGCTTGTGCATGATGACCTCGGGCGGGATGCCCGGCATATCAGACGCTGACCAGGCGAACACGTCGGCGTTGGCGCGGAGGAACTCCAGTAGGTGGGTTCGCCCTTCCTCGGGGAGCTGGGCCCCGACTTGCACCGTCTTCAGGGGGTCCGAACCGAGGGGAGAGTCAGTAGTCGCTCTACAGGCCCTCCCCTGGGTTCCTTTTCTCTCAGATCGAGGTCGTCAATATCATGGGCGAGCTCCGCACCCCTGGCACCTGGGACCGTCTGGAGGCAGAGCGGGACTGGCTGGATCGTCCCCTTCATCTCTCCGAGCCCGGAAGGCATGGGGAACTGCACCAACAGCCTTTTCATGGAGATGGTGGCATCCAGTTGGTTGAGCCCGGGATGCCCGAGAATGGCGTTGTAAGGCGAAGGGAGCCTGACGACGGTGAATGTTATTAGGACGGTCGCCTGTCGGGGCGGGGATCCGGCAGTGACCGGGAGAGTGATCTCCCCTTCGACCCCCATGGAGTCCCCTGTAAAACCTACCAGGGGGGTGTGCACCGATTTCAGCAGATCGGGGGATAAGTTCATCCGAGAGAAAGCATCGTAAAAAAGTACGTTAGCCGAGCTTCCACTATCCACCATGATTCGATGTACAGGATGCTTCGCGATGGTCATCTCGACCACCACGGCATCGTTGTTTACATTGTCATTAACTTCCCCTCCCTTGGGAGGGATTACATTCTCCGGGACTTCCCGGGCCCTCTTCATCACTCGGCCGGACCCGCATGAGATCATGCCCATGGGCTTCTCCGTTGGGCGGTTGTCGATCGCAGGGACAGGGGGTAGGGCCGCGAGCGGCTGCCCTTCAGAGGGGGCCTCGTTCTTGATGAACTTCCTGAGGTAACCCCTCCTGATCAGCTCCTCAATCTCCCGCTTCAGATGGTGACACTCCTCTGTGTCATGCCCATGCTCACGATGGAACTGGCAGTACTTTGATTTGTCTCGGACGGCCCTCGGGTTCTGAGGAGGAGGTCGGCGGAGGTAGCGCTCGCCCTCGATTTCCATCAGGATCTTCGTTCGAGGTGCGAGGAGAGGGGTGTACCTTCGCTCGGGAGTGGCTTCACCCCTCGGCCTTGGGTTCGGGCGAGGGTCAGCAGACGGCCCGGGCCTCCGAGCTCCCGAGGTGTCCCTCGGGAGCGGCTTCTTTGGAGTCTTCCCGTCCAGCTCTCGACGGGTGCGGTCAGCCTCCTCCGCTCGGATGTACTTGTGGGCGCGGAGGAGGAGCTCGGAGTACTCCTGGGTGGCTTCTTGTCCAGGGAATAAGTCAGGCGGGATGTCTTGAGCCCGCGCTTCAAAGCCAGCATGGCGATGGGCTCGTCCAAGCTGTAGATCTCCAGGGCTGCGGTCTTGAACCGGGTGATGTAGTCCCGGAGCAGCTCCTGGTCCTGCTGGCGGATGGAGAAGAGGCTGTCCACCTCTCTTGGCACCTTTCGACAAGCGTCGAAGTGCGCCACGAACTTTCTTTCCAACTGATGGAAGGAGCAGATGGATCCGGGCTCAGGCGGGTGAACCAGACTCGAGCGGCCTTCCGAAGGGTTGCCGGGAAGGCGATGCACAGAAGGGCATCGGTGGCGCCCTGGACCCTCATGAGAGCTTTATAGCTCTCCAAATGGTCCAGGGGTCGGTGGTCCCGTCGTAGGGATCCACCTGCGGCATGCGGAACCGTTTCGGGATTGGTTCCGCCTGGATTTCTTCAGAGAAAGGGGGCGGGAGTCGTAACCCGCCGGGTCTGCCGACGAGTTCTGCAGGTCGGCGAATCGTCGGGCGAACTCTGCCAACTTGCGCTCGTGCTCCTCCAGGCACCTCTCGGCCTGGCGCCTGATGGCTTCGTCGGTGGAGTCTTCCACCGAGACTGCAGGTGAAGGGGGCGCCGATCGGTCTCGGCGCGAGGTCTGACCTCGGCGTCGCTTGCTACGATGCACCGTTTCGGCCCCATCACCGGGGATCGACTCTCGTGATCCTCCGAACCGGAATAGTTTCTTTTTGCGGGAGCTTGGTGGCTCCCCCGGGGGTTGGAGACGGCCCTCGGATGGGATGGCCTGCCCTGGATTGAGCGCAGGCTCCCACGCTGCCCCGCGGCTTGGGTCGCGGGGGTCCCTGGTTGCAGCTGGGTGGCCAGTGACCGTTGCTGATGTTGAAGCTGTCTGACCGCTGAGGTCAAGGTCTGCAGCTGCTGGACGATGGCTGCAAGGGATCCGTCCATCGGGGTAGGCTGTTGTGGAAGAGGAGGGGGAGCCGGAAGCTCCCCTTCGGGGCTGTGGCCCCCTGGAGGGGAGTGGACTTCCCCCACATGGCTGGTGGACGCCTCGCGACCACGAGTGACCACCATTGCTGGAGAGCGTGATACCTGCAGAAAGTTGGTTCCCGCTAGGGGTTAGTGTCCTGCCGCCCCTACCTGGCGTGCCAATCTGTTGCCGCTCTCGCCGCCGCGCCCGTGCCACGGATCAGCCGATCCTTCCTGACCGCCTGGCGAGGGAGCCTCCCTTCCCGCGGAGAACCTGCAACAAAGGGGTTAGAGGATCCTGGCCGGGGATCCCGGTGAGGGAGCTCCGATGGTCAAGTCAGTAGACGATGAGAAGGAACAGACTCTCCAGCCGGACCCTCGAAAGGATTCCAGGCTTAGAGAGTTAGCTGGTGAAGGAAACGCTCTGGGGACCAGGATTTCGGCAGGGCCTCCTTGCCGAGCTCACACTCAGTGTTCCCCTCTCGGGATCTCTGGTTTCTCTCTCGGAGCAAGGCCTTCCGCCGGTGCTTCCTCCCTGTCCCCAGGCTAATTGGCTTACCTCGTCGTCCCCAGATTCCGCCTTCTTTATCTCCTTCCGTCGTGCGTTTGTCTTTTTCCTCCTCGGAAACTCCCCTCCCCCGTCCTCTTCTCTTTTCCCTTTTCGATGAAGGGGGCCAGGCGGCTTTCCGACCTCGTCCGCCGGGCCCAGCAGGAAAAAGGCAAAGACAGAAGATAAAGAGGGGAGGGCGGCGCTGACAGGACGGCCGGTCAGGCCTCGGGCCCAGTGAGAGCGCCCTCTTCCCCAAGCATGGGCGCCATCTATCTATGGGGCCTGTGTCGTCAGGATTGCGTCTCTCGGCTGCGGGACCTGTCGGGCCGATGCTAGTGATGTTCCGCGTGCCGCCGCCCTCCGTACGGGATGCCGTCTGGGATTCGTACGGCCCGAGGGATGGCCTCGGGGCCTGTCTCTCTCCCCAGGGCCCTCTTCGTACGAGCAGTCTGACCTCGGCTGAGTTGGGCCCGTCTCCGGGGGCCAACTGGCGAGGGGCAAAGGATCAGCCGACCTCGGCTTAGGTGGACCCCTCCTGGGTGGACACCTGGCGAGGTGGCAGGAGGTCGCCTGGCTTCGACCGAGGTGGGCCCGTCTCCGGGTGACCACCTGGCGAAGGGCGAAGGATCAGCCGACCTCGGCTTAGGTGGACCCCTCCTGGGTGGACACCTGGCGAGGTGGCAGGAGGTCGCCTGGCTTCGACCGAGGTGGGCCCATCTCCGGGTGGCCACCTGGCGAAAGGCGAAGGAGCAGCCGACCTCGGCTTAGGTGGACCCCTCCTGGGTGGACACCTGGCGAGGTGGCAGGAGGTCGCCTGGCTTCGGCCGAGGTGGGCCCGTCTCTGGGTGGCCACCTGGCGAAGGGCGAAGGATCAGCCGACCTCGGCTTAGGTGGACCCCTCCTGGGTGGGCACCTGGCGAGGTGGCAGGAGGTCGCCTGGCTTCGACCGAGGTGGGCCCGTCTCCGGGTGACCACCTGGCGAAGGGCGAAGGATCAGCCGACCTCGGCTTAGGTGGACCCCTCCTGGGTGGACACCTGGCGAGGTGGCAGGGGGTCGCCCGACCTCGGCCGACCTCACTTAGGCGGACCCTTCCGGGCCCGGGCGCCAATGAGGTGGTAGAGGAATTCCGAGCCGAGCTCGACCTCGGCGAGGGCGGTTTGCCTCAGGCAGTCGTCGGGTGGTGTAGTCTTGCCAGACCTGGCTTTGAGGATGTGGCGCTGACTTAGCCGGGGATACATACACGTGGCTCGCTCGTATTCGGTGGTACTTGAGCCTGGCCACGTCACTGTCATGGCTGTAACAGTACCCAAATCTTGTGGATTAAGCAACAACTTGAGAATTTTGGAATCAAGTTGGCTAGTACACCTATTAAATATGATAATACCAATGCTATTTGCTTGACTAAAAATCCTGTTCAACATTCTAGGAGTAAATACATTGAAATTAGACATCGTTTTATCAGAGATCATGTAGAAAATAATGATGTTATGCTTGAATTTATTAGTATTGAGTTTCAATTAGTTGATATTTTGACTAAACCTCTTTTGAAAAATTGATTTTATATGATTAGAAGAGAGCTCGGGATCATTAATCCTTTTGATTAAGTTTTTCCTATATTTGACTCAATTAGATCAATCCAACCATAATTATGATCAATCTTACTCAATCATTGTTGCTTTTCATTGAATTCAATTATATTTCCAGTAATTTTAATCTGCCCTTTGGAACTCTAAATTTTTGGTTTTTAAGTCGATGTGTCGACACATTGATGTGTCGACACCTGAATGTATCGACACATTCGTGAGTCGATACTTGAACGACAGCGGACTGAGAATAAAGGGTTTCCGAATGGTTTTTCTCTCCATTTCTTTCTCTCCTTCGAGCCGACACAAGATTTCAAGGTACTCTCACTGTTCTTTCCACTATTTCATGCTTTATACCCGTTGTTTCCTTGATTTTGACATCCGGTAGTTTGAATTTCGTTGGATTTCTCCTTGCATTTGGGTTCTAAGCCTTAGAAACCCTAGGTTTCTACCCAAGCCTTGTCCAAATCTTTAATCCAAGCTATGGGACCTCACAAGCAAGTTGTCCGTCGACCTCGTCAGTCAAATCAGAAAGAAGAGTGAAGGATGAAGGTCAGACATGAGGCTAAAGCTCCTGATCCGCCTGCACGACCACTTTTTGTACCTTCTAGCTGGATGAGCTCGAAGACCGTCATTGGAGAACAACGAGTGGACTTTACTTTTGTCAACCAACAGCACTTTAGGATCGGAGAGTGGATTCGATAGACTAGTCTAACTTCATTTTTCTCACTCAACAGAGGTATTATCCCGAGCTTATGCGAGAGTTTTATGGATCACTCGCCCGTGGATCTGATGGATGGTTAGCGCAGGTGAAAGGCCAGGATATCCCTATTTCACCAAAGATTCTGAGCAAAGTATGGGACATTCCGATGACTGGATCAGTTATGGATAGCCTGATGGACAAAGTCAGTGGACTTCAGTGCATCTTTGAGTCTGACATACTGCCTAAGAGAGCCATCGTACCAGCATCCCGATTATCTGCAGAGATGAGACTGTTGCATCATAATGTCACCCGGATACTTCTACCGAAGACTGGACGCTTCGATTATATCACTGAGCGGGAGTTGCTAGTGATGGTCTCTTTGGTTTAGCGCACATCCATCTGCCTTCCAGTGCTTATGGTTCACCAGATGATGGAGGCATCGATTAGCCAGCGACTCTACCTACCATATGAGATGGGACTGACAGTTTTATTCAGAGAGTATGGCATCAGCTTTGAAGACGAGCCCTACTTCACTCTACTTCATACTGATGTGTATGACATCAGGTCATTACACCAGATGGGCTATCATCTATTCCGAGGCTAATGGACTCGCAGGATATCTAGTCAGGCCGAGGATAGAGCTGATGATGATGACACAGCAAAGGAGGAGTGCATCCTCTCCGACGAGGCAGGCCCTAGCAAGAGTCAGCCTGAGACTGCAGCACAACTAGCCATTGCATCTCAGTCTGATCCTACTACTTCAGCACAGCCTCAGCCAGCTCAGACGGAGACTCCAGATGTTCTTGACAGCTTATTGGACAGAGTCAGACGTATTGAGATCGATGTTTTTATCATAAGACAGTGTCTTGACTATTTCATAGCTGAGACCAGAGAGAGCCATATTGGACTTAGTGATGGCATCTCAGCTATATTGACTGCACTGTCCAGACCTTCAGTGAGTGCTCCGGTTGCTGATACTGCTCCACCTGCCCCTGCACCTGTTGATGATGTTGTTGATGATGTTGTTGATGATGTTGTTGGAGATGTTGATGGAGATCGTGATGATGGAGATGATAAGGTGACTGACTCTGATGGATTCGATTTCCTAGATCTTATTATAGAGCCAGTAGTGGGGGTGATGACAGACTTGCCCAGGATCCTGTTCTTGACCCTTCTAGTTCACCTACCCAGACTCCAACTCCATCTTCTCCTTCTAGATCGGATGATCGCATTCCTGTTCCCATTCCTATTCTAGCACCTATTATTGATTCTCCAGTTGTTGATACTCTAGTTATACATTCATCCATTGTTCATACACCCGTTATTGTCACCCCTACTATTGATACACCGATTGCAGACCTACCAGTTCATTCTACAGCTGATACTTTTATTCTTGATTCACCTATCGTATCATCAGCTAATACTCCTATTTTTGACACACCAATTGTTGATACTCCCACTATTCACACATTCTCACTTATCCGAGAGCTTGGGTTTTATACACCTGGCTTTCAGTATCTTGACTCAGGTCCTTTCTTTGATCGCACACCACTTCCAGCAGTCGCAAAGACTGTCGATCCAATCAGTTCCATTCCTGCGGAGGACATTGCTTCTACCTCTACTGCTGCAGCCAGAGGTTGGACATATGCTCGTCGCAGAGGACGTGGTCATCGTACCCCTCCACAGTCGACCAGGACCCATCTCAAAGATCTCAGATCGATGTGGCCGCGAGCTCGATCTTCTATTGATACAGGACCAATTGAGATAAGTTCATCTTTTGATGATACTGATGATCGGGATGAGGATTAGGACATTTATGTAGTTTTAGATAGTTTGTTTTTATGCTTCTATGTATTTTTGTCTTTGTTGTTCACTATTATGTATCCTTTATATGTCTTACATTGTACAAGTTCTAACTTTAAATGAAAAACTATGTTGTTCTTCATCTTTATGCCTTTGATAGAAATGAATGAAATATCTTCATTGTCTTCACTCTTTGATAGGAATGAATAAACTTTTTAAATTCAATGCAATATATTTTTGAAAGAGTAGTGGCAATTCAATGCAATATCTTGACTATTCAGCCTATTTGTCTTCCTACCTTTTTAATGATAACAAAAAGGGGGAGTAGCATGTAAGATTTAAGTATAAATGTGATTTATATTTGTGATATGCAAAATTATTTTGAAAACTTGAATTGAAAAATGTTTACAAATTCCTTAAGAAAGGGGGAGCTATACCTTGTTTTCATTGAGAATCTTTTTAAAGTGAGTTTCATCTTAAAACCCCTCTTTAATTATTTGAAAAGATATTTGCAAACTATTTTATGGATCATCAATTCAGGGGAAACTTTGTTCATTGCTGAAATTTTCTTGAAGAGTATCATGATACTTATTTTCTGTCTTAAATATATCCCAAAGATCTGATACTCTCAATCATCATAACAAGCTCTGATACTATTAATCTTGACATTACTTTTGTTCTGTAATATTATATCAATATTGTAAATTACATTGATACACTCAATGCATCTGTTCTATGCACTTTGATGAATTATTTCAAAAGCTTTTTAAGCAATTTATACTTTTCTATGCACTTTGATGAATTATTTCAAAAGCTTTTTAAGCAATTTATACTTAAGGATTTTGTCATCATCAAAAAGGGAGAGATTATTGACTCCGTTATTGATTTTGATGATAAGCAAAATGGTTAAGTATAAGTTGAGGACTAATAATTTCTTTGAAGTATGTTTTTGTTGAAAAATGTGCTTACAAATTTGAAGAAGCTTATTTGTTTGAAGAAGCCAAGTTTGAATGAAATAGATTACTCAAAGAGGACTTGGAAACTCAAGAATTGCTTAATTGGATGGTAAAGTTAAAGTGGAAATGTGTTTCAGCTCAAGTTCAGCCTTTTTTATAAAGTTTTCAATGAGGTGTCGACTCAAAGTGTCGACACATGAAAGTAAAGTGTCGACTCAAGCCAGTACGCAATGATGTTTCAAATGGAATGGCTGAAGTGTCAACACATGGATCTAAAGTGTCGACTCAAAGTGTCGACACATGGATCAACACATCGTCTGAGATTTTCAAGTCACAGAACTTGTTGAAAATGAAGAACAGCTGAAGTGTCGACACATGGAAGCAAGGTGTCGACTCAATTGAGTAAGTGTCGACACATCTGAGATTTCCAGAGAATTAGTTTGGAGATATTTAAATTGGGTGTCGATTCAAGAAGTTCAAGTGTCGACCTTATGTGTCGACTAACGATCTGAAGTGTCGACACATGAAGTTCTAACAACAGTAACGGCTAGTTTTTCAAGCATATAACTCATCCATTTTTTCCTCCAATGGCTAGTTTTTCAAGTCTAATAGCTAGAAACGGGATTTAAGGCCTTGGAAAAGTATTTATATGCTCCAAATCAAATCAAAAGTAAGAATATTGAAGACCATAAAAGAGTTTTGAGAAGAGAGAAGAAGAGAGAGCTTTAACTCTTATTCATTGAAGATTCAACCACTCTCAAGCAAAAGCAAGCCTCCAAGCATTCAAGATCCTTGAAGAGCATTAAAGATCAACCATTTTTGAGTATTCAAGAGGCTTCAACAAGTTCAAAGCACTTCTACATCGAACTTCAAAGAGATACCCGCTTTGTTTTAGAAAGCTACTTTGTCTTATTACTTCTAAACTTTATTTGTTGTAATGGTTCTTGGTTAACCTATTGAAAAACCAAGTGAGGTTATTGGTGAGCTTTTGAAAATCAATTAGGTTGGTGGTTAGCCCGCAAAACCACTTAGGTTCTTGGTTAGCCCAGAAAATCAAGGGAGGTTATTGGTTAGCCTTTGAAAATCAATCAGGTTCTTGGTTAGCCCGTAAAACCAAGTAAGGTTTTGACTTATTGGCCTTGTGAAAACAAGTTGGGTTTTTGATCAATGAGCCCGCAAAACTAATCAACTATAATCGAGTGTGATTATAGTGAATTCCTAAGAAAATCTTGGGGAGTGGATGTAGGTGCATTTGATAGCACTGAACCACTATATTTTTTGGTCTTTGTAGTTGATTGATCTCTCTACTTGCTTTTCTTTCATTGCTCTTTATTTTTGCTGCACTTTTATTTAAGAGCATTACATTTGAATTAATAGTACCTTGCATAATTAATTATTGAATTGGATTGCATTGCATCAAGTAAAGTAATTTCTAATTTTTAGAGATCCAATTCACCCCCTCTTGGGTTGCTTACTGGGCAACAAAAATCAATACCCTCTTCTTGATTATAACCTTTTGTTATCAATCTAGCTTTATTTCTAGTTACTACTCCATTTTCATCAAGTTTATTTCTAAAAACCCATTTGGTTTCAATTATTGAAACATTAGAAGGCCTTTCAACTAAAGTCCAAACTTTATTTCTTTTGAATTGAATTAATTCATTTTGCATGCATTTATCCAATTAAGATCTTTTTCAGCTTCTTCAATTGATTTAGGTTCTATTTGTGATACAAATGTTATAATCACACATATTTCTTAGTGAGAAATGAGTATTTATCCCTTTGATGGATCATCAATTATAAGTTCTTTAAGATATCCATGAGCATACCTTCATTCTCTAGGTAATAGTTTGGGTGTTAACGAAGCCTTAACTTCTTGTACTTGTTCTATTTATGATTTTGATTACCTTCTTGCTCTTTGGAAGGTCCTTCATTGATTGTCAATTTTTTAATCCTTTGGATCCTTGTTTCATCATCAAAAGTATCTTCTTTTCTAGAAGATTTTTTGTTAGTTTCATCAAAATAACATGAATGGATTCTTTAATAAGAAGTCTTTTTCTATTGAAGATCCTGTATGCCTTTCTAGAAGTAGTAAGAAGATACCCTCATCTGACTTGGCATCAAATTTACTTAGGTTATATTTGTCATTGTTTAGAATGAAACAATAGAATCCAAATACACAAAAATACTTGATGGTTGGTTTTCAACTTTTCCAAAGTTCATAAAGCATTTTCTTCAAAATCGACCGAATCAAAACATGATTTAAAATATAACAAGCAGTGTTTATGACTTCTATCTAAAAATATCTAGGTAAATTATTTTCACAAAGCATAGTCTGTGCCATTTTTTTTAGTATCCTATTCTTTCTTTCTACCATCCCATTTAATTGAGATATCCTAGGTGCAGAAAAATTATGATGAATTCCATTTTCATTGCAAAATATTTCAAAATCATGATTTTCAAATTCGATTCCATGATTACTACATAAAGAGACAATTGAAATATTTTTTTATTTGAAACTTTCTTATGAAACTTGATGAATGCAGAAAATGTTTCATCTTTATGAGCTAAAAACATTACCCATGTAAAACATGAGAAATCATCTATAATTACTAGACTATACTTCTTGCCTCCGAGACTAGTTATTCTAGTAAGTCCAAAGAGGTCCATATGAAGTAATTCTAAGGGTCTAGATGTAGAGACTACTCCTTTTGGTTTGAAAGATGATTTTGTTTGTTTCCAAGTTGACATGTACTACAAATCTTATCCTTTTCAAAGGTAAATTTTGGCAAATCTTTTATAAGATTCTTTTTATTCAATTTAGAAAGCAAATGCATACTTGCATGCCCAATCTATGATGCTAAAGCTAACTAGTTTTATTGATCTTGGCTTCCATTGCCACCAGGCATTGACCATTTTGCATAGGTAAATTGTCAGAATCAACCATATAAATATTTCCAGGCCTATGACCAATGAACTTAATGCCATTGTCATCAAGACTAGATACGATACACATAGAAGATTCAAAAATCACTTTGAAACCTTTATCACAAAATTGGTTTATACTAAGTAAATTATGTTTTAAACCATCAACAAGTAGAACATTATCAACATAAGTAGAGGGGGTGATATGGACTTTACCAATACCAATAATTTTATCCTTTCTATTATCACCAAATATCACATTCCCACCATTTAGAGCTTTAAGAGATGTGAATTGCTTTACATCTCAGGTCATGTGTCTTAAGAAACCGCTATCAAGGTACAACAATCTTCTTTTCTTCTTAGTTGCAAGACACACCAACAAAATCAAGTCAAGTGGAGACTTTAGGTATCCAAGTCATCTTGGATCCTTTAAGGTTAGTTGATATGGATCATTTTAAAACCCAAACTTTTCTAATACTATTTAGCTTTCTTCTATCACACATGTAAGATTTATGTCCTAACTTATCACAGGAATAACATGTAATACTAGAAGATGCAAGAATAAAGAAATTCTTGAAATACTTTTATTGTTCTTGTGGTTTAAAACCTAGGCCCGCTTTATTGAAAACTGCTCTTTGGCTATTCAAAAATATATTAAGTTTTTTCAAACTATCGGTAAACTTTTAAATAAAAAGTTTCACTTTTTCAAGCTCTTCTTTGTATTTTTTATTTTCTTGTAAAAGTTCTTTGTTTGTTTGATAAGCTTCTCATTTGTTACAAAACTTTATCCTTTTTCAAAACTTCTTTTCTTTCAAAAGATCTTCCTTTTCATTTTTCAAAGAAGTAATTTGATCATTCAATTATTTATTTTCTTGAAATAGACTATTATTATCTTTCAAAAGCTTATCATTTATTTTAGACAACTCCAAGTTCTGCTTTTTCAATTCTTTATTTTTCATTTTAAGTCTTTGATACTCTACAACAAGTTCATCAAAGACATCACGTAATTCTTCAAAGGTAAATTCTCTTTCGGTTCAGACCTTACCTCTTCTTCATTTGCCATGAAGCAAATGTTGACAACCTCTTGCTGCTTTTCATCGGAGGTTGAGTCTTCACTCCACTCCAAGTCGCCATCATCGCTTTATTTTTGAATTTCTTTTTGAATTTCTTTTTGGCCTTTCTTAGAGTGGGGCAATCCATTTTATAATGACCGTGCTTCTTACACTCAAAATAGATTGGTTGCTCCCTTTTCTTCTCCTTTTCCTTCTCCTTAGTAGGCGATCCTTTTTGTCGCTTCTTCTTGTAGTTGTGTTTTTTATTCCTCATGAATCTCTTAAACTTCTTTGAGATAAGAGCCATTTCATCTTTCTTATCTTCCTCATCGGAATCATCACTAGAATCCTCCTTGTTTGTGGATTTGAATGTGATAGTCTTCTTTTTCTTGTCATTGTCCACCACTTTCAGCTTTAAGGACAGCTCGTATATCATAAGTGATCCCAAGAGCTACTCAAGAGGAAGAGTATTGACATCCTTGGCTTCTTCAACAGTGGTGACTTTTGGATCCCATGACGATGGAAGAGACCTGAGGATTTTGTTGACAAGTTCAGCATTAGATAAAACTTTTTCCAAACTCCTCATACCATTAACAATGTTAGTAAACCTAGTATACATTTCACTAATTGATTTATTTGGTTCCATCCTAAACATTTCATAAGTATGGATGAGCATGTTAACTTTGGTATTCTTTACTTGATGTGTACCCTCATAGATAACTTTAAGTGTGTCCCAAATTTTTAGGCAGATAAATAATTTGATATTCTATTAAATTTGCTAGGGTCCAATGCATAAAATAACAAACTCATAGCCTTTGCATTAAGCTCGACTTGCTTAATGTCATTATCATCCCAATCATCTTCTAATTTGGGAGTGGAAATGCCATTTACCAAAAAGTGGGCTGATGAGGACCTTTAATTATGGTCTTCCAAATATTATAATCTATGACTTGAATGTAGATGCACATGCATGTCTTCCAGTAAGTATAGTTTGTGCCATTAAAAAGTGGGGGATGGTTTGAAGCTTGACCCTCAACAATACCAACACCAATTTGGGCTGCTATTTGATATTTGACTCAAGATCGTTAGACCTATATGCTGAGTACCTTGCTTTGATGCCACTTGTTGTCCAGCATAGCAACCCAAGAGGGGAGGTGAATTAGTTTTTTTTAAAATTTTAAACTAAGTATGTACTGAACTAATGTGTTTGTGTAACAATATGAATGTGCAGAATGTGATCTAAATGCAGTGCTTTAAAGAATAAAGAGCAATACTAGAGAATGAAATAATAAGGGAAACTATACACATAAATACAAGAAGTTTCTAGTGGTGTGCACTCCAAGCACCTACATCCACTCTCTAAGCTATCTCTTGGAAATTTTACTATAATATATCAAAGATTACAACCAACTTGTTTTTTGGGCTCACAAGTCAAAACCCCTTATTGGTTTTGCACTTAGGCTCACCAACAACCTTTCCCACAAGCCAACCCTTGGCTTGTATTCCAATTCACGACTTGGAAGAGCCTAATCATTAGTTTCAATATCCTTGAAACTAGTTACAGCAAATAAGACCAAAAGTATAGTTTTAAGCATAAGAAAAAGCTCTCAAAAGAGCAAAAATAAAGTCGATGAAGCTCTTCTTAAATGCTTGACTTGTTTTCTTCTTCTTGAAGCTTTCAATGAATACTTTTTGATATTGATTTGAAGGCTCGACAGTTAGAATAAAAGCTTTTCACTTGGAATCTTCTTTTTAGCTCTCTCTTGTCTTTTCAATAGCTTTCTAAAATGATAGGAATTGTCTCTTATGTATTCAATGAGTTTGGTGAGTGTTAAATGCATCAAAAACCTTCAAAAAATTATTTGTGACCGTTGGAGAGAAGAAACTAGCCATAATGGACCATTTGAATCAATTCTGAACTTCTGAAAATATAGCCGTTACTATTGTCAGAACCTGTGAGTCGACACTTGGATCGACACCAAGTATAATTCTTGAAATCCATGGTTCTACTTCATTTCTAGTCTCAAGCTATGAGTCGACCTATGAGTCAACACTTGGGTCGACACTTAAGTCAGGACTTGGCAAAAAAATCCATGAATGACACTATTTTGTAACTTTCTTATCTCTAGTCATGAGTCGATCTGTAAGTCAACCTGTGAGTCGACACTTGGATCGACACTTGGCATGCCGGAAGAATTTCTATGTGCCAAGCTTTAGAAGTATCGATACTTAGCTTCATGAGTCGACACTTGAGTCGATACTAAGGTCGACACTTGATATGTGCCAATTTCAAAGTATGTGCCAAGCTCCGAAACTCTAAAAATTATCTAATATACTTCCAATTTCTTCTTCATAATGACCAAATTGATCAATTTCTTGGCTTTCCAAAGTAAAACTTCTTAAACTTTGAGATTTATCTTATATTAATGTAAATGACTTTGATGCTTTTGTGTAAAGAATTTGATGTACCTGTAACCTAGAATTCATAACTTCAATTGAAACATTAGTACAAAACATATACTCAAAGTTTTGTTTTTCATCAAAAACAAGGACCAAAGCAAACAGAACTGATTTAATTCTTATTTCAAATCCTACGACCATGGATATAACAAATCAAACCCAAACTCTTAAGGATTTATGTTATCCAGTTGGTTCTATCCAACCTTCTTGCATAAGGTTGCCCCAACCCACTACAAATAATTTTGAAATCAAGCTTCAAATGATTAATATGCTTCCAAATTTATGAGAATAGATGATGCATATATATTTATTAGGAAATTTGAAAAGGTTTGTGCAACCATGAGGCTGCAACAATTGTTAGAGGATGAAATCAAGCTGATATTGATCAATTTTGCCCTTAAGGATAATGCTAAAAAGTGGCTTTATAGTCTTCCAAATCAATATGTCATGACTTGAGAGGGCTTTGTAAGAGTATTCTTTAAAAAATATTTTTTCCATCATAAAATAGCTAAAATTAGAAATAAAATAAACCAATTCTATCAATTAGCTGGTAAGTCATTCTGCAAATACTTTGACCACTTCAAGAACCTCTTAACCCAATGTCCACATCATGGTATAGAAACTTGGAGATTATGCCAAATATTTTATGAAGGTTTAGATTTGAATTCGAGAACAATGCTAGAGTCTATATACCAAGGTCAATTTATGTATACAAAATCCAATGAAGCATGGCAATTTCTAGAAGACCTAGCTGAAAAGAACTTATAATGGAAAACAACTAGGGAACCAGAAAGATCCACACCTCCGAGAGGTGGAATACACCAAATTCAGAATTCTCTAGCTTCAAAGGCCAAAATTGTAACCTTGACATGTAGGTTAGAGGCCTTAGAACTTTAGAGACTATCTAGTGTGAACCAAGAGTCTGTGCCCATGTGCAACAGGTGCAATGCACCAGACCATGTCCTTGAAGAATGTCCCCTCCAAATGAACCCAATGGAGAATGGATGTGCACAGGTGAATGCTACATACCAGAGACCAATGAACAATCCCTATGCACCCATATATAACCCAGGATGGAGGAATCATCCAAGTTTTTCATGGTCACAGAATCCAAATATATGTAGTCCTAACTTCAATCAACAAAACCTAAAGCCTAACCCTATAATGAACAACCCATCACCACTAGGCTTCAATAATAACAATAATAAAAAACTTAGTTCTTTAGAGAAAAGCCTGGAAGTCCTAGCCAAATCCAATGCTAATACCAATGCTACATTAAATAATTTTATGCAAATCACAGGCCAACTCCTAAATTCAAACTCTCAGGCCATAGTCCACTTGAAAATACAGATGGGTTAGCAAGCATCTACCATTAATGAAAGAGAACGAGGTAAGCTACCTAGCCAACCTGACCCAACCCAAGGAACCAAAATAGTCGACCATCCTAAGGAAATCATGTTAATTAAGTAAATACTATTCACTCTTTAAGATCAGGAAAATAAGTGGATAATAAGATAGATATATTTGACACTAGAGAGAACTTGACTGCTGAGTCAGCTGAGCTGCCCAATGAACAACCTACCTTACAAACTCAAGATTTTGAAACTAATAGTCCACTAAACTAGGTGCCCACAATCTCTAGAGCTCCTTTTCCAAATTGATTAAGGTCTAATAAATAATCGAAATATTTAGATAAAATGTTTGAGGAGTTTAAGCAAGTTCAAGTAAATATTCCTCTACTAGACATGATCCAACAGGTTCCGACTTATGCTAAATTCTTAAAAGATCTTTGTACCAAGAAAAGGATCATCAATGTACTAAAGAGAGTTTTCTTAGCAACAAGTGTAAGTTCATACTTGTTGAGTCACATGCCAATAAAATATAAAGATCCAGGATCTCCAACAGTTTCATATGTTATAAGAGAAACCCACATTGAGAAGGCCTTACTTGATTTAGGGGCTAGTGTAAATATCTGCCCTATTTAGTTTATGAGCAATTAGGATTAGGAAAACTTTAACCAACAGGGATCACATTACAATTAGCATACCGATCTTTTAGGATCCCTGAAAGAATGGTAAAGAATATCCTAATTAAGGTTGGTAATTTTATCTTTCCTATAGATTTTGTCATTTTGGAGACTGAACTAGTAGTAAACCCTAAGGATCATATCCTAGTTATTTAAGGAAGACCACTCCTAGCTACTGCTAATGCTGAAATTAATTATCAGAATGGATTTATGAGTTATCCTTTGGGAACATGACTATTGAGCTAAATATATTCAATTTGGAATAGGAATCCACCAAGCATGCTAATGTAAGTATAATCCAAGATAAAATTTATGAACCTATAGATATTAGCGATGAGAAAGTCGATCTTGAGTCTAGTATCGGCCAACCCATAAAGATGAGAACATTGATAAAATTCTTGGAGATAATAACAATAGCCAGAGATAGGAGTCTCCTACTAAAATACTTATAAAAATGGATAAACCTTCAACCAAGCCATCTCCGGGTATCTACTATCAGGAGATATATCTTATAAATACACATAACAGAGATATCATGTGGGACATTACTGATTGGACTTCGTCTAACCATCCACCATGGCTAGGTATATCTAATAATTTAGTGGATGTATCAACCGATATAATCTAAAAGATCCACTTAGTATGGCTGAAGACTTTAAACTTAGCACTCCTAGGAGGCAACCCAGCTCCTTTCTTTTCAATTATTTTTTTTAAAGAGGTTTTTCAAATCCTGACTCAAATGAGCTCCATTGGCTAAGTTGGGGAGAGCTCACTAAAATTCCTACTCAGGTGTCTTCGTTTGTTTTTATACTATATCATGCTTACATTTAAAAATTATTTTTATTCATGAAAGAATAATAAAAAGTAGAATAAGTACATATTTAGAGCTACTTTTACCTTATTATTCTTACACTTGTCGATCTTGGACTTAGGATAAATCACATATTTTTTATAAGTAATTGATTGAACAATCTAGATAATTGTTGAAACATTGAGCAATAAAATATTAATAGACTCAAGTAAGAGGAAAAGTAAGAATGAAATCAATTTCGGATAACTCTAACTCTTCTATTCGCATCAAAAAAGAATCTACTTTTTGGGTGTGTATGGGGTTGTTAAATATAAAGTTTCCTTTATTAGTTTAAAAAAAAAAGAAAAAAGAAAAAAAAAGATAATAAAAGCAAGTTATAAACATTGTTCCATCAAGTAACCGGGCCTCTTGTCTAAGTAAATGGTTATCTTGCATCAAAAAGTGGAGATGTGAAGAAATTTTGCTATACAACCAATTTTAATCTGTAGCCTTTTTGATTCAAGCTAATAAGCCCAATGGGTGTTCTACATCTAGTGCCCTAAGGCCAACTAGTCTGAGAGACATTGGTCAAAAACTTATTACAATGGTCAGATAGAAAGCTTAAGAGATTAAGGCATTGCACGATCTGTATATATAAAAAAAGAATGAAACAAAAGTTTAACAATAAGAGGAACATACTTGTACTAAAATAATATCTCACCACTCCAAGAGAGTAGAAGATTTAGAAATAATAATAGAAGTTGGTCAAAAATTATTTAAAAAATGAGGAGTTGGCACTTAACCAATTTACTTGAAGCTATTAATATCCCAATGACTTGTTTCATCTACTATCTAATAGAAAATCTTCTACTTATAAAAAGGGTATGAGAACAACCTTTGAGTTTGAGTAAACTTGTATAGGATATTAAGAATTTCTGGTAGCCTCAATTAATTTCTAATAAGCAATTCACAAACTATTTCTTTTATTTTTACTCGAGGACAGGTAAGATTCAAGTTGAGGAGAGTGATAAGTGCATAAATATTAGCCATAAAATCATTAATTTATATATCAAATTATATTTATTTAATTAAAATTGATAATTTATGTAGTGTTTTGTATGAAAGAACCCTGCCAATATAAAGAGCTCAATTCTTGGAGTCCAATAGTGCAAACGGTACTCCAATCAGATTTCAATTGAGCTAGAAAGTGAATTTTATAGGAATAAATAAGATATTGCATGAATATTGGAGCAGCCGGTCCACCATGCCAGCTGAATGGTTCACAAGAGCTGTAATGGTCCATGGTTGCCATTGTTGTTGGTCCACGGAATAGAACCTGGACCATAGACCTCCCCAAGAGCCATTTTCATCGGGAAAACTGCCAGAATTCCTTCCCACACCGCCAGGAGCATCCTCATGGCCGAAGAAACCTTCAATGGCCAAAAATCCTAGGAATTGCCATCCTTCTTCGGATCCGTTGCCTTCTTCCTCCCAGTTCTTGACCCAAGTCATTTATTGTTCTCCGTCCATGCTGTCACCGGTGTCGAGCTCACCATTCCCCGTCCTCCATTCACTACACTCCTCCATCACTGCCTGCACTGGTCGAGCACCATCTTCAACATCACCGGAGCCACCATGATAGCCGTCTTCTTCCCTAGAAGCCCTCAATCATTTTCACCAGCCATCATCTTCCTACGAGTCCACACACTGCCTGTTGTCACCTTCTCCAAATCTAGTCATCGGCCTTCTTCCCAATTGTTGTCCATTCATTTCCCAAACATGATGCTATTCGAAGATTGGATATTGTCCAAGAAAAAGGATACTCGAAAGTATTCATTCTATTTGAATTTGATTTGAAATGATGGATAAAACAAACACCGATAAGATGGGAAACAGTGGGGATCGAGATAAGAATATGGAACCGAAACAGATGCAGGATAAGGATAAAAATAGAAGCTATTGAGACGAATTATAATGAGAAACCAACACGGTTCCCACATGGGCCAGACACGTTCCCCTCTGCTTATATAAGTCTTCACTACTGTAGAATTCTACATTCCACTTCCAGCCAGTGTTCTGCTGCCCTTTCTTCTTATCCCCTCCACTCCTCTTCTTCCCACTTTCTTCCACCCTTCCAACATACGAGAGGAGAGTAAGCTGAGGGAAAGAGACTTGTCAGTTTTTTTTATTTAACTCCTCTGTCAGTTTTTTTATTTATTTCACTCCAAGCCTTGTTAATGGCTTAGGAGTTAAATATTTATAATTAAATTAGCTTTTACAATCAAAAAATTATTTTTTATTTCAATTTATTAGTTGTAATTTTTAATTCTAGTATTAGGATAGTTTTAATTCTTGCAATTTATTTTATGCCATTTAAATTCCTGTAATTAGTATAGTTTAAATTCTGCAATTTATATGCAACAAGTAGTATAAATTGATTTTATTTATTTATTTTTTTATAAATTTTTTAGTTTAAATATCATGTCTGGCTAAGCAAACCCCCTAGGATTGGCGATGAAGCTAGACCATGATTAGAAGCCCTTTTCTTGAATCTCTTCTTGGAGTTTAATTTTTTAAGAGTTCACTTCCTTTTTAAACTTCTTGCCAAGAGACTTGATGAGCTATTATTGGATTTCAATCCCTTCATAGTTCATGCTTGATTCGGTGCAAGGAGGGTAACGGATAGAAGGCTCAATAATTTTTTACTTTTTTCTTCTTTCCTTGTAAAACCTTGATGGATTATAGTTGAGTTAAAATCTCTTCATAATCCATACTTGGTTAATACGGAAAAAAAATTGAAGGATGTTATAGGAGAAATCATTAGAAAGGTTTGCAAGTCATTGGTCTAGTGGATTCAAAAGTCCTAGATCTTTAAATTATTTATCTTCTCTATTTAATTAACTTTTGCTTTTCTTTGTTGAAGCTCACCTAAGCAAGGGTTTGAATATAGTTCAAACATAAATTCCTCGTGGGATCGATCCATACTCGCTGGACGTACTACTCTGCACACCATGCGCTTGCGGTTAAACTTAAAGTTCACATCACTAGCCCAATTGGGCCCTTTCTGGGCCAAAGTCGGCAATCTCAATAGACTTCAACCCAAAATCAAAAAAGATTAAATTGAGTAGGGGAATCCCAATCTCCCACTCGATCTCTTGTCATGGGGTTTATGGCCTCATGGCTGGCTAGTGTGAGGGTCATAGGGCCCAAGTAAATCAGCCAGTGGCTGTTGGGAACCGTTGCAACTAGTGAACAGCTGGTGTTAGGCCATCTTTATCTCTTCCCAAGCTCTCTTTGAATCTCATCACCCCTTTGATTGATCTCCATCAAAGCTTCCCTCCCATTGCCTCTCCTTTCTCCTTCCTCTTCGGTTTCCATCGAGCCATACATAACTGCCCAAACCTCCTCTCCTTCCTCCCTATAGTCCCAAAATCCTCTTTGATCCAAAAAATTGCAAGCCATCCAACCCCTCATCCATTGGAAGCCGGCCTACTAGCTATATCCTCGCCACCCTCACCGATAAGTCCCCTCCCTTTGCTGGGTTTCTTT